>JBBGZY010000578.1:2925000-3655000 GCA_037952925.1 Lithobates clamitans
GTGCGTACGGCCCATACTTCCCATCATAGTCGTCTTTGTGAAGAATGGCCACCATCTCTTTAAAACTCATATTGGAGGCCTTAAATCTAGGCCTCACAGATTTGGTTGACGTTCCAGCCTCCGGGCTTTTTCCACTACCTGAGGACATGTCAGGTGTCTCCGCCATTATTTACCCCACTACGCGCCGTAACTAAAAATGGGCGGAGAACATGAGTTAAAATCGAACGTCAGGGGCGGGCGACGCAGGCGGAGTTTCACACATGCGTAGTGTATAAAGAGGGGCCTTGCGCACGTGTCGTATGTACGTTCTGTGCGTCGAATTAGGGGGCGGAGAACATGAGTTAATTTCGAACGTCAGGGGCGGGCGACGCAGGCGGAGTTTCACACATGCGTAGTGTATAAAGAGGGGCCTTGCGCACGTGTCGTACGTACGTTCTGTGCGTCGAATTAGGGGGCGGAGAACATGAGTTAATTTCGAACGTCAGGGGCGGGCGACGCAGGCGGAGTTTCACACATGCGTAGTGTATAAAGAGGGGCCTTGCGCACGTGTCGTACGTACGTTCTGTGCATCGAATTAGGGGGCGGAGAACATGAGTTAATTTCGAACGTCAGGGGCGGGCGACGCAGGCGGAGTTTCACACATGCGTAGTGTATAAAGAGGGGCCTTGCGCACGTGTCGTACGTACGTTCTGTGCGTAGGTGATAGTGGACCAGGACGTTACAAAACGAAGGTAATTTTAAATTTTTTTGGGGGGTTTTATGGTCATGACTTTGTAGCAAGCGGCCTATATGGCTTGATAGATTGATGAGGCCTACATAGGGAGAAGATGATGAGGGGTTAGCAGAAACCTATAATAAGTGTTTTTTGTCTTGTGACTTTATCTTTTCCAGATATAATGAATCCCCTATTTAAGGATCCAGAGTTCCTTACAGCTTTTATTTCGAAATATCGAGAGATGAGGAATTTGTGGGAGGTGAAACACCCTCAGTATTATGCAAAGCATGTGAGGAAGTCAACGCTGGAGAGACTTCTGTCCTTTGTCCAGGCGACCATCCCGGGAGCAACAATGGAGACAGTGCTCAAGAAAATTGGGGTCTTGAGGAACATGTATAAGAGGGAGCATAGGAAGATCCAGGAATCAAGGAGATCAGGAGCATCAGCAGATGATGTTTATGTACCCAGGCTGTGGTACTACAATCAACTCCGTTTTCTTGATGACCAGAATGAAGCCAGGGCATCACTTTCAACCCTTCCCTCCACCCTTCCCTCCACCCTTCCCTCCACCCCAGCAGAGGCTGATGAGGAGCAAGCTGGGTCTTCCATCCTGGATGAACCGGATATGACCATCTGGAGTCAGGTAAATTATTTTAACAAATATTTACTGTACTAATATTAATGATGTTAACTGGATGTTATAATTGTCTAAAATAATTTTGCACTCAAAATTGTGTATACATATCAAATGACAGTAGTGGCTAAATATGTTTGGCACCTGCTTGAAATAATTAGGGTGTCTGATTAGACTCTTTTATTAAAGAGATGTATTCACATTGAATTTGCTAGTCATGAGAAGCAAACTGTGTGTCATTGATGAACCCAAAAAAATATACTAAAACTATTGTCCTTTTTTTATACACAGGATGAGTTCATCCAGGAGGAATGTGGGGAAAGTGGCAGGCAGGAGGAGACCGGGCCCATGGACAGCCTGGAGGAGGCCGGATTCACCATCATCCTGGAGGAGGCTGGGCCCAGTGTCAGGCAGGAGGTGGCTGCTCCCAGTGAGGTGGCTGGGCCAAGTGAGGTGGCTGGGCCAAGTGAGGTGGCTGGGCCCAGTAGGAGCCTGACCCAATCCCAAGTGCCTCCCCTCCACCTTCCCAAAAAAAGGGCCAGGAAGGGGATGGTCACACAGGACGCATCCCTGCGCCTCATGCAAGAGGCCACCCGTTTTTTAACGAGCCCCCCCGAAGCGGAAGAATCCTATGGCTGCTACTTAGCCAGCAGGCTTCTTCAGATGGATTGGGAGCAGCGCCTCATTTGTGAGCGCCTATTTGGGGAAACAATCCATAAGGGGCTGCAGGGCACGCTAACACAAAACACCCAACTACATGAGGCAGCCCCCCCTCCTCCTCCTCCTCCTCCTGCCACAACTGAAACACCAGAGCCACAGCCTCAAAAGAAGGCTACAGGGAAGGCTGCAGGGAAGGCTGCAGGGCAGCGTGGAGGAAAGGCTGCAGGGAAGAGAAGAAAGTGATGACCTGGGTTCAGTCTGGTCTGACAGAAGACGCAGGCTGTTGTAGGACCACAGTCTGGGGACATCTAGATCATCTGCTGGTGCTGTTGATCTCTGGGATTCTTGGACTAGATTGTGCTCCCTCTTATATGGACTCCGCAAGATCCCAATTTTCTTGTACACCGACTTTTTCCAGCGTTGACTTCCTCTTTATTTTATTTTGACCATGAATAAATGGATCTTTTTTGAGTTTAGCAAAAGACTTTATGTGTTTTCTTTTAAATCATTGATTTTACACACAATGTTAAATTAACAAGGGACAACAATCTCATTGAGTTTGAAAAAAACACACCAAAAATACATTACTAATGTTAATAATGTTCAAGTGGTAAGTCTTGAAAATAAAAAAATCTACATAACCAAAAACGGTGCTTTGGGTTAACTTTATCTAAAAACTAAAAAATAATCACTAGAAAAAAAAAAATAGAATAATGGGTTCTTTGTGGTAACTTTACAAACCTAAAAAAAAAAAAAAAAAAAAAAGGGAAAAAGTATTATTAGTATGGAAACATTGTTTTTAAAAAGCATACTATATCATTCATGAGATCAAAGAGAAAAAGAATCCAGAAATCAGTTTGGGAGAACTCTGATTATGAACAGCAAAACACCTTCGTTCTTTAGAACATTCGTAAAGAAGAAATAAAATGCGCTGCATTCAACGATCACAGATTTTGCAGCGTGATGAATGTGCTACCTACAATACGAACACTAGTTTTACTAGACCGAGTGCTTCCGTTTAGTTTTTGCTTATGAGCATGCGTCGTTTTTTTGTCTGTAGGACTAGCATACAGACGAGCGGACTTCGGGGTCCGTCGTAGTTACGACGTAAAGATTTGAAGCATGTTTCAAATCTAAAGTACGTCGGATTTGAGGCTAAAAAAGTACGTTGAAAGTCCGGAGAAGCCCACACACGATCGGATTACCAGCCAGCTTTAGTCCGTCAGCGTTCGTTGGACTTTTGTAGCTGAAAAGTCCGACCGTGTGTACGCGGCAATAGGGGTTGATTTACTAAAACTGGGGAGTGCAAAATCTGGTTCAGCTCTGCATAGAGATCAGCTTCCCAGTTTTATTGTCAAATCCTAACTTAACAAGCTGAAGTTAGAAGCTGATTGGCATTAACCACAGGGTGCAGAATGAACCATTTTGTTTTATAGGCAATCCCAATTTTTCCGTAGAATGTAATTTTTTTAGTTTTTCCATGTTATACCAGGTCATTTTTAAATTTCGTTCTTTATCAGTGAAGGCTGATAAAGTTGGTGAATAGTTTCAAACTGTTATAATAAAAATTAAGATTACGAACCTGCCATGGACTGTCTCCTTTGCGCCCTTTCTTTGCTCCTGTGAGACGGGCTGAATAGTCATAGTCAATGATTTTACTTCTGCCACAAGGAAAATCCTCTGTAAGATATCAGATATATGTATTCAGCACAACATGCACCTAATGTATAACAAATTTTTATCCTTTCCCCATAGTTCAGTTATATGTATTTCTGCTCAGATTGATGCAGTTCAGGGAGTTATTTTGTTAGCGCTGTGAAATCTGGTCTGGGATATGGATAGGTCAAAATAGAAGAGTTTTTGATTCTGGTGCCTGGGGCTCCTGACACAAGGCAATATGAGTATATAGCAGAAGAGGTGGTCTTAAATTTAAGTTTAAAAGGTAAACTTGGTTTAGGTGCCAAGTGTTGTTATGCTGGTGGTGAACTATGTAAGCTACACCCAAAAAAGGCAAGCAGAGGGCAAAGGACTAGTCACCAGTTTTGTCTATAGCACTAGTCTCCAAACTGTGGCCCTTTGCTTGCCTACATTCAGCCTACATTCCTCCCACTGATACAAGGTACTGTTCCTCCCACTGACACCAATGATGAAGTATAGTTCTTTCCACTGACACCAACAATGGGACACTATTTCTTTCCCTGATACCAACAATGGGGCACTATTCCTTTCACTGACACCAACAATGGGGCTTAATTCCTCCCACTGATATAAATGATGGAATGCTATTCCTCCCACTGATACAAAAGATGGGGCACTATTCTACTCACTGACACCAATGATAGGGCTCTATTCCTCCTACTGACATCAATGATGGGGCACTATTCCTCCAATTGACACCAACGATGGGGCACTATTCCTTCCACTGACACCATCAATGGGGCAACGTTCCTCCCACTGACACCATCAATGGGGCAACGTTCCTCCCACTGACACCAATGATATTCCTTCCGCTGACATTAACAATGGGGCACTATTCCTCTCGCTGATACTAAGGTGGGGGCACTATCTCTGCTTCTACTGATCACATGTGCTATGCCATTTTTTCTATTCAGACTGGCCACCAAGCCTGTTCACTCAGACTGACACTGAGGCATTCCTACTCCCACTGACCACAGTCTGGTCCCCCCTCTAAAGCTTGAAGGACAGTGATCTGGCCCTTTTCTTAATAAGTTTGGAGACCCCTGGTCTCCAACTGATATTTTCCTCATTACTGACCTACCCTGCCATGTTCTGCACTTTATCTCTGTATGAAAGCGTCCATCTTGGTAGAGGCAGGGCTTTGCTTCCTAATTTAAGAGCTGTTGTCCTAATAGCTGCCAATCTGATTACTTATGAGGGAATGTTCAAGAAGCAGCAGACGAGATGGAGGAAGCATAGATCCACAGAATGGATGAAGCAGAAGCAGGGAGATCCTTGCACTGCAGGTCCTTGGATACAGCTTTATTTTGGGCAGCACTACAGTAGTGACATCTTTAATCTTACACCACAACTTGTGAGACTAGCAGTCAGAGGCACAGTGCTTCAGATCTCACATTGCAAATATACAGATTTGAATCTTAGGGCACAGAAAGTACACTGGTGACTTTACCACTTCTAGATGTTCTCTATAAAATAGACAAGCTTTACTTTCTGAGTTTAGGTCCACTTACATGTTATTAGCTCAATTGAAGAGCTAAAAATGCATGTTTCACCAAAACTTGTTCTTTTAATGGTTGGATAGTGCTGGGTTTTTACTGTGAACCTTTAAATAAATTTCCCTTCATTTATTGGGACTGTGGTCATACTGCTGCAAAGAAAAAAACAAAATACTGAACAGTGGGCTTTACAGATGTACAGTGCCTTAAAAAAGTATTTATACCCCTTGAAATTTCCCACATTTTGTCATGTTACAACCAAAAACATAAATGTATTTTACAGAGGTTTGTTAGGGAACCTAAGTGAACAAATAGCATCATGAAGGCCAAGGAACCCACCAGACAGGTCAGAAATAAAGTTGTGGAGAAATAACAACTTAACCACTTGACAACTGGGCACTTAAACCCCCCTCCTGCCCAGACCAATTTTCAGCTTTCGGTGCTCTCACACTTTGAATGACAATTACTCAGTCATGTAATACTGTACCCAAATTAATTTTTTGTCCTTTTTTTCATACAAATAGAGCTTTCTTTTGGTGGTATTTGATCACCTCTGGGTTTTTTATTTTTTGTGCTATAAATGAAAAAAGACCGAAAATTAAAAAGAAAAAGAAAAAACACATTTTACTTAGTTTCTGTGATAAAATTTTGCAAATTATTAATTTTTCTTCATAAATTTTGGCCACAATTTATACTGCTACATATCTTTGGTACAAATAACCCAAATTAGTGGATATTATTTGGTCTGTGTGAAAGTTATATAGTCTACAAGCTGTGGTGCAAATTATAAAAAATTGATCACACCTAATGTACTGACGACCTATCTCATTTCTTGCGACCCTAACAAGCCAGGAAAGTACAAATACCCCCCAAATGGCCCCTTTTTTGAAAGTAGACATTCCAAGGTATTTTGCAATTCTTTGCAAAATGAAGAATTTTTTCCCCCCACCACAAAATTGTCATTGTAATAGGTTATTTTTCTCACATGGCATGTGTATACCACAAATGACACCCCAAAATACATTCTGCTACTCCACCTGAGTATTACTATACCACATGTGTGAGACTTTTTCACAGCCTAGCCACATAGAGAGGCCCAACATGCAGGGAGCACCATCACGTGTTCAAGGAGCATAAATTACACATCTAACTTGTTGACTACCTATTACTCTTTTGAAGGCCCTGGAGCACCAGGACAATGACACGTGACACTCACGTGGTACTGATGACAGATGGCACTGATACTTAGCACTGATGACACGTGACACTGATGTGGCACTGATGACAGATGGCACTAATACGTGGCACTGATGACACATGACACTGATGACAGATGGCACTAATATGTGGCACTGATGACACGTGGCACTGATAACAGATGGCACTGATGAGAGATGGCACTAATACGTGGCACTGATGACAGATGGCACTAATACGTGGCACTGATGGCAGATGGCACTAATACGTGGCACTGATGACAGATGACACTAATACATGGCACTGATGACAGATGCACTAATACGTGGCACTGATGACACGTGACACTGATGACAGATGCACTGATACATGGCACTGATGACACGTGACACTGATAACAGATGGCATGTGACGCTGACAGGTGGCACTGATGACAGATGGCACTGATACGTGGCACTGATGACAGATGGCACTAATATGTGGCACTGATGACAGATGGCACTTATACGTGGCACTGGGGACAGATGGCACTGGGGACAGGTGGCACTGGGGACAGATGGCAGTGGGGATAGATAGCACTGACAGATGGCAGTGGGGACAGATGGCACTGATAGACGGCAGTGGGGACAGATGGCAGTGGGGACAGATGGCACTGACAAATGGCAGTGGGGACAGATGGCACTGACAGATGGCAGTGGGGACAGATGGCACTGATAGATGGCAGTGGGGACAGATGCCACTGACAAATGGCAGTGGGGACAGATGTCACTGACAGATGGCAGTGGGGACAGATGGCACTAACAGGTGATGTGGTCACTTTATTTTCTGTTTTTTTTTTTTACCTGACACTCACCGCTGCAGCCGTTAGCTCTCCCTCCTCTCATGCTGTCTCTGTGTGAGGAGGGAGAGCCGGCGATGAGAGATGATCTCATATGTTTACATATGAGATCATCTCTCATTGGAAGCTCCAATCGCGCTGTAAACGGCCGCTGTGATTGGCCATTTACAGTGATCTGTGACTGGCTGTGTCCAAGAGACACGGCCAGCACAGAATTTCCCCGATGCGCGCCTGTGGGAGCGTGCATCGCGGAAGTAAACAGGAGGACATACAGGGATGGCCTCCAGGCAATTGGCGTCCACGCTGTAGCCGTCTTTCGGCTATAGAGTGGGCGCGAAGTGGTTAATTAAAGACTTATAATAAATAAATAATATTTTTTTGCTAGAAAATTACTTAGAACTCCCAAACATTATATATTTTTTTCAGACACCCTAGAGAATAAACTGGCGGTCGTTTATATATCGCAATACTTTATGTGACACCGTATTTGCGCAGTGGTCATACAAGCGCAATTTTTTTGGAAAAAATACACTTTTTTGAATTAAAAAATAAGACAACAGTAAAATTAGCCCAATTTTTTTTTATATTGTGAAAGATAATGTTACGCTGAGTAACTTGATACCCAACATGTCATGCTTCAAATTTGCGTCCGCTCGTGAAATGGCGACAAACTTTGACCCTTAAAAATCTCCGTAGGCGACGTTTAAAAATTTCTACAGCTTACCAGTTTTGAGTTACAGAGGTGGTCTTTTGCTAGAATTATTGCTCTCACTCTAACGATTGTGGCGATACCTCACATGTGTGGTTTGAACAACGTTTTCATATGCGGGCGTGACTTACGCATGCGTTCGCTTCTGCGAGTGAGCTCTGCGGGACAGGGCGCTTGAAATTTTCTCTTTTTTTTCTTATTTATTTTACTTTTTATTTTTTATTTTTACACTGTCCATTTAAAAAAAAAAATTTGGGTCACTCTTATTTCTATTACAAGGAATGTAAACATCCCTTGTAATAGAAAAAAAGCATGACAGGACCTCTTTAATGTGGGATCTGGGATAAAAAAAGACCTCAGATCTCACATTTACACTTAAATGCAATAAAAAAATAAAAATAAAAATTATTTTTTCTCAATAAAAAAAAATTCCCCTTTAGGACCATTGGGCGGAAGTGACGTTTGATGTTGCTTCCGTCATCCAATGTTATGGAGCCAAGAGGGGGCGATCTTTCACTCACTCAGCTCCATGTGTCAGAGGGGGGAGGACCCGATCGTCTCCACCGCTACCAGTGGCTCCGGTAAATGGCGGAGACCATCAGGGAGCGGCGGGCCCTCTCCCGCCCCCCATAAAAATGATCTTGCGGCAAATCTTGTGACTTTTATCTAAAAGTGCAACGCCTGCTGTTTAAAAACATACCGGGGTTATGGCAGCCTTCAAATAGCCGGCGTACAATGACGACGGGCGGTCCGCAAGTGGTTTAAAGCAGTTAGGTTATAAAACAATATCCCAAGCTTTGGACATCTCACGGAGCACTGTTCAATCCATCATCCGAAAATGGAAAGAGTATGGCAAAACTGCAAAGCTACCAATACATGGCCGTCCACCTAAACTGACAGGCTGAGCAAGGAGAGCATTAATCAGAGAAGCAGCCAAGAGGCCCATGATAACTCTGGAGGAGCTGCAGAGATCCACAGCTCAGGTGAAAAAATCCATCCCCAGGACAACTATTAGTCGTGCTCTCCACAAATCTGGCCTTTATGGAAGAGTGGCAAGAAGAAAGCCATTGTTGAAAGAAAGTCATAAGAAATCCAGTTTTCAGTTTGCGAGAAGCCATGTGGGTGATACAGCAAACATGTGGAAGAAGGTGCTCTAGTCAGATGAGACCACAATTTAACTTTTTTGCCCAAAAGCAAAATGCTATGTGTGGCGGAAAACTAGCACTGCACCCTGAACACACCATCACCACTGTGAAACATGGTGGTGGCAGCATCATGTTGTGGGGATGCTTTTCTTCAGCAGGGACAGGGAAGCTGGTCAGAGTTGATGGGAAGATGGATGGAGCCAAATACAAGGAAATCTTAGAAGAAAATCTGTTATGCCCCGTACACACGGTCGGATTTTCCGATGGAAAATGTCAGATCGGAAATTCCGACCGTGTGTGGGCTCCATCGGACATTTTCCATCGGATTTTCCGACACACAAAGTTGGACAGCAGGAGATAAAATTTTCCGACAACAAAATCCGTTGTCGGAAATTCCGATCGTGTGTACACAAATCTGACGGACAAAGTGCCACGCATGCTCAGAATAAATAAAGAGATGAAAGCTTTTGGCCACTGCCCCGTTTATAGTCCCGACGTACGTGTTTTACGTCACCGCGTTTAGAACGATCGGATTTTCCGACAACTTTGTGTGACCGTGTGTATGCAAGACAAGTTTGAGCCAACATCCGACGGAAAAAATCCTGGGATTTTGTTGTCGGAATGTCCGAACAAAGTCCGACCGTGTGTACGGGGCATTAGAGTTTGCAAAAGACTTGAGACTGGTAAGGAAGTTCACCTTCCAGCAGGACAACGACCCTAAACATACAGCCAGAGCTACAATGGAATGGTTTAGTTCAAAGCATAATTATGTGTTAGAATGGACCAGTCAAAGTTTAAAACCTAAATCCAGTTGAGAATCTGTGGCAAGACTTGAAAATTGCTGTTTACAGACGTTCTCCATCCAATCTGACAGAGCTTGAGTGATTTTGCAGAGAAGAATGGGCAAACTTTTCGCTCTCTAGATGTGCAAAACTGGTAGAGACATCCCTAAAAAGACTTGCAGCTATAATTGCAGGGAAAGGTGGTGCTACAAAGTATTGACTCAGGGGGGCTGCACCCCCCTGAGTCAAATGCACCCCACACTTTTTAGATATTTATGTGTAAAAAATTTTGAAAACCATTTATCATTTTTCTTCCACTTCACAATTATGTGCCACTTTGTGTTGGTTTATCACATAAAATCCCAATAAAATACATTTACGTTTTTGGTTGTAACATGACAAAATGTGGAACATTTCAAGGGGTATGGATACTTTTTCAAGGCACTGTAGATTACCGTACATAAATATATGAGAGCAAATATTAAAAAAAGGCCAGGAGGAGACCTGTCAAAAATACATTATTGACTCTCAACCAATCTCTATACTGCGTTGAGAAGCTTGTATATTATGAATGGGCAGTACAATGCAGGCAGCAGTGTGCACAACCTAGCTTTCTATAATCTATAACCTAAATATATATCTGCTCTTTATTATACTCATCAACTAAAAACCTTTTCTCTGAGTCCATTGAGGGACACAGATTGATAGTAAGAAACCTAGGGTTATACTGCTGCCTATAGGAGAATGTAACATTAGTCAGATTAAAAAACTGAAGGCCAGCCCTCTTGAGACTATAACCCCTCCCACCTTAAACATGCTTATTTGTATAGATTTTATGACAAGTACAAAAATTTTATTTTCTCTATCATCACTTGAGGGACATGACTTGATAGTAATAAACTTAGGGATGTACAAAAGCAGTCCAAATTGTGGTCTTCCAAATAACACAAGAAAAACAGTTGAATAGTTGCTTCCAGAACCTTTTAACTGAAACTAGCAACTACAGCAGCAGACACATTGATCTTGTAGAAAGTATGTACACAAAACCATGTTGCAGCTATACAAATCTGTGACACCGAGTCCTGGTAATGAAATCCTAAGCCCTGGGCCACTAGGGGGGCCCATCAGAGTTGCCAGCCTCAGTAAAACCAGGGACAGAATGTATAAATCTGTGTTTTTTTTACATCTGTCTGTGTATACTGTGTGTACATGTATGTGTATACTGTGTGATTGTATACTGTGTGTGTGTGTATACTGTGTGGCCCCATAATCTCTGATTGCCTGGGGGCCCCATAATCTCCTATTGCCGGGGGCCCCATGAGTTATCAGTCTGCCCCTGCTGCCCTAGTGTAGTGGGATATAACTGAAAAGGAGGCATTTAAATCTGCAATTTAGAGGCCTGCACAACAACCTCTTGAAGCCATTCAGAAATAGTGGATTTGGAGGCCAGAGAACATCTTTTAGAACTTTCTGCAATGAAAAAATGGGATCAGTCTAAAATAAGCAGTGGCAGAAAGGTATACCCTGACAGCCCTTACCAATTCAGGGCAATATAGAGAAATCTCCTTGGGGTGAACCATCTCAAAACAATGTTAGATTGAAATACCATAGCTGGATTGGAGAAATAACGAAATAAGGGGTAGTAATGTGTGTAACCCCTTTGTTGGCGGGTACAGTTAGCTTGTCTTCCACTAGGTGGCTCTGTTCCGAGACAGTATGGTAAATAAAGGTTGTAAGTTGTAATTTACTTGTTCTCAGAGCTAGCCAGGTCACATGATATTGACATCACACATGTGGGCGTGTATATAGGCTGTAGAGGAAATCTCCTACCTGAACTCTCAGCACTGGAGAAACTGTGCAGTTTGTCATGTAACCATGGCATAGAGATCATCCAAAAAGGTATATAGTAGTGGTATTTTAATGTAAAAAGAAGGTTTGTATAGGGGCGTGGCCGGATGTTGGGCTGAATAGAAGCGTGGGTGATTAGCTCCTGCCATCCTGATTTTTTATCCTTTGTTTCGGACTCCAGCGGACCTGCCTTGCAGCCTTCATAGCCTCCCAGCTTGTTGGAGCGCTGCCTGGAGTCTCCAGCACAGCGCTTCTCTTACCTGCAGCTGCCTGGGGGACAGACCGTGGCTCCGGCCTAGTTCCCGGAGCGGCGGCCATCTTGCCTCACCCGGCGGCGGCCCCAGCAGGATCTCCTGGCCTCCCTGATTGTCCTGGACCCAATCGTCTCCTGCTGCAGCCGCCCGACCGCCCGGGGCCACCACTACGGTGTTTCCTTCTCACCTTGCAGCTGCCTGAGGGACGGATCGCGGCTCCGGCCTGCATTCCGGAGCGGCGGCCATCTTGGTGCACCCGGAGACACCCCGAGCAAGTGATCCTGGCCCCCCCTGCACATCTCAAGGTCAGTTTCCTACAGCTGCTGCCGGCCGCATCATCCGGGCCACCATTGCGGCGCTCACTCGCCCTGCAGCTGCCTGTGGGACGGGCCGGGGCTCCGGCCTAGTGCTCGGCGGCCATCTTGCTTCACCCAGTGAAGGCCTCGATGGACTCTAAGGGACCCTCCGGCCACCTTGAGCCCTTGTTTCCCTAACCACAGCCATCGGGACCTCACAGCTGGCTGACTGTTGAGTGCTGGCCTCATTGTGACATTTTTACTAAACGCCAAAGGAGGGAGATTGGGGATCCGGCCTGGTAGGAGGCAGCCATCTTGATACACCCGGGCGATAACCTGTGGCTCTCCTGTCCCCTTGGCACCTGCGACTCTAATCTATCTCCATCCTGGTGCATTTTCAGCAACTCTGCTCAGCAAATACCTTCCTCCGGTCTGGGGGGCTCCCCCGGTCCTTCCGATGACCGGGAAACGGCAATCGGCAAAGAAGGCAGCTAATTCCATCTCCTGAATCTCGCCGCCAAACACACGTGCAACGCTGCCTTGCCTATAGCACCATCCTCTCCGGCCTCTGTAGCGGTACAAACAGACACTTGGATGGCGGCACTCGGGGCCTCGTGCCAAGAGGGGCACCCGGTCATGGAGGAAATGTCGGAGCGACTGGGTGAGGGATCCACCGCAATGATACTGGCGGCCATTGCAGATAGTAAATCATCCGTGGAGGGGAAAATAGATACCCTGGCGATCGAATGTGGGCTGATAAGACAGGATATGGACAAAATTAGAGGCCGTTTAACAGAAACTGAGCAGCGCATTTCTACAGTGGAAGACGTGGCAGCTTCCATGGCACATTCGGTGGTGGAGCTGCAGCAGCAAGTCAAAACTCTAATGGCCCGTTCAGAAGATGCAGAAAACCGCCTCAGGTGCAACAATGTCAGGGTGGTGGGGCTCCCGGAGGGTGAGGAGGGCGCCAACCCTGTGGAGTTTGCGGAGGCCTTTTTAAAAAAGCTCCTGGGCCTGCAGCATCTATCTCCTGTCTATGTCGTGGAGCGGGCGCATAGGGTACCCACGGGCCGGAGACCGGCGGGAGCGTGGCCACGTGCCTTTCTTGTGCGCCTGCTGAATTTCAGGGATAGAGATTTGATCCTGGCGGAAGCCCGCAAGCACCCTGAATTGAAACATGAAAATGCTGTCATCCATTTGTATCCTGATTTCTCGCCAGAACTGCAAAAGAAAAGACGCTCCTTTACAGATATCCGCAGACGCCTGAGGGAGAAAGGTCTGATTTATAACATGCTGTATCCTAGCCGTCTAAAAGTACTTCATCGCGGAGCTGCAAAATTCTTCGAATCCCCTGCGGAGGCGGCTGAGTGGCTGGATGCCATCGCCTAATGCTAGGATCTGGTGGCGGAACCTGTCTAACGGAAACATGTGGATCGGGCCCAGAAGATATTTACCCTCATGGGGTACTAATACTGGGAGTGGTGGTTCCTGCTGATGCGGCACCCCTTTTGGAATCCTGTTGTCCCCCAAAAAAAGATCCCCCTTTTTTTTTTTCCTTTTATCCCCCTAGTGGTCTGCAATGGAGGACAATCTCTGGAACTTGTCATCCGTGCACTGCAGGAGCTTCAGGTACTGTTCTAAATGTTTGCACTACCTACAAGTCTTCCCGAACCCCCTTTTTTGAGTGGATAGACTCTTGGAACGTTCCACCTTTTGCTCACCAAGTTGATGGGAATAAAGTTTCTCCGGCGGTTTTGTTCTTTTTTTGGTTCTGTTCGCCTGGAGCAAACAGGGAGTTGGGTTCTTAGAATGTTTTTTTCTGTGACTTTTCTTTTTTTTATTATTTTTTGCAAGTCCTTTTTTATTTTTTTCTCTTTTATGTTCTTTGTTGGGAAAGAATAACTGTTTTTTAAGCTTCCCTCGGTGGCCCACCTCACTGGTGCGATCACATGAGGGTGTAAATTGCCTATTAAGATATATGCTGTCCATTCGTAGTGCTGTGGTGCTTTGCTGCTCTCTGTGCCCGGGTCCCTCCCCACAGACCTCCCAAGTTTACAGGACAACTCCTGTCCCTATCCAATACCTAGCTTCACTTTATGAGTGACCTCAAAATAATTTCGTGGAATGTCCGCGGATTAAACTCCAAATTTAAACGTTCATTGGTCCTCCAGTACCTCAAATCCCTGAATCCACATATTATCCTCCTGCAGGAAACCCACCTAGAGGGTAACAAAATTTTATCCCTGAACAGGAACTGGGTACAGAGAGCCATACATTCTACGCACTCCTCTTATGCCAGGGGAGTGGCCATTTTAATACATAAGAATTTAGTATGTGCTATAGAACATGTAATAACAGATCCCTATGGGAGATATGCAATTGTGGTCCTTGCCATTGAATCTCAGTTATTGGCAATAGCGAATGTATATGTTCCACCCCCCTTCAAAAATGAGGTTTTATACCTGGTTTTAGAGAAGATTGCCACCTTTGGCCCATTAAAAGTGCTAGTGGCGGGCGATTTTAACAACATCCTAGACTATGGGCTGGACACCTCTAACCCGACCCGGGTGCGGAATCTAGAACTAGGCCACTGGGCAGACACGGCGGCGTTGGAGGAGGTGTGGAGGTGGAAACATCCTGGTGAGCGCAGTTATTCTTACCTTTCCCACGTCAGTGCCTCCTCATCCCGTCTTAATCTGGCTTTTGCCAATTCAGCACTGCTACCACAGATTGCGGAGGCAGTTTACCTGGCGGGGGGGCTTTCTGATCATACCCCCTTACAGGTAATGTTGAGCCGATCCACAGGCAATAGTCGTAGGAGTTGGAGGCTGCACTCAGGGTGGGTGAGTGAGCCCTCGGTTGAGGCATTGGTTTCCCCACACATACAGGACTACTGGGACAACAATGTGGGTTCAACAGATGGGCTCACGGTCTGGGATGCGTTCAAGGCATCCACCCGTGGGGTATATATAGCTGCCATTAAAGCCGCTAGGGTGGAGAAAAATTCAGAGTCAGAAATGCTTCAGGCCCGTGAGCTACGCTGTGCAAAGCTCCATGCTGATGCGCCCTCCTCCTCCACTCTAGCGGAGTTACAGTTGGCCAGAAGGGCCTTGTTGGTTCATTTTCAAACTCATACACAATGTACATTTAAGAGAAGGGCTGAGGAACTATTTGAAAAAGGTGATAAGAATGGGAAGCTGTTGGCCTACATGAAGGCAGATACCCGAACACATACAGCTATCCCTTGCATTTATTCAGCTTGAAGATGAAGTGCTGGTGGACCTGTTGGGCTCCCTTCGGATCCCGGAGCTGCCGGGGGAGGTGGCGGCGGAGTTGGAAGCCCCTTTTACTCCTAAGCAATTGGCTTTGGCCGTTGCCTCCTTTCCCAATGGTAAGGCTCCGGGTCCGGATGGGATACCTGCGGAATGGTACAAAACTTATATGGACCTGTTGTCTCCCAGACTCTTGCAACTTTATGGAGAATGCTTCGAAGTAGGGAGACTGCCACCCTCGTTGTACGAGGCTCATGTGGTGTTACTTCCCAAGCCTGATAAAGACCTTCTTCAATGCTCCTCCTACAGGCCCATAGCACTGTTAAACATGGACCTCAAAATTTTGACCAAAATGATTGCCAATAGATTAATGAAGATTCTAGAGCACTTGATATCACCAGATCAGACAGGGTTTATGCCCAAAAAAGCCACTGACATTAACATCCGCAGAGTGTACACACACACGCAAATAGATGAGGAGATATCTTTTGGAGGGGCTCTGGTGTTTTTCGATCTGGAAAAGGCATTTGACTCCATAGATTGGGGATATATGACTCAGGTACTCCAACGCATGGGATTTGGTCCTATATTCCTCAAATGGATATCAATGCTCTATGAGCAGCCGGTGGCAGCACTCCGCCTAAATGGAGGGGTGTCTGACAATTTTCCAGTATCCAGAGGCACCAGACAAGGGTGCCCATTGTCACCAGGCTTATTTGCGTTGGTCATGGAACCTCTGGCGATTGCACTGTGCTCCTCCTCTCAAATTCAGGGTATTAGAGTGGGCACCCTTACCGAGACTACAGCCCTTTACGCAGATGACCTAGTCCTTTTCATTAGAGATACTGGACCTTCTCTACAGGCTGTACTGGTGCTACTGGAGCGCTTTACTGGGGTTTCTGGGCTCCGGGTCAACTGGAATAAATCCAAGATACTTCCGCTACGTTCCCACCGGGCAAATAGACAGGCAGACCCAAATAATCCCTTGCAATGGGTAACACAAATTAAATACCTGGGTCTTCAAATTACGAATTCGGTGACGGAATTCATCAGTCTTAATGTGTCCCCATTATTAGACATCATCTCTAAAAAATTACATTCCTGGAAAAATCTTCCATTGTCACTTATTGGAAAGATAAATCTACTCAAAATGAAAATACTACCGTTACTCCTGTATACCCTTAGAAATTCTCTGGTGTGGATCCCAAAAACAGTCTTCAGGTCAATAGACAGTATGATCTCTTCATTTCTGTGGCAGGGAGGAGTCCCCCGCATTAAACTGACCATTTTGCAGCAGCCGTGGGGGGGAGGGAAGCCTAGTGGTACCAAATTTCCAAAAATATTTTTTAGCCGGCCAATTAACGGTGGCGCACCGTCGGTTGACCACGCCTTTGGATGACGCTGCGGTGTCGTTGGAGGCGGCATGTGTGGGTTCATATGAAGCACTATCCCACTTGGTATATAGGGGTTTACGGGCCCCCTACCCTCTGACGCCCTCCATGCGCTCTGTAATTAGGGCATGGTCCGTGACTCAGGGGCTCCAGCCTTCTAGTCATGATAAATTCTCTCCAAATCTCCCCTTGTGGAGGAATCCTACTCTGCCGCACTTCTTTGACTACCCGGATCCGATAGTATGGACAAAATACGGAATTAAGACACTAAAGCACATTGTAGCGAATGGCACCATAATGTCCTTTGACATGTTGAAATCACGTTATGAACTACCAAACTCGCATTTTTTTCGGTACATTCAATTAAGGCATGCCTTTCAATCCCAATTTGGAGGAGAACCTCTTGACCCTGAGCCCAGTGATTTAGAACTGCTGACTCGTAGTGACTCGTTGTCTAAACCAGTTTCCAGCATATACAGAGATCTCTTTCAGGAAACAACAAAACTGTTGGAACCCTGCAGACAAGCGTGGGAGGCGGCAACCTCGGGGTTGGATAGGGATGACTGGGATGATATATGGGGAATTGCAATGCAGACTCTGGTCTCCACTAGGGACAGACTAATTCACTTTAAATTCCTGCACAGGATTTATCTGACCCCAGCTAGACTTGCTAGGATGTTTGGGAATCAGCATTCCCTTTGCTGGAGGTGTTCCATGCCACTAGCGAATTTTATGCATATATGTTGGGAATGCCTACAGATCAGAGCATACTGGCAGGATGTAGCAGGCTGCATAAGGTCGGTCACTTCTATTTCAATTCCCATGACGGTTGAGGTATGCCTGCTGCATCTGGTAGAGCCCCTAGCTACTACCAGGGCTATTAGAACTCTTCTTACTATATTGTTGTTCTATGCCAAAAAGAGGATTATTCTCTCCTGGAAGAGTTCCTCAGCCCCAACCCTAGAGTCCTGGAAGGCATTGGTTAACAAGGCAATACCATTTTATAAAGCCACTTATTTGAGTAGGGGAGCACTGACCAAATTTGACAAGGTGTGGGGTGGTTGGATGGCATCGGTGGATATGGTGTCAGACTAATTACAGATAACCCATAGCTATTGATATTGGTGTATGAGGCCACAAAGGAGGATGTATATGACCGACATACAGGAGAAATATTGATAATTCTGCACTAAGATAACTGGTCACTTGTAGAGGGGAGAGTTATTTTTATTCATATGAGATCCTTGGTGCTGGGGGGGGAGTCGGGTCACGTTTTTTGACGGTATCAAGCATCACGACCCAAGTTGTTAGACGGCGAGGGTGCGGTGTCTCCTAGTGCCTTCCTCCAGTCTGGAGGCCAACTTGGACAGTATGTATCTGGGCAAAAGCTTTGTTGTTTGGGGGGGGAGGGAGGGGGGAGTTCTCAATTTATGTCTGTGTTTTTGTATGTAAATGTCCACCAGCAACTGTGTTCTAGTCGGTGGTTGTCGGCCGCAAATGTGGCCTGTTGTTATTTGTATGCCTAAAAATGAATAAAAAAGAATTTTCAAAAAAAAAAAAAAGCAGGTTTGTGGGCACTGGGGGGGGGGGGGGGGGGGGGTGGTGAACTATTTTCATATTACTGGGTTTAGTAACACTTCTCTTTTAGAAAAATCCCTCTTTAGTGATGTCATGAGTATAGTTAGTGCCCATACCGCGGGTGACCTTGCTTGTTGTGTGGGCGGCGTGCACGTTCCTCGTGGTTAAGACGCCGCAATGCCACACTCGTAAGCACGTTCCCTGCTGAGACGTTGGCACCTTCCCCGTGGACGCTCCTTGTGCTTGTGAGACGCTGCTGGGACCTGAGAGACACTGCTGGGAATCGAGAAACAGTACTGGGACCCAAGAGACGTTACTGGGAAGCGAGAGACTGTACTGGGAAGCGAGAGACGGCATCATAGAGGGCTGCACATAGCATACTCAAGTACAAGAGTGGGCACCCTCACTCCTGGGTGGCTACCATTACTATTTGCCAGTGAGCATTGCTGCTTTTGTCTTCTTAAACTGACAGAAACAAACTAATAATTTTATTTCTTGATTATTTTATTATAGTACTAGTACGGACTATTTAAAATGACTGTGTGTCTACACTGCAGTACATCTGATCTGACTTGTAGCAAAAAAAAATTATATAATTGAACTGACTGAGTGATTAAATATGATTTGAAATGGAATGTAATGGATTGCAAATTGCAAACTATTTTTTTTTTTAGCTATTCTGTATTATACAGTATAAAATGTATGCGCTTGCTTGCTGTTATTGAATGTGTCACTTTGACAACGTAGTATAAGTTATACAGTACTGACATGACAGCAAACGCATGAATTTTTTTAAACATGACAGTATGCAATAAATATATAATATATTATATTTCATATATAATATATTAATAATTATATTTATTGCGTACTGTCATGTTTAAAAAATGCATGCGTTGCTGTCATGTCGGTGTAGTATAACTGTATAACTTAAAATACTACGCTGAGACAAAGTGACAGATTTTATTCAATGACAACAAGGCGCATGAAGTATACTACAGAATAGCTCAAAAAAATAAAATAGCATGCAATTGCAATTTGCAAGCAATCCATTCCATTTCAAATCAAATTTATTCAGTTCAATTATATTTTTTTGGTACAAGTCAGATGTACTGCAGTCCAGACATAACTACCTTGCATGCCAGGAGCAGCACCATAAAAAAAAAGGATTGGTTAGCTTTTATTTTATTTTTTAAAGCTGCCTCCTGGGGTTTAGCTTTTAAATTGATATCGTCCCCCCCCCCCCCTCAGATTTCACTCCCGCTATAAATCATTCTATGATATTATTCTACGTTACCAGCAAAGGTGGACCATGTCTGCAGTGTGGAAATATTTTAAAGTTTCTGATAAAGACCCCAAATTTGCAATCTGTACGCTTTGCTCAACAGAAATTTCAAGAGGGGGTACAGTGCCAAATAATTTTTCAACAACAGTTTTGATACACCACCTGAAAACACGTCATCCAGTTCAGCATTCTGATTACAAGAAAACATCGCCACTTTCAAAAAGTGCCTCAGGCTTAACACCATCTGTGGCCACAGTGTTTGAAAAGGTTAAAAAATATGCAAGTGACAGTCCAAAGCTCATGCCATTACAGCTAAAGTTATGGAATTTATTGCATTAGACGACCAGCCATTCTCTGTTGTGGAGGACATTGGATTCCGTAGGCTCATGCAACATATTGAGCCGCGTTACTCACTACCAAGCAGGCGCTTTTTTGCAGATACCAGTCTACATGAATTGTTTAGCAGTGTTAGAAAACACGTTCAGGAGCTCATGACTACCGACATCATAGCAAACAGTTTTACTACCGACATTTGGAGTTCAGATGTCAGTCCAACGAGCATGCTCAGCCTGACAGCGCAGTGGATAGATGAAAAATTTCAATTGCAAAACATCCTACTTAACGCATGTGAGTTTGTTGAATCACATACTGCAGCAGCAATATCTAATGCTTTAAAAACCATGCTTGACACTTGGCACTTTGAGAAGTCTAAAGTGCATTTGATTGTCAGAGATAATGCATGGAACATGGCAAAGGCAATGGAGGACAGTGAATTTCAAAGCATACCGTGCATGGCATACACGCTACAATTGGCTGTGAATGAAGGATTGCTGAGTCAGCGCACGTTATCTGATATCGTATCAAAAGGAAATATAATTGTGGGTCACTTTAAGCCTTCTCCGCTTGCTTATTCCAGATTACAAGCTTTGCAGATGCAGTTTAGAATGGCACCGAAACGACTGCAGAAAGATGTAGCCACTCATTGGAACAGCACCTACTATATGCTACAAAGTCTTTTTGAACAAAAGCGTGTTTTAGCTGCATACATTGCAGATTACGAGCTGCCAGCAACTCTGAGTGTACATCAGTGGATGTTAATTAAAAATAGTTTGTCTCTTCTATCTCCATTTGAACAGTTAACAAAAGAAATAAGCTCAGCTAATGCTTCCATTGCTGAAGTTATCCCCTTGATTGCTGCACTGAAGTGTCTGCTTGGAAAAGAGGTAGAAACAGACCATGGCGTAAAAACGGCTAAAACCAATATACTGGAGGCCGTTACCAACTGGTTTCAAGACACAGAGTCCAACCCTCTGTAACAAACATAAACCAACTCAAATGAGTCCAACCCTCTGTACTACATTGCAACAGTTCTAGATCCTTGATTTAAAGAGCATTACTTTAATGTGGAGAAAAAGCAGCGTTTACTGGAAATAATACTGGCATAAATGGAGGTGGTGGAAGCATCTAGTGAAGGAGTTTCGAGGTGTCGCACAGAGGAAAGTGGAAAACGGTCATATCTGATATGTTTGAAGAAATTTTACACGAATGCACCCCAATCCACAGCGGTGCCACAACAAGTGCAGCTACCCAACAGCTGGACATTTATTTAGCTGAACAACCTATTGCCAGAGACGACAATCCCCTTAAATACTGGCACATCAACGAAGAACATTTTCCCTTGCTTGCACAGATTGCACGCAGATATTTGTCTGCTCCAAGCACCAGTACAGAGAGTGAGAGACTATTTAGTCTAGCACCTTATATTCTTGATGAGAAGAGAAACCATCTCTCCTGTGAGAAAGCTGAACAGCTTTTGTTCTTAAAGCAAAATCTGCCACTTTTACTGAAATAGATTTAAAAATCCGTAGCATAGACCAATTCATTTACCATGTTGAACATAGTAAATTAATTGGTATTGGACTGTGCTATTGGACAATTGGAACATACAACATAGTATGACTGACTACCCAGGGGCGGATCCAGAGTCTTGTCTCGGGACGGGCACTGTCAAAAATACGTTTTTTTGTGGGCAATTTATCGGGGAAATGGCTGATGTTGGCGCTCCATTGATCATTGCACCATGGTTGTTATGGTGTCAGGATGATTGAAGAGCATTTTTTCTATTATTACATTGTAATAAAAAATGAAATGGTTCAACTCACCATAATGCAGAATCAGTGGGAGCCCCGAGTGTGTCACTTTCCACCGTCGCCTGCCACACATTGCGAATTGTCACTTGCCTGCCACCAGATGCAGATTGTCACTTGCCACATCACCTGCCACACATTGCGAATTATCACTTGCCACATCACCTGCCACACCTTGCAGATTGTCACTTGCCACACCTTGTGGTTTGTCACTTGCCACTCCACGTGCCACACCTTGCAGATTGTCCACTTGCCACGTCACCTGCCACACCTTGCGGATTGCCACTTGCCACGTCACTTTCCACACATTGCGGATTGTCCACTTGCCACACCTTGCGGATTGTGTACTTACCACACCTTGCCACGTCACCTGCCACAATTTGCGGATAGTCACCTGCCTGCTAAGGTGGTGTTTTGTCTGTTTCTTGCTGTGTCCCAGACTTAGGCAGCAGAGAGATATGTAATCTCTCTGGTGCCCACGCTGCCTGCACAGTGAGGGCAGGACTTAGTTACTGCAGGGATGCAGGGCGGTGAGAGATGATCTCATCTCTCTGCTCCCATCCTTTGGCTAGCTGATTGGCTAGCTGTGCGCTCATGCCGAGCTGCCCACACACTGACCCGGCAGCCTGGCCCGCCCGCCCACAAACTGCGCCGACCGCTCGCAAACCTCATTGCCTGGTTCTCCCACAGAGAGACCTGCGGAGCGGCTCGCAGAGCCGCCCACTCTCTTATCTGCCAGGCCCGCAACCAATTTCTCGGAGGTGGCAATTGCCCCGTTGCCCCCTCCCTGGATCTGCCCCTGTGACTACCTAGTATGTTCCAATTGTCTAGTTGTGCCATTTGTTGGTTGTTTATTGTAGTTCTACAGTTTTTTGCACTTCAATTTAAGAGAGAACTCCAGCTTTTGAACTACTGTACCATAGTTTGTTGCTGTTGGGCCAAACTATGTCTCTCCCTAAGCTGTCAGCCTGCTGCATGTGCAAATGCAAAACTGTATGTTCTGTATATGTGGCTGTCTACATACTACAGTACTATACTATATGTGTTCCGGGGATGGGTGGTGACTTCCACAAACACAGACTAGTCTGCATTGCTTGCTGTGATTGGCTGAGCACCGCTGCTGTAGACTAATCTGTGTTCCACTTCCAGGATGTCTCCGCCCATACCCGGGGCCGGAACACAGTGCGGTCTACTGTATGACTAGTATGTATCTAACCCGCAGCTACATACATACACTTTTATATCGCACATCCAGCCACTGACACCTTAGGGAGAGAACTTGGGGAAAAAAACTACTAGCTCTCATTTAAGTTGAAAGAAAATAATAAAATAAACATTTTATTATAGCATAGCACTGTACTATGTTATATTTACAGAAACTGTGAAATAACTGCCTTCTGCCATATTTCTGTTATGGTTAGTTTAGAGAGTGGCTCTTTAAAGTACTTACTTATACATAGTTTGTTGAAGTTCTGTTGTTGGGCCAAACTATGTCATTGTCTCTCGGCTCTCTCCCTAAGCTGTCAGCCCACTGCATGTGTAAAACTGTATGTTCTGTATCTGTGGCTGTCTACATACAGTAGACAACACAGTATCACCACGTCCATTCCACCACAGCATCTGCGCTCCTATAAATCCCACTCCCGCCTTACCACCCTCACCCTCCTACTACTCCTAATGTCTGGGGACATCGCACCAAACCCCGGCCCTCCCACTCCCAATTTCCAACGCCAAGATCGGCCATCTACCTCCTCCAACAGTAGACGCAACTGCAACCTTCTCATCCCAATTCCCCTGATTCCACAAGTCGGCCCCCCTCTTTCATGTGCCCTCTGGAATGCCCGCTCAGTCTTTAACAAACTAGTTTCTGTCAATGACCTTTTCCTCTCCAAATCCCTTGATCTATTTGCTATAACTGAAACCTGGCTCCAGGAATTTGATACTACCTCTCCAGCTGCACTGTCCCACAGTGGCCTTCTCTGGACTCACTCCACCAGACCCAGTGGACGAAAAGGAGGTGGTGTCGGACTTCTCCTCTCCCCACAATGCACCTACCAGGTACTGCCCACACCTCCCTCTCTTTCCACCTGCTCTTTCGAAATGCACTGCATTCGTCTTTTCTCTCCAGCTTGTCTGAGGGTCGCAGTCATTTATCGGCCTCCTGGACCAGTGTCACGCTTTCTGGATGACTTCTCTGCATGGCTACCCTATTTTCTCTCATCTGAAGTGCCTGCCATCATCCTAGGTGACTTTAACATTCCAATCAATGTTAATAATGCTACCACTTCTAAACTACTCAACTTAACCTCCTCTTTTAACCTAACACAATGGACACAAACCACCACTCACTCCAACGGCAACACTCTTGACCTTGTATTCTCCCATCGCTGCACTCCCTGCAATCTCTCCAACGCACCCTTTCCTCTCTCTGATCACAACCTTATCCGTTTCACACTCTCCTTGTCTCCTATATCCCATGCTGCCAACCCACAAACCACTACCCGCAGGAACCTTCGCAACCTCAAACCTTCCCTTCTTCACTCTGCTACTGATGGCCTTTATGACAAAATCGCACCCCTGTCCTGCCCAGACCTAACCACTTTCATCTACAACACCACATTGTCATCCTCCCTAGACGTACTTGCTCCTCTTTCTACACGCAGAACCAGGCCCCATCTGCCACAACCCTGGCAAACAGACGACACCAGAAGTCTCAAGAGACGCAGCCGTGCTCTTGAGCGAGCATGGCGTAAATCTAAATCCCTGCAAGACTTTACCCTCTACAAATCTGTCCTTCTCAAATACAACTCCTGCCTCCACACTGCTAAACAAACCTATTACAACACTCTCATCAAAACCCTCTCATCCAAACCTCGTCAACTCTTTTCTACCCTTAATTCCTTACTTCACCCCCCACTGCCCCCTCCCACCAACTTGCTTACCGCTCAACAGATTGCCAACCACTTCAATAGCAAAATCAACACAATTCGCAAGGAGATATCCAGCATTAAAATTCCTCCCCTACCCAACATATCAAGTCCAACACCACACTCAATACTCTCCTCCTTTTGCCCTGTTACCACAGAAGAAGTTGATAAACTCCTCTCCATGGCCCACCTCACTACATGTCCCCTGGACCCTGTCCCCTCTCAATTGCTGCGACCACCTTCCCACTCTATCCTCAACTCCCTAACCCACATCTTCAACCTCTCCCTCTCCTCCGGCACCTTTCCTTCCCCGTTCAAACATGCACTGGTTACCCCCATACTCAAAAAACCCTCACTAGACCCCACCTGTTTGAATAACTTAAGACCTATCTCCCTTCTCCCGTTTGCCTCCAAGCTCATCGAACGCCTTGTTCATGACCAAATGAGTCGCTACCTCACGGACAACAACCTTCTCGACCCCCTACAGTCTGGCTTCCGCCTACAACATTCGACTGAAACTGCCCTACTAAAAATCACCAATGACCTAATAACTGCCAAAACCAATGGCCACTACTCCATACTCATACTTTTAGACCTCTCTGCTGCCTTTGACACAGTTGACCACCTGCTGCTCCTCAGCAAATTACACTCCCTTGGCCTCCGTGATTCTGCATTATCCTGGTTCTCCTCCTACCTATCTCAGCGCACTTTCAGCGTCACTTACAACTCCATCTCCTCCGCTCCCCTTCCTCTTTCTGTTGGGGTACCCCAAGGCTCTGTCCTTGGGCCTCTCCTTTTCTCACTCTATACCTCTTCCCTGGGCCAGTTGATCACCTCCCATGGCTTCCAATACCATCTCTATGCCGATGACACACAGATCTATCTCTCCACTCCCCAACTCACCCCCACTATCTCCTCACGGATCTCAAACTTGCTGAATGACATATCGGTATGGATGTCACACCACTTCCTCAAACTTAATCTTTCTAAAACTGAGCTTGTTATATTTCCTCCTTCACGGTCCCCCTCCTGTGACTTCACCATTAATATCAACAACACAACCATTGGTCCCTCCACACATGCCAGAGTCCTGGGTGTAATCCTTGACTCTGACCTCTCCTTCAGCCCCCATATCCAATCACTGGCTAAATCCTGCCGCCTTAACCTCCGCAACATCTCCAAAATTCGACCCTTCCTGACTAATGACACTACAAAACAACTTATTCACTCCTTGATTATTTCCCGCCTCGACTATTGCAACTCTCTCCTTAATGGCCTACCCTTAAGCAGGCTATCCCCCCTTCAGTCTATTATGAATGCTGCTGCTAGACTAATACACCTCACTAATCGATCCGTGACTGCTGCTCCTCTCTGCCAATCCCTTCACTGGCTTCCCCTACCCCACCGTGTAAAATTCAAAATGCTAACCATAACATACAAGGCCATTCACAACATCGCCCCCACCTACATCACCAACCTCATCTGCAGATATCGCCCAAATCGCCCCCTCCGCTCCTCCCAGGACCTCCTGCTCTCTAGCTCCCTTGTTACCTCCTCCCATGCTCGCCTCCAGGACTTCTCCAGAGCCTCTCCCATCCTCTGGAATTCCCTGCCCCAGTATGTCCGATCAGCCCCTACCCTGTCCACCTTTAGGAGATCCTTGAAAACTCATTTATTCAGGGAAGCCTATCCCACACCCACATAACTGTCCCTGAGCCACCCCCATCAAATCATTCTTTGCAGCTATTACCTTTTGTACCACCACCCCCTCCCTTTAGAATGTAAGCTCTACAAGCAGGGCCCTCCTGTACCTTTTGTATTGAACTGTACTGTAATTGTGTTGTCCCCCTTATACATTGTAAAGCGCTGAGTAAACTGTTGGCGCTATATAAATCTCGTATAATAATAATAATATACACTATACCGCACTGTGTTCCGGGTATGGACAGAGACTTCCATAAACACAGACTAGTCTACATTGCTTGCTGTGATTGGCTGAGCTGCTGTAGACTAGTCTGTGTTCCAGGATGTCTCCGCCCATACCCGGGGCCGGAACACAGTGCCGTCTACTGTATGACTATGTATGTAACATAGTGCGGTCTACTGTATGACTATGTATGTTACCCGCAGCTACATGCATACACTTATCGCACATCCAGCCACTGACACCTTAGGGAGAGAGAACTGAATTACTAGTTCTGATGTAAGTTGGAAATTAATAAAATATAAAAAAAAGTCAGGCTTTGGCATTTTTATATTATTAGTATATTAATATTAATTATTATTATTAATATTATATATTATTATTTATTTTATTTTTTTGTGCCTGTTTTGTTTGGTATGGTGGTGCAATGTGCACTGACTGCAATCTTATTTTATTTTATTTTTATTTTCTGTGTCCACTGTCCAATTTTATGTGGGTTACTTTTTAGTAAAGTACTTTTTGACATTACTGGATTGTAGTATTCTTTTCTTCATAAATTTAATGATTAAGTTGAATAAAAATATAATGAATAGGAATGTAACACAATTTTGTATATCCAATAATTTTTTGGGGTAATATATAAAAAAAGCCTATTTTGGTTTCGGTGCTGTTTCGGGAGCAAGGAAGATTTATTTTCGGTATCAGTTTCGGCACAAAAAAACCCATTCGTTGCATCCCTAGTAGCAACCATTTTAGATGAAAAGAATAATTGTGCTAACTGATACTTGGTGGACTACTGCTCCCAGTCTGGTGCAAATCCTGCCAACTCTCCTGGCTTCAGCGACTTGACTTCAATAACACCACAGTCTCCCCCTGGCTCCACATCCAATCCTGGCATGTCTCTCCCAGAGCTTCTCATTGTGCTTCTCACTCACCAACCCCCAGCATGGATCCCTCCTGAATGACATTCACGGCAGTGCTCCAGACTGTCCTCCTCCTGCTTCTGTTCCAGGACACCTCTCAATGATCGTGTAGAGAGAGGCCCCCTCCCAGCTCCCAAGCTCCAGGCCTGAGTTAACCCCCCCGTCCCCCCAGAAAGAGGGTTTCCTCAGGGCCACGACAGTCTAACACTCCATCTCAGTTCTTCCACCCGACAACTCCTCCTACAGCAGGCTGACCATGGGTATATATAGGAGGCCTGCCCCCTGCCAATCCTAGTTGGGGATTGGTCAGTGCTCCCAAATACACCCCATGTCACTCCAGCACTCTGCCCTGCCTCTTTTTCAAAGCCTTCTCACTGGAAACAGAGGAGGCGCCAGAGAGCTGAGGCACATGTCAGTCACCTGCTGCTACACTAAACCACTCCCCTACCCCCAGATCAAAAATAAACAGGCCTAGCTCACAGCTTGGACTGCCTAAATTTACCTGTACTGACAGTAAAACACAAACACTACTCTAGCACCTACCTACTGTAATGGAAATGTGTAAGTTCTGTATATAATTGTATTGTATTTTGTATGTATTGCACATTGCCCTCACTGTGCAACAGCACTAATAATGTTTTCAGTAAATGTTTACATTCTTTCGGTCCTGATTAGAATAAGCCTGCCTATGTAACGCCCCTTGTTACCATAAACGTACAATTGTAATATTAATGTGATACCTACGTAATCATGTGCATAAAAACCTTCAATTGCGTCATAATAAAGCAGAACAGTAATTTAGAAAGATGCTGAGCGTATCTTTTGTGTCTGTTCCCTACTGCAGTAGTTAATATTAATTTGGAACCACTAATCAATATGAGGATAGGAGTTGCCTATCATCAATTTAACCGAGTCAGCATGGCGAGCTTTGCCTTAGGAGGGGATTCCAGGTGACCCTGAGTATCCGAAACGAGGAGCTTGAGACGATCCAGGAATTTCTGATAATCACCCGGCTGAGGTAAGCCTTTTGCTTACATTTGAGTTATCAACTTCCTTGATCGGTAAGGCATTTTCGGGACAAAGGGTCCCTATTTTACTCCCCTTAATCGAACTGTATTGATTGGTGGTTATATGTTATGTTGTCCCTGTCTACTGTCCATCGGAGTGTTATAGATAAGAAAGGGAAGAATAGTGCTGTTCACAGGTATATGTAGTACATCTGCTAGATAAAGTAGTTTAGAGGCAAGAGGGTATAGACACACGTAGAGAAGAGAGAAGACTGGCCAGTCATTATGGGCATTGAATTAAGTAAGGGAATGAAGGGTGAGAGACCCTCAAAAATGCCCAGCGCAAGAGGAGCGCTATATATGAACCAAAGGTGCGGTTCTGCCTATACTGAGCCCCTAGATTAATGGTTAAAGTGGACAGGGATCCACAATGGGTAACTGGGTTACCAAGGTCCACAGGGACCAAGAATCATGCAGAATAAACAGCTAGAGAAACAGCTATGTGAGCAGGATGAATCAAGGGTGACATTAACACTAGAGAGAAAGGGACATTTTCATGTTAAGTTGTGGGATGAATTTGGGGTCAGGCACTACAACTATTAGAGTCAGAAACAGAGAAATGAGAGTCAAAACAGAATACTTTATATGTTGTCAGAGAGGGAAGATGGGATGAGCACAATGGCTGCCGTCTGATCATAGAAGCTAGATATAAAAGATATCTGAACAAAATAAGGAATGCAGAATTTATGCAGGGAAATATTAAAGAGTTAAAAGAAAGTGAGAGAATGATATGCATGTGTTGTGTACAAATGGGAAAAATGTAAGCGATTTTAGAGAGATATTGGCGTATGTGTGTGTGAATGCTGGGACTTTTAGTTCTATTGCTTGTGTGTGTCATGTACACAGATGTGACTCTCCTGAAAGAAATGTGGCTGAGATGAGACGTCAGTGATAAGCTGGAAAGACACCATGCCAATTCCAGTTTTTTAGACAAAACATGTGCCGGGTTAACGAATCTAATGGTAAACAATGTGATCACAATTATTTTGAATCTGTTTTCTAAACATGGTAAAATGAAGGTTACATTTAACCGTGTATTACACAAATTGAATATCCTTTCATAGTGGAAACAGTGCATTTAAAAAGGGAAATTAAGTAAAATTAAGTAATAATGAGTATTCATTTCTAATATGAGTTTAACAATTTTATTAATAATATAGATATATTGAAACTGGTTTAGACAACCTTTGGTTGGAAATGAAATCCAGGTTATTGGGGAAATTTGTAAAAATGGGATTAGTTTAGATTAAGATAACAATTTTGTAATTTTACATTGATACAATAAGCCTTTATTGGGAGAAAAATAGATTAAGATGAGGTTGTTATTTGGAATAAAGCTGCCATTAAATTTAACAAAGCCAAGATGGATGGGATACATAAGAAGTTTTTCTACAAAAATGAAATTTCAAGGTTTTTGATAACAACTTGATGTGCGGTCCGTGATGTGAGAGTTGTTATAAATAACATTTAAATATAACAGACCCATCACATTAAGTCCACACACCCTGTTAGGATAGATGCCACATGCAGCCAGTTGTTTTTTAGTTTTTGATGCTTTCTGGTCCATCATACAGATTGTTGATCCTTTTGTTTTATTTATTTTTATTTTTGAAATCCAAAGTAGAATGTGTGGATTGTGAAATGATGTGCCCCTTTTCCTTGTAAGTACAGTGGTATAAGCAGAAGAATATTTTGGATTCATGGGCATCTCTCCATGACCGCAGGGTATTGTTATCGTTTAATATAATATTGCCAGGAAAAAAGTTGTCTTTTGAAACATGAAACTGGAGTTCTTACACAAACACCATGATAGAAAACAAGCCATTGTAATATATTTATGCAAGCTGGACCCAATAATGAAGGGTTCACCCCAATATATCAGAGCTGTAGCTTTTATGCAAAGGTGCTATTAGACAAAGTTAGATATTGTTTTGGTCAAACATTTAATTTTTAATGGTCCGACATTCTGTGCAGCAAATATACAGCTAACTAAATGTCTGTCTAATGAAAGGTTTAAAATATGAGTTTGTTTATGTACAAATCTAACAATGAAAAATGCGTACATTTATTCAAAAGAAAGGAAAAGACGCATGTGTTAAATTGATGGTGTAGGAATCAGCTGCTGTGAGCCCAGTGCGGGACACACTCCCTGAAGACCCAGATATTAAATTTTATAGATTTGAGTATGCAGTTTACCACCCAGAAGGATACTCTGTATTCAAAGTCATTGGATCCTTTTTCCCCAGCTCAAGAAGCAGAGCTCCATGTTTTAGCAAAGCCTGTGAGCTATAAAAAGAGTGTATATTTATATAGATAGTCGAGATATAGAGAGCTTTTGGTTCCATTTAAAGGGCCAGAAGTTTGTTTTTACTTCGGCAGGTAAACCAACCAAGCATGCCAAGTTAATTTGATTGGCTGTTTTCAGCCTTCCAGCTTCTTGCTGAGGTAGCCATATTAACTTTCACACATGGAAGCAGACCAGGTGACTAAGGATGTTGCATTTACAGCCCCGGACACTTGATGGGTCTGTGCAACTCACAGATTCCACCCTAGTTCTGGCCCAGTATAGCTGGGATTAATAATTCAACTTTAAGGACCCCAGAACGAGAAGAACAAGTGGTCCACAGGGGGCAACTTCTTATGAAACAGGACTCCCCTACCCCCAGATCAAAAATAAACAGGCCTAGCTCACAGCTTGGACTGCCTAAATTTATCTGTACTGACAGTAAAACACAAACACTACTCTAGCACCTACCTACCTAAGGTAGAGGCTACACGTGGAAAGTCTTTTATTCTCAAATATAAAGGTCCCAGGCCAGGGATGCTATGAGCAAGCCTATGGCCAGGAGTATGACACATTATGGTTGAAGGTAATCCAGCTACAGGTGGGTAGCTGTCCTATCCAATAAGAAGCAGGGAGGGGACTTGTACAGTTTGGCGCCAACACCTGCCCGATCATAGTCCCCCTTTCTCTTGAATAAAATTATGAATCCGCGAATGATTAGCATAAGGACGTTGAAAAAGAACAGACAAACAAGCTTTTACCATGGTTAGAATTGGTGAATCCAAAAAGCCCCTGTCTTTCAGAAACTAGGTTTTACCAAACCAGGCTGTAAAAACCAGCTAACCAGAAACAGGGTGGAAGACTGGTCCATGCGATAATAGTTCTGGCCAATAGTAGATGCCACAGTACACTGGCTAACAGGCAAACAAGGCTGGCGTACCATACCACAATGTCTGAGGCCACTCTGGAGCAATGAGAATGACTGGAATCCTCTCAGCCTGGATCCTTCGAAAGTAGATGAAGTAAAAGCTTTAGTGGAGGAAAGGCATAGATCAGGGAAAACTGATTCCACAGCGCTACGAGTGCATCTGCTGCATCCACTGTTAAGTCCTGTGTCCTGGAGACAAATCTGTCCAGTTTAATTAAAAAGCTAGTAAGTAAACAACGCAAACATATATCCCTGAACACCTCCAGATAAAGAGATTATTCCCCAGGTCCAGATGTTATCTGCTGAGAAAATCTGCCTGCCAGTTCTCCACCCCAGTAATGTGCACCACTGAAATGGCTGGCACTTTAAAATCTGCCCAGGACAGGATAGACTCTACCTCCATTGATGTTGCATCCCTCCTTGTGACCCCCTGTCGACTCATGTAGGCCACAGCTCATGACTCATTGTCCAACTGAATCTAGACCAAATGTCAGGGCCGGTCCTGGCCGGGGTGCACTGGGTGCAGTGCACCCGGGTGCCACAGAGGTGGGGGCGCTGAAGCACCACAGTGCTCCCCTCCCTCCTCCTCTCCATGTTTGTAGGCGGCTCTTTCCGCCGGTCACCGCAGCCGCCAACGCCGCTGTGTCTCTTTCCGAAGCCCATCCCCCCTCCCTCCTCCTGTCAGAGGAGGAGAGCGGAACCAGCCACAGATCGTAGCGACTGTGTCTCTGTGTGCAGAGAGACCAGCCACGCAGTGATGTCATGGGGGGGGCGGTCCATTCCCGACGTGTTCCAGCTTTTCTCCTCCTGTGTAAATCCCGCCTGCTGCCCAAGCCTGACACGCTCTGTTCTCCACCCGGGTGGCGCGGCTGCACACTGTCCTCTCCTCTCCAGCTTCCGCCCGGGTGTTTTTTAATTAGCTCAGTGAAGGGGGGGCTGGTTTGTCAGGGGTCTATATTAATGGAGGGGGGGTTTGTCCTGGGGGGTCTATACTAATGAAGGGGGGGTTGTCCTGGGGGGTTCTATTCTAATGAAGGGGGAGTTGTCCTGGGGGTCTATACTAATAGAGGGGAGGGAATTGTCCTGGGGGGTCTATACTAATGAAGGGGGGTTGTCCTGGGGGGTCTGTACTAATGAAGGGGGGGTTGTCCTGGAGGGGTCTATGCTAATGGAGAGGGGGTTTGTCCTGGGTGGTCTATACTAATGGGGGGGTTTTCTGGGGGGGTCTGTACTAATGGAGGGGGGGTGGTTTGTCCTGGGGGGTCTGTACTAATGGAGGGGGGTTGTCCTGGGGGGGTCTGTACTAATGGAGGGGGGTTTGTCCTGGGGGTCTGTACTAATGTAGGGGGGTGGTTTGTCTTGGGGGGGGTCTGTACTAATGGAGGGGGGTGGTTTGTCCTGGGGGGTCTGTACTAATGGAGGGGGGGTGGTTTGTTCTGGGGGTCTGTACTAATGTAGGGGGGTGGTTTGTCCGGTGGTTTGTCCGGGGGTTTGTACTAATGGAGGGGGGTGGTTTGTTCTGGGGGGTCTGTACTAATGAAGGGGGGGTGGTTTGTCCTGGAGGGGTCTGTACTAATGGAGGGGGGTGGTTTGTTCTGGGGGGTCTGTACTAATGAAAGGGGGTGGTTTGTCCTGGAGGGGTCTGTACTAATGGAGGGGTGTGGTTTGTTCTGGGGGGTCTGTACTAATGAAGGGGGGGTTGTCCTGGGGGGGTCTGTACTAATGGAGGGGGGTGGTTTGTCCAGGGGGGGTCTGTACTAATGGAGGGGGTGGTTTGTTCTGGGGGTCTGTACTAATGGAGGGGGGTGGTTTGTTTTGGGGGGTCTGTACTAATGGAGGGGGATGGTTCTGTACTAATGGAGGGGGGTGGTTTGTCCTGAGGGGGGTCTGTACTAATGGAGGGGGGGGTGGTTTGTTCTGAGGGGGGTCTGTACTAATGAAGGGGGTGGTTTGTTTAGGGGGGTCTGTACTAATGGAGGAGGGGTGGTTCTGTACTAATGTAGGGGGGGTGGATTGTTCTGGGGGGGTCTGTACTCATGGAGGGGGGTGGTTCTCTACTAATGGAGGGGGGGTGTTGTCCTGAGGGGGTCTGTGCTAATGGAGGGGTGGTTGGTTTGTCCTGAGGGGGTCTATACTGATAGAGGGGGGTGTTCTGTCCTGGGGGGTCTATACTGATGGGGAGCTGTACTGAGGGATGGGTTTTTATACTTAGTGGGGATCTGCACTGACGGAGAGGGGTCTATACTTAGTGGAGGGGGATCTGTACTGAGTGGCGACTATAGTTGGTGGAGGGAGGGTGATGCCATATTTTACGGCACCGGGTGACACCCCTCTCCCTCTCCTCTTCGCGCGCGCTGCTGTACTAGTGAGCGGCGCACTATGTTTCTTCCCCCGCCTTCATATCGGCCAGGGAAGAAAAAAAAAAGGAGCAAAGAGGAGGATTGTGGGACATGTAGTCCCAAGGAAACTGCAGAGAGAGAGCCAGGAGTCCGGGAAAGCTTTCAGGGAAGTGCACCCAGGACTCCAGAGGGAGAGGACAGTGCTGAGGGCACACCATCAGAGAGAGAACCCCGCTGACCTGCGCCACCAGAGGGAAAGCCACAAAGCCTGGCGCCATCCCTGGCGGAGAAAGGAATGGAGTCATTGCCAGAATACAGATCTGGGTGCTACTCAGCGGACTCCCCACGGGCAATTCAGAGTGAGCTGACTCCTGATCAGAGGAACCGTTGTTGCTGTATCGCTGGGTTAGGTGAGAGGGCCGATCGGCCATTATCTACTAACGTCCAAAGGAACTGCAGTCTCTGACCATCTCTTGTATCATGTCTGCAGTCTCTGACCATCTCCTGTAGTATGTCTGCAGTCTCTGACCATCTCCTGTACTATGTCTGCAGTCTCTGACCATCTCCTGTACTATGTCTGCAGTCTCTGACCATCTCCCGTACTATGTCTGCAGTCTCTGACCATCTCCTCTATTATATCTCCAGTCTCTGGCAATCTCCTGTAGTATGTCTGCATTCTCTGACCATCTCCTGTACTATGTTTGCAGTCTCTGACCATCTCTTGTAACATGTCTGCAGTCTCTGACCATCTCTTGTATCATGTCTGCAGACTCTGACCATCTCCTATACTATGTCTGCAGTCTCTGACCATCTCTTGTATCATGTCTGCAGTCTCTGACCATCTCTTGTATCATGTCTGCAGTCTCTGACCATCTCTTGTAACATGTCTGCAGTCTCTAACCATCTCTTGTAACATGTCTGCAGTCTCTGACCATCTGCTGTATTATGTCTGCAGTCTCTGACCGTCTCTTGTACCATGTCTATAGTCTCTCACCGTCTCCTGTACTATGTCTGGGGGCTCTTTCTAACAGACTCTCTAACAGACAGCCCTCTGTGTGTGCATCAGAGAGACTCCCCTCCAGGTCTCATTAGTGTACTCTCTTCCTGTATTTTCTTTATTGTTAAAAGATCATGGGAAGATCCTAGGGTAATGAAGACTTCTTAGGGGAGCATCTCTGTGTTTGAGTCGTTGCCCTTGTAACATTTGTAAAGGGGAGGAGTTGGTAAGATGACCACACCCACGTGGGGGCGCCAGAAATATTTCTGCACCCAGGCGTCTGTGACCCTAGGATCGGCCCTGCCAAATGTCCATTCAGGAGGGCCCCAATGAAGTATTGTAAGCTCTTCTGAGCAGGGCCCTCTTAATCTTCTTGTATTTTATTGTATTATAACTGTATTGTCTCCCTTTTATATTGTAAAGCGCTGCGTAAACTGTTGGAGCTATATAAATCCTGTATAGTAATAATAATGAAGTAAAGTAAGGTGAATTACTTGTATCTTAAGGAAATTGATGTTAAGCGGTGATTCCTCCAAGGACCAACAACCACAAACCCACAGAGGGCTCAGAACTCTGCCCCAAACTAGAAGACTGACATTCATCATGACAATCTTCCATTGCAGAGGAAGAAAAAAATGTACCTTGTCGAGGGCCAGACTGAATTTGTCCCATGCCATGATAATGTTCTGTCACATATCTTTTGAGTGGAATTGACCCAGTGGAACCACTATGAAGGTGGATACCAACAATTCCAACATTGACAAGCAGCTTTGAACTAGGTTCACACTGCTGTGATATAATTTTGATTCGACTTTCAGTGTTATTATGTAGTGCTACTTGGATACAACTTCGATAAGGTTTGTATATTCTATGGGGCTAAAATCACACTGGAATTTAACCAAAGTAGTACAGGAATCATTTCCGAAATCCTTCCATGCTGAGTCACATTGATGTGAATGGGCACCATAGAAAACAATGTGAATTCTCCTTGTCATGCGATTCTTTGCGACTCAAGTCACATGTGAAATCGCACTAGTGTGAACCAGGCCTTACAGGGAGGACTGACACCAGGACTGAAGATGCTGAACATGACTCTGCATTTTTATCAACTTCTCCTGTGGCAGGAAGAGGTTGGCTTGAAGGGTATTCAGGAGAAGGCCCAAGTACCCCAAGCACTATGATGGATTTATAAAGGACTGCTCAATGTTCAGGATTTATCTAAAGTCCTAAAAGGTCTGCAGCATGATTGACACATTGGAGTTCAAGGCCAGAAAGGTTTGCTCTCAAAGCAACAGATCTGCTAAGAATCCAATAATTGGAATACTCATGAGGCAGAGAAGGCCCAGGATTGGAGCTAGAATTTTTGTAAAGAATTCTGAAGTCGAAATAGTACTGTCAAGGCAGCATCAGTTGACTATGTGTTTGTGCACCAATGCACAGAACAAGAATAACCTCCAGCCACATTTGTGGGAAAACGTTATTTTATGTGAGCAAACTAATTCACACAGGCATGCTGCCTAATTCCAATATTGTTACCAGGTGGCCTATTTAAGGAACAGAGCTAAGCCTGGAACTTGCTGAATGTCATTTAGCTGTTACCCTGCAACCCAAACTCACTTCTTTTCCTGTGATCTGCCTACCAGTTGCTGACTCAGCCTTCCCCCGGACCCATCTTTGCTCTAACTTCCTGTCCTGACCTGGCTTGATCCCGACCTTGTCGATGTTAGTCTGCTGACTCCCTGTTTGACCTCGACCTGCCTGCTGACTAGGATTCTGCTCACCTTCTTGTCTGTCCTCAGCCCCTCCCTGACCATAACTGCATTCCAATGGGGTTTTGACCAGAGGTATAAAGAAAGTCATCTCAGGTTCCTACAAGGGACATGATAAAGACCAGAGGGAAGGGCCACAAACAAAGTATTTGTTGCCCACATCAAAGTAAAGCTGTCACTATTGGCATCTTATGTCGATGAATGCCAAGAAGTTTCTGTGATATAGGAATGCAAAAATTACCTAAATAGATTACATATAAAAATTTTAAGGATGTACAAAAGCATTGAGAGCCAAGTCCAAGATGGGTCACACAAGGGTTGGCTCTCTGAATGAGACACTGGGCCAATGGCTGGATAGTGTGTAACAACCCCTGGTGAGCCAACTCCCTAGCTATCTAACAGATACTAACCATCTCTTGAGCATCGCGAGTGTTACTCAATGGGATGATCATGCCATGCGGATCACCTGTGATGTCTCCAGTCTTTACTCCTCCATTCTGCACACACTAGCTATTGAAGCTGTCAATTATTATTTGGAACATCACATGTTGACACTTGAAGTCAACATGTTTGTTTTAGATGTTCTCCAGTATCTGTTCCCTTCAATGGAGACCTTTTTCTTCAGAAGTGTGGGGCAGCGATGTGGGTGAAATTTTTGCCCTCATTAGCTAATCTGTATATGGGATGGTGGGAGCGTCACCACACATATATAGGGGTGGCAATGCCTTCAGATCCCATATCACAGGGAATATAAGGGTTCAGCATCCAAAAATGAGTCCTCTGGAGGATCTCTGACAGAATCAGAGATATTAGGCATCTCTGCTTCAGACTCCCCGGAGAGGGTTTAATGTCAGCACTGTGTGTGAGAGTCACTGACAGTCTGTCACACGGGGTCACATCCTGGAAACACAAGTATGCAGGAGGCTGTTATTAAATTAGGGTGATTAAATAGAACCTGTGCCCCCTTATAGCAGATGTCCATATATCAGATGTCCCTATCAGAGTTCCCCTTTACATCAGGAGTCCTTATGAGAGTTCCTCTTTACATCATAGGTACTTATCAGAGTTCCCCTTTACGTCAGTTTCCTATCAGAGTGCCCCCTTACATCAAGGTTCCTATCAGAGTGCCCCCTTACATCAGGGCCCCCATCAGAGTGCCTCTTTATATCAAGTTTCCCCATCAGAGTGCCCCTTACATCAGAGTTTTCATTACAGTGCCCCTTTACATCAAGGTTCCTATCAGAGTGCCCCCTTACATCAGGGCCCCCATCAGAGTGCCTCTTTATATCAAGTTTCCCCATCAGAGTGCCCCTTACATCAGAGTTTTCATTACAGTGCCCCTTTACATCAGGGCCACCACCAGAGTGCCCCCTTACTACAGATTTCCCCATCAGCTTCCCCCCATACATCAGGTGTCCCCATCAGAGCACCCCCTTACATCAGTGCTCCATTAAAGTGCCCTCTTACTTCAGATTTCCCCATCTGAGTGCCCCTTACATCAGTGTCCCCATCAGAAACCCCCTCTTATATGATCAGTTATGCCCATCAGTGTGCCCCTTTACATCAGGGGTCCCCATTAGAGTGCCCCCTTACATCAGATGTCCCCATTAAAGTGTCTCCTTACATCAGTTGTCCCCATTTAAGTGTCTCCTTACATCAGGTGTCCCCATTTAAGTGTCTCCTTACATCAAGTGTCACCATCAGAGAGCCCTCTTATAACAGGTGTCCCTATCAAAGTGCTCCCGTACATGGATTGTCCCCATCAATATCAGCTTACATTAACTGTCTGCAGACTGACTGGTTCATGGATCAGTGAATGCACTCTCAGAGACTTGGAGGACACAACTAAAATCTGGGGGGCATAGCCCACCCCAGCCCCCCCCCCTCAATTCAGCCCTGTAGCATAAGAGAAAGAAACTTCTGTCCTCCTAAGGACACTAAACCGTAAAAGAAAACCAACCTCCCTGAACCTGCCACTTCCTGTATCCCCCTCTCTGTACTGACCACGGTGGTCAGGGCTTCTGAGCCCTGACCACCATAGTCAGAGTTCGTCCCGCCTTCATACACAGCCCTGCTCTCAGCTCTCCTCTCTCTCCCCCTCCTCTCTGCCTGTCATCTGTATGTCTGTGTGTCTCTGTCTCCGCCCCCCCCCCTGCCCCCACCACTATTAGTAAAATTTAAAATTCTGAATGGTCCCTGCCAGCCCTTTTCTTATAGCCTCGCATAGCACACTGCATTAGTATTTTATAAAAATGAGCGTTACAAATACTGATTTAGCTCGATCCTCAGGCCGGTCACGTGACTCTCGATGGGTTTCCAGGGCTACTGCAGGAGAGGCTGAGCGGCCATGTGATCTTCCCAGCTGACGGCAGAGGGAGATCTCAGCCCCTCCTGCAGAAGCCATATATCGGATGTGTACAGTGGCTGCGAATCATGTGACCGGCCTGAAGATCGTTCTAAATAGGTATTTACAGCGCTCGTTTTTTTAAAAGACTAATGCAGTGTGCTATGCCAGGCTCTAATAGAGGGTTTGGCAGTGTTTGTTATATATGGATTGACAAACACTTTAAGTGTTGAGGTAAACGGTTAAAGGCTTGGCTTTGCGGATAGATATGTGTTACTTGTTCAGAAAAGGGAGGGTTAATTTTTACAAGGGGCTTTAGTGTAGGGGATGGAACCCAGCAAGCTACAATATTCACACTTGGTTCTTAGCAATGGAACCCTTGTACTGCAAATTACCAGTGCCAGGCTGCACACATTAAAACAAGTGTATTGTCAAATTTATAAAGGTAGTCATTTCAGCATGCATGCATGATCCAACCACCCAAAGGCCAAACTAATAGTGCACTGTAGAGCACCCAAAAAAATAAAATAAAAGTTCTGCTGACATTATTGAAAAAAAAAATTGGTTTGGGTGGGCTACCAGGAAAGAAAGGGGCAGTAACATTCAGGACAGGTTAGAACTTGTCTCAACAAAAGACAGCAGTCTTACGTGGCCGCACTTGCAATATTGAACAGCCACAGTCCCCATCATAGATTCATTCACACATTTTCTAGTTCATGGTTACAGTATTGCTGGAAACTGTATTCCAAGAGGCTTGCACTTTATCACAGCCCTAGAACCATCTTAACTATGGATCCAGTGTCAAATACTCCCATCTTGCCAAGGGACAGAGGTTTATAAGCCTACTTACTGGTACCACACTCTGCTAAAATATTTATTACAGTGATTACCCTATTAACAGTCAGTGTAGGTTGTATAAGCTGCTTATTGGAGGGGGGCAGCTGCTGCACCCCCATTACTCCCAGGGTGAGCCATGAATCTGAGTCATTGGACTTAAGTTGGTGCACATAACTTCAACTTATCCATCATATGATAAGGGGTTACATTCCTTTATGAAGCAGTCACATTTTTTAATTCATTGGTGCAAATTGAATATGTGAATGTAGCATGCCAACAGTGGCGGAATTATAGGGGTCGCTGAGGTTGCCATGGCGACCGGGCCCCTTGCTGCAGGGGGCCCTTGAGGGCCCCCTGTATACAGTACTTTGATAGGAGGAGAGGAGCGGAGACAAGCTCCCCGTCCTAAGCCAAACTGTATTCGGCACTGTGCAGGGAGCTGCTCACATTGATTACAAAGTGAAAGCACAGTGCTGTGCTCTTTGTCTCCCCCTACAGTGCAGTACCCGGCAGGAAGAGATAAGGTAAAGGTCTGCCGTTTTTTTATCTACTGTATGTGTGTTTATATGTGTGTGAGCATGTATGTATATGTGCGTGTGCGTGTGTGTGTGTGTGTGTGTGTGTGTGTGTGTGTATGTATGTACATGTGTGTGAGCATGTATGTATATGTGCATGTGTGTGTGTGTGCATGTATGTACATGTGTGTGAGCATGTATGTATATGTGTGTATGTATGTGTATTCAGTGGCGGTGCGTCGATAGGGGCGCATGGGTGCCGCCCCCTCTCTCCAGGCACCCCTCTATCACAAATAGATAGATTCATGCATAGCGTGAATCTATCTATGGCCACCACTGTCCCCCCTATTCAGACGCCTGGTCCCTTTTTGGATGCGGGGCGCCTGAATGACACAGGTGGGGGTGTTTTTAAAGCACTAAATAGGCTTCAAAATAGGTGAACTGTGAGTGCCATGCTTGGCGCTCACAGTCCACCCAGGTGTGTTAGAAAAGCGAATAAATATTTGCTTTCCTAACACTGAAACACCTCTCCACCAATCAGGTGCTCAGGTCTGTTACCCATCACCTGATTGGCTGAAACGACAGGCGCCGCTATTGGATGCCTATCAGGAGGAGAGGATGGGAGGAAATGCATGGAGGACCCTGCTCGACGCCGTCACCCGCTGCCCCACCGAGACAGGGTAAGTTCCGGGCAGACTGCGAGCAGGCAGGGGGGGTCACAGTGGCAGCAATTGATGGGCACAGTGACTGCGTTTGATGGGCACAGTGGCTGCGTTTTAGGGCACAGTGGCTGCGTTTGATGGGCACAGTGGCTGTGTTTGATGGGCACAGTGGCTGCGTTTGATGGGCACAGTGGCTGCGTTTGATGGGCACAGTGGCTGCGTTTGATGGGCACAGGGGTGACAATTGATGGGCACAGTGGCTGCGTTTGATGGGCACAGGGGTTGCAATTGATGGGCACAGTGGCTGCGTTTGATGGGCACAGGGGTTGCAATTGATAGGCACAGTGGCTGCGTTTGATGGGCACAGTGGCTGCGTTTGATGGGCACAGTGGCTGCGTTTGATGGGCACAGGGGTGACAATTGATGGGCACAGTGGCTGCGTTTGATGGGCACAGGGGTTGCAATTGATGGGCACAGTGGCAGCAATTGATGGGCACAGTGGTTGCCTTTGATGGGCACAGTGGCTGCGTTTGATGGGCACAGTGGCTGCGTTTGATGGGCACAGTGGTGACAATTGATGGGCACAGTGGCTGCGTTTGATGGGCACAGGGATTGCAATTGATGGGCACAGTGGCTGCGTTTGATGGGCACAGGGGTTGCAATTGATGGGCACAGTGGCTGCGTTTGATGGGCACAGTGGCTGCGTTTGATGGGCACAGTGGCTGCGTTTGAGGGCACAGGGGTTGCAATTGATGGGCACAGTGGCTGCATTTGATGGGCACAGTGGCTGCATTTGATGGGCACAGTGGCTGCATTTGATGGGCACAGTGGCTGCGTTTGAGGGCACAGGGGTTGCAATTGATGGGCACAGTGGCTGCGTTTGATGGGCACAGTGGCTGCATTTGATGGGCACAGTGGCTGCATTTGATGGGCACAGTGGCTGCATTTGATGGGCACAGTGGCTGCATTTGATGGGCACAGGGGTTGCAATTGATGGGCAAAGTGGCTGCGTTTGATGGGCACAGTGGCTGCATATGATGGGTACAGTGGTGGCAATTGATGTGCACAGTGAGGCTGCAATTGATGCGTTTTTTTTAAAGAATTTTTCAGTTTGCTTACGCCCCCCACGCCCCCCAAAAAATTTTGAGCACCATCTGCCACTGGTTTATGTGTGTGTGCATTTATGTATATATATATATATATATATATATATATATATATATAAAATGTGTGTGTGTATTTATGTATGTGTGTGTGTGTGTGTGTGTGTGTATGTGTGTTTACATGTATATATGCACATTTTATGTATGCGCTTTTAATCCTGACCCCCTTATATGTGTCCCATTAGATCCGATTTTTTTTTTTTTTTGCTTGTTTATAGTACCAGCAAAAAAAAATGCTGTTCCTCTGAAAAGTGATCCATGCTCAAATCGCTTTTCAGAGGCATTTGACAGCCAGTAAAGAGGCAATATGTTGCCTCCTGACCGCCTGTTTTAACCCCTTAAATGCATCATCACTATGCTGCAACTGCATGCAATGCACACAGTTGCAGGGTGGTTGCAGTGCAGCCACTTCAAGGGTGCCCTGACTGGAAAAAGATTGAGAAACACCGACATAGAGGAACCCATCTCCATTTTCCTCCTGCAGCCCCTGAATGCCTGTGGGAGGAAGAGGAGGAAAAGCGGGGGGGGGGAGAAAACGATTCCTTTACATGCAGCCACCCACTTGCGACCGGGCCCTGGTGTTCCGCCATCAGGCTCGGAGAAAAGAGCCCTGTCAGGGGGGCCCTCCATGGTTTCTTGCATCAGGGCCCTGAAGATTGTAGTTACGCCTCTGCATGCCAACTTATGTTTTTGGTGTAATGGGAACTTACCATATGGCTTACAGCTGCGACCATCATCCTGCAGCTGGTACCCAGTGGCACAGCTGCATGTCCGAGATGTGTTGTTTATAATCTCTGTACAGAAGTGTGTGCAGCCTCCATTATTCAATGAGCAGTTGCGATGGGTCACCTCTAAGATTGGGAAGAATAGGTTATGTTGTTAGTAAACACTGTTACGTTAGTTCAATCCCTCTTAATGCTGCTGAACTCTACTTTGTAGGTCAAAAGCTGAGAGCTGTTAATCACTAAATGACTTCAACCTTAACCTGTGAATAGGTGGAATGCAGTAATTTAAGAATGCTTTCAGAAATAGAGGTGTTAATGGTTTATTTTTATCAATTACCAAAGAGGAAAGTAAATGAACAGAAGAGAAATCCAAATGAAATCAATATTTGGTGTGACCACCCTTTGCCTTCAAAGCACCATCAATTCTTGTTGGTAGACTTGCACACAGTTTTTGAAGGTACTCGGCAGTTAGGTTTTCCAAATATTTTGGAGAACTAACCACAGATATTCTGTGGATGTAGGCTGCCTCAAATCCTTCTGTCTCTTTATGTGATCCCAGACAGACATAATGTTGAAATCAGGGCTTGGTGGGGTTCAAACCATCACTTCCAGGACTCCTTGTTCTTTACACTGAAGATAGTTCCTAATGCCATTGGCTATATGTTTGAGGTTGTTGTCCTGCTGCAGAATACATTTGGGGCAAATCAAACACCTCCCTGATGGCATGGCATGATGGATAAGTATCTTCCTGTAGTTCTCAGCATTGAGGACACCATTGATCAGAAAGAGTTGAGGAGCGTAGACACAGTGGTCAACCAAGGAAACTTAATGCAGCATATGAAAGACATACATTGCTTACTTCCCTTCAACAACAGAAGATGTTCAACAGTGCCATTAGCACAGAACTGGTGGGACCCAGGTACACCCATTTACTAGAGGTCGACCGATATATCGGCCGATATTTGGTGTTTTTTACTTAATCGGCATCGGCCGATTGTGCTGATAAAAAGAGCCGATATAGCTTCAGCGTGTCTTGCAAAAGACTTTTGTAATAGAAGTCAATACAAGTTGCCTGAAAACTGTGAAGGGACTTCTCCCTCCTCTGGGCAGCCTGCCAAATCTGATAAAAAGAACCTGAAGGATACAATGTTTACACTTATGAATGGACTAAACTCCATGTGTAGAAGCTCTCAGTTTAACCATTTAAAGACTACATCTTTTCTGACACTTGTTGCTTACAAGTAAAAATCCTGTATTTTCTGCTAGAAAATCACTTAGGACCCCCAAACATTATATATATATTTTTTTTAGCAGGGGCCCTAGGGAATAAAATAGTCGTTGTTGCAATATTTTATGTCACACGGTATTTGCGCAGTTGTCTTTCAAATGCAATTTTTTTTTAAAAAAATACACTAATAAATTTAAAAAAAAACTAAGCAGTAAAGTTATCCCATTTTTTTTCATCCAGAAGTTTTGATTACCTGTTTTTGTGTATTTAATGTTTAAGAGAGGTTTTTTTTTTTTTTTTTTAATCTAAATTCTACATACAAGTCAACTGATTGGAGGTTTGTTTTGTTTAATAAATGTTTAAATGTAAAACATTTTCTGTATCACTGAAGGTTGCTTTCACACTGGAGCAGGCATGCGTTGACAGTAAAACGCTGCTAGTTTTAGCGGCTCTTTACCATCATTTTAGCAGCGCTATTCGGCTGTTAGCAGGGCGCTTATAACCCAGCTAGCAGCCGAGAAAGGGGTTAAATGCGCCCCTGAAGCGCCGCTGCCGAAACGCTTTGCAGGCGTTTCGGCAGCGGTGCGCATTAATTTCAATGGGCAGGAGTGGTGGTATACACCGCTCCAAAGATGCTGCTTGCAGGACTTTTTTTTAACATCCTGCCAGCGCATCGCCTCAGTGTAAAAGCACTCGGGATATCACACTGAGACTGCAGGGGAGCCGTTTTACAGGCACTTTACAGGTGCTATTTTTAGCCCAAAAGCGCCTGAAAAACGCCCCATTGTTAAAGGGGTCTAACTGTTAGATTTTATGAGATGAAGGTAAAAAAAAAAAAAATCGGCCTAATATTTCGGCCAAAAAAAAATCGGCATCACATATTGGCCATCGGCCACCGCGATTTCTAAATATCGGCATCGGCCAGAGAAAAACCCATATCGGTCGACCTCTATCATCTACTGTCTGGAGAAGTCTGGCCAGAAGTGGTCTTCATGGAAGAATTGCGGGCAAAAAGCCATACTTCCTACATGGAAACAAGGCTAAGTGACTCAACTATCCACAAAAACATAGGAATTGGGGTGCAGAAAAATATCAGCAAGTGCTTTGGGCTGAAGAGTCAAAATTTGAAATATTTGTCTGTAGCAAAAGGGAGTTTGATTGCCTAAGAGCTGGATAGCAGTACAATAATGAGTGTCTGCAAGCAACAGTGAAGCATGGTGGAGGCTCCTTGCAAGTTCAGGGCTGCATTTCTGCAAATGGAGTTGGAGATTTGGTCAGGATCAATGGTGTTCTCCATGCTGGGATATACAGGCAGATACAGTACTTATCCATCATGCCATACCATCAGGGAGGCATGTGATTGGCCCCAAATTTATTCTGCAGCAGGACAATGACCCCAAACATACAGCCAATGTGTCAGGACCTTGGTAGGAGACCGAGTTGCTGAGAGGGCTCCCCTTGCGGCCGAGTGCAGCACAACCCTGAATATGGTACAGGGATGTGGTGCTCACAGAAGCACGGGTTGCCTGGAAGTAGGAGCCGGTGTTGATGGCTTGATAGAGAAAGTCCGTAGAGGCAACGTGCTTAGGGTCCGAGGAGGGGACCAATGGAAGTCCAATAGGAAAATCAGAAGCCAGGCCAGGGGGTCAAACACAGTAAGCAGTCCGAGAATCAAAGCAACAAGTCCAGGTACAGGAGACAGAGGAATGCGGAGTCCGTTTAGCCAAGCCGGGGTCAGATGCAGGAAGCAGGCAGGGAGAGTCAGAAGCAAGCCGGTTGAATAAGCCAGGAGATCCAGAGGAGTCGATAACAAGCCAGGTCGGTACACAGGAAGTCAGGACAACAGGAAGTCAGGACAACAGGAAGTCAGGGCAACAGGAAACACAATCACAGGAACACAGGAAGAGCTGACGATAATCCAGCAATGTGGCACTATCAGTGGGACGTTTAAATAGACAAGGCGTAGTATCACGTCGTACGCACACCGTTCCGTTCGTGCGTTCGTAACATCGCGACGTTGCTACGCACGCGCATTCGTACGAATGTGGCACCAGGCGTCCGCCTAGTAGAAACATTGCACACCCGTGTGCGTTGATGTGCGTTAGCGCGGCCTTGCCTGTGCTGGTTTGCTAGCCTATTTCCCTGACAGTGCCCCCCCCCCAAGGGGCAGCCTCCGGATGCCTAAACGTGCCCATTTTTCGGGGTACCTACTGCGAAATCTCTGAATTAGCCTAGGAGCGTGTACATAACTTGCGGGCTCCCAAGAATTCTCTTCTGCAGAATACCCCTTCCACTTGACTAGAAATTGAATTGTCCTACCTCTCCGACGACAGTCAAGGATAGATTCAACTTCAAATTCTGCTTCATCTCCAACCTGGACCGGAGGTGGGGGCACTTCTTCTCTCCCTGGAAAAGGACTAGAAACAACATGTTTAAGAAGTGACACATGAAAAACAGGATGGATCTTGAAAGATTCGGGTAAAGTGAGTTCAAAGGCTACAGGGTTGATTTCGCGTTTGATCTCGAAAGGACCCAGGAACTTGGGTCCCAATTTCCGAGATGGGCATGGTAGCTTGAGATTTATAGATGAGAGCCAGACCTTGTCCCCTATCTTAAAGGTAGGGCTCGCTCTTCTCTTCCTATCGTACTGCTTCTTATATTCTTCTTGGGCCTTCTTCATGGTATCCTGGAGTGTCTGATAATTAGTATGGATGAAATCCACTCTGTCCTGAACCGCCGGTACTGAAGATTCCGGAATGACGTTGGGTAGGAATGAGGGGTGGAAGCCGTAATTCGCCCAGAAGGGTGATTGGTTGGTAGAAGTGTGTACTGAGTTATTATAAGCAAATTCTGCACAAGGTAATAGTTGAATCCAGTCGTCCTGAGAAAAGGAACAGAAGCACCGCAGATACTGTTCCAGCGTTTGGTTGGTCCTTTCGGTCTGACCGTTACTCTGTGGGTGGTAAGCTGTGGACAAACACATTTCAATAGAAAGTAATTTGCAGAGGTTTCTCCAAAACCTAGAAGTAAATTGTACCCCTCTGTCTGATACGATGTTATTTGGTAATCCGTGTAGTCGAACAATTTCCTTAATAAAGATTTTTGCTGTATCTAAGGCAGAGGGGGTACCTTTCATAGGTAAAAAATGCGCCATTTTGGACAGGCGGTCTACTACCACCAAGATGGTAGTAAATTCTTCTGAGGGGGGTAAATCCACGATAAAGTCCATGGAAATCTTCCTCCATGGTTGTTCTGGGACTGGCAATGGTCTTAACAAACCCCAAGACCTGGCGTTGGATCCTTTGTTCCGTTGGCAGATGATGCAGGAGCTGACGTAGGTTTTACAATCAAGTTTCAAAGTGGGCCACCATAGGGACCGCTGAACTAGCTCAGTTGTTTTTCGAACCCCAAAATGACCAGCTAACTGATGGTCATGAAAGGTCTTCAATACTTGTAATCTGGCTTGCTGGGGAACGAAAATCTTATCTTGGTGCCATAGGAGTCCCTCTTGGCTTCTCAGGGAGGAGACTTCCGCTTCAGTACACTGACTAGAGGCCTGCTCAATAGAGGATCTTAGGTCGGGTTGGATCAGTAGGAAGTTTTGGGGAGACAAAATTGTACTAGGTGCAATTTCTTCAGGAGTGTCCGGAAACATCCGGGATAAGGCGTCCGCCTTTCCATTCTTCGACCCTGGGCGATAGGTTAAGTGAAAATTAAACCGAGAGAAAAATAGTGCCCATCGAGCCTGTCGGGGTCTTAGGCGTTTGGCCGTACGGAGATATTCTAAGTTCTTGTGGTCCGTAAAAATCAGGATGGGATGAGTGGCACCTTCCAGGAGATACCTCCATTCCTCGAGAGCTGTCTTGATTGCCAAAAGTTCCCGATCCCCCACATCGTAATTCCTCTCAGGAGGGCTCATTTTCCGTGAGGAAAAGGCCACGGGATGCAGCAGTGCTTTGGGACCCTGACGCTGAGATAGAATCGCCCCTGTGGCGACTTCTGAGGCGTCGACTTCCAGGACGTAGGGTAGAGCAGGGTCAGGGTGTTGCAGAATTGGGGCAGAAGTGAAGAAGGTCTTAAGCTGATCGAAGGCGGACTGTGCCGCTGCTGACCACTTAAACTTGGTATGTTGGCGGGTTGTCTGAGTAATAGGTGCTACAATGGTGGAGAAATTCTTTATAAACCTTCTGTAGAAGTTGGCGAAGCCAATGAATCTCTGTACACCCTTCTTGTCAGAAGGGGCCGGCCAATCAAGGATGGACTTTACTTTGTGAGGATCCATGGCGATTCCACCTGTGGTGATGATAAGACCCAGGAATTGAATTGAAGTTTTTTCGAAATCGCACTTTTCAGATTTGACGAATAACCCATGGGTTCTGAGGATGCTTAGTACCTTCTTCACGTGTATTCTATGGAGTTCCAGAGTGGCAGAAAAAATAAGAATGTCGTCAAGGTAGACAACAACAAAATGATCTAAATGTTCCCGGAAGATGTCATTTATGAAATGCTGAAAGGTCGCCGGGGCATTGCACAACCCAAACGGCATGACTAGGTACTCAAAATGTCCAAATCTTGTTCTGAAAGCCGTTTTCCACTCGTCCCCCTCTCGGATGCGGACGAGATTATAGGCACCACGGAGGTCGAGTTTGGTAAAGATGTGTGCTGTGCGGAACCTTTGGAAAAGCTCAGGGATGAGCGGGAGTGGGTAGCGGTTCTTAAGGGTAATTTTGTTTAACTTCCTGTAGTCCACACATGGTCTCAGTGTCTTGTCCTTCTTTTCAACGAAGAAGATTCCGGCACCGGCAGGGGAAGAAGAAGGACGGATAAAACCTTTTTCAAGATTCTCATCAATATATTGTCTCAAGGTCTCAAGCTCAGTCTCGGAGAGGGGGAATATACGACCAAAAGGAATAGTAGCTCCTGGTAGTAACTCGATGGGGCAGTCGTAAGGACGGTGTGGCGGTAAAGTGTCTGCTTTCTTTTTATCGAAGACATCAAGAAATTCCAGGTAAGCTGCTGGTACATTAGGATCCGGACTCGGTGTGGATTGTACAGTCAGGCAACTGGAAAAGTCCTGGAATTCGGGGGTCAAACAATGTTGTTGGCAATAGGGAGATGTAAGGAGTACCTCCTTCTTGGACCAATCAATCTGAGGATTGTGTGCTTGTAGCCATGGGATTCCCAGGATGACCGGGAACATAGGGGAACTTAAGACATCAAATCTGAGAAATTCCTGATGACCAGAATTGGTAGTGGTAAGAATAGGTACGGTTTCCTGGGTGACATGACCCGATCTTGGCAAGGAGCCGTCAGCCAGATGAACTGTTAGTCTCTGTTCCTTATAGTTCAACGGAATAGCTAGATCTTTAGCCAAGGCCAAGTCCAAGAAGCAACTACACGCCCCGGAATCCAGTATTGCTTGGAGGTGGATCTCCTTACCTGCCACTAGCAATGTAACAGGAAGTGAGATATGGGCAGAGGAAGACCTGGATACTTGAAGGTGAGTACGGAGGGTCGGTTTCCTTGGTCTTATGGGGCAGTAATCTATGAAATGTCCTGATTCCCCGCAGTAGAAGCAAAGTCTCGCCTGCCGGCGATAAAGTCTCACCCCAGGAGTTAATGCTGGATGGAACATGCCGACTTGTAAGGGAGCTGATGCAGACTGAACTTGGGGCAGGTTTCGAGTGGAGCAAGAGGCCTGGTCACGTTCACCCTGACGTTCCCGTAAACGTCTGTCAAGCTGAATAGTTAACTGGATGAGATCTTCAAGTGTGGCCGGACTCTGTAGCCTGGCTAACTCATCCTTGAGGGCCTCTGATAACCCCATTCGATATTGGTATTTTAATGCTGCCTCATTCCAACCAGAATCCATGGACCATGTGCGGAACTCCACTGTATAGTCCTCCGCAGGGCGCTGACCCTGACGGAGGGAATGTAGATTTGCTTCGGCAGTGGCTACCCGTAGGGGATCATCATATAACCGAGCCATGACTTCAAAGAACTGATCCATAGTGTTGATGGAGGGGCTGCTTTGTTCCAACAGGCCATGGGCCCAGGTCTGTGGCTCACCACGTAATAGGGAGATAGTGAACCCCACCTTGACTGTTTCACTGAAAAAAGTCTGTGGTTGCAAGTCGAAGTATAAGTAGCAGGAGTTTTTAAAAGATCTAAATTTTCTTCGATCGCCACGGAAATATTCTGGCGTTGGGACACGTGGTTCTGGAGGGACCATGATCCCAGCAGCTGCCGCTGGAGGTGGACCTTGAACCGCGGAGGAGGATGACTCAGGTAGGTGCTGCAGATGTTCCTCCAACCGGAAGTATTCCTCCTGAAGCTTCTGAATGACTGGAGTAAGGGCCGTGATTTGCTGGAGAATGGCCTTCATCGGGGAGTCACCTCCGTCGGTCTCTGACATGGCTGGATTATACTGTCAGGACCTTGGTAGGAGACCGAGTTGCTGAGAGGGCTCCCCTTGCGGCCGAGTGCAGCACAACCCTGAATATGGTACAGGGATGTGGTGCTCACAGAAGCACGGGTTGCCTGGAAGTAGGAGCCGGTGTTGATGGCTTGATAGAGAAAGTCCGTAGAGGCAACGTGCTTAGGGTCCGAGGAGGGGACCAATGGAAGTCCAATAGGAAAATCAGAAGCCAGGCCAGGGGGTCAAACACAGTAAGCAGTCCGAGAATCAAAGCAACAAGTCCAGGTACAGGAGACAGAGGAATGCGGAGTCCGTTTAGCCAAGCCGGGGTCAGATGCAGGAAGCAGGCAGGGAGAGTCAGAAGCAAGCCGGTTGAATAAGCCAGGAGATCCAGAGGAGTCGATAACAAGCCAGGTCGGTACACAGGAAGTCAGGACAACAGGAAGTCAGGACAACAGGAAGTCAGGGCAACAGGAAACACAATCACAGGAACACAGGAAGAGCTGACGATAATCCAGCAATGTGGCACTATCAGTGGGACGTTTAAATAGACAAGGCGTAGTATCACGTCGTACGCACACCGTTCCGTTCGTGCGTTCGTAACATCGCGACGTTGCTACGCACGCGCATTCGTCCGAATGTGGCACCAGGCGTCCGCCTAGTAGAAACATTGCACACCCGTGTGCGTTGATGTGCGTTAGCGCGGCCTTGCCTGTGCTGGTTTGCTAGCCTATTTCCCTGACACAATGTCATTAAGAACTATCTTTAGTGTAAATATGAGCAAGGAGTCCTGGAAGTGATGGTCTGGCCCCACAGAGCCCTGATCTCAACATCATTGAGTCTGTCTGGGATTACATGAAGAGACAGAAGCATTTGAGACAGCCTACATCTACAGAAAATCTGTGGTTAGTCCTCCAAGTAGTTTGGAACATCTTACCTACCAAGTTCCTTTTAAATTCTGTGTATCTAGAGGAATTGATGCTGTTTTGAAGGCAAAGGGTGGTCACACCAAATATTGATTTGATTTGGATTTCTTTGTACATACACACAATGGTATATATGTATTTTTTTGTTCTTATGTTCAACAATCTCCAATTTAGCATATTATACTGTATGCCAGAGTGGTTGATTGTATGGAGACACAGTCTACTACATTAAAAATTTGTCTGAAGCTTTAAAGTTGAAATGTGGCCAGGATTAATGACTCTTAACCTCAAAGAATGTCCCCACCCCCTTTACCTAATCACTGCAGTAATTTAAATAATACAACCCTATCTAAACACCCCATGACGTGCCTTGTCCGAAATCTCCTCTTATCTGAACTTGTAGAGTGGGATGGTCTTTCTACCAGGACTTTTCCATTATCTGTCCATTGACTGGGTAGTGACATAACCACAATGGGCAGCTACAAGACAATGCAGTGGTGGATCACCGTTCTAAACTTGTGGAAGAGGTGCTACGGTGAATCACATGATGACAAGTGAGTAGAAACCTTATTAGAGTTTTTTATTTTTATACTATGAATGGGCAGGAGGGGAGTTGGAAGGAGTGATGGAGGAATAGGGTGAGCAATAGATTTGTCCAGAGATGGGTTTAAAAAATATACTGTAAGAATTCAGTAGGCTCACTCAGTGCTTTATAGAGTATCAACCAATTGTTGTCATCATCTTAGGCTGCTTTCTTATGAATGTAGGTTCATCTTCTACACAGTAGCTATTTAATCAGCTAAATGAACAGTCCATCAGTAATTTGCTCCAAGCACTCACCATAAGCACAGAATTTTCCTTCCCAGCCCTCATTGCAAGTACAGTCAAATTTTCCTATGCCATCCTTACAGACAGCATTTACACATGGATTTGAGAGGCACTGATCCCCATCTGTAACAACAAGATGTTTAAACCTGACAGTCTTTGTAAGTTCCTATACACGCTTTATTTTAGCTAACTTCTTCAGACTGTAACTTACCAAAGTACTTTGACCAAAATTCAAGCTAGAAATAAAAAAATATTTTATTAAAAAAATGTTAACAATAAGAACGATGTATCAGCAATAAGTATTACGATAAGAACCAAATAATGAAATCTCTTACAGTTTGCTCTCGGTTCTCAAATATCTCATTTGCTTCTTCTAGGTCACATTTTTCCTCGTTGCATTCCCTCTCCTGTGACCCAGGTTTCCACTCCTCAAAGTAACTATTTGCTCTTTTCCGAACTTTGAGCACACGATTCGCATCCTGACTATTGTAAAAGACTGGAAATTAAAGTGAGTAAGAGTCAGTTAGTTGAATTCTGTAACACTGCCAATTTCATTTTAGGTAAAAAAAAAAGAGATCTTTTAGAATCACTTTAAACAGTTAATTCCCCCCACCCCAACTTAAACTATTACTAAACCCAAGAACAAAAATATATATTGATGTGGTGGCTGCATTTGTTTTCTTTTTGTTTTCAGGCTAAGAACATTTTCTGAAAGTACAGAAAATATTGTTCTTGCTAGAAATGCAGTGTCCTTGTAATCCACTGTAAGCTGAATTGAAAGCAAAAAACAATGGTATCTTTCTTCTGTAATCTAGCAATCTTTCCTTCTCCCCATGTAAATGGCCTGGGTGGCCACCAAGAGACAGGAAGTGTGTTATGCATAGGATTACCAGGTAAAAAAAGAAACAGAGAATACCTGAAGAAAAAAGAAAATTAATACAGTCACTTCATCTAAGGTGAGACTAATGGAGGAATGTTTAAAGGCTAAGTTCACCTTTAGTAACATGTTATATGTTACACCTGTAATTTAGGGTGTAACATGTAATATGTTTCTATTAAGCACCCGCCTCACCCCGGCTGGGATAGCAGGCATGGAATTCTCTCCTCGCACTCATTGTCACATTTTAAAAATGGAGCAGTTGTGGGGGTTTCCGTTCGCACATCTGCGCCATTCATTCACAGGGATCTGTGAATGATAAAACTACAAGTCCCATCTTCCACTGTGGCAGACGGATTTGAAGCTCCAATGAACTTTCAATAAACTGATGAGCACGCTCGTAGTTCATTCATTCTTCCTCTAGCTTTTTAACAAAAATAATGTACAGATGTACAAAGCTGGAGAAAGACTTTGCAGGAGCCTCTCCTCGCACCTGCAATCTGCTGATCACGAGTGCAATGCTTTTCAGGCTCCTGTAAAAAAAAAAAAAGTAATAAATGCACATTTTTTACCTGCAAAATCATATGGATTGATAATTTTTGTAAAGGTGAACTTACCCGTTAAATGGTTTGATAATTGCAATGTTTATTACCGAAGTCATAGGCGATAGGTCTTCTGTCTGTTTTAAGTATGTCTTAGCATAAAGTAGGGGAAATTATTTGATCCCCTGCAGATTTCGTAAGTTTGCCCACTTACAAAGAAATGAAGGGTCTATAATTTGTATCATAGGTGTATTTTAAATGATAGAGACAGAATATCCACCAAAAATCCAGAAAAAAAACACATAAAACAAATGCTATAAATTGAGTTGCAGTTCAGTGAGTAAAATAAGTATTTGATCCCCAAGCAAAACATGACTTAGTACTTGGTGGAGAAACCCTTGTTGGCAAGCACAGAGGCATTTCTTGTAGTTGGTGACCAGGTTAGCACACATCTCAGGATGGATTTTGGTCCACTCTTCTTTACAGATCTTCTATAAATCCTTAAGGTTTCTTGGTTGTCTCTTAGCAACTCAAAGTTTCAGCTCCCTCCATAAATTTTCTATAGGATTAAGGTCTAGAGACTGACTAGGCCACTCTGTGACCTTGATGTGCTTCTTCTTGAGCCACTCCTTTGTTGCCTTGGCAGTATGTTTTGGGTCATTGTCATGCTGGAAGACCCATCCACGACCCATCTTCAGTGTTCTGGCTGAGGAAAAAGGTCCTCATCCAAGATTTTACAATACATGTGTAATGGATGTGATCATGGTGAACTGTCTATTCCAATATCTGCTTTATATACCTAACATATATAAACTTGCTTAAGAACTGGACTGACTGCGAAGAGTTAACAAAAAGTTTGTGCCTGCTTCCCAGAATACATTCAGAATATAACAGAATAACACAATGGAGCAAAAGCAAGAGAATGCTGCAAAGTGCTGCAAAAACAATTATTCACTTCTGCAAATGTGCATCAGCTGAAAGCCAAAACTTTGTCACATATTTGTATTTTTTATCTGTGGTTTGTATGTGCTAGTCTATCTGATGTATCTGGGAACTTTGATGGAATTGTATAAAAATCTTAAGAAATGAAAATATTAAACAGAAGTAACTTTTCCACTGAACTCTTCTCAGTGTGAACTTACTTGAAGCACGCTTTTATATTCAGCAATCTGATCTTTGATCAGCGAACCAAAACCTACTCTTCATTCCCAAGTCCCACTACAAATCGAAGAGAGACCGAAGATTCGCAGTCCAAGGACCACGGCTATGGAACGCTCTACCAACTAACATCCGCTTGGAAGAAAACCATCAGGCCTTTAGAAAAAAACTTAAGACCTACCTCTTCTAAGGAGCTGGACGACAAAGGACGGATAAGCGCCTTGAGGCGATTCAGTTAGAATTTGCAGCGCTATACAAGTCTTTCATTCATTCATTCATTCATCGGGGGTAGATATAATAATATTAGACTTTTGTTCTGCATCCAAAACATTTTGGCACTCAAACGCGGGGCTCGAGGCTAGGGTCCCAAGGAGTAGCCGATCGAGTAGGTGGTTTTCCAAGAAGCACGAGGCAATCACCTGGGTGATACCGCTGCAAAACAAGCTGCAGATTGAACGCGTGAAGTGGTCAGCAGAGTGAATGCACCCATTCTCGATGACCCAATAGACACCCCTTAAGAGAGACCCGTGTCTGCCACGTGGGCCAAAAGCCTATCCCGTCACCAACATGACAGCAAAAACCACAGCTAAAAGACTTTTAACAGAAATAGTGTGGAGATATGATGTCCCAGAGGTCATAGAGAGTGATCAGGGGCCGGCTTTCATGGCCTCAGTAACCAAGGAGATATGGACAGCTTTAGGGGTCACATTAGCTTTCCACACCCCATACCATCCTCAGAGCAGTAGGAAGGTGGAAAGATTGAATGGCACAATAAAATCTAGAATGCTAAAAATGTCTCAGGAAACGGGAATGTGTTGGCCAGACAGCCATACCCATTGCCTTATTCAGTGTTAGGTACACTCCAAGGGAAAATCATGGTCTGTCACCCTATGGGATATTGTTTGGTTCAGCCCCCAGACTAGGTTGTTATTTTCCACAACAGTTGCAGCTCCAATCTGATGTATTGACTGATTTTGTGACTGCTTTATCTCGAGAATTAACCCGTATCCATTCGGAAGTGTTTTCTTCCATTCCAGATCCTGAGCTAGATACAGCCACACACAAGCTGGTTCCCAGTGATTGGGTCCTGATAAAGAAGTTTGTGAGAAAACATACTCTTGAACCCAGATATGATGGTCCTTTCCAGGTTCTCCTAACAACTGCCACATCAGTCAAGGTGGACACACGCCTCCCACTGCAAGAAAGTTCCTGTGCCTGAGGAAGAGGCAGAGGGGACCAAACAATGATTCTGTATATCCTTTTCATAGTAATCATTGTTCAGGCACAAGAGGTAGACATCAAACAAAAAGATGGTATAACACAATTCTGGTATAGCTCATCCAATACACATGTTGCCACTTTTATATCCTCTTATGAACAGATAATTCCAGGTACTATGTACAAGATCCAGTCCTGGGATGAAGCAGTAAGACCCATGACTGTGTATGTATGTGTCACTGATACCTATTGGAGTAACAACAGCCTTACACCAAAGAGTTCAGGCTGACCATTGAGAATCCTAGCCCAGAAGACAGTGGGACCTATGTTTTGGGCCTATGGTGGGGAAGTGGGTATCCCAGTTTTAGAAAGCCTTTCCAACTGAAAGATATGTTCAATAACCCAGAGTCTGGAGTTCCCCAATCCACATCTAGCTCAAACCCTCTGAGGCCCCATATACAGACATTAAAGGACATGGTGGCCATAGCAGACCCTACCTTTAAGGATACCATGGCTGCAGAAACCAGGTTCTCAGATGTCAACTTGTGGCTCGAGTGGATGAGGTACAGTGCAGGGAAACACAATAAGACCAATTGCTATGTGTGTGGGGGAGCCAGACCATACTTAGGAACGGTACCCCTAAACATACCCCCAGAACATGAGACATGTTTACTCAGCCTATTTACTAACACAACCATTCACCACTCCCTGTGTGAACATTGGAAGAAATAATATCCCATGGTTACCAAGACCCACAAGCCAGGAGAAGGTATCACTATATATCCTGTCAATTACACATGCTATGGAAGGTATCAGTGAGTGGGGAAACCTCATGGGAATTTCACTAAGGGTTACTGTGGATCTTATAGTGAGGTGTCTGCAGATCTGGTGTAAAATCAAGCCCAGTCTTTGGGAGACATGTACTGGATCTGCGGAGACATGAAAATTAGAAGCAGATTGACAGGACAGTGGACAGGAGAATGTGCACTGGCCAAGGCCACAATGCCTCTACATATTCTCTCGGAGAACCCAAGGCCAAATACAAACAACACACCCCGACCTAACAGGAGGCGTAGGAGTGCCCCAGCAGGAAGCTTTGACCCTCATGTATACAAAGATGCCATGGGGTCCCTAGAGGGGTCCCAGATGAGTTCAAAGCAAGAGACCAAGTAGCAGTAGGGTTTGAATCCCTGATCCCCATCATCACTGTAAACAAGCGTGTAGACTGGATATATTACATCTATTACAACCAACAAAGGTTTGTTAATTACACCAGAGATGCACTTCGAGGTTTAGCCGCTTCACATATGACCTTCCAAAACCGTATGACCTTAGACATGGTCCTAGCTGAAAAGGGGGATGTGTGTGAGATGTTACCTGAAATGAGTACATGCTGTACTTATATCCCAAATAACACAGGCCCAAATGGTAAAGTGACTTTAGCCATCCAGAAGCTTGAGGATTTGTCCAAAGAATTAAAGAAGAATTCAGGGCTCTCCAACCCCTGGGATCAATACTTCACCTGGATCAAGGGGGGATGTCAGGGAATTTTAACACAGATTGGAATAGCCATTCTGATAATTCTAGTGACCCTAGCTGTCATGGTCTGCTGTGTTCTTCCCTGCTTTAAGAAGTGTGTAGAAAAAGCTGTTGCCCAATCTACTCCCATGTTTGTGAACCAGGAAATACCAGATGATGATGAAGATTATGTAAGACTTGATGATGTTTATGTGTTACGCTCCGTTACAGTCACCTCCTCCCGAGATGCAACGCCATAGGATTACAGGGACAGACAGCACCTGACTGCCCCCTCCAAGCTGTATCGAGGGGGGTAGTGAGTTAGTCACTGCTCTTCTCTATATACAGCTGAAAAGAGTTGCAGAGGAGAGGGCCAGGGTAGTGGGTAGGACTTTTAGTATGAGGGACAGTTTGAAATAGACAGCTTCAAGGGGGGACTGTAAAGGATATAAACTCAGCTTCTATGCCATTCAAGCCTTAAGACATTTACAGATATTCTGCAAAGCTCAAAGCTTGCTTAGGAACTGGACTGACTGCAAAGAGTTAACAAAAAGTTTGCGCCTGCTTCCCAGAATACATTTAGAATATAACAGCATAACACAATGGAGCAAGAGCAAGAGAATGCTGCAAAGTGCTGCAAAAACAATTATTCACTTCTGCAAATGTGGATCAGCTGAAAGCCAAAACTTTGTCACATATTTGTATTTTGTATCTGTGGTTTGTATGTGCTAGTCTATCTGACGTATCTCAGAACTTTGATGGAATTGTATAAAAATTTTAAGAAACGGAGATATTAAACAGAATTAACTTTTCCACTGAACTCGTCTCAGTGTGAGCTTACTTGAAGCATGCTTTTATATTCTGTAACCTTCGGAGTTTATTATGACGGCAAAACGGGTCGTGTGTACAGGGCATTAATCACTTTTTTTTTGGACTTTATTTTCACCTATTGTATTTGTACTTTGTTTCCTTTTTGGTCAACATATTTTCACTTACTGTGTTTGCGAGCGCTATATTTATATTTTTATGTTTTTCAAGTGATTAGCACTTTGTGTACAGCAGCTGCATTTAGAATTTTTATTTTTTGTTGTTTGATACACCATTAGCCCTAAAGTGCTAAAAATAGCGCCTGCAAAGCTCCCTGAATGTGCCGCTCAATTCACTCAATGTGAAAGCCCCGAGGGCTTTCACACTGGAGCGGTGCGCTTACACGGCAGTCAAAAAAGTCCTGCAAGCTGCATCTTTGCAGCGCTATAGGAGCGGTGTATTTACGGCTCTTAAAGCGCCCCTTCCTATTGAAAACAATGGGGCAGCGCTGCAAACACGCTGGCAAAGTGCCGCTGCAGCGGCGCTTTGCGGGCGGTTTTAACCCTTTTTTGGCCCGCTAGCGGCCAAATAGCGCCGCTAAAACGATGGTAAAGCGGCGCTAAATATTGCGCCGCTTTATCCGCCAGCGCCCGCCTCACTGGGTTTGAGCAAGGAGATAACCTTGTGTGTACACTTCAGAAGAGCATCTATGGTCTTAAGCAATCTGCAAGGATGTGGAATGAGAAAGTGAATGAAGTACTTACTAAAGAGGTATTCTCAAGAAATAAAGCAGACCCCTGTCTCTACTTCAGGAATCAAGAAGACAGATGGATATACATCCTTATCTATGTCGATGACATTATAACCTGTTTTGATCAAGAAGGGGATTACAATCAGAAAGTTCACAAGCTGAAAGAAAATTTTGAAATCAAAGAGCCAGGGAACATTAGCTACTATCTGGGAATCCAAATAGAGAGTGGAGATGGAAGTTATCTTCTCAACAAATCTCAGAAAATCTCAGAAATTTTGGAACAATTCCATATACAAGATGCAAAGGAAGTGAAAACTCCTATGGAACCAGGCTATCTAAAGAGCAATGAAGCAGAAAGCTTGCTACCCAACAATGATACGTATCGCAGAGCAATCGGTAAGCTGCTATGTGTTGGCATTGTGACAAGACCAGGCATAGCCACAGCAGGGGACTTGAAAGTTTCAGCTCCCTGTCAGCATGACTGGAACACAGTAAAAAGAGTGATGCAATACCTCAAAGGAACAATTAAAATGAAGTTACAGTTACCAGCAACATCTAGTCCAAAACTGGTCAGATATGTGGATGCTGATTGAGCCGGGGACTGCACAGACCGTAAATGCACAAGTAAATTCATCTTCCGGTATGGGGAAGGAACCATAAGTTGGTCTAGTCGAAAGCAAGGAACTGTTGCTCTATCTTCAACTGAAGCAGAGTACATTGCAGCAGCACAAGCACGTCAAGAATCAATATGAATTTGTCAACTTTTCGTGGACATTGGGATAGACATGTCAAAACCAATTCCCATTTTTGAAGACAACCTTCTGAAAGCTGACGCAAAAGGAAAGGGTCATACCTAGGACCAAACACATCGATGTCAAGTATCACCTACTGAGGGACAATCAAGAGCAAGGTGTTATTGACATTCAATACTGCCAATCAGAGGAGATGACTGCTGATGCACTCACCAAGCCTTTGTTGGAGGAAGGTCATAGTTATTTCCAGAAGAAGCTGAATATAACATGCTATTGAGAAGGGGTGTTGGAAGAGCAACAGCATGTAATGTTAATTTGCTTTTAAAAACTGACTGTGTACTGTGTGAATTATACCTTTCTATCCCACAGGTGCAACTGCAGTGTAATAATGTGTATTCTATGTGTAGCGCTGACAATTTTTGCCTGTTTCCTTAATGTAATGTAAGAGTATGGGCGGTACATACCTTGGTATTTGGCACCATCTAGTGGCCAAAACGTGAAATGGACTTCAGTTTTATTTTCATTTCAAGTACATGGAGATGTTACAGGAAGTGACTGTTTGTTTACATTTTACAAAGAGCTGAGCTACCCACAATGCCAAGTGACCTCCCATGGACACTCAGCACTGAACTGCATGCTGGGTAAGTTATAAAATGCCCCGTGCGGCCATTTTCTTTCTCTTGTTCCTGGGATGCATGGCCTGCCAGCAGGGCTCTGTGGGTGTGTGTGTCCCACAGAGTTGTGGCCTACCCTGTGCGGAGCGGAACAGCAGCCTTGGATCCTGCCTTACATCACAGCGTGCTAGAGCAGCAGTGTGATCGTTCCAGAGACCCTTGAAGGAGGTAACCGAGGACTCCCGGTCGTCTGTGGGCAGCCTTTGATCCTGCCTTACATCACAGCGTGCTGGAGCAGCAGTGTGATGGTTCCAGAGACCCTTGAAGGAGGTAAACGAGGACTCCCGGTCATCTGTGAGACGGAACAGCAATACGGCATGGCCACAGCGAACAAACTGAGATACTGTGGAGCGGAGGCATCCATCTGTCTGGACCTAGATTGGTGAGAGGGCTGATGCCCAGAATGTTTGTACCGCACCTTTTCCCGCTTAGACTGTAAACACAGCGTTGCTGGGACCTGTAGTCCCACAGAGAGGATCTTAATCAAGAAAGACTGAGTTTAAACAGGCCTTAGGCCTACTGTTCACTGTACTTCTGACACTGTGTTATTCAAGCCAAACTGCATCGGAGTCAGTTGCAGGTGTACTGCACTACAAGAATAGTTCTAACATCCACTTTCATTTAATCCTGGTTTGTTCAACTGTTGGATTACAATTAACACAACACAAATAGCTAGCAGAAGACAGAAGACTGAAAGGACTGCATCTCTCATTGCAATGCCTTGCATCCTGCTAAAGATAAGAGGATCTGCATTATAAAGTAGGGGGAGCTCCCTAGGAATTGTGTTGTGCTTTATTGAATAACATTGTCTTCTTGTGGTTACCAGAGCGTGCTGGAAGTGGGAAGGTGCCCAGAGTTAAGGCATTTGTGCTCTGAGCATTAGTCCCACTTGGAGACGCACTTCCAGAGGTCATCTAAGACAACTTTATGTGTATCCATTATTGTGTGTACATATTGGGCTGTTGCAGTATGTCTGTGTGACAGACCAAATATTGTAATACTACTTTTATACTGATTTCAGTAAAAGTTACGTTCCTGGTTAAGTACAACTTGTGTGGAGTGTTGTTCCTTTCTCTAGCAGGTGGAACATCGGATACCCAGGTAATAACAAAGGTATACTGTTATTATATTGTACATTGTGGGGTTTTCCTTTACTTAGCTTCACACTAACACTGCACCACAGCTGTGTCAAGGGGATTGAGCCAAGTTATTGGGGGTGAAAAAGCAAAGTACAGGCCCAATCAAATACCAGCAGCTCCTTTGTGGGGCAGTGCTTCACATGGTACAAAGTAAAAACAGGATGTACTGTCTGTATCTAAATATGTACTTGTATGCTCCTTGTTCCTGTTCTCTTCCTGTTTCGGTCTCCATTAAGTAAAGACATGTTCTGATATTTCTCCATGAAAGTAAAGCCATATTACTGCATCCAAAAAGCTTCCAGTGCGTAGATCAATACTCTGCACAATAAAAGACAGTAAACCTGGAATCCAGCTTTAAGCCTGAGGCTGCTCATATCTATAAAGGTCTGTGCATAGCTAACTGATTAATGAAGTCTGGCTAACAGGTAAAAGTTGGACCTAGGACTGGATTCAGTATCCTGACCAGAACCTAAGGTCTGAGAAAACAAATTAATTTTTTCCATAACAGATAGAAATCCTGGAGCACCTCACCATGTGTAGGTGAGAAACCTAGGTAATTTTTCTTATGGGATCAAAAATAACAATGGTTTATCAACACATAGCATTGTACACACTCAACAATGTAAAAGAATACAAAAACAATTCAATTAAGTGTATACAAGAAAAAGTCATATTATTGCTTGTAGCAATATTATACAGTTGTGCTCATAAGTTTACATATCCTGGCAGAATTTATGATTTCTTGGCCATTTTGCAGAGAATACGAATGATAACACAAAAACATTTCTTTCGCTCATGGTTAGTGTTTGGCTGAAGCCATTTATTATCAATCAACTGTCTTTACTCTTTTAAAATCATAATTACAACAGAAAATACCCAAATGACCATGATCAAAAAAGTTTACATATCTCAGTTCTTAATATCGTGTATTGCCCCCTGTAACATCAATGACAGCATGAAGTATTTTTTTAGTATTTGTGGATGAGGCTCTTTATCTTCTCAGATGGTAAAGCTGCCCATACCTCTTTGCAAAAAGCCTCCAGTTCCTGTAAATTATTGGGCTGTCTTGCATGAACTGCACGTTTGAGATCTCCCCAGAGTGGCTCAATGATATTGAGGTCAAGAGACTGAGATGGCCACTCGAGAACCTTCACTTTATACTGCTGTAGCCAATGACAGGTCGACTTGGCCTTGTGTTTTGGATTATTGTCATGTTGGAATGTCCAAGTACGTCCCATGTGCAGCTTCCTGGCTGATGAATGCAAATGTTCCTCCAGTATTTTTGGATAACATACTGCATTTACCTTGCCATCAATTTTGGCCACATTTCCTGTGCCTTTGTAGCTCACACATCCCCAAAACATCAGCGATCCACCTCCGGAACCTTACATCATAGGACTTGTTAACTCCTCTCCAAATGTAGCACTTATGGTTGTGGCCAAAAAGCTAAATTTTGGTCTCATCACTCTAAATGACTTTGTGCCAGAAGGTTTGAGGCTTGTCTCTGTGTTGTTTGGTGTATTGTAAGCGGAATACTTTGTGGCATTTGCGTAGTAATGGCGTAGTTCTGGCGACTCAACCATGCAGCCCATCTTTCTTCAAGTGCCTACCTATTGTGCATCTTGAAACAGCCACACCACATGTTTTCAGAGAGTCCTGTATTTCACCTGAAGTTATTTGTGGGTTTTTCTTTGCATCCCGAACAATTTTTCTGGCAGTTGTGGCTGAAATTTCAGTTGGTCTACCAGAAACGTCAGTGCAGCACTGGATGACAGATGCAAGGGTCTTTCAGGAGTCCAGAAACTAATTGACCTTTTATACACACACACTAATTACTAGCAAACAGATCAGAGGTGAGAATGGTTACCTTTAATAGCCATTCAAACCCCTTTGTGTCACTTGTGTGCATGTTATGAGACCAAAATAACCAGGGTATGTAAACTTTTGATCAGGGTCATTTGGGTAGTTTCTGTTGTCATTATGATATAAAAAGAGTAAACACAGTTGATTGATAATATATGGCTTCAGCCAAACACTAACCATGAGTGAAAGAAATGTTTTTGTGTTATCATTCATATTCTCTGAAAAATGGCCAAGAAATCATAAATTCTGCCAGGGTATGTAAACTTATGAGCACAACTGTATATCCTACTGAAAGGCAGGCCTTTTTTTCTCAAACAATAGGTGCTGGAACTCAACCACGACCCCCCAAAACCCTTCCACCGCCACACACCCTCCAAATCACATCAAATAGTGGGTGTGGTCAGTCAAATTTCACAAACAGTATTAGGGTCTTAAAGGAGCATTAAATACCAGGATTGCATTACATACAGAGTGCAGAGTTCATGAGGGTTGCACACAGAGTGCAGAGCTGTCTTGTAAACACAGAAACCAGACTTCTGTGTTTACAAGTGATTGTGGTGAGCAGGCACTAAAGGGTCTGAGCCAGAGGTGGTGGAACTGAGTTCCACCAAGTTCCCCCTGAAAAAAAGCCCTGCTAAAAGGTACCCATTTAAAAACAATAGTTAGAATGCTACAGCTACAGATGGAATATAAAGACATATGTAAATTAAACAATCAGCAATATGGTCAAAAACTGAAAAAAGGACTCCTTGTAGAAAAGTAACTCTAGAAGGATGACTTCTAATGTGTATAGTCATCAATCAGCATATGGATTAGGATGGAAGTCAAATTTTACATCCAAAAAGTTTATCCAGTAAAGAGAAATCTATACAGACCCACAAGGCCACATTTTAAGTACCGGTAACTTGAAGAAATCTGAGCAAAGTCCAAAACTTTCATGAGACAAAAACAAGGATCATCAGTATATCTTGCAATGAAGAAGTTGTTGTTCACATGGTAATATACAGTATGTATATGCCATGGTATCTAAAGGATATGTAGATTTATCCAACAGAATATAATATGTATGCATCGCTTTTGTATAGCAAGATGTCCACCAGGCCAAAAAATGGCCAAACATTCAGTTTTAGCGGTGATATAAGTTCAGCCACTGAGGATCTCAATAATTTGCGGATAAAACTTATGTCCACCAAGTTTTTCTGCGCATAAATCACTTTATAAGGCTGAATGCCCACTGGGCCAAAACTGATGAAACAAACAGTTCTGACAATAAGTAATACAAAATGAACTGATCTCAGAAATGCAGCAACATAGATATATTTTATCAAAGAAATGTCTATCACTGCTATACAGAAATCATCAAAGCATAGGGTGTAGAATTATAGATAACCCATAGAGGCCCATGGTGGGTATAAGACTGGTGTCTCTTTAGTTGTAAAGTCAATCTGTGACAAGAAAAGCTGTATGGTACCAAGTGATGAAATTTAGCAAAGGTGTCAAGATGATATTCCACTTGAATATAATCCACTCAGAAAAAAAGGCAAAAAAAGAAAAAAAACAAACACAAAAAACAAAATCCATATCTGGGGTAATCACCACATAGAGCGCAACACGTTTTGTCACTGCAAATGATGACATTAAGCAGTGCAGCAAACCTAACTATAGATACTCCTCGTTTAAAGACTTACCTGTTTAACGACTGCTCAGACTTACGACCAGCTCTCCCCACCCGAACGACGTGCTGTGCATCATTGTATTGTACACTGCAGTACAGAATTTTAGTTTGTACTCTGTACTTATGCAAATTAAAACAACGCTATTGAGTTGGAATTTTGTGTTTAGACCTTTTTTTCACAATACAGTACAGTACAGTAGTTAAGAATGCTTAAAATATTGATTACTTGTGGCTTCTCATTTTTTTTTTTTTTTTTGTCACTTCAGTCGACCATTTTGGGAGGTGTGAATCAGCTTTACAGCTCATTTATCTTCCATCTCCTCTCCTTTGTGTCATCATTGTGACATTTAGCCATATCAAAAATAATTACAACCAGCTAATAATATATCTGACATCTTAGCTTATCCCCCCCAAGGGTCTAACATGACCGAATGAACAATATCAGCTTCTTCTCGGTAATCCCTATCCCCCCTCCCCGCCCTCCCTCCCAGGCCCAGTCTCTCCAGGGTCTAATACTCCCATCTCTCCTTCACTGTTCCAGACTTTAGTTCTGTGTTCTACACCACGTTTTTTTAAATTTTGCCCATCGTTCCCACTCCACAGAGCCCGTAGTACCTTTTCCCTCTATTGCACGGACCTTACTCTCCAGATTGTATGTCTCTTCAACAGCATCTATCCATTCCCATATCTCAGGACTCTCCTTCCTCTGCCAATTCTTTGGGATTATTCACTTCGCAGCGTTCAGGAGGTGAGGTACTAATGATTGTTTATATTTTTTAATGTCTCCGCCTCCCCCATGGAACAAAACCTCCCAAGGATCTTCTGCTACATCTTTTCCGGTTATTTCCTTAATTAGTCCGCGTATCTTACCCCAGAAGATTTTTATTTTAGGGCAAGTGCACCATAGGTGTGTCATTGTTCCTATCTCCTGGCATCCTCGCCAGCAGTACACCGTTCTATTTTGATATTTGCTTACTATCTCTGGGGTAAGATAGCTTCTACTTATGCATTTATAGTTCATCTCTGCCGTCCGTGCGTCTAGTGCCGAGTTACAAATCAAATCCAAAATTCTCTTAATTGTATTATCATCTTTCTTTGTGCCTAATTCCTTCTCCCATTTATCTATGAATGGAGGTATCTCCAACTGGTCCATCTTCATCAAGACTTTATACATTTTAGAGACTGTATTTCTTGGATCTTCCGTGTCGCATAGCCTCTCAAAGTCCGTAAGTTTATCCCCTGCCCAAATCGGACCTGGTAACCTACTCACAAAATGACACAGCTGGAGATAGCGCCACCCATCTAACCCACGTGTCTCCCTTCCAGCTCTAATTTCCTGCAATGTCATAATTTTACTCCCCCTAATAATATGTCTTAATTGTGTCTTGCCCCAAAGTGTATCATTACCTCCTATACTTTCTAATCCCGGTGGAAAAATATTGTTCTCTACTAGTGAAATTAGTGGTGAATTGTAGTTTCCAATCACTTTCTTATATACCCTGTCCCATATTTTAAATACGTTATGTGTTATTACGTGTGTGTCTTTATCAAAGATTCTAGCTTGTGGAGGATTCCAGATAACACTTCCAAGTGGTGCTTTACATAAAGATTCCTCTATTCTAACCCAACGTTTTTCATTATCTCGTTTTGCCCATTCGGCCATTCTAGACAGCACTACAGCTTTGTAATAATTCTGAATATCCGGAACTGCTAAGCCTCAGTGTATTTTCTTTTGTTTTAGGGTCCTAAAAGGAACTCCCGTTTTTTTATTTTTCCATATAAAGCTCATTATAATTTTTTTTAAATTTCTCAAATAATATGGGGAGAGTGGAAGTGGTACCATCTGGAACAGATATGTGATCTTGGGGAGTACGAACATCTTAATGACATTTATACGTCCTATCCATGAGAGGGCTTTGCGGGCGTAATTTTTACCGTCAGTTCTTATAGTGTCTAATAGAGGTAAATAATTTATTGTAAATATTTTCTTGTTTGAGCTTGCCAGCTTTAGTCCTAAGTACTTTAGTTCTTTGGTCCATCTGAAGCTATATTCTTTTTTCAGTGTGTCTATTTCTAATTTATTTAAATTTCTGTTTAATATTTCTGACTTTACAAAATTTATTTGAAAGTTGGACAGCTCTCCATATTCCTTTAAGGCATTCATTAACTTGGGCAAGGTGATCGTAGGGTCTGAAATATAGAATAACACGTCGTCAGCAAAAGCTGCAACCTTGTGTTCATCTTCGCCGATCTTAAAACCTCTTATTTCTGGATCTGCCCGTATTGTTGCTAAGAGAGGTTCCATAGAGAGAACGAAAAGTAACGGGGACAGGGGGCACCCCTGTCTCGTTCCATTTGCCATCTCAAATGGCTGGGTCCTTACTCCATTCACTTCTACCTCGGCCGTGGGGTGTTGGTACAAAGTTTTGATCCGCTGGATCATTTTGGGTCCGAGTCCCATATTCTCCAAGGTCAGGAACATGAACCCCCAGTCTACCCCGTCGAAAGCCTTTTCGGCATCGATCGACAGTAGTAGTCCTGGGGGTCCGCCCTCCCCTGCTTTTTGGAGCAGGAGCAATGTCCTAACCCCGTTGTCCTTCCCCTCTCTTTTAGGAATGAAGCCCACCTGATCTGGACTAACCAGAACATTCATTGATCCCTTTAGCCTCTCAGCGAGTATCTTTGCGTAGAGTTTCGTGTCGGTATTAAGAAGAGAGATGGGGCGGTAACTTGAGCATAATGTTTTTTCTTTTCCTTCTTTGAGTAAGACCGTGATGGAAGCCTTTAAGGCCTCCTTGCTCATCTCGTAACCTTCACCTAACCCATTGAAATACTGGCACAGCCTGGGGATCAGAACTTCTTTAAATGTTCTGTAGTAAGTTAATGTAAATCCATCCGGACCTGGACTTTTCGCCAGAGCCATTCCTGCTATTGCTTTTCTCACTTCTTCTTCTGAAATTGGTGTTTCCATACATTCTCTTACCTCTTCTGTAATTTGGGGCAACATTGCTTTTCTTAAATACTTATTATTTCTCTCTCTTCTATTGTTGAGCTGAATGCCCTCTTTTGGAATTGAATATAGCTCCTGATAAAATTTTTTAAATACCTCTGCTACTTTCCTGGAGGAGTACTCTATGTGGCCCTCTTTGGTCTGGATCTTTTCTATAAAATTCCTGGCTTTCCATTTTTGTACGGTTTTTGCTAGGTGTTTACTCGGTTTATTAGCCCATCTATACCTGTCTCCTGAGATCTTCCTATGTATTGCTCGAACCTCTTGTTCCATTAAGTTTTTCAGCTCAGCCCTTTTAATTATTATGTGTTTATACGTGGCTTGGGACAGTTGTCCTGATTGTGTCTTATGTTTCTGTTCTAACCTGGCTAGCTCTTCTATTAATTTTTGGCGTTCCTTGCCTCTCTCTTTTTTCCGCCTTGACCCTAGCTCTATTAATACTCCCCTTATATAGGCTTTATGGGCCTGCCATAGAGTGGATCCAGATACTTCTCCTGTGTCATTTTGCATGAAATAATTCTTCAATTCCTTATTGATTCTATTGAACCCTTCCTCCCACCTTATCAGTTCCTCATTTAGGCGCCATTGCCCAAACTGTCTATTTTCTTCGCCTATTTTTATTTCCAAGGTCATGGGTGCGTGGTCTGAGTGAGTTAAGTTTCCTATCCAGGAATCTACCACCATCTCGATTGCTCTATGATCAATCAGGCCATAGTCAATCCGGGAGTACGTCCCGTGCACAGGGGAATAAAACGTATAGTCTCGTTTCCTAGGATGATGTACTCTCCATATGTCCACTAATTGCAGGCTGGCCAATTTTTGCCTGATCTTTCTTAGTTGCCCGCTGTTCTTCCCCTGTGCACGGGCCGTGCTATCCGAGCCCGGATCTATACAAAAATTAAAGTCCCCCATTATTATCAGGTGCCCTTTTCTAAACTCTGTCAACTTCTCCAAGATTTTTGTCACATATTCTATCGGATTTTTGTTTGGTGCATAAACGTTAGCTAGTGTATACTCTTTGTCGTTTAGTCTACCTCTTAGGAATAAATATCTACCTTCTGTATCTACTGATCTTTCTTCTAGCGTGAACCTGACTCTTTTTGAAAATCCGATGGCAACACCGCGTGTTCTGCTTGAAATAGTATCTCCTTGGTACCAGATCGGGTATTCCCCCGAGAATAGTCTTAATCTTGATTGGTGTGAAATATGTGTTTCCTGGAGGAATACCACCTCTGGTCCAAGCAGTCTAAGCTCGTTAAATATACTTCGTCTTTTATGGGCTACGTTTAGACCTTTAACGTTGTATGTAATGCATTTTATTGTGGTTGATGTAATTTTTCTACATCCCTTCCGTCGCGCTCTGTCTTTAGGCCCTGGAGAGATTTTACGCGCCTGTCTTAGACCCTGGAGAGATATCCCTTAATTCCATTATTAAATTTGAAGTGCAACTCCTTCCCATCACCCACGCACCTTCCCGCCCCTCCCACTTTCCCCCTCCCTCTACCCCTCCCTCCCTCTCCCCCTCCTCCCTCTCCCCCTTCCCCCCTTTGGTCTTGACTAGACCCTCAGGCTGATGTGGGTCACAAGCATCGTGACCCTCCATTGGTCTCCACCTCTAAAGGTGGATCTGTCAGTGTGCCGGCCACCGGTCGGTATTTCCTGGCTACCAGATGTTCTTTCAGCTTCCCGTGGCACCCACCTTCACTAGTTTCCCCCCATCCCCCCCCTCCCCAAAATCCCCCCCCTCCATTTTTACAGCGATCCTATTCCCAATTCTATCCACCATTCATTGGACCAATTTATTGTCGTAGGGACCCGGAGATCTAGTTTCCTACAAAATTCATCTAACTCCTCCGGAAATCTCAACCTGGCTGTTCTGCCGTCTTTGTAGCCCAATAAACATGAGGGGAATCCCCATGTATATTTTATGTTTTGATTTAGCATTTGTTCCAAAAGTGGCTTCAGGAGACGTCTTCTTGTTAAAGTGTCTTTGGCTAAATCTGCAAAAACTTGGATCCTGGCCTCATCATATTGGGGTGGAGTATGCCCTCTCAATTTTAACCATATTTTTTCCTTATCGACGTAATATCTGAACCTCACGATGATGTCGCGGCTTCTTCCTGTTCGACTAACATCCAACCTTCCCACACGGTGCACTCGCTCAATTTTTGGGAAGTCCTCCCCTCCCAGCTCCAAGAGGGGGGAAAAAAAAGCCGCCACTATCGCCCTTAGGTCCTCGCCCCTTTTTTCTGGAATACCACGTATTCTCAGGTTCTGTCTACGGCTTCTATTCTCCTGATCCTCCAGTCTATAGCAAATTTTTATCTGGTTTTGTTGAATTGTTTTAATTTGTTCTTTTAGATCAGAGATTTCCCGTTCCTGTTGGTCCGTTATGTCTTCCACTCTCTCGACTCTGGCCAAAAGGTTACCCAGGTCCGTCCTTAGCATATTAATCTCTGTTTTAATTGAGGTTTCCAGAGCTTTGAACATCTCTGCGATTTCATTTTTAGTGGGGAGATCTGGATCCAGCCTGTGTTCCATCATTCTGGTTGTTTCATGAGCACATTCAATCAATGACGACTCTCTGGATGGAATAGGTGTCTGGTCCCCCTTCCCGTTTTGGCCCTTCTTCCTCTTATCCACCATGGTTGACGCTTGGGCTTCTTGGTGGGCGCTTCCAGGGCTCACCCCTCCGGCTAGGTACTGCTTGATTGAGCTCCCGGCAGCTCCTCCAGATATATTGTCCTTGGGTGTCTTCGGGAGGCCCCCTTTTCCTGTTTTAGATGTATTTCTGCTCATTATTATATTCCCCTGGATTTTATGAAAGGGGTTTTAGTCGTCTTTATCTTGATAGTGCCAATGAATCTTTATTAATCCAACCGTAAGACAGATTTATCCTCTTGCCCTTGTCCTCTCACCGATATTCTGTTCCTGGTTAATAGCGGAGTGACAGGTCTATTTCCTGTGAAAAGGGTCTGTTAAGAAGGTAGTGATTATTTTTTAACTGCTTTTATTTTCGGTTTCCTATAAGTGCTGGTATCACAGATTACTAAAAAGTGGTCCCTGTTTCTCTGTTGTTCCGAAGTGTGGTAGCAAAAAGTGAAGGGATGATGAATTTTTAACAACCTTGCCGAGAGACCTAACGTCTTAGTATAACCAATACAGCTTCCCCTCTAGTACAAGGTATTGCCGAGTTATTCCGGTTGAGAGTAAATTACATAAAAGTATTTTAATCCTATACCCTTTAACCTATATCACCAGTCCCAACTTGCACCCAAAGGCCCAACGAATGATGGTATAAATACTGATGGTCTTCAAGGGTAGTTAACGGTAATGAACTACTATGATACTCTTAGCCTTTACCAAAATATTTTTTAAATTTAATTAAAGCTAGTATTCCGGAATTTCTCACTGTCCCTTATTTGCCACCATCGGTCCTCGTTTGTTATGGTAAATGTTCCAGAAGCCTCTATTTCCCTTACAGGGGTTACAAGACCCTGGCCGCAGTGATTGGTTTTTGCTGATTAAGTTAGTCCAAATCCCTGGATACCTTGTGTATCCCACCTGGGGTATATCCTATATGTTTGGGGAATAGTCAGGCTAAATGTTGTCTTGGGATTTTTTTTTAAATCAAAAAAGGTTTTATTGAACATTCACATATTATCCATCGATCAACGTCACCATTTTTTCAATTACATAGGATTTGTTGTAGCAGAAATCCTTCATGTAATACATACAGTGTTTATTTCAACTTTGCTCTTCATCTCACCACGACACTTCTGCAAACCAAAGTACACATTATCCTCATCCCCCCCGCCCCACCCGCACATCTTATAATATTTACACTGTCCTGCACCTCCTCGTTTTATTTACAGAGATTGTAAGAGTCTGGACATCACTAGCTCTCTCGGGCTTAGCCCCGGTGTGTCCAACCATTTAGACCAAATTCGTTCAAACCTGGTAGGGCACCCTCTGTGTTGATATATATACTTTTCCCTTATGAGGGTTTGTCCCATGTGTTCCACCCATGTGCGACTAGTAGGTGGTTCCACTGACTTCCAACCCATAAGTATGAGTTTTCTGGCTTGAAATAAAGCTCTGGAGAACGCGACCCTGACCAATTCTTCCGGGATCTCATCTTCCAGGACCCCTAGTATACAGCACATGGGGTCTATGGGGACTTTCGTTTGAAATACCTCATTGAGCGTGCCCATCACCTCCCTCCAATATCTGTGGAGCTTCGGGCATCTCCACAGAAGGTGGATGAGGTCCCCATCTTGTTGACGGCAGCGGGAACATAGAGGGTCTATCGTCCTGTCCATTTTAAATAGCTTTTTTGGGGTGTAGTGTACTCTTAACGCTATAAACAATTGGAAAACCTTTTGTGCAACGTTGAGGGAGCAAGTGGGAATAGACTGCAGGGCCTCCTCCCATTGCTCCTCTGTAATCTGACCAAGGTCCCTTTCCCAGGCCAGAATTGCCTTGCATGGGTATGCTCGCAAGTGCCTCACTAATAACATCTGATAGCATTGAGATATAATACCCTTGGTCTCGCTACTGGATTGCAATACATGAAACACCGGTGTAGGTGACAGTGTCCAACCACCCGCGTCTCCTTGTGTGAGAATTGCATGTCGCAGCTGAAGGTATGAATAGAGCATGTTATCTGGAAGGTTAAATTTATCCTGCAGTTCTGTAAAGGAGAGTAGATTACCGTTTGCGAATATTTGTGGTAGCAGTTTAACCCCATATTTGCGCCATCTTGGCCCTTGTAATAATTTATCCAGCTCCGTATAAGAGCGATTGCCCCATATTGGGCTAAAATCAGTGAAGCCTTGTACCCCCTGAAGCTGTCTAACCTTATTCCAGATTTTTTGTACTAGTGATAGTGTTGGGGTCTGTTTGTTGGACTTTGCAAATAACTGTGCCTCAAGGCCCATGGGAATGGTCTCTGCCCCCGTCGCCATCAACATCAGCCGCGCCGACGAGCCTTTTGGTTCTGGTGTCATAGAGCCGACCAGCTGCTGCAATTGGGACGCTATATAGTACAACCAGGGGTTGGGAACTGCCAACCCCCCACTGTCCTTTGATTGCTGCAGCTGCTCCAGCTTAATTCTAGGGTTTTTGTTGTTCCATAGTAACTGACGAAAGAGTGTATTCACTATTCTGAAAATTTTAAGTGGGATCACTACAGGAGTATTATGTAGGAAGTATAGCAGCTGTGGCATTAGGATCATTTTAATTAGGTTGGCTTTGCCTGCCAAGGACATCTTCAGGTTGTTCCAGGTATTTATTTTATCTCGAAAACGAGAAAGCAGGGGGTAGATGTTTAAAGCGCAGTAGTCTCCAATCCTGGGCGCCACTTGGATGCCCAGGTATTTGAAACCAGTGACCAGGGGAATGGGGCAGCCCTCAGGGAGTGCAACCCTGTGATCCCCTTCCAACAACATCAGAGCCGACTTGGACCAGTTGATGGTTAGCCCGGAATAGTGACCGAACGTTTTTATTATGGACATCACCTCCACTAACGAGCGACCAGTGTCCCCCAAGAAAAGTAGCATGTCGTCAGCATACAACATTATTTTTTCATGTAGGTTTCCGTATTGGAACCCCTGTATCTGGGCACTATTTCTTATCAGGGCTGCTAGGGGCTCTATCGCGATCGCAAAGAGCAGGGGGGACAGAGGGCAACCCTGCCTTGTCCCCCTGCCCAGAGCAAAGGCGTGTGATACCCTGTCTGTCACTCTAATATTGGCCTGAGGGGACGCATACAGCAACTTCACCCAGGCTATAAACCGTGCACCGAAACCAAACTTTTCCAATACTGCCCATACATATCTCCAGCTAACGCTGTCAAAGGCCTTATTGGCGTCTAGAGACAACAGTGCCCTTTGACCCCCATTATCCGCTTGCATCTGCATATTCAGGAACAGTCTCCTAAGATTTGTAGCCGTTGACTTTTGTGGCATAAAACCTGCCTGATCCTGGTGTATAATGGAGGAGATGACCCCATTGACCCGCAGCGCCAGGACCTTTGCTAGGATCTTCACGTCACTCTGGAGTAAAGATATAGGTCTGTAAGAGCCGGGGTCAACCGGGTCCTTCCCCTGTTTGAGTAGTAGGATTACGTTGGCTCTCGTCATGGATTCGGGAAGTCTACCCGCCTCTAGGCAAGCATTAAAAACCTTTAACAGTTCGGGGAGTATCTGTTCACCATATTCATTAAACACCTCCATGTCTTGGGATTTTAGTGATCTAGGTCATCTAGATGCTTCCTGCCTCTCCCCTCCCAGATTTTGTTGAGATTTCAGATGTACGCTAAACCAGTGCTGGTATAGCAGTGTTACAACGGATGTGCGGATGTAAAATGATGCCTTATCGGGTATTATCAATTTGTTCAGTTGGATAGACCCGCTATTCCACTCTCATGTTTGTGTCAGTTAGAGAATAGGGTATCGTCCCGTTACTCTTCTCTTGTATTTTAGCCTGTACAGAGGAAATCTGCCATTGCTGCAAGGACTCAGTTAGGTCCCAAAATACACCTCCAGATGTTTTTAACAGTGCTGTAATATGTTGCCTAAAGTTCTGTTATTAACCAGGTTTCTTACACAGATATTATAACCAGACCTCTTCTCTGATTTGCCAGACAATAAGCAAGTCCCTTGTGGAATTATTCAGCAGGTTTCATACTTTATCCCCTCTTCTATGGATAAAAACCCATATTCAATGCTCTTCTTACCTTTTAAAGTTTAGGTAGGGACAGGTACCTCTTACCGTCAGCCTTGTAGCCAGCGTCTGTACTTGCCAGGATAACGGGCCGGTGTCAGCTACTTGTGTTCTCCATTGGGGAGGTCCTTTAATAAACACGGCGGGGTTAGGAGATCCCGGTCAGCTGGTCTCTCTGCGGCCGAGCCGCTCCGGTCCCCGCACTCGGCGCCAGTAAGAGGAGGGAGGAGAGGGGAGGGAGAGGTGCGGAAGTCCACCGGCGAAACGGGAACCTCACTTCGCCGTGCTGCCGAGCCCGGTTCTCTCCGGGTAACAGCTCATGTCGCTTGGCTGCAGTGTTGAGGCGCCTCTCTCCATTCCCCGGCTACGCTGAGCCGTCTGTCCCGTTCGCATAGGACGCCCGGGGAGCGAGGCCGCCAGGACGCCAGTTCACCGCCACACCTTCGGATCCTCCCTTCCTGACTGACGTCTCACGTCATCCCCCAGCTGCACCCGTCCCACTTGTGGCTTCTCATTTAAAGACCAATTCGTTTAACCACTTAAGGACCACCCCACGCCGGTATACGTCGGCAAGGCGGCATGGGCAGGCAAAATTACGTTAATGTACGTGATCTGCCTCCCGCGGGTGGGGGGTCCGATCGGACCCCCCCCCCGGGTGCCTGAGGCGGTCCTCTTTTGTCCCCCCGGCGATCGGAGGTGAGGGGGAGGCCATCCGTTCGTGGCCCCCCCCCCTCGCGATCGCCGCTGGCCAATCAGAACATTCCTTTGCTGCTGTATGCTAAACAGCAGCAAAGGAAATGAAGTAATCTCTCCTCGGCACGGTATTTTCCTATCCGGCGCCGAGGAGAGAAGACATCACTGTGAGTGTAAAACACAAACACACACAGTAGAACATGCCAGGCACACAAAACACCCCCGATCCCACCCCGATCACCCCCAAATCACCCCTCCCCCCTCCCGGTCACACTGACACCAAGCAGGTTTTTTTTTTTTCTGATTACTGCATGGTGTCAGTTTGTGACAGTTACTGTGTTAGGGCAGTTAGGGTTAGCCCCCTTTAGGTCTAGGGTACCCCCCTAACCCCCCCTACTAAAGTTTTAACCCCTTGATCACCCCCTGTCGCCAGTGTCGCTAAGCAATCATTTTTCTGATCGCTGTATTAGTGTCGCTGGTGACGCTAGTTAGGGAGGTAAATATTTAGGTTCGCCGTCAGCGTTTTATAGCGACAGGGACCCCCATATACTATCTAATAAATGTTTTAACCCCTTGATTGCCCCCTAGTTAACCCTTTCACCACTGATCACCGTATAAGTGTTACGGGTGACGCTGGTTAGTTCGTTTATTTTTTATAGTGTCAGGGCACCCGCCTTTTTTTACCGAATAAAGGTTTAGTCCCCTGATCGCCCGGCGGTGATATGCGTCGCCCCAGGCAGCGTCAGATTAGCACCAGTAGCGCTAACACCCATGCACGCAGCATACACCTCCCTTAGTGGTATAGTATCTGAACGGATCAATATCTGATCCGATCAGATCTATACTAGCGTCCCCAGCAGTTTAGGGTTCCCAAAAACGCAACGTTAGCGGGATCAGCCCAGATACCTGCTAGCACCTGCGTTTTGCCCCCTCCGCCCAGCCCACCCAATTGTAGTATTGATCGATCACTGTCACTTACAAAACACTAAACGCATAACTGCAGTGTTCGCAGAGTCAGGCCTGATCCCTGCGATCGCTAACAGTTTTTTTGGTAGCGTTTTGGTGAACTGGCAAGCACCAACCCCAGGCAGTGTGAGGTTAGTGCCAGTAGCGCTAACACCCACGCACGCACCGTATACCTCCCTTAGTGGTATAGTACCTGAACAGATCAATATCTGATCCGATCAGATCTGTACTAGTGTCCCAAGCAGTTTAGGGTTTCCAAAAACGCAGTGTTAGCGGGATCAGCCCAGATACCTGCTAGCACCTGCGTTTTGCCCCTCCGCCCAGCCCAGCCCACCCAAGTGCAGTATTGATCGATCACTGTCACTTACAAAACACTAAACGCATAACTGCAGCGTTCGCAGAGTCAGGCCTGATCCCTGCGATCGCTAACAGTTTTTTTTGGTAGCGTTTTGGTGAACTGGCAAGCACCAGCGGCCTAGTACACCCCAGTCATAGTCAAACCAGCACTGCAGTAACACTTGGTGACGTGGCGAGTCCCATAAGTGCAGTTCAAGCTGGTGAGGTGGCAAGCACAAGTAGTGTACCGCTGCCACCAAGAAGAAGACAAACACAGGCCCGTCGTGCCCATAGTGCCCTTCCTGCTGCATTCGCCAATCCTAATTGGGAACCCACCACTTCTGCAGCGCCCGTACTTCCCCCATTCACATCCTCAACCAAATGCAGTCGGCTGCATGAGAGGCATTTTCTTTATGTCCTCCCGAGTACCCCTACCCAACGAACCCCCCCAAAAAAGATGTCGTGTCTGCAGCAAGCACGGATATAGGCGTGACACCCGCTATTATTGTCCCTCCTGTCCTGACAATCCTGGTCTTTGCATTGGTGAATGTTTTGAACGCTACCATTCACTAGTTGAGTATTAGCGTAGGGTACAGCATTGCACAGACTAGGCACACTTTCACAGGGTCTCCCAAGATGCCATCGCATTTTGAGAGACCCAAACCTGGAACCGGTTACAGTTATAAAAGTTACTTACAAAAAAAGTGTAAAAAAATATATATATATATAAAATTTTAAAAAATAGTTGTCGTTTTATTGTTCTCTCTCTATTTTCTCTCTATTGTTCTGCTCTTTTTTACTGTATTCTATTCTTCAAAGTTTTATTGTTATTATGTTTTATCATGTTTGTTTTTCAGTTATGCAATTTTTTATACTTTACCGTTTACTGTGTTTTATTGTTAACCATTTTTTTGTCTTCAGGTACGCCATTCACGACTTTTAGTGGTTATACCAGAATGATGCCTGCAGGTTTAGGTATCATCTTGGTATCATTCTTTGCAGCCAGCGGTCGACTTTCATGTAAAAGCAATCCTAGAGGCCAATTAGCCTCTAGACTGCTTTACAAGCCGTGGGAGGGAATGACCCCCCCCCCACCGTCTTCCGTGTTTTTCTCTGGCTCTCCTGTCTCAACAGGGAACCTGAGAATGCAGCCGGTGATTCAGCCAGCTGACCATAGAGCTGATCAGAGACCAGAGTGGCTCCAAACATCTCTATGGCCTAAGAAACCGGAAGCTACGAGCATTTCATGACTTAGATTTCGCCGGATGTAAACAGCGCCATTGGGAAATTGGGAAAGCATTTTATCACACCGATCTTGGTGTGGTCAGATGCTTTGAGGGCAGAGGAGAGATCTAGGGTCTAATAGACCCCAATTTTTTCAAAAAAGAGTACCTGTCACTACCTATTGCTATCATAAGGGATATTTACATTCCCTGAGATAACAATAAAAATGATTAAAGAAAAAAGAAAATTAAAGGAACAGTTTAAAAATAAGATAAAAAAGCAAAAAAATAATAAAGAAAAAAAAAAAAAAAAAAAAAAGCACCCCTGTCCCCCCTGCTCTAGAGCTAAGGCGAACGCAAGTGGCGGTCTGTCGTCAAATGTAAACAGCAATTGCACCATGCATGTGAGGTATCACCGCGAAGGTCAGATCGAGGGCAGTAATTTTAGCAGTAGACCTCCTCTGTAAATCTAAAGTGGTAACCTGTAAAGGCTTTTAAAGGCTTTTAAAAATGTATTTATTTTGTTGCCACTGCACGTTTGTGCGCAATTGTAAAGCATGTCATGTTTGGTATCCATGTACTCAGCCTAAGATCATCTTTTTTATTCCATCAAACATTTGGGCAATATAGTGTGTTTTAGTGCATTAAAATTTAAAAAAAGTGTGTTTTTTCCCCAAAAAATGCGTTTGAAAAATCGCTGCGCAAATACTGTGTGAAAAAAAAATGAAACACCCACCATTTAAATCTGTAGGGCATTTGCTTTAAAAAATATATAATGTTTGGGGGTTCAAAGTAATTTTCTTGCAAAAAAAATAATTTTTTCATGTAAACAAAAAGTGTCAGAAAGGGCTTTGTCTTCAAGTGGTTAGAAGAGTGGGTGATGTGTGACATAAGCTTCTAAATGTTGTGCATAAAATACCAGGACAGTTCAAAACCCCCCCAAATGACCCCATTTTGGAAAGTAGACACCCCAAGCTATATGCTGAGAGTCATGTCGAGTCCATGGAATATTTTATATTGTGACACAAGTTGCGGGAAAGAGACACATTTTTTTTTTTTTTTTTGCACAAAGTTGTCACTAAATGATATATTGCTCACATAAGCCATGGGCCTATGTGAAATTACACCCCAAAATACATTCTGCTGCTTCTCCTGAGTACGGGGATACCACATGTGTAAGACGTACGGGACCCCGAAAACCAAGCACCGCCTTCAGGCTTTCTAAGGGCATAAATTTTTGATTTCACTCTTCACTGCCTATCACAGTTTTGGAGGCCATGGAATGCCCAGGTGGCACAAAACCCCCCCAAATGACCCCATTTTGGAAAGTAGACACCCCAAGCTATTTTCTGAGAGGTATAGTGAGTATTTTGCATACCTCACTTTTTGTCACAAAGTTTTGAAAATTGAAAAAAGAAAAAAAATGTTTTTTCTTGTCTTTCTTTATTTTCAAAAACAAATGAGAGCTGCAAAATACTCACCATGCCTCTCAGCAAATAGCTTGGGGTATCTACTTTCCAAAATGGGGTCATTTGGGGGGGGTTTGTGCCACCTGGGCATTCCATGGCCTCCGAAACTGTGATAGGCAGTGAAGAGTGAAATCAAAAATTTACACCCTTAGAAATCCTGAAGGCGGTGATTGGTTTTCGGGGCCCCGTACGCGGCTAGGCTCCCAAAAAATCCCACACATGTGGTATCCCTATACTCAGGGAAAAGAAGCTAAATGTATTTTGGGGTGCAATTCCACATATGCCCATGGCCTGTGTGAGCAATATATCATTTAGTAACAACTTTGTGCAAAAAAAAAGTGTCACTTTCCCGCAACTTGTGTCAAAATATAAAATATTCCATGGACTCAACATGCCTCTCAGCAAATAGCTTGGGGTGCCTACTTTCCAAAATGGGGTCATTTGGGGGGGGGGGTTGTGCCATCTGGGCATTTTATGGCCTTCAAAACTGTGATAGGTAGTGAGGAGTGAAATCAAAAATGTAAGCCCTTAGAAATCCTGAAGGCGGTGATTGGTTTTCGGGGCTCCGTACGCGGCTAGGCTCCCAAAAAGTCCCACACATGTGGTATCCACGTACTCAGGAGAAGCAGCTGAATGTATTTTGGGGTGCAATTCCACATAGGCCCATGGCTTATGTGAGCAATATATCATTTAGTGACAACTTTTTGTAAATTTTTTTTTTTGTCATTATTCAATCACTTGGGACAAAAAAATAAATAAATATTCAATGGGTTCAACATGCCTCTCAGAAATTTCCTTGGGGTGTCTACTTTCCAAAATGGGGTCATTTGGGGGGGTTTTGTACTGCCCTGCCATTTTAGCACCTCAAGAAATGACATAGGCAGTCATAAACTAAAAGCTGTGTAAATTCCAGAAAATGTACCCTAGTTTGTAGACGCTATAACTTTTGCGCAAACCAATAAATATACGCTTATTGACATTTTTTTTACCAAAGACATGTGGCCAAATACATTTTGGCCTAAATGTTTGACTAAAATTGAATTTATTGGATTTTTTTTATAACAAAAGGAGGAAAATATCATTTTTTTTACCAAAGACATGTGGCCAAATACATTTTGGCCTAAATGTTTGACTAAAATTGAATTTATTGGATTTTTTTCATAACAAAAGGAGGAAAATATCATTTTTTTTCAAAATTTTCGGTCTTTTTACCGAACCGCAGAGGTGATCAAATACCATCAAAAGAAAGCTCTATTTGTGGGAAGAAAAGGACGCAAATTTCGTTTGGGTACAGCATTGCATGACCGCGCAATTAGCAGTTAAAGCGACGCAGTGCCAAATTGGAATAAGACCTCTGGTCCTTAGGCAGCATAATGGTCCGGAGCTGAAGTGGTTAATGACCTGGTCGTTGGAACGGAACCTGGTCGTTAAGTGAGGTCCGCCTCCGCTAACTGTGCAGAGATGGACCTACAAAGCCCTGCTGTCCTCTATGGAGATCGGATGAAAACAGACTGCCTATCCCTTTTCATCCAATCCTATCTGATCTGATTCTCTAGACGGATGGAAAATAGGGTTCCCATCCATCTGGATTTCATGGACAGGATCGGATCAGATATCAGCGGACATGTCATCCGCCGCACTATAGGGCTGAATGAAGTGTCCGATCAGGTCCGCCTGAAAAACTGACAGGCGGACCTGATCGGAAAGCCCACGTGAAAGGGGCCTTAATGATGCATTTCAATTAGGAGTGCTTTCTCCATCAGTGAGGGAGGCTGAGGTCATGCCTAAGACAGACCTTTACTTGCCTATTTCTACCATTTAATCTAAATTTTAAATACAAATGTTAAGATATTGGCTAAAGTTGGCTGCAGTAGCTACAACCCTTGTCCATACAGATCAGACAAGTTTTATGACCAGATAAATCTACTGCTCACAATATTTCAAAGAGTCTTTTTAAATGTACAGGTTCCTTTGGGAAATGGTGGGAATAGAGCCTAGCTTTCGTTGGATGTGGTAAAAGGATTTGATAGTACGACCACTTAGACTTACGACCAGCATTCCTCACCCAAACGTCACGCTTATACATCATTGTATTGTACAGTACAGAATTTTCCTTTTTGTTCTGTACTCATGCAAATTAAAAAAACGTTATTGAGTTGGAGTTTTGTGTTTAGACCTTTTTTTCACAATACAGTACAGTACAGTTGTTAAGAATGCTTAAAATATTGATTACTTGTGATTCCTCGCTTAACAACCAATTTGTTTAACGACCTGGTCGTTGGAACGGAACCTGGTCATTAAGTGAGGAGTATCTGTGTTAAATGGGATTACCTCGAGACAATTCTTGGTAGATTCGATTTTGGGCCTAAGTACTGTATGTGGGTGAGGTACACGCTTCCTCAGCCATGTATTAGAGTGAACGAAATGCGTTCACCTTTCTTTGATCACACCTGGCAGGGAAGCCATTCATTACTATTCTGCCTAGAGATAGAGCCATTAGCGGAGATGATTCAATAGTTGACTCGTATTATAGAATTTAGAAGGGGTGTGGAAGAGGATAACTTACCTATGTACTGTATGTTGATGACATGTTGCTGTTCTTGTTAAACACTCAATCCTCTCTTGAACAAGCAATGTCCTTGATTGAGGAGTATGGGTGGTACTTAGGTCTACATATCAACTGGGACAAGTCAGTAATTCTCCCTGTAAATCCCCTGTTGACTGGGCTAAAGTCAAATTTATCTCATATTAAAGTTGTTATGTAAATATTTGGGGGTGCGTAGTACCAGGTGCATTCAGAACATAATAAATATGATGCTATGATACCTCTTTTAAAAAAAATTGTGTAATGTAATGTATGGTACAATCTTCCTCTGTCAGTAGCAATAAGAACAAATTTATTAAAGATGGTGTAGATCACAGGTGTCAAACACAAGGCCCGCGGGCCGAACCAGGCCATTTCATGTGGCCCTCACACCTCTTCTGCAGCTGCAGGAGAGCTCCAGCCCTCCTCTGGTCCTCCTTCAGACCCCTACTTTTTGCTTTCAAGCAATGCATCCAGCTTCTTCCCAGCAGCAGCATAAGGAAAGGGGTGCACTGTGATGTTAGGGAGAGTAGGGGATTCAACTTCTGATGGTGGGGTGGCTCTTGTATGGGGAGGGGATGCGCTGGACATCTAATCTTACAGATACAACTGGCCCTTTTGAGGACAATCATAATGCTGATGCGGCCCACGATAAAATTGAGTTTGACACCCCTGGTGTAGATGCTGCAGTTGCTTATTTTTAATAACTCTCATTGTTGGATACTGGGAGCTATGTTTAAGAAATTCATCAGGGAATTTAGGGATTTAAAGTGGTACTAAACCCCCCCAAAATGTATTATATTACAGCTTACCAACCCTTATATGAAGTGGCTGCATTCTTTTTTTCTAGGTTCTTTTCCCTTTATTACACCTTGTGATCCAGTAACAAGCTTCCCATCTTAGGGTGTCTGCAATCTGGATGAAGTAGTAAAGCTTGGGGAGAGGGTTAGGCTAGCAAATGTAGATGGATTTGACTACATAATTGAAGCTGAAATCCAATTAACATTTACAGCAAACAGTTGTTTTCCTTTTGGGATAAAGGTTTTCAATGAATCAATGAAAAAAAGCATCCCTGTCAGTGTTACATGGTTTGTTTGAACCCTGATACTTTGTCTGGACAGCTCAGTCTGTTAAAGAGGTTGAAAAATAACAAACTTACTGGTCCCATCCCCAGGTGAAAATAAAGGGAAAAAAAGCCGTAAAAATTAAAACTGATACAGCTACAACATCTAATGCCTCGTACACACGATCGGATTGTTGGCCAACAAAACCATGGAATTTTGTCCGAAGGGTGTTGGCTCAAACTTGTCTTGCATACACACAGTCACACAAATGTTGTCCAACAATTACGAACATAGTGACGTACTAGACGTACTATGTGGTTTTTCAGCTCTTTAGCACCACCCTTTGGGCTCCTTCTGCTAATTTCGTGTTAGTAGAAGTTTGGTGAGTGTTGATTCGTGCTTTTATTTTCGCGCTTTTCATTTAGTGCTTTTCATTTAGTGCTTTTCAGTTTGTTTCTGAACGGCCATTCGTCAACCAGACATGTTGCGGAATCAGAGGAGATAATGTGTTATTTATTATTGGCTTTGGAGTTATTGCTTTGACATTATTTTTTTGGTTGAATAATGATTTGATTTTGTATATTTTCTATATTTTTGGATGCATAGAATGCACTTTTTGATTAAATTCTATTGGCAGATAGCATGTCTAATTTTGTTTGTTTTCTTTTTTTAATGCACAATAAAAAAATTGTGTAGAATAATACTTGGCTATGCGTTTTACTTCAAATGACAGTTTGGGAGTAGGTAGTTACATTTAAAAAAAATACAATGTAAAATTGACAAGGGACACCAACATAGTTGTATCTTTGATCTTAAAAACTACGGGATAATGGTGTTGTGGTAACTTGCCCAATAATAAAAAATAATAATAATATTATTCTTGAGATCACTAGAAAAAAAAGCCTTTGAATCTTTGTTTGCAATAATGCCGCGTACACAGGGTCGGACTTTTCATCTACAAAAGTCCGACAGCCTGTCCGACAGACTTTCGGCGGACTTTCGGCGGACTTGCGGCAGACTTTCTAACGAACAGACTTGCCTACACACGACCACACAAAAGTCCGACGGATTCGTACGTGATGACGTACACCGGACTAAAATAAGGAAGTTGATAGCCAGTAGCCAATAGCTGCCCTAGCGTGGGTTTTTGTCCGTCGGACTAGCATACAGACGAGCGGACTTCGGGGTCCGTCGTAGTTACGACGTAAAGAATTGAAGCATGTTTCAAATCTAAAGTACGTCGGATTTGAGTCTAAAAAAGTACGTTGAAAGTCCGGAGAAGCCCACACACGATCGGATTACCAGCCAGCTTTAGTCCGTCAGCGTCCGTTGGACTTTTGTAGATGAAAAGTCCGACCGTGTGTACGCGGCATAAGTCCATCAGTATCACCAGCAAAGCAGCTTTATTATTATCCCATTAAAGAAGAAGAGAATTGTGCGCTGCATTTGGAGATTTCATAATCACGAATGTTAATTCTCCATTAGAAACGCTAGTTTACAAAACATGCTAGCCAACATTTGTTGGCGGAAAGTCTGACAACAATGGAGCATACACACGGTCAGATTGTACGTCAACAGCCTGACATCCAACATTTCCCGTCGGAAAGTCTGATCGTGTGTACGGGCCTTAAGATTTGGTAGGATGTAAAGAAATTTTTGTTTTATGCCGCGTACACATGATGGGAATTTCCGAAGGGAAATGTTATTTGTGAGCTTGTTGTCGGAAAGTCAGATCGTGTGTATACAAGTCCGTCGCACAAAAGCTCATGCATGCTCGGAATCAAGCAGAAGGAGCCGCACTGGCTATTGAACTTCTTTTTTTTTGGCTCGTTGTATGTCTTGTACATCACCTCGTTCTTACGTTCGGAATTTCCGACAACATTTGTGTGACCGTGTGTATACAAGACAAGTTTGAGCCAAAATACTTCGGAAAAAAATCCACGGTTTTGTTGTCGGAAATTCGTGTGTACGGGGCATAAGAGTTTAATACGCCTTTAACATTGAAGAAGAAAGTACCATTATCCAAGAAAGATGGAAGGGCTTGTGGTACTCTCTCTCCTTGGATATATTTAATTGCTTCACAATTTAACCACTTGCCTACTGGGCACTCTCACCCCCTTCTTGCTGTCACACTTTGAATGACAATTGTGCGGTAATGCAACGCTGTACCCAAACAACATTTTTATAATTTTTTTGAGAGATAGAGATTGCTTTTGGTGGTATTTAATTAGCACTGGGTTTTTTATTTTTTTGCTAAACAAACAAAAAAACCTGAAAATTTTGAAAAAAAAACAAAAAACAGTTTTTCTTGAATTCTGTTAAAAAAAATTGGTAAATAAGTAATTTTTCTCCTTTACTGATGTGCGCTGATAGGCAGCATTGATGAGCACTGACAGGCATCACTAATGGGCACTGATTGGCAGCACTGATTATCAAGACACTGATGATCAGTGCCCTGATTGTCAGTGCAGATGTCCCCGCTGAGGAATGCCGCTTACCGACTCTCCTCACGTGCTGTCAGCGTGAGGAGAGGAATGCTGATAACTAGCATTTCCTGTTTAGCTGTGTTCAATCACAGCTGATCAAAGTGTAATCACATTGTAAAGAGCCTATGTCATAGACTCTTTACCAAGATCAGTGATGCCCTGTGTCCCAGGGACACGGCACACCAATGATCGCCGCGATGCGTGCTCCCCGGTAGGCACCAATGAGAATGGGAAGACATCATATGATGTCCTCGACAGTGCTCCCGCCAATTCGTCATTTTACTATAAAGTGGGCGGGAAGCAGTTAAACACTCTGTGAGGTGGGGAGGGGTGGAGAATAGGCCCTCCCAATATAAAGTATTACAATTTCTCTTTAAGAAACATGATCCACTGTATGCGCTAGAGACAGGGAAGTATCTTAACCGCTTCCCATCTGGCCATAGTACAACAGCTGGACAGGAGCAGCGCCAAAGCAGGCGGAAGCACCCGTAGTGTCAGGAACGTACTGGTCACGATACTGCAGTGACCCCGAGACACACAGGTGTGCGCAGGCACGGACTGACTGGTACCCATCCAACTATGAATAGACGTGCGCCAATGCGTACTCAGAAGAGCGCATACGCGCGGTAGCCATGGCATTGGCACTCAATGTCCTATATAAGTGTAGTAACTGCACTAGTCCTTTGCTGTTTGATCTGAAGCTATTCCTGTATCTGATCCTGTCGATTCCTGTGTCTGACCTGGCTTGCCTCTGACTTTGCTTCATTGCTACCTACCTTGACCTTAGCTTGTTCTGGACTTTGCTCTGCTTGCTGATATCTGCCTGACCCTGTGTTGCCGACTCCTGCCTGTACCCTGACGACTCTTTGCCTCTGTGCCTGCATCCGCCTGTTTGTTACCGACCTGGCTTGTCCGACTAAGCATCCAGTCGCTGCTGCTGCTGCTTTCTACCAAACAGGGATCTGCTGTTTGCTGTCTTCAGTTCCAGCTTACCATTTAGCTCTGGTGACAAACTGACCACTTTTCTCTTCACCCAGCGGAGAGATCACACGGACACCTGTACCTCACCACACTCCTGCGACCACTGTCATAACATTAGTGGTTACTCGAGATGGGGGTGTACGAGAGGCCTCCTTCTGCACATCAGGCTCAGCCACGAGGTACGTGACACGTAGTCCCCCTACGTCTGCCACTTGTGCGTGCTCCCTGGGAGTGGCTCTGGCACCATATGATCAATTTAGCCAATCAGCGATCACATTTACAGTAGTAAACAATATGTAATTTCCTGGCATCAAAGTTTACTACTGTGTGATCTCTGATCAGTCACAGAGATAACATAGTATATCACAGCAGCCCGGTACCATGTGATAGCTGTGGCCAATCATAGCTATTACAGTATTTCTCAATGGACTCTCAGGAATGCAGCCAGAGAGTCAGAAATTATTATACAGCCGTTATGGCTATAAAGGAATCATTGTGTAAAAAAAAAAAAAGCCAGTGGTAGTAGTACAGTGTCTCTATGGTAACATTGTACTGCTAAGGTGACAGTATGTAAGAAAAAAATTGCAAAAGAAAAAAAAAGTGTAAAAAAAAAATGTAAAAAGTAAAATATTTTGTTTTCTTTTTAACTAACTGTCACCAGTCAGTGTCCCTAATCACCGCCACCCACTCAAAGTGTCCCTCATCACTGCCACACCCGTTACCGTGTCCCTGATTACTGCCATACCAGGTATGGTGTCCGTGATCACCTTCAAACCAGTTAGTGTCCCTGATCACTGCCACACAGGTTATGGTGTTTGTGACCACTGCCACACCAGGTAAGGTGTCTGGGATCACCACCACACCAGCTACAGTGTTCCTGATCACCGCCACACTACTCATATAGTACCTAATCACTGCCACCCACTCACAGTGTTGCCAATCATCACTACACTACTCAAAATGTCTGTGATCACTAGGGATGGGCTGTCTGTTTGAGTCGAACATGAGTTCGATTCGAACATCGGCTGTTCGATTGTTCGACGAAGATTGAACATTAAGGGCCGTTCGCGCCAAATTCGAGTGGTGCGTCACGACCCATAATGCACTGCGTCATCGCAGTGCATTGCTGGCTGATGATTGGCCAAGCATGCACTATGACCCGCATGCTTTGGCCAATCACAGCGCCGTTAGCGAAGAGAGCCATAATTGGCCAAAGGCAGGGTGCCTTTGGCCAAATATATGGCTCAGGGGGTTAAGTCCAAGCCCCACACTATATAAAGCTGCCTGAACGTCGGCCTTGTGTAGTGTGTTGCTGGCGGAAAGAGAGAGAGAATGTCACTTCATTTACTTTGACCAGGCAGTTTATTCAGTTAGCTAGATCTCACTGCAGACCGTTCCTGCTGTACTGTTTCTAATATACTTAAGGCAGGCAGTTGATTCAGTTAGCTGCAGAGTATTTATTATATACATACAGTCAGACTGATATATATATATATATATATATATATATATATATATATATATATATCCACTGTATACAGTTTAGCTAGATCTCACTGCAGACCGTTCCTGCTGTACTGTTTCTAATGTACTTCAGACAGGCAGTTGATTCAGTTAGATGCAGTGTATTTAATATATATATATAAATATATATACAGTCATACTGCTATATATATATATATATATATATGTATATATATATATTATATCCACTGCACTGTATACAGTTTAGCTGGATCTCACTGCAGACCGTTCCTGGTGTACTGTTTCTAATATACTTCAGGCAGGCAGTTGATTCAGTGTATTTTGTGTATATATATATATACATATATATATATATATATATATATATATATATATATACATACACATACATGCACATACACACACAGTCAGACTGATATATATATATATATATATATATATACACACACACACTGTATACAGTTTAGCTAGAACTCACTGCAGACCATTCCTGGTGTACTATTTCTAATATACTTCAAGCAGGCAGTTGATTCAGCTAGCTGCAGTGCATTTAATATATATAATATATATATACAGGCTTGTATATATATATAGTCTAGCCAAGCCTATACCTTACTGTACGCCATTCCTGGAGTGCATGTTCAAAGACACTTTCAGGCAGGCAGGCAGGCAGGTGACTCAGTGAGCTGCAGTTCATAAAATATATATCCACTGCATTGTAGTCCAGCTAAGCCTATACCTTACTGTACGCCATTTCTGGAGTACGTGTTCAAAGACACTTTCAGGCCGGCGACTCAATGTGCTTCAGTTCACTTAATATTATATATATATATATATATATATATATATATATATATATATATATATATATATACATATACAGACTTGAATATATAAAGTCTAGCCAAGGCTATACCTGACTGTAGGCCATTCCTGGTGTACTGTTTTTAGTAAACTTCAGGCGTTGTTTTGCTAATCTAATTGTACAGTATGTCTGGAAGGCCACCAAGGAGAGGCAGATGCTCACAGGCCACTAAAAGAGGGCAATCAGGCTCTGTGTCTACAGCCAAAAGTGCTGGTCATGAACACGGTGCAGCACGTGGCCGTGGGGCATGCTTGTCCTTTTTTTCGGCAGCTGGCCGTGTTGAGCCACAACATGCAGAAGAGTTGGTAGAGTGGATGACCAAGCCGTCCTCATCCTCCTCATCCTAGGTCACCCATGCTCAGTATACTTTGTCTGCCAATGCAGCTGCCAAAGCGGCCTCTTCCATCGGCTCAAAGTCATCAGTCACTCCTTCCCTAGCCCCACCATCATGCCCTGAGGAGTCCCCCGAACTGTTCGACCACAGTGTAGGGTACATGCTGTAGGAGGATGCGCAGCATTTTGAAAGCTCTGATGATGGTACCCAGGTTGAGGATGAAGGCAGTAACGTGAGGCCAGAGAGAGGGGGTGCCCAAAAAGGACATGAAACTGGCAGTCACGTACCCCCAGCTGCAGCATACTGCCAGGTTTGCTACAGTGGCGAGGAGTGAGGGGTTGATGAGGTCACTGACTTTACGTGGGTGCCAGATAGAAGAGAAGAGGAGGCACATCTCTAACGAGGCAGGATGCCCTTCAGGGGCAACCGACTGCATCACACCGCAGAGCTTTGCATGTGCAGGGCGCTGCTGACTCTGCGCGTTTTTCCAAAAGTTCTTTGGTGTGGGCCTTTTTTGATACGTGTGCAGCAGATCGCACGGTTGCTGTTTGCAACATAAGTCTGAAGCGTATCAAGCGTGACCAAAATAGCAGCCGCTTGGGCACCACATGCTTGACCAGACATATGTCGAGCTCCCATGCAGTCCATTTGCAACAGTACTTAAAAGACCCACACCAAAGAACAAGGCAGACTTCTCCTTGCTCCTCATCAGCTGGGATCTCCAACCCCACTATAACTTCAGTCCTCTCAGATACCTGCACTGAGAGGAAAGAAGGTGTAGAATTAGGTGTCCCAAGCACTTCCAGGCAATCTGTTAGTGGTACACCAACATCCGATTGTAGCAGGCAAATTTCCCTACCCCAGTTGCTAAACCGGCGAAAGAAATTCGGTCCCAGCCATCCACATGCTCAGCGGCTGAATGCTAGTTTGGCTAAATTGCTAGCACTCCAACTGCTGCCTTTTCAGCTGGTAGACTCTGTCCCCTTTCGAGAATTTGTGGAATGTGCGGTACCTAAGTGGCAGGTTCCCAAATGCCATTTTTTTTCTCGGAAGGCCATTCCAGCTCTCTACCAACATGTGGAAGGCAATGTCTTGGCCTCGTTGGACGGGGCGGTCAGTGGTAAGGTGCATATTACCGCTGACTCATGGTCCATCAGGCATGGACAGGGACGTTACCTTTCTTTCATGATGCACTGGGTAACCCTGCTGGCAGCTGGGAAGGATGCAGGACAGGGTGCAGTATTTTTGGAGCTTGTTCCGCCACCATGCCTCCAAAATGCTGGTAGTGGTGATTCTGCCACACCTCCCTACTCCACCCCCTCCTCTTCTTCTTCCTCTATGGCCTCTTCCTGTGCAGATTTGTCCTTGGAACCAGCGGTGCTCCGTAGGCGATCTAGGGGCTACGCAAGCACTCAGGCAAAAAGATGCCATGCGGTGCTTGAGTTGGTCTGCTTAGGGGACGACAGGAGCCACACTGGGGCAGAGATTCTGTCAGGTCTGCAGGGGCAGGCTCAGAGGTGGTTGACGCCATGCCAGCTTCAGCCAGGAATGGTGGTTTGCAACAATGGCACCAACTTCCTCCCCACCCTCCGACAGGGACACTTCACCCATGTTCCCTGTTTGGCTCACATCCTTAATTTGGTGGTGCAGGGGTTTTTGTGCACATACCCAGGCTTACAGGATCTCCTGAGGCAGGCCAGGAAAGTCTGTGGGCATTTCCGACGGTCATATAATGCCAGTGCTCGGCTGGCTGACCTCCAAAAGGAATGCAACCTGCCCAAGAACCACCTCATCTCATATGTTGATAGCTTCTAAAAACATTTTTGGTTCTGGGCACCACCACCAGTGGCTAAGGCCCAATTTTTCTGCCCCTGTTTAACAGGGGCGTGTAATTACAATTTTGGCTGTAATATTTTGCAGCAGGGCTCGTTCCTATGCTCAACAAGAGTATCTGTGAGGGGTTGCAGTGTTGTGGCACCACCACCACTGCCTAAGGCCCAATTTTTCCGCCCCTGTTTAACAGGGGTGTGTAATTACAATTTTTGATCTAATATTTCACAGCAGAGCTCGTTCCTGCGCTCAACAAGAGCATCTGTGAGGGGTTTCAGTGTTGTAGTACCACCAACACCTAAGGCCCAATTTTCCACAGAGTGTATAGGGCAGGCTGTATAGTATATACAGGCGGTCCCCTACTTTCAAACATCCGACTTACAAATGACTCCTACTTACAAACGGAAGGAGACAACAGGAAGTGAGAGGAAATCTACCCCTAGGAAGGGAAATTCTCTCCTGTAAGAGTTAATATGGGAAAAAGGTGTCTCCACTGATTTATCACCAATCCTTGTTTTTCTTAAAAACCCCAAATTTTTAAAATCCAATTGTCATTGGGACAGAAAGTGAGGTGAAATTTTCTGAACAGGGGCACAGACAGCAAAACAAATGTTACAGGGGTGATAACCCTTCCCTATGTTTTCCAAAAAGCTTTAAAATAGATTTTTTTGGCTGGAGCTACACTTACAAAATGTACCTGTTCCAAATTACAAACAGATTCTGCATAAGAACAAATCTACAGTCCCTGTCTTGTTTGCACCGCCTGTATACTGCTGTTCAGAGTATATAGGGCCTGGGGGCTCAACGCCTTTACTTTTTTAAATTTTGGTGCGGAATTCCCCTAATATCCATACAAGACCCAAAGGGCCTGGTAATGGGCTGGGGGGGGGGTACCCATGCCGTTTATCTCATTGATTTTCATCGATATTGCCGGGACCCGACATTACATTAAAGCCTCAAGCAGTTTTAAATGACTTTTATTCCTTTAGAAATGTCATTTTGTGCAGGGACTGTTCTAAGCACTGGAAACATGCGCCATTTTACAGGCATGCTATTGACACCCCCCAGGTACGATATTTAAAGGAATATTTCACTTTTATTTTTTCACTTTAAGCATCATTAAAATCACTGCTCCCGAAAAAAACGTCCATTTTTGAAACTTTTATTTCCATTGATACCCCGGGGCAGCACCCGGGTCCCCTAACCCTTTTTAGGACAATAACTTGCATATTAGCCTTTAAAATTTGCACTTTTGATTTCTCACGTTCGAGTCCCACAGACTTTAACGGTGTTCGAATGTTCGTGCAAACTTTTGGTCCGTTCACATGTTCTGGATGCGAACTAAACCGGGAGGTGTTGGGCCCATCCCTAGTGATCACCTCCACGCAAATCATATTGTTCCTGATCATCGCCACACCAGTCATATTGTCCCTGATTACTACCACACCAGTGATAGTGTTCCTTTTTTTTTTAATTATTACATTTTTATTAAATTTGACATATCTATTAAAACCACCTTCATAACATATTTATATTTATCACAAAGAGTCAACACATCTTTATCTATTTCCCAATCTCCCCCCCCCAAAAAAGGGGGGAAACTCTCCCCCCCCCCTCCACCTCTCCTCCCTCCTCCAAATACCTTATATTAAATGTGTTCCCAATTGAGAAGCTTCTATGAGCCATGTCCAAATTAACAACCGAAAAAGAAAAAAACAAACAAACACAAAAAAAAAAATTATAAATTATTACGAGGCTTCTAGAAGCCATACTCCACCCCTTACCTATATATAGTGAACATACACCTCATCTTCCTTTAATCATATCTACTCCTTCTACCCCCCATCCTATATATCCACCTTCCTTTACCCTTCCTCCCTATGTGCTTTGTCCCCTCTTCCCATTATTAATACCACCTTCCTTCGACATCAAGTGCATCACTCCTTCCCTCTGCCTATATCACCTAGAAAAATGGAAGAAAGAGGGGGGATAGGGAGGTGAAAGGGGAAAGGGAGAAAAAAAAAACCCCTCTCCTCCTCCCCCCCAGAGGCAACCGAATCCGAGCCCAGAGACCATGCGGCTTTATATATTATTACTCTAAACGATCTCCATAGAGCATTGTTCCCAACCAGCCCATATTACCCTAAATTTTTCCTTTCTATCTTTAATTGTATGTACCCATCTTTCAGCCTCCATTATTAAATTGACCTCTCTCTTCCAGTCCAACAGAGTTGGACATCTAGTCTGTTTCCATAGCCTGGGTATTATCAATTTGGCTACATTCAATAGATGTGGAGTAATACTTTTCTTATATGATCTAATCGACATTGGTGTCCAATGATATAGAAAATTTAAGGGCGTTATAGTGTTCCTAATCACAGCCGCACTAGTCAGTCATATTGTCCTTTTTTCAATCAACTAATTTTTATTGAATTTTTTTACATTTTACAACAAAAGAAAAACATTTAACGATACCATCACATTACCCCACCCAACATCTGTGCAAAAAAAAATCCCCTCTCTATCTGCGTTCATCAGACCCTATTTAAATTCCCTCCTTCACATTATTCCAAGATAGTACTTATTTTATATATATTCATTTCACTGCAGTATTATACATCTTACCTAATTTCCCATATCATTAATATACTTATCCAATTGCTAACCAGATTAGACACTAACCACCAACGCTAGATCTTTTCAAATTTCTTAGGACTAGGGATGAGCCGAACACCCCCCTGTTCGGTTCGCACCAGAACATGCGAACAGGAAAAAAGTTTGTTCGAACACGCGAACACCGTTAAAGTCTATGGGACACAAACATTAATAATCAAAAGTGCTAATTTTAAAGGCTTATATGCAAGTTATTGTCATAAAAAGTGTTTGGGGACCTGGGTCCTGCCCCAGGGGATATGGATCAATGCAAAAAAATTTTTTAAAAAGGGACGTTTTTTCAGGAGCAGTGATTTTAATAATGCTTAAAGTCAAACAATAAAAGTGTAATATCCCTTTAAATTTCATAGCTGGGGGGTGTCTATAGTATGCCTGTAAAGGGGCGCATGTTTCCTGTGTTTAGAACAGTCTGACAGCAAAATGACATTTCGAAGGAAAAAACCCATTTAAAACTACTCGCGGCTATTGCATTGCCGGTCCGACAATACACATAGAAGTTCATTGATAAAAACGGCATGGGAATTCCCCACAGGGGAACCCCCAACCAAAATTTAAAAAAAAAAAATGACGTGGGGGTCCCCCTAAATTCCATACCAGACCCTTCAGGTCTGGTACGGATTTTAAGGGGAACCCCGCGCCAAAAAAACAAAAAAACGGTGTGGGGTCCCCCCAAAAATCCATACCGGACCCTTATCCGAGCACGCAACCTGGCAGGCCGCAGGAAAAGAGGGGGGATGAGAGAGCGCCCCCCCTCCTGAACTGTACCAGGCCACATGCCCTCAACATTGGGAGGGTGCTTTGGGGTAGCCCCCCAAAACACCTTGTCCCCATGTTGATGAGGACAAGGGCCTCATCCCCACAACCCTGGCCGGTGGTTGTGGGGGTCTGCGGGTGGGGGGCTTATCGGAATCTGGAAGCCCACTTTAACAAGGGGACCCCCAGATCCCGGCTCCCCCCTGTGTGAAATCGTAAGGGGGTACAAAAGTACCCCTACCATTTCACTAAAAAACTGTCAAAAATGTTAAAAATTACAAGAGACAGTTTTTGACAATTCCTTTATTTAAATGCTTCTTCTTTCTTCTTTCTTCTATCTTCCTTCCTCTTATTCTTCTGGTTCTTCTGGCTCTTCTGGTTCTTCCTCCAGCGTTCTCGTCCAGCATCTCCTCCGCGGCGTCTTCTATCTTCTTCTCCTCGGGCCGCTCCGCACCCATGGCATGGGGGGAGGCTCCCGCTCTTCTCTTCATCTTCTTCATCTTCTTCTCTTCTTCTTTTCTTCTCTTCTTCTCTTCTTCATTTTCTTCATTTTCTTCTCTGGGCCGCTCCGTATCAATGCTGGCATGGAGGGAGGCTCCCGCTGTGTGACGGCGTCTCCTCGTCTGACGGTTCCTAAATAACGGGGGACGGGGCCACCCAGTGACCCCGCCCCCCTGTGACGCACTGTGACTTGACGGGACTTCCCTGTGACATCACGGGGAATGCCACAGGGAAGTCCCATCATGTCCCGTGCGTCAGAGGGGGCGGGGTCACTTGGTGGCCCCGCCCCCCGTTATTTAAGAACCGTCAGACGAGGAGACGCCGTCACACAGCGGGAGCCTCCCTCCATGCCAGCATGGATGCGGAGCGACCCGGAGAAGAAAATGAAGAAGAGAAGAAGAGAAGAAGAGAAGAAAAGAAGAAGAGAAGAAGATGAAGAGAAGAGCGGGAGCCTCCCCCCATGCCATGGGTGCAGAGCGGCCCGAGGGGAAGAAGATAGAAGACGCCGCGGAGAAGATGCTGGAAGAGAACGCCGGAGGAAGAACCAGAAGAAGAAGAAGAAGAAGGAAGATAGAAGAAAGAAGAAGCATTTAAATAAAGGAATTGTCAAAAACTGTCTCTTGTCATTTTTAACATTTTTGACAGTTTTTTAGTGAAATGGTAGGGGTAAGTACCCCCTTACCATTTCACACGGGGGGGCCAGGATCTGGGGGTCCCCTTGTTAAAGGGGGCTTCCAGATTCTGATAAGCCCCCCGCCCGCAGACCCCCACAACCAATGGCCAGGGTTGTGGGGATGAGGCCCTTGTCCTCATCAACATGGGGACAAGGTGTTTTGGGGGGCTACCCCAAAGCACCCTCCCAATGTTGAGGGCATGTGGCCTGGTACGGTTCAAGGGGGGGGCCGCACTCTCGTCCTCCCCCCTCTTTTCCTGCGGCCTGCCAGGTTGCGTGCTCGGATAAGGGTCTGGTATGGATTTTTGGGGGACCCAAAACCGTTTTTTGTTTTGTTTTTTGGCGCAGGGTTCCCCTTAAAATCCATACCAGACCTGAAGGGTCTGGTATGGAATTTAGGGGGGACCCCCACGTCATTTTTTTTTTAAATTTTGGTTGGGGGTTCCCCTGTGGGGAATTCCCATGCCGTTTTTATCAATGAACTTCTATGTGTATTGTCGGACCAGTTTGAAATGGGTTTTTTCCTTCGAAATGTAATTTTGCTGTCAGACTGTTCTAAACACGGGAAACATGCGCCCCTTTACAGGCATACTATAGACACCCCCCAGCTACGAAATTTAAAGGGATATTACACTTTTATTGTTTGACTTTAAGCATTATTAAAATCACTGCTCCTGAAAAAACGGCCGTTTTTAAAACTTTTTTTTGCATTGATCCATGTCCCCAGGGGCAGGACCCAGGTCCCCAAACACTTTTTATGACAATAACTTGCCTATAAGCCTTTAAAATGAGCACTTTTGATATCTCCCATAGACTTTTAAAGGGTGTTCCGCGGCATTCGAATTTGCCGCGAATACCCCAAATTGTTCGCTGTTTGGCGAACTTGCGAACAGCCAATGTTCGAGTCGAACATGAGTTCGACTCGAACTTGAAGCCCATCCCTACTTAGGACATCTCCTATGTTTATAGGTCAGTTCCTCTCATCTTAAAATAAGATGAATTGCTTTAATCCATTGATCTGTCATTGGTGGACAGTTTGATATCCATTTTTGCAAAATAAGTTTACGTGCCATGTACATAGTTCTCAGCCACATCACGTGCACTTCAACTGGGAAAGTTTCTTCCGGTATAACCCCTAACAATGCTATTTTTGGATCAGGCTAAAGCACAAGGAGTTCAAACTTTCAAATATGGACTCCCAGTAGCAGTGCAATTTGGGGCATCGCAACAACATATGTATAAGTGTACCTGTACCATTTGTGCATCTTGGGCAGTTGGATGTAGTTGATTTACCTCAAGAATACAGTTTTAAAGGAGTATAGTGAGCTCTATGGATAATAAATAGTTGAGTCAAACACTGTGCAGAGGATAAAGATACCTTAAATACATTTTTCAAGGCTTGCCCCCATTCCTCATCACTAAGTGTCTCTAGATATCTTTGCCACCGTCCAAAACTACCTTTTTGTGAGTTGATTCTAGTTATCGTTTTAAGAATATATCTTTCCCATTAGTCCCTGTTTAGCACATCTTGTAGTAACTGCCAAAGCTAAAATTGATGAGGGATTATATTTTAATAAAAAGGTCTTTGCTTGGGTCTGCAAGGCATGCCGTAACTGTAAGTATTGAAAAAATAATTTATTAGACAAATGATATTTCGCTGCCAAATTAATAAATGATTGCAAAACATCATTATCATAAAGTTGGCTAAGAAACAGAATATCTGCCTTTTTCCACAAATCAAAACTTTTAAGTTTCGCTACTTCAGACAGTTGTGGATTATTCCATATGGGCATATATTGTGTACAGTGGGGAAAAAAAATATTTAGTCAGCCACCAATTGTGCAAGTTCTCCCACTTAAAAAGATGAGAGAGGTCTATAATTGTCATCATAGGTATACCTCAACTATGAGAGACAAAATGTGGAAACAAATCCAGACAATCACATTGTCTGATTTTTGAAAGAATTTATTTGCAAATTATGGTGGAAAATAAGTATTTGGTCAATATCAAAAGTTCATCTAAATAGTTTGTTATATATCCTTTGTTGGTAATAACAGAGGTCAAACGTTTTCTGTAAGTCTGCACAAGGTTGTCACAAACTGTTGCTGGTATGTTGGCCCATTCCTCCATGCAGATCTCCTCTAGAGCAGTGATGTTTTGGGGCTGTCGCTGGGCAACACGGACTTTCAACTTCCTCCAAAGGTTTTCTATGGGGTTCTGGAGACTGGCTAAGCCATTCCAGGACCTTGAAATGCTTCTTACGAAGCCACTCCTTCCTTGCCCGGGCGGTGTGTTTGGGATCATTGTCATGCTGAAAGACCCAGCCACATTTCATCTTCAATGCCCTTGCTGATGGGAGGAGGTTTGCACTCAAAATCTCATGATACATGGCCCCATTCAATCTTTCATGTACACGGATCAGTCGTCCTGTTCCCTTTGCAGAGAAACATGCATGATGTTGCCACCCCCATGCTTCACAGTAGGTATGGTGTTCTTGGTTGCAACTCAGCATTCTCAGCATACTCTCTCCTCCAAACACAATGAGTTGTGTTTCTACCAAACAATTCTACTTTGGTTTTATCTGACCATATGACATTCTCCCAATCCTCTTCTGGATCATCCAAATGCTCTCTAGCAAACCTCAGACGGGCCCGGACATGTACTGGCTTAAGCAGGGGGACACGTCTGGCACTGCAGGATCTGAGTCCCTGGCAGCGTAGTGTGTTAATGATGGTAGCCTTTATTACGTTGGTCCCAGCTCTCTGCAGGTCATTCACTAGGTCCCCTCGTGTGGTTCTGGGATTTTTGCTCACCGTTCTTGTGATCATTTTGATCCTACTGGGTGAGATCTTTCGTAGAGCCCCAGATCGAGGGAGATTATCAGTGGTCTTGTATGTCTTCCATTTTCTAATTATTGCTCCCACAATTGATATCTTCACACCAAGCTGTTTGCCTATTGCAGATTCAGTCTTCCCAGCCTTGTGCAGGTCTACAATTTTGTTTCTGGTGTCCTTCAACAGCTCCTTGGTCTTCACCATAGTGGAGTTTGGAGTGTGACTGTTTTAGGTTGTGGACAGGTGTCTTTTATATTGATAACAAGTTCAAACAGGTGCCATTAATACAGGTAATGAGTGGAGGACAGAGGAGCCTCTCAAAGAAGAAGATAAAGGTCTGTGAGAGCCAGAAATCTTGCTTGTTTGTAGGTGACCAAATACTTATTTTCCACCAGAATTTGCAAATAAATTCTTTCAAAAATCAGACAATGTGATTGTCTGGATTTGTTTCCACATTTTGTCTCTCATAGTTGAGCTATACCTATGATGACAATTACGGGCCTCTCTCATCTTTTTAAGTGGGAGAACTTGCACAATTGGTGGCTAACTAAATACTTTTTTGCCACTGTAAATATAGCAAAAGGGGCTACCAGAATCATAGTCAAGCCAGGCCAGGGTCATAAACAGGAGATCAGCAGATGGGGGGCCAGGAGTAAACAGACAGGGAGCAAGATAGAAGGAATCAGGCTGCAGGACAAGGATCCAGGGATACAGGAACAGAAACAAACATGTTCAGGGTTCAGGATACAGGATACAGGAATCAGGGTTCAGGTCCAGGATCAGGATCAGGATCAGGATCAGATATAAACAGGCTGCAGGTCAGGGCACAAGGACAATACCAAGGCGAGGTGTGTGTGCACTTGCCGGGTATTTATACTATAGTTGCTATCAAAGTCAGGTGATGCCTAATTGCAGAAGGTAATGCCTGCTTCACACTGCCAGGATCCATCCGCTGGTGGATGCCAGTACTGCGGCCCAAAGATGACATAATACCAGCAGGAAAAAGCTCTGACAGTTCCAACTGCCAGGAGACACCTGCTGGTGGACCTCAGTACTGCACCCCAGTACTGTTTTTGCATAAACTTTTGGCAAAATATAAAGTCTTCAAAAGACTCACCATGCCTCCTAAAAATATCTTGGGGTGTTTATTTTCCAAAATGGGGTCATTTTTTCGGGCGTTTCCACTGACCTGGTGCTCCAAGGCCTCCAAAAATGTGATAGGTAGTCAGGAAATTAGATGTGTAATTTATGCCCCTAGAAAGCCTAAAGGTGCTGTTTGGATGTTGGGCCGCTCTGTGTGGCTAGGCTGTGAATAAATCTCATGCCCGTGGCATCACCACACTCGGGATGAGTTGCCGAATGTGTTTTTGGGTGTATTTCTAAGTATGCCTATGATGTGTGTTAGAAATATCCTATTAATTGACAACTTTGTGTAAAAAAATACATTTCCATTTTCTTTCCTGCATTTTCCAAAAAACTTTTGGGAAAAATGAAATTTTCAAAAGGCTCACTATGTCTTTCAGAAAATACCTTGGAGTGTTTGCTTTTTAAAACGGGGTCATTTTGTGGGTGTTTTCAATGTCCTGGTGCTCCAGGGTCTCCAAAAATGTGATAGGTATTCAGGAAATTAGATGCATCATTTATGCCTTTGGAACACCTGAAGGTGCTCCTTGGATTTTGGGCTCCTCTATGCATCTAGGTTGTGAAAAAATCCCACACATGTGGTATCCCCATATTCAGGAGGCATAGCAGAATGTGTTTTGGGGTGTGATTGTAAGTACACTTATGCTGTGTTTGAGAAATAACTTGTTAAAATAACAACTTTGTGAAAAAAAAATGAATTTCTACATTTTTCAAAAAATTGTGACAAAAAATTACTTTAAAAAACTCACCATGTTTCTTATTAAATACCTAGGACGGTCTACTTTCCAAAAAGGGGTCATTTGGGGGTATTTGTTTTGTCCCGGCATTACAGGGCCTCAAGAAATAAGACGGGCAGTCGGTAAGTCAGAACTATTCAGATCAATTGTCAAATATACTGCATATACCATATTTTGTAAACTCTATAACTTTCACAAAGACTAAATAATACACACAGACTTGGGTTATTCTAACCCAGAATATATTTCCGCCTAAAATTATGAAGAAAGAGTGTTAATTTGCAAAATTTTAAAACAGAAACTAAAAAAATGTGTTTTTCTCCAAAATTTCTGCCTTTTTTCATTTTTATAAATAAGGTAAAAAACCCAGTGGTGATTAAATACCACCAAAAGAAAGCACTATCTGTCTCAAAAATGATTCCAATTTCATTTTCATTCAGTAATTGTCAATCAAATTATGACAGTGCTGAAAGCTGAAAAATACCTATAGATCTTCCTACTATATACCTAAGTGGATGCTTGTGGAATGCCATAAAATACAACTACTAGGAGGTAATACTTTTACTAAACATTCTCTAATATAGTCCAATGAGTATCTTCCGAAAATTGATACATTTAGACCCTTCCCTCAATGGCAGAATGTGTATATTGTAGTGGTAAGACAGCTATATTCACAAGATGTCCTTAAAACATTCCAGCAACTGTTATCACATTTCCAGCTGAGCAGCAAACTATTTTTCCAATAGTTACAGATACAGGATGCATTGCAAAATTAAAGTTGTAGTTTGGAAATAAATATTGCATCAACAGCAAATTATGAATTCTGTTGCACTGGCCATGATATTCCATACACATCTATTGCCAAAATATCTGATGTAAATGGGAAGGAGACGTGGGTAGTATTACACATGAACAGTGGGATGTAGTTTTTAACTCATTATTAAAGGCAACTTTATCTCCGACATCCAGAGTTACACAACGTTTTATATTGCATGGCATGTATAGGACACCTAAATATCTGTATGCAATGGCTGTTCGGGAGGATCAGTGGTATATTAACTGCGGGAGAGAACAAGGAGACCTGATATATTTATTTTGAAATGCCCTAAATTGATGTGGTACTGGCAAGATATTATATAATATAATAACCACATTATTTGCTAAAATTATTTGCAAGAAAGTGGGTAGCTCAAGTTCCACGTCAAATGCTGATTGGCTTTTCAAAAATAAAGCTGGACCTAGAGAAACTCACTTATCAACACAGAGGGTGAAGAAATTGGTGGAAATCTGATCTTGCTGGATTGAGAAGCATAATTTGAGATACTATTGGGATAAAATATGGGCAAGGTAGGAGAGTGTACAGTAAATAGGGTCTCCCTGGCTTCTCCAGGGATATACAGTATGTTATATATGCTATATGTTAGAGCAGTGGTATTTAACTTACTTGATTTGGGGGGGGGGGGGGTTGGCAAGTGCAGCCCTCAACATCACCAAGGTGCTGCACATAAAATTCAGTTAAAAACATGAGATGATCAGAGACTGCAGACATAATACAAGACATGGTAAAACACTGCAGACATAATACAGGAGATGGTCAGAAACTGCAGACACGATAGAAGAGATAGTAAGAAAATGTTGAAATGATGATACAAGAAATAGTATGAGACTGCGGAAACGATACAAGAAATGGTCATAGACTGCAGACATGATAGAAGAGATGGTTAGAGACTGCAGACATAATACAAGAGATGGTCAGAGACTGCTGAGGAATGCACAAAATTGCCAAGGGAAGCAGGTTGGGCACCAGGGTGGTAGAATGTAGAAAATTGTGCTAACTATAGTATACTAGACACAGGGGTGTAATGTAAATGAGTAATTAAGGCTGCATTCACACTTCAGCGTTTTGAATCACAAGCAGATTTGCCGCGAATCTGCCCTCGATTTGAAAGCGCTGATGTGATAATGAAAAATCACGGGACACGCATTTGAGATGTCATTTATTTGAATGACACCTAAAATCGTGGCAACACTCATCACGGGAAGCATGTCGCCCAAAAGTAGCTTCAAATGAATGGCATCTCAACTGTGAGTCCCGCGATTTGTCATTCATTTTTTTGTTTTGTTTTTTCTCTTTGTAAATGTGTGTAAAATTATAAATGTGGACAAATGTGGTTCTGTGTTTGCAGATGACTTCAAGTTATGTTTTGGAATAAAAACCTTACGGGATGTCTTCATTTTTCAGCAGACCTGATTGCACAGTAATGCCCCGTACACACGGTCGGATTTTCCGACGGAAAATGTGTGATAGGACCTTGTTGTCGGAAATTCCGACTGTGTAGAGGCTCCATCACACATTTTCCATTGGATTTTCCGACACACAAAGTTTGAGAGCAGGCTATAAAATTTTCCGACAACAAAATCCATTGTCGGAAATTCCGATCGTGTGTACACAAATCCGACGGACAAAGTGCCACGCATGCTCAGAATAAATAAAGAGATGAAAGCTATTGGCCACTGCCCCGCTTATAGTCCCGACGTACGTGTTTTACGTCACCGCGTTTAGAATGATCGGATTTTCCGACAACTTTGTGTGACCGTGTGTATGAAAGAAAAGTTTGAGCCAACATCCGTCGGAAAAAATCCATGGATTTTGTTGTCGGAATGTCCGAACAAAGTCTGACCGTGTGTACGGGCATTAGATTATGTTGTAAATGAGGTATAATGCTGATAAATATAAAGGTATGCATGTGGGAGGAGATAGACAGAAAGATACATAAATAGTCAATATAGTGAACTTAGTCCAGTTAATCACTTTAAGGTTATTACAAAGGAGGGCACTCTTTCAACCGAAGAAAAAGAGATTTTACTTCTGCATACAGAAAGACTTCTTCACAGAAAGAGCTGTGAAAATGTGAAATGGTACAGGCCGACTTTTTCGCATTGACGGGCCAATAATTAGGTCTATGTATATAAAATATTGGATGAGAACCTTCTTCCCTCAGCCAGAACACTGAAGATGGGCCGTGGATCTTCCAGCATGACAATGACCCAAAACATACCGCCAAGGCAACAAAGGAGTGGCTCAACAAGAAGCACATTAAGATCGTGGAGTGGCCTAGCCAGTCTCCAGACCTTAATCGTATAGAAGAAGAGAAGATAGTTAGAAGATAGAGAAGATCTGGAAAGAAGAGTGGAACAAAATCCCTCCTGAGAGCTGTGCAAACCCAGTCACCAACTACAAGAAACGCCTTACCTCTGTGCTTGCCAACAAGGGTTTATCCACCAAGTACTAAGTCATGTTTTGCTTGGGGATCAAATAATTATTTTACTCACTGAACTGCAGCTCAATTTATAACATTTATATCATGTGTTTTTTCTGGATTTTTGGTTGATAATCTGCAGGGGAGCAAATTATTATTTCCCCACTGTGTATATCTATATGTGGTTTAGGGGGGATTGTAGCTCCACAGGACGAAGTGCAAAGCCGTTAAACTTTAAACAGAAAGGCTTTTATTTTCAGCAAGCAAATCAAAATAAGGCTTCCAGCAGAACACAGGCACAAAATAAAGTCCGCTTATCTTCAGCGCAAAGTAAAAGTAAAAAGGCACATACAGTTCATAGATGGGCCTTTGTCAAAGGGTTTAACAGTCCTGGTTGGATCTTTTTAGCAGCCTCCAGCTGACTCACAACTCTTCAAGACAGGTGTATTCACCAATTCCTCCTCACCACCACACCTAGCACTACTTCCTGGAGGCTCTTAACCCTGTGTGTGATGGAACCCCTGTAGTCAGGGGTGGAGGCTCTTTCCCACCCGAATATCACTTCAGAGCCTCCAAAATTCTGGGTCCCAAATATCTCTCTATTAACATAGAGAGAACTGTGAGTCAGTCCTCTTCTGACTAAGGCTATTCCCTGGAATTCCTCACCCATCCTGGGTGAGCCCCTGAATACTACCACACTTCCCTTAAAGGGACCATAACCCAAATATCGGTGCTATATAGCACCCGTCCAGGACCCAACCATGGCGTCCTGTACAATATATATATACAGTCAGGTCCATAAATATTGGGATATCGACACAATTCTAATCTTTTTGGCTCTATACACCACCACAATGGATTTGAAATGAAACAAACAAGATGTGCTTTAACTGCAGACTTTCAGCTTTAATTTGAGGGTATTTACATCCAAATCAGATGAACGGTGTAGGAATTACAACAGTTTGTATATGTGCCTCTCACTTTTTAACGGACCAAAAGTAATGGGACAGATTAACAATCATTCATCAAACGTTCACCTTTTAATACTTGGTTGCAATGCCTTTGCAGTCAATTACAGCCTGAAGTCTGGAACGCATAGACATCACCAGACGCTGGGTTTCATCCCTGGTGATGCTCTGCCAGGCCTCTACTGCAACTGTCTTCAGTTCCTGCTTGTTTCATTTCAAATCCATTGTGGTGGTGTATAGAGCCAAAAAGATTAGAATTGTGTTGATGTCCCAATATTTATACATCCAAACAGCTGGCAACATTACAGTACATGATTCTTCATCAAATAATAGTACACCCAAAAGAGTGGTGGTGTATAGAGCCAAAAAGATTAGAATTGTGTTGATGTCCCAATATTTATACATCCAAACAGCTGGCAACATTACAGTACATGATTCTTCATCAAATAATAGTACACCCAAAAGAGATTTTTTAGTTATGAGTGGAGAATGGGCTGAGCATTCTTATGTAATTACCCCAGCTGTGCAATCTCTCTTACTAACCATGTTCCTGTCCACCAAAGAGATCTGGGATTTCACACTTTTCTGTGTTCCATCTCCTCCTCTGGCATTCTCTATAATATGAAAACCATAAAATAATCGAACCCCCCCCCCCCCCGAATATCGCTTCCTCTTCTCCCTAGTCCTATGCTACCAACTAGGCAAGACATGAAGCTTGCTCCCTTGCAGTTAGAAAAAAGATCACTATCCCCCACCTCTTCCCTCTTCCAGACGTTTAGGAAACCCCTCTTGGGGCTATCTTCTGGACCTACCGTGTTTCCCCGATAGTAAGACACCCCCGATTGTAAGACGTATCGGGAGTTTCAGAGGGGTCAGCTAATATAAGCCATACCCCGAAAGTAAGACATATGTCTTACTTTCGGGGAAACACGGGGGGATTTGCCTGCAGTGAAGTGCGGTACCCCTCCTTCTCTGTCCCCCTCCGTTCTCCCCCTCCGTTCCGCTTTCCTCCTCTGTGCCTCCCCGCTGTCCCCTCCGTTCCCCCCTCCTTCTCTGTCCCCCTCCGTTCTCCCCCTCCGTTCCGCTTTCCTCCTCTGTGCCTCCCCGCTGTCCCCTCCGTTCCCCCCTCCTTCTCTGTCCCCCTCCGTTCTCCCCCTCCGTTCCGCTTTCCTCCTCTGTGCCTCCCCGCTGTCCCCTCCGTTCCCCCCTCCTTCTCTGTCCCCTTCCGTTCTCCCCCTCCGTTCCGCTTTCCTCCTCTGTGCCTCCCCGCTGTCCCCTCCGTTCCCCCCTCCTTCTCTGTCCCCTTCCGTTCTCCCCCTCCGTTCCGCTTTCCTCCTCTGTGCCTCCCCGCTGTCCCCTCCGTTCCCCCCTCCTTCTCTGTCCCCCTCCGTTCTCCCCCTCCGTTCCGCTTTCCTCCTCTGTGCCTCCCCGCTGTCCCCTCCGTTCCCCCCTCCTTCTCTGTCCCCCTCCGTTCTCCCCCTCCGTTCCACTTTCCTCCTCTGTGCCTCCCCGCTGTCCCCTCCGTTCCCCCCTCCTTCTCTGTCCCCCTCCGTTCTCCCCCTCCGTTCCGCTTTCCTCCTCTGTGCCTCCCCGCTGTCCCCTCCGTTCCCCCCTCCTTCTCTGTCCCCCTCCGTTCTCCCCCTCCGTTCCGCTTTCCTCCTCTGTGCCTCCCCGCTGTCCCCTCCTTCTCTGTCCCCCTCCGTTCTCCCCCTCCGTTCCACTTTCCTCCTCTGTGCCTCCCCGCTGTCCCCTCCGTTCCCCCCTCCTTCTCTGTCCCCCTCCGTTCTCCCCCTCCGTTCCGCTTTCCTCCTCTGTGCCTCCCCGCTGTCCCCTCCGTTCTCCCCTCCTTCTCTGTCCCCTCCGTTCTCCCCCTCCGTTCCTCCGTCCTCCCCCTCCTTCCCTTGTGAATAGACAGAGTCAGCTGACTCTGTCCATTCACATAACTGAAACATTGTAATCTCCTGTGATTACAATGTGTCAGTTTATGAATGGAGAGGAGCCGCTGTCTTCTCTCCTTTCATTCTCAGTGCAGCTGACGCTGCAGAGAAAGGGACTGGGGAATCTCTATCCTCTGTCTGTTTCTCTGTCTCAAGGGGGAGATATCAGAGGTCTGTTAAGACCCCTGATATCTCACCAAAGCCCCCCAACAGGGCTGATTAAAAAAAAAAAAACAAAAAAAAAACACATATTGCAATAAAGAATAAAAAAAAATTTTTTTTCCCAATATAAGACATACCCCGAAAGTAAGACATAGTGGGGCTTTTAGGGATAAAAAGAAAGTAAGACACTGTCTTACTTTCGGGGAAACACGGTATTTGCTTGGCCATGCGCTGCCAGAGAACACCCACACTGGTATACTGGTATTTGTTTCCACCCAACATTTATTTTATTTCTTGTTATCAGAAACTATCCACTTGGAGAGCTATGTATTTGTTGTACAATATTTACAAAGTCATAATGTTTAATCAAAAGGCTTCTTACATAAAAGAATTGCAAAGAAAAGCACATGAAATAAATAAAAAGACCAACAGGGAGCAAGGATACTGCCCCCCCCCCCCCCCCTCCAGCTGCCCCTAGCAGGTGCTTAAAGACAGTTTCGGACCAAGAAAATTCTTGATATATATATTCCTAATATACAGTGCATCCGAAAAGTATTCACAGTGCTTCACTTTTTCCACATTTCATTATGTTACAACCTTATTTCAAAATGGAGTAAATTCATTATTTTCCTCAAAATTCTACAAACAATACCCCATAATGACAATGTGAAAGAAGTTTGTTTGAAATCTTTGCAAATTTATTTATAAAAAACGAAAAAATCCCATGTACAGTCAGGTCCATAAATATTGAGACATCGACACAATTCTAATCTTTTTGGCTCTATACACCACCACAATGGATTTGAAATAAAACAAACAAGATGTGTTTTAACTGCAGACTTTCAGCTTTAATTTGAGGGTATTTACATCCAAATCAGGTGAACGGTGTAGGACTTACAACAGTTTGTATATGTGCCTCCCACTTTTTAAGGGACCAAAAGTAATGGGACAATTGGCTGCTCAGCTGTTCCATGGCCAGGTGTGTGTTATTCCCTCATTATCCCATTTACAAGGAGCGGATAAAAGTTCCAGAGTTCATTTCAAGTGTGCTATTTGCATTTGGAATCTGTTGCTGTCAACTCTCAATATGAGATCCAAAGAGCTGTCACTATCAGTGAAGCAAGCCATCATTGGGCTGAAAAAACAAAACAAACCCATCAGAGAGATAGCAAAAACATTAGGTGTGGCCAAATCAACTGTTTGGAACATCCTTAAAAAGAAAGAACGCACCGGTGAGCTCAGCAACACCAAAAGACCCGGAAGACCACGGAAAACAACTGTGGTGGATGACCGAAGAATTATTTCCCTGGTGAAGAAAACACCCTTCACAACAGTTGGCCAGATCAAAAACACTCTCCAGGAGGTAGGTGTATGTGTGTCAAAGTCAACAATCAAGAGAAGACTTCACCAGAGTGAATACAGAGGGTTCACCACAAGATGTAAACCATTGGCGAGCCTCAAAAACAGGAAGGCCAGATTAGAGTTTGCCAAACAACATCTAAAAAAGCCTTCACAGTTCTGGAACAACATCCTATGGACAGATGAGACCAAGATCAACTTGTACCAGAGTGATGGAAAGAGAAGAGTATAGAGAAGGAAAGGAACTGCTCATGATCCAAAGCGTACCACCTCATCAGTGAAGCATGGTGGTGGTAGTGTCATGGCGTGGGCATGTATGGCTGCCAACTGAACTGGTTCTCTTGTATTTATTGATGATGTGACTGCTGACAAAAGCAGCAGCATGAATTCTGAAGTCTAAAAGGAATGGGTGCTGCGCTAATCCCAAAAAATGAAAGAAGTCTGATGGCTTAAAAGTGAAACACATAAATGGGGTATAAAGGTACCCCGCTTGTATGCACAGTGTCCTGTGATGAATTTCCAGTAGTGAACAGTGTGTCGATGACAAACCTAAATCAAAAAAACCCTATGTGAAAGCTGTAACTGCTCAGTGTGTGTAGGGAACCAGCCTCATACACACATGATAACGATGTGACATGTGCAAAGTGAAGCTTAAAGTGCTGATGTGCCCTTGTGTAATACACAATAGATTAAAATCTTAAATATGTGTACAGCGGACATACGTATTGTGACAAAAAATGGGACGGAAAAAAACAAACAAATAAGTCTATCACATGTATATATAATACCCAGATAGCATGTGTAGCTCAATAAAAGTGCAAACAAGCAAAATAAATAATTAAGAAGAGGTGTAAAAAACATATCTGTGTAAGTAAATGTGTACCATACATCAATAAACCAAAAACAAGATAAGATATTTCAAAAAATCGTGCAACAAACGTATCAGTGCAAATGAATGTGCAGCATATATTCATAAAAAATGAAAATGACATAAAAAGTGACTGCAAATATTATCAGGTAAAGTCCAGACACAGTCCAAAACACATCCAGCATATGTGCCAGTGACAGTTCAAACGTGCAATAAATAGTGATCCTTTGGATGTGCAATGAAAAACCAGTGGGGTGCCAAAAGAGAGAACGTGTGTATCCTCTTCGTGCTTAACACACACACAGGTGGGTAATGGCCCCTTACCTTGCGGTAATGGGACAACCGCATAAAAAACAAATGGAGATGGTCTCTCTTTGGGGTCCCTGGACCGGAGTCGGTGACTCAAGCGGTGACGCCATCTTGTCTGAAACAGGAAGCTCTGCTGTCATTGATGCTGACACTGAGGGACTAAAGCACAGGGACCACCGGCTCCGGTCCAGGGACCCCAAAGAGAGACCATCTCCATTTGTTTTTTATGCGGTTGTCCCATTACCGCAAGGTAAGGGGCCATTACCCACCTGTGTGTGTGTTAAGCACGAAGAGGATACACACGTTCTCTCTTTTGGCACCCCACTGGTTTTTCATTGCACATCCAAAGGATCACTATTTATTGCACGTTTGAACTGTCACTGGCACATATGCTGGATGTGTTTTGGACTGTGTCTGGACTTTACCTGATAATATTTGCAGTCACTTTTTATGTCATTTTCAATTTTTATGAATATATGCTGCACATTCATTTGCACTGATACGTTTGTTGCACGATTTTTTGAAATATCTTATCTTGTTTTTGGTTTATTGATGTATGGTACACATTTACTTCTTTCATTTTTTGGGATTAGCGCAGCACCCATTCCTTTTAGCCTTATATTGCCTATGGGCCCCGTTTGATCCCATTTGGTGCCTGCAGCTGTCCATATACACTATTGTTTCCGAGGTAGCGCAGGAATAAATCCTCATTGTTCATGAATTCTGAAGTGTTTCGGGCAATATTATCTGCTCATATTCAGCAAAATGCTTCAGAACTCATTGGACGGTGCTTCACAGTGCAGATGGACAATGACCCAAAGCATACTACGAAAGCAACCAAAGAGTTTTTTAAGGGAAAGAAGTGGAATGTTTTGCAATGGCCAAGTCAATCACCTGACCTGAATCCGATTGAGCATGCATTTTACTTGCTGAAGACAAAACTGAAGGGAAAATGCCCCAAGAACAAGCAGGAACTGAAGACAGATGCAGTAGAGGCCTGGCAGAGCATCACCAGGGATGAAACCCAGCGTCTGGTGATGTCTATGCATTCCAGACTTCAGGCTGCAATTGACTGCAAAGGATTTGCAACCAAGTATTAAAAAGTGAAAGTTTGATGGATGATTGTTAACCACTTCCCGCCCGCCCTATGGTGGATTGACGTCCGGGAAGTGGTTCTGTTATCCTGACTGGACGTCATATGACGTCCAGCAGGATAACATCCCGCAGCGCGCCCCCGGGGGCGCGCATCGCGGTGATCGTTGGATCGGTGTGTCAGTCTGACACACTGCTACACCGATCTTGGTAAAGAGCCTCCGGCGGAGGCTCTTTACCACGTGATCAGCCGTGTCCAATCACGGCTGATCACACTGTCAATAGGAAGAGCCGTTGATCGGCTCTTCCTCACTCGCATCTGACAGACGCGAGTAGAGGAGAGCCGATCGGCGGCTCTCCTGGCAGGGGGGGTCTGCGCTGATTGTTTATCAGCGCAGCCCCCCCCCCCGCAGATCACCACACTGGACCACCAGGGATCGCCACTAGGACCACCAGGGAAGGGGCAACATGTGGATGGCCAGGTATGTACCCCATGGCCATCCACATGTGCCCAGTGTGCCAAAACTGTGCCAATCAGTGCCCACAAATGGGCACTGATTGGCACCATTATGTTGCAGTGATGCCCAGCAATGCCACCCTTAGGGGCATCACTGCAAACAAGCAGTGCCATCAGTGCCACCCATCAGTGTCCATTCATGTCACCTGTCAGTGCCCATCCGTGCCCATCAGTGCCCATCTATCAGTGCCCATCCGTGCCCATCTGTGCTAACTATCAGTGGCACCCATAAGTAACCATCAATGCCACCTATGAGTGCCCATCAGTGCCGCCTATGAGTGCCCATCCATGCCACCTATGAGTGCCCATCAGTGCCGCATACCAGTGCCACCTATCAGTGCCCATCAGTGCCACCTATCAGTCCCCATCAGTGCCGCCTATCAGTGCCCATCATCAGTGCCCGTCAGTGCCACCTCATCAGTGCCACCTCATTGGTGCCACCTCATCGGTGCCCATCAGTGCCGCCGTATCAGTGCCCGTCATTGAAGCCATATCAGTGCCCGTCATTGAAGAAGAAAACGTACTTATTTACAAAAAGTTTTAACAGAAACAAAGAAAAACTTGTTTTTTTTCAAAATTTTCGGTCTTTTTTTATTTGTTGTGCAAAAAATAAAAACCGCAGAGGTGATCAAATACCACCAAAAGAAAGCTCTATTTGTGGGAACAAAATGATAAAAAATTTGTTTGGGTACAGTGTAGCATGACCGCGCAATTGTCATTCGAATTCGACAGCGCTGAAAGCTAAAAATTAAGTGCCTGGTATTGAAGTGGTTAATCTGTCCCATTACTTTTGGTCCCTTAAAAAGTGGGAGGCACATATACAAACTGTTGTAATTCCTACACCGTTCACCTGATTTGGATGTAAATACCCTCAAATTAAAGCGGAAAGTCTGCAGTTAAAACACATCTTGTTCATTTCATTTCAAATCCATTGTGGTGGTGTATAGAGCCAAAAAGATTAGAATTGTGTTGATGTCCCAATATTTATTGACCTGACTGTAAGTATTCACAGCCTTTGCTCAATACTTTGTTGAAGCACCTTTGGCACCAATTACAGCCTCAAGTCCTTTTGAGTATGATGCTGCAAGCTTGGCACACCTTTTTTTGGGTACTTTCTCCTATTCTTCTTTGCAGGACCTCTCAAGCTCCATCAGGTTGGATGGAAAGCGTCTGTGCACAGCCATTTTCACATCTTTTCAGAGATGTTCGGTCGAGTTCAAGTCTGGGCTCTGGCTGGGCCACTCAAGGACATTCACAGTTGTCCTGTAGCCACTCCTTTGTTATCTTGGCTGTGTGCTTAGGGTCCCTGTCCTGTTGGAAGATGAACCTTCGCCCCAGTCTGAGGTCCAGAGTGCTCTGGAGCAGGTTTTCATCAAGGATATCCCTGTACGTTGCTGCATTCATCTTTCCCTTGATCCTGACTAGTCTCCCAGCTCCTGCCGCTGAAAAACATCCCCAAAGCATGATGCTGCCACCACCATGAGCGCTGCCTGGTTTCCTCCAGATACGACGCTTGCCATTCAGGCCAAAGAGTTCCATCTTTGTTACGTCAGAACAGAGAATTTTGTATCTCATTGTCTGAGAGACCTTCAGGTACCTTTTGGCAAACTCCAGATGGCCTGTCATGTGCCTTTTACTGAGGAGTGGCTTCCGTCTGGCCACTCTACCATTCACGCCTGATTAGTAGAGTGCTGCAGAGATGGTTGTTCTTCTGGAAGGTTCTCCTCTCTCCACAGAGAAATGCTAGACCAAGAACCATCGGGTTCTTGGTCACTTCCCTGACTAAGGCCCTTCTACCCCGATCACTCAGTTTGGCTGGGCAGCCCAATCTAGGAAGAGTCCTGGGAGTTCCAAACTTCTTCCATTTACAGTTGATGGAGGCCCCTGTGCTCATTGGGGCCTTCAATGCTACAGAAATTTTTATGTAATCTGTGCCTGGATACAATCCTATCTTGTTTTTTATTTTTAATAAATGTGCAAAGATTTCAAACAAACTTCTGTCACATTGTCATTATGGGGTATTGTTTGTAGAATTTTGGGGAAAATAATGAATTTAATCAATTTTGGAATAAGACTGTAACATAACAAAATTTGGAAAAAGTGAAGCGCTGTGAATACTTTCCGGATGCACTGTATATAAGGAGTCATCAAGAAATTTCACTCCCCTGTATCTACAAAAAACAAGTGTCTTGGTTGGACAGACCTTTTAATTTCAATCAAGATACAACGGACACTACACACTTACTTGAGCTGCTGTAAGCAGGTAGGATGGTAAAGCTGGTGAAGCCAAGGAGAAGAATCCACCACATTGTACACAGGAACCGATATCTCATATCTGTGGTACATGTATGATAAAAAATAAATACAGAATAACAGAATAGATGGAAAGTCAAAAGTCAGCCAAATCCTGTTCTAGGACAGTGGACATAGATGTGAATTTAGGGGAATTTTGTTTACACTGTAAATGTACAGTATAGTATTAGTAAAGCTAATGATATGTTATCAGTGATTTTTGTAGTACTGCTTACACATGCTCTTGAATGAGGTGCCTTTGAAATGAGCATCATTAGAGTATTACGTGTCTTCACCTGGGCAGCTGAGGGGGCGGTAAAAAAACAAGCAGCTGTGCCACAGTTCTACTGTCCCCAGACTCTCACCTAAATTCTAACGGCACATCACAATTCTCATAGCAAGATGGGGCTATGATGCTTTGCACAGCCTGTCAAACTTGCCCATTGTCAATGGACAGAGGTCAATGGGAGCAAACTGAATCTGCATCTACTGCCCCCCCCCCCCCCCACCTAAATTCTAACATCACTGCCTGAGCGGGCTGAACATGCCCACAATGGTTTGCAACGCCTGTCAAACTTTGGGAAATGGGTAAATGGCAGTGCACCAAGTCTGCAGGCTTGGCTCGCAGTCATGTATTTTACTAAAAAAAAAACAAAAAAAACCACAGGCATTCAAGAGGCATCAGTATCGCTTCCAGCCACTGCTATACTTCCCTCTGAAAACCAATCCCCCGTAGGTTGCTTTTCAGGGGGTGGTAGGCATTGCTACCTCAAAAAATAGCCTTTAAAGTTTTCAGTAGTCTACCCATCATCCTGATACAGTGATTGGGTGCTTTTCCTGCTTATGCTGCAAGATCGCCCAGTTTACAACACATAGCAGAGTTTTATTTGTGCATAAATAATACTGATTGTAGCAGGCTTCTTTTACTAGCTCCAACATCTCATGCAAACACTGAAACATGATGAGTGATGGCAGAAAAAGATTAATTGTTCGAGTCTGCCCCCTTTTTTTAACCTTTTTGTCTAAGCATAGATCTGTTTGTCCCACACATGTAAAATCCTGTTGACTGACTCGCTACTTCTGTTGGAAATCTGTTCCAAGCATCAACTACTACAAAATGTAGCTTTCTAAGGTTAGTTTTTAACAACTCCTCTGTTTTTGATCTTAGTCTCATTTTAAAAATACTACACTCTAAATGCCATACATAGCTTGAATTTGGGCTTATTCAGCAACCCCCAGCTTGGGGGACTATTCAATCGACTTTTGTCAAAGGAGCAAGGTAGAAAATTGTCGGCTGAACAGTGCCTGCATCCAATCAGATGCCTCTATAAATTTGGGTTTGTGGGATACAGTCTTGATTGCATTATATAAATCACACAAAACACAACAAATAACTTACAAATCACTGCTGTATGGATCCCTTGGATCAGCCTTGCGTTGTCAGCTGGATTCCTTGTGTCTTACAAGCTTTTAGACCCTTTGCTTGTGGACTCCAATTTCAGCCATAAGCGGTAGATCACACTCTGGTTAATCCATAACCTCAAATATTGATTTTGGGTCCTGTCCTTCTCTGTGCAAACAAAAGAGAGTCTCCAAAATAATGCAGCGTGGGATGGGACGAGGACATGTGTATAAAACACAAAAATAAAATCCCTGATCTTCTGAACATTATACAATAAAATATAATACACACTCGATACTTACTAATAATTACCCAAGTCTTGGGACGGGCCAGAATATCATTTATTGCTTAAATCAATATTACAGTCTTTCTATTGTAGTGTAGAATGACTGATTAGAAATAAAGCACAACATGCAGTCGTATTTATTTTCTGTACTCCTTTTTATATAGGTAACATAGAACATAGTATAAAGGACACTTTCCCTTGAAAAAGCTCCTTGTACCTGCAAAATGTTGGGTAGCAATGCTTGGAATCTTGGATGATACAGACTGGTGGTAGTAGTAGAGACAATTTAAATGGAATTGCATTATTTGGATGGTGGCAGTTCAGATCCAGGGACAAAAGAACAGAAGGCACATATTGAATGCTGTATATGACTGTTGGCAGTGCCAGGACAAGGTCATCTAGAGCCCAGGGCGAACATGCCAAACTGGAATCCCCTGCTCTCAAGATGTATGAGCATTATGTGACAGCAAAAATCCCCCCACAAAAACCAAAAACACTGAGCATTAATCTGCATGTTTATCCCTAAGCATAAATTCCCCCTCCTCCCAGTAAAAATCCGCCCTCCTGCTAAAAAATTCCCCCTATCAGTACAAATCTTTGCCCAAATCAACCCAGCTCAAATGCCCCTCAATAGTTCATCCCTCCTAGCACAAATCCTCTACTCCTAAAAGTTCCCCTCCTTGTACACATCTCCCCCCCCCACTTTAAATTCCCCCCTTCCAGCACAAAATCCCCCCTCCTAGCACAAATCTTCTTCTCCCTATCCTCCCGACACAAATCCCCCTAAATCACCACTTTTGGCATGCCCCCTCAAATTTCTCCTAGTAGAACAATACTTACCCCTTGCTGCCCCCCAAATTCCCCCCTTCCAACACAAATACCCCCCCCACACCTGATACCACAGTGCCCAGGGTAGCCGCCCCTTCTGCCCACCCCTTGTTCTGGCCCTGACTGTTGGTCACACTGAGCTAAACTGTTACATAGGCAGGGTTCAAACTTCTTCGCTCTGCAAGATTGCATTGCTGCAGTGCAAACCACATGTGATGTCCATGTGATGCGATTTCAGCCATACAGATAGTATGGCGGTAATGCATTTAATTCGGACCAAACTTGCACAGGATCTTTTTTTTGGTCTGCACCAGAATCGGATCGCATGGATGTTCACACCCATGCGATCCAATTCATATCTGAACTGTCAGTTCGCAGTTAAGCAGTGAGATATGCGAGATGAAATGGGGGTATCAATAACAATGTATTGACACTCCCGGCAGTTTGCATATGGTAGTGTGAACTGCTGTGCGAGTCTGGTGCGATAGGGGAACCCGCAGTGGATTTGCAGGGTTTCAAAATCGCACAAGTGTGAACCGAGCCTCACACCTAATATACTACAATACTTTTTGGCGATTTGAGTCTACAGTACATATACTTAGTCACAGAATAAGGCTTCTGTTTAAAGTAAAATAGGGGGGCTGGGAGACTTACAGTATGTGTACAGTATACATATTGGAGAGTCTAAAAAACCTTGCAGGATCTTTTGTCTTGTTTTCCAAGAGTCTTTCAGGACAGCACTTGAGAGAGTGACTCCTCCCCTTGCCAATAGGAAACACTTCTTCCACCAAATTTTATTGCCAGTAGTAGTAGAGAACCTCTGGCCCCGAACTGGAACACATAATCGAGATATGGTTAGTCACAGTATACTTATATAAAAATACAATAGGGCGGGATGCTGATGTCCTGAAAGACTCTTGGAAAACAAGTTACCGTTAAGTCTAACTTGAATTTTCCCTTAACGTCTTTCAGGACAGCACTTGAGAGGATAATAGAGACTTACCCCCCCTAGGGAGGGACCACAGTCTGCAGAACCTTTCTGCCAAAAGCCTAATCCCCTGCTGACAGGAGATCCAGTCTGTAATGACGGACAAACGTTAAGTAACTTGACCACGTAGCCGCCTTACAAATTTGATCTGGGGTGGCACCAGCTCTTTCTGCCCATGTAGTGGCCTGGGCCCTCGTTGAATGAACCCTAATTCCCAGCAGGGGAGATAAACCCATCTGAGAATAGGCTACAGAAATAGCTGTCTTAAGCCATCTAGCCAATGATTTCTTTGATTTCTTTGATGCTTGGTGGCCTTTTTTGTTTCCAGAAAAAAGAACGAATAATGAATCTAAAGATCTAAAACCTCCCGTTAATTCCAAATAATGTAATAGGGTACGTCTCACGTCTAAGTTGTGAAACTGCTGTTCCTTTCTTCCCGAAGGGTTAGAACAAAAGGTTAGGAGAATAATCTCCTGAGACCTGTTACGAAAACTTGCCACTTTCGTCAAAAACCCTGGATCTACTTTAAGGACAATCCTATCTGAAAAAATTGACAAAAAAGACTCTTTTACTGATAGGGCGTGCAGTTCACTAATCCTTCATGCTGAAGTAATTGCGACAAGAAAAATAGTTTTCAAAGTTAAGTTTCCTTAGAGGTATGGCCTGTAAGGGCTCAAATGGTTCTTTTTCAAGAGCTTGCAGAACCACCGAGAGATCCCAATTTGGAAAATGCTTCACTGGGACCGGTCTTGATCTGGAAAGTGCCTTGAAAAATCTCATGATCAGAGTTACTGAGGATAAGGATCTCTCCAGATAAACTCCTAATGCGGCTACCTGCACTTTAAGAGTGCTGACTGAGAGACCTTTGTCTGCACCTTTTTGCAAAAACTCCAATACTGAGACTGTCTTTAACATCCCTATGTTCTGAATAACAGACAGAAACATAGACTTTCCATTTTTGTATCCTTTTTTTTAATATATATATGTGTATATAAATGGTTACTATGGTGCTGTGTCAGGGCCCGCCTCTTGACTGCCCACTTTATGGGAGTGGCTCCTAGGTCAGTTTGGTCTGTGCTCCCTTGATGAGCACATTATTTAAGGTACCGTAAGAGATGGATACTGTTAGGCTCTGAAGAAGAAGGTGCTACCTTCGAAACGCGTCAGCCAGCAGCGGTCTGCACGTCTTGTCCATAGGTCTGGAGACTGCTACCATCATTTGACTATTATGTGTGATTTTTATCTACCCTTGTGAGTAGTACTTTTACGTTTTCTGTTTTAATAAACCTTTTTAAAGATAATGCACAAGGCCGGTGCGCCCTCACTTTTCTGTTTTTTGTCTGTATGTTAGGATTTCCCTATCCTTGAGGGCAGCAAGGCTGAAAGCTACCATCCATCGAGAACTTTGAACTGTCGGGCTTATACATTTATGCGCAAGAGTTTTTGTTTTGTTTTGTTGTATAGACTTTCCATACCCTGGCGTAAATAGCCCTAGTTACCTTTTTCCTACTGGAAAGTAACATGGTTATTAACTGTTATGAAAAGCCTTTGCTTCTCAACAATTGCACTTCAGATACCTTTAAACTTTAACCTGGCTACATCTGGATGATGTACTGGCCCCTGAATAAACAAATCCTGACTGAGCGGAAGATGCCAACATGGTTTGATTGCCAACTGTAGCACCGTGGAAAACCAAGCTCTCTTTGGCCAAAATGGAGTAATCAAGATTACTGATACTCTCTCTTTTAGTATTTTTCTCAACACCAGTGGAATCAACCGGAAAGGAGGAAAAGCATACCCCAGGTGAAAATTCCATGGATGTGCCAGAGCGTCTATCCCCTGAGATCCGTCGTTTCTCTGAAGGGAAAAAAATTGCGGGAGCTGCGTGTTTTGCCTTGAAGCAAACAGGTCTACTTGTGGAAGGCCCCAAGTTCTGGTGATCAATGCAAACACCTCTGCGTTCAGGCTCCACTCTGCTTCCTGAACCTTCTGTCGGCTCAGATAATCCGCTACTTCGTTTAACGTGCCCTTGAGATGGACTGCGGATAGAGATAGCAAGTGGTTTTCGGCCCACTCTAGAATCTCTACTGACAGCAAGTGAAGAGCTCTGCTTCTTGTGCCTCCCTGTTTGTTCAGGTAGGCTATGGTAGTGGCATTGTCTGCCAAAATCTGGACATGGCAACCTAGGAGGTTTGGAGAGAAGACAGCTAATGCTAGGGCGACCGCTTTTAGTTCTCTCCAATTTAAGGATTTTTCGGCCTCGGCCTGGGACCATGTTCCCTGCGCCAAATCCTGACCCATGTGGGCCCCCTATCCCCGCATACTGGCATCTGTTGTGGCCACTTTTTCGGTCGGAAAGGAACAAAGCAGACCTCTTTGTAGCACTACATGTATTTTCCACCACCAAAGTGAACGTTTGACTCTGGTGGGGATCTTTATCTTCGTATCTAGACTCTGTCTTGTGGTTCAATGTGGTTCAATGTTCTCAGGAGGAACCTCTGGAGAGGCCTGAAATGCAGCCTTGCCTATTGGATGACTGGCATAGAAGAGGTTAATGTTCCCAAAGCCGACATAACCTTTCGAACTGAAATCTGCTGATCTGCTGACGTTACTACCCTCTGGACCTTGATGTTTTTCTCTTCTGGGAAAAAAATCTTTTGTTCTACCGAATTTATCAAGTATCCCAGAAAAAGTACTTGCTGAGCTGGAATGAAATTCGATTTTTGAACATTCACTATCCACCCTAGCGACTCCAAATTACTGCGGGCTCTGTCCAGATCACCATGCAACTTTTCCCTCAATGGGGCAAAGAAGAGGAGGTCGTCCAGATATGGGATTTTATAACAAAATATTATAAAAATATAATTTTTTTTTTTTAAATTCGTTCTTTCAATTTTTTAAACAAAGACTAAAAGCTGCAGAGGTGATCAAATACCACCAAAAGAAAGCTCTATTTGTGGGAAAAAAAATGATAAAAATTTAATTTGAGTACAGTGTGGTATAACCGCGCAATTGTCATTCAAAGTGCGACAGCACTAAAAGCTGAAAATTGGTCTGGACAGGAGGGGGGTTTAGGTGCCCAGTAAGCAAGTGGTTAATGGTTTCAGGTTGAGAATAAGACGGAAGTTTCCGGATGGTTTTCTTATCAGAAATATGTGTGAATAGAATCCCTGACCTTGTTCCTCTGGGGATACTGGCATCACGACCCTCTGGTGCCTCAGATCCTTTAAAAGGTTCTTCATAGCCAGGGCCTTTGTTAGATCCCTTGGTAGGTTTGTTACAAAGTATCTTTCTGGGGGGCGATCCGAAAACTCTATTCTGTAACCTTGGGACAGCATGTCTAAAATATGTTGACTTTCTGTCACGCTGTCCCAAAGGGGGAGGAAACTTTGAAGCCTTACCCCCACTGGTAAGTACAAGTCATTGCGTTTTACCGGAGGCCGCAGGAGGATGGAAAAGGACATTTCCCTTTCCTTTCCCTTTTTGCGACGCCCGATTTTTTCTTTTCTCCTGGGGTTTGGTTTGTTTTTGAGCCCTTTGGGAACGAAAAAAACACTTAACTGGCTGTTTTTTCTTTTTGATAGGGAAAGACTTGTTTTTATCAGCTGTCCTATCTAGAACTGCATCTAAGTCAGTACCAAAAAGCAAGTCCCCCAGGAACGGTATCCCACACAGCTTATTTATGGATGCCGCGTCCCCTGGCCAAGTTTTCAACCACAGAGCCCTTCTGGCCGAGTTAGCTAAGGCTGCAGATCTTGCTGTCATTTTGATTGATTCCGCTGAGGCATCAGAAATAAAGGCTACAGCGGCTGACAGGGTTGAGAATGAATCCAAAATTTCTTGTTTTGGTGAGTCTGCCGAAATATGGGCCTTAAGTTGATTCAACCAAAACTCCATATTCCTGGAGATGTCAGTAGTCGCCATAGCAGGTTTAAGATTTCCCATGAGGGATTGCCAAGCCCTTTTAAGTAGCTGATCCATCCTCTTATCCATGGGATCTCTTAACACCCCCATGTCCTCGAATACCAATTTTTTTGATCTCGAGACCTGGGAGAAAGCGGCATCTATTTTGGGTTTTTTGTTCCAAACCGCCGCTGGATCCATATCAAAAGGAAAACGCCTTTTTAAGGCTTTAGGAAAGAAAGGTTTTCTCTCTGGCTCTGTCCACTCTTTCTTAATAGCCTCAGAAATAACTGAGTGTATCGGGAAGTTGCAATTTTTTTGTTCGCTGAGCCCTGCATGCATTTTGTCATGCAGAGATAACTCCTTTCTTTCCTCTTCTAGACCCAGTGCGGTATAGATTGCTTTTAACAGGCCATCTACCTGTTCTAAAGACAACTTATATTTTGAAGGTAAATTTTCTCCTTCCTCCTCCTCCTCATCAGATCCTTCTCTAGATTGGGAGGGGGAATGTCCCTCTTCAGTAAGAGATGCCTCAGTCTCCACCGTCGGGACTAATAGTGAGCCCTGAGAGGACTGTGAGGTAGTCGGCTGACTCAGGGATGGGTTTGCTAGAGAAGAGCGAAATGATTAAATAGTGGCATCAAGTTCTTTCTTAACAGATGCAATCAAATAGCTGCAAGCGGAAGAAGCTTCTTCTTTAACTAGCAAATCAATACAGATTTGACAAAGTCTTCTTCCATCCTTCAGTTAGTTTTGCTTTACATGAAGGGCATTTCCTTTTTGCCACTGGATCAGAGCTCTTAGCCTGCTGTGAGACAAAAGAAGGAAAAAAAAAACATTCCAGTGAGACAACCTGTCCTTTTTACAAGGAGGCTCACCACAGGTGCACAGTGAGAACCAAAGCTGCCTCATGTGCCCCTGCCACCGTGGGGAGGAGAGAGAGAGACCCCACAGTAAAAGGAGGACAGTATACAACTGCCCCTTTCCTTGGGCCTTGCTGGTGCCTGTCCCACTCACTGCCGCCATCGATTCCATTGAAGAGCACTGCGTTGCTGTGTGTGGCTGGACGCCATTTCCAGACTCCAATAGCGACACTGCGCCGGACCGGAACCACCAAATAAGCACCAGCCCTGTTCCTCCCCTCTCCCCCTGCGATTTCCAGTGAAAATAACGCCGTATGCCTGCTCCGTAAATGCCACCCCCTCCCGATGCCTCACTTCTGGTGGATGGAGCACAGCATGCCATCCCCAAGATGGCGGCGGCGTCATAGGCAACAGGCGGCGGACCGAAGAAAAAACAAAAATAATGGTAACCGCCTGTGCCTTGCCGCCGCCTAGGAGTGATGCCCACAGCAGTCCTGACTCACCCTGAGCCCAATATGGAGAGGGAGAAGGAGCCCAGCCAGCAGCACCTGACAATAGCTGTGGAATGGGAGGAACAGCTCTCCTGAGGTATGTAAAAAACATTGGTGGAGCAGGAAACCTGGGCTTTCAGGACAGCACCTAAGAGCCCTGACTTTCCACAAAGTGTTCCCTCCGGAGGAAACACAAAAACTGGCAATGTGTGGAAAGGAGCCTCCTTTTAAAATTTGGTGGAAGAGGTGTTTTCTATTGGCAAGGGAAAAAATCACTCTCTCAAGTGCTGTCCTGAAAGACGTTATAGGAAATTTAGTTTTAAAATATTTTAAATAAACTTGGTTAAACTGATTTGTATCTAAATTGTATTGATTCTATATTTGTTTGAAAGCAATGAAATAGATGCAATGGCAACTGGAACGTCCTGTTATTTAGCCATGTGATGTAGTCCTATTCTGTTTTGTAGAAACATACCGTAATAGTGTTTAAAGCTGAACTCCAGCTTCAACTTCAGTCAACAGTTGTACTGGCTCTTCTTCGGTATTAAAATAGATTTTTCTGATTTCACTGCACACTGTGAGCTTTTGACACATGCATTTGAAGTTGCAGCAAGTCAGATACAGCCTTCCCCATTTCTGGGTTGGAGGATGTCCAGAATCACCTAGCCATTTCCTTCCCAGGTTTATTGTAACTAGCCCGCCCTTTTCATTCATTGGATTTCAGTTCTCTTAGGCCTGGTTCACACCTATGCAGGTTGCAGTTTGCATATCCCAGGTACATTTTGCATTTTTCAATACGCGTTTTTGATCCATTGAAGTCTATGGAACCAAAAACCAGAAAAAAGTCCCCTGCTCTTTCCATAAAATGCACCTGTGATTGAACATGACCCGTGAGAAACCATGTTAAATGGACTGTAGTGTGTTTCTGCAAAACTGAAAATGCACAAAAAAATGCATATGAACCAGGCCTTAATCACAAACGATCAGCAGCAAGTGGGCATTACCTAGGATGGCAACTCCTCCAGACTGACACCCACCTGTCAAGACATTTTGTTATTTGAATCTGTTTGCATCAGGGCTGAGGGCTCTTGAGAGGGGTACCTAGGCAGGGTGCTGTAATGTTTTCAGTAAGGTGTGTACAGCGCCCTGTTGGCCCCTCACACCATCCATGGTCTGCCAAAATTGCATAGAGCAGCACAGAGATGTCATCACTGGGTCTAAAAATGAGGTAGGCAGTGAAAACGTAAAGGTGTTAGTAAAACATTTAATTAGCATGTTGATGAGGGTGTGGGAAGGGGTGGGGAAGAGCCACGGAACGTAGATTAAACCTCAGCTTTATAGTGTAATGTTATAGTTAGTTATAAGCGCATCTGCACTTATGCCGCCTACACAGGATCGGAATTTTGGCTCGCAAAAGACCGATGAGATTTTTTCATCGGAAAATGCGACCGTGTGTATGCTCCATCGGTCTTTTGCTGGCAGAATTCCAGCCAGCAAAAGATTGAGAGCAAGCTCTCAATTGTTCGGTCGGGAAAAGTTCCTATCCGAAAATGCGATCGTCTGTGGCAATTTCGACGCGCAAAATCCCTACGCATGCTCAGAAACAGTTCGACGCATGCTCGGAAGCATTGAACTTAATTTTCCTGGCTCGTCGTAGTGTTGTACATCACTGCGTTCTTAACGGTCGTAATTTCAGCGAACTTTTGCGTGATCGTGTGTATGCAAGACAAACTTGAGCGTAATCCCGTCTGAAAAGCCGTCATATGTTTTCCCGACGAGAAATCTGCTCGTGTGTATGCGGCATTAGAGTTTTCTTTTAGTCCCTGTTATTGGAGCAACACCCCCCTCGAGGGGATGCAGGCTCACTTGAGGCATGGAGTCTAAAGCAGGCCATAGATGATGCAATTTTATTTCTTGCAACCTAAGAAAATCACTTGATTACCCCATCAACACAGTAATGCCACGTACACACGATCGGATTTTCCCACAACAAACGTGTGTATGCTCCATCGGACATTTGTTGTCGGACTTTCCTCCAACAAAAGTTGGCTAGCATATTCTCAAATTTACCGCCAACAAATGTGTGTTGTCGGACTTTCTGATCGTGTATACACAAGTCCGTCAGACAAAAGTCCAAAGTACAAACACACATGCTCGTAATCAATGCTCACCAAACACAACATTAGCAGAAGGAGCCCAAAGGGTGGAGCATAACTATTGAACTTCCTTTTTATCAGCTTGCCGTACGTCTTGTACGTCACTACGTTCCTAATTGTTGGCCAACATTTGTGTGACCATGTGTATGGAAGGCAAGTTGGAGCCAACAGTCCTCGAAGAAAATTCCACGGTTTTGTTGTCGGAAAGTCCGATCGTGTGTACGGGGCATTAGTGTTGATGGTGGAATCCCTCCTGCGGAGCTATTGGGGGCACGGGGAGCTATCCCTGCCAGGAAAACACAGTGAATATTACCAGCGGCTGTAGCCGCTGGCAATAATCACATGTAAAAATCCGGGAAATGCTGGGTACAATCAGTCCGCCCATACATGGATCGCATCTCAGACGGTCCTTTCTGAACTGGCCGAGATTCAAACCGTCTATGGCCGGAATAAATGCCAGCTGGTCTGCTAATGGTGGAAAGGATGAGCTCAGGCGTGTTCGCAACTCCACGTGCCCACGCCCACCAGGAAGCTGACACTCTGCAGCGCTAATCACAGGCACTGAGACATTTCCCGATCCGCAGCTGCACAGATCAGGAAATGTATCACTGCCTTTGATTAGCACTGCACCGTGCCAGCTTCGTAGGTTAGGAGCCCTAGCAATGCCTGGAGCTGTTTTCTGCAGTATCGAGTTGTAGCCCCCAGGCTTGTCAAACCAAGCAGCGAACAAGGACAGGAAGGCTACAGTTTGGAGACTTTACACTAGGGGAGCAGCAAATAATAGTCAGGTTCAGGTACAGGTCATGGCAGGTGGCATGCAGAGTGTGTTCAGGTTTAGGTAAAGACTGGTTCAGTTTAGGCAGAGGTTGACAATGGGCAAGGAAAACAGCAGGAGCAATGTATGTTGGCAACAAGTAATTATAATAGCTCTTTCCTAGTGCTTCACAGTAGCCTGCAGGAAGACAGAGCATCTGCCACTTCCAGAGCTCCAGGGATGAGCTCAGGTAGGTTCAGACATAACTACATAAACAAGTGGCAACCACCCCAACCTGTAACTAAGGTGCACATGGAAGGGTAACACATATCACAAACAAAAGATTTCCCAGCACACTTACCAGCCAGCCTGCAAAACAACCAAATTGATCCTGTCTAACAATTCACGTTGAAAACAGGGGGTTTTGTTTGCACATATTTGCAAATATAAGCATAAACCTCAATGCCAACATCAAGGCTCCTCTGTATACTGCAGTTCCATCTCTATAATTTAGGAGTCTCCCAAGTAGGAGCACATGTAGCAGTGGATAGATTAAAGTGTTTGTTAACCCCCCCCCCCAAAAAAAAAATATACAGATCCTGGTCCCTTAAAGCAGATTACACAGCACAGCGCTTGTGCTGTGTAATCTGCCTCCCTCTAAACCGTAAAAAAAAATAACTCCCTGAATCTGCCACTTCCTGTATGCCCTCTCTGTACAGACCACGATAACCAGGGCTGCTTAGCCCTGATCACCATGGTCAAAGTGTGTCCCTCCGTCATATGCTGCCCTGCTCTGCTCTCCTCTCTCCCCCTCTCCCCCCTCCTTCCTGCCTGTCAGCTGTGTCTCTGTCTCCGCCCTGCCCCTCTCGCCACTACTATTAAAAATAAAAGCCTAAAATAGTCACTGACAGCCCCTCTATAAGAGGCTGGCATATCACACTATGCAAGTCCTTTGTAAAAACGAGCAGTCTAAATACCTCTTTAGAGCTTTCTTCAGGCCGGTCACGTGACTCACGGCCGCTTTACAGCTACGAGACAGAGCTTTTGCGGAGGAGACGAGCGGCCACGTGATATCTCCAGCTGATGTCAGATGGAGATCACGGCTCCGCCCGCAGAAGACATCCATCAGAGCTGTAAAGCGGCCACAAGTCATGTGACCGGCCTGAAGACAGCTCAAATTCGGTATTTAGACTGCTCATTTTTTAAAACTACTTATATAGTGTGCTATGCCAGCCTCTAATAGAGGGGCTGGCATAGTCTTATATAAATGGGTTAACAAACCCTTTAAGAGCAGGTGTGCCTGGAAGGAGCCCAACCCTCCTTAACCGGTTCCCGACCGGCTCACGCAGATATACTGTGGCAGAATGGCTCCCCTGGGCGAAACCCCGTACGGGTACGTCACTCCGCTTTTTGGCCACCAGAGGGCGCTCTGCACGGCGGTGGACCTGATGCGCGTGGCCAGCGGGCACAATCGCCGCCGGCCATGCGCGATCACATGCACAAGCGCCAGCACGGGGATTTGTGTGTGTAAAAACACAAATCCCTGTGCTGTCAGGGAAGAGGAAGCATATTGTTTGTTCCTACTAAGTAGGAAAAATTATATGTCTCCTCTCCTAGTCACTCCCATCCCCATACAGTTAGAACGCACTGAGGGAACACACAGTTAACCCCTTGTTTGCCCTCTAGTGTTAACCCCTTCCCTGCCAGTGACATTTACACAGTAATCAATGCATATTTAGAGCGCTGATCGCTGTATAATTGTCAATGGTCCCAAAAAAGTGTCCGATCTGTCCGTCGCAATGTCGCAGTACCGCTGAAAATTGCAAATCACTGCCATAAATCTTTCCCATAGTTTGTAGATGCTATAACTTTTGCGCAAACCAATCAATATACGCTTATTGCAATTTTTTTTACCACAGATGTGTAGAAGAATATATATATTGGCCTAAACTGATGAAGAAATTTGTTTTTTCAAAACATTTTTGGGGATATTTATTATAGCAAAAAGTAAAAAATATTTTTTTTTTTTTCAAAATTGACGCTTTTTTTTGTTTATATCACAGAAAATAAAAACTGCAGAGGTGATCAAATACCACCAAAAGAAAGCTCTATTTATGGGGAAAAAAGGACGCAAATTTGGTTTGGGTACAGCATTGCATGACCGCGCAATTATCAGTTAAAGCGATGCAGTGCCAAATTGTAAAAAGTGCTCTGGTCAGGAAGGGGGTAAAATCTTCCAGGGCTGAAGCGGTTAAAGGCACAGGCCAGCAAGAGCACAATGGCAGCTGAAAGCATAAAGTGCATCCCTGCACCAATTTCAACCAACTGTACAAACAAGTGGCAACCACTCCAACCTTTAACTAGTCTTTGCAGTAAGGTGCACATGGAAGGGCATCACACATCACAAACAAACAAAAGATCTCTCAGCACACTTACCAGCCAGCCTGCAAAACAACCAAACTGACCCTGTCTAACAATTCACATCAAAAATAGAGGGGTTTGTTTGCACACATTTGCACATTCAAGAAAAAAATATTTAGGACCCTGTTTATACTGTTGAATGTGGTCTTAAAACAAAACTAAAGTCTGCAATGCTTAGCTCTGCTCCAACAGTCCTGTGAGGTCCCTCACTGGTGCCAGCTTCTTATCCCTAGCAACGTTCCAATGCCATCCTGATTGGTTGGGGCCTTATGACTTAAAGTGGATGTAAACCCACTCTCATCCCTTCTAAACTACTGACATAGTGGTTATCTATAAGGATTTACATGCCTCCTGTATGTATCCTTCAGACATGGGGGTAAGTCACACATGTGCAAGTCACAAGCAAGTCTCAAGTCTTAACCTTCAAGTCATAAGCAAGTCCCAAGTCACTGTGGCGAAAAGCAAGCAAGTCAAGTCGAGTCCCTGCTAGAAGTCAAGCAAGTCAAGTCAAGTCATTTATTTTGGTCAAGTCACAAATTAAGTCAAAATACTGATCTACCCCATTTCCATCCTTAAAATTAGTTAAAAGTCCGTTTTCAGGAAAGGTTTTGTTTCATTTTCAACATTAACAAAACTGCTTAGTGCTTTTTTCTTGGCATATTTTGCCTAGGCCAAGACACAGCACTGGTGGTGCCAAGTCATTGCAAGTCATTGCAAGTCAAATAGCCCAAGTCAAAGTCAAGTCGCAAGTCATTAGTGGCAAGTCAAAGTCAAGTCGAGTCATTTATTTAATTTTGTCAAGCAAGTCGCAAGTCCTCAAACAGGTGACTCGAGTCCGACTCGAGTCAAGTCATGTGACTCGAGTCCCCCACCTCTGGTATCCTTACCTGTCAAATGTCTCCCCTCTGTCTGTTATGAGACCCGAAAAACTGCAGATTCTGTGGGCAGGTCTGTTGTCTGGAGCTCGGTGGGTGGAGTCGTGATGTCAGTAGACTCCCCGCCCACCTCTACACTCCCCTTGTCAACATGCATTTTCTCCTATGCATTTCTTACACTGAACTTCTGCTATGATCACAAACATCCAGTCAAAACCCAGAAAAGTCACCACATGACTTCAGCATGCCCAATCATGCTGAGGTGTGGAGTAGCCAATCTTGGGAGAGCTGGAGAAGAGAGGAGGAGGGGGTCTGAAGTACACAGAATGTCTCTCTTAGGCTTGTGCATGAGATAAGGAAATCACTCACTCACATGAAATCCTATACTGTACAAGATGCAAGCCTTAATGGAAATTTTTTTTTGGGGTTTACATCCACTTTAACCCCCACACATGCACAGAAGGTGAGCGATCCTTGCACATAGGCTCCGTGCTAGGAAGGTAAACTGAGCTGTGCTTGTGCAGCTCAGTGTAGATTTTTAAGAAGACTGTGTAGGTAGATACTGTAGATTTATTTTATTACAGAAGACACATTGCATGTCTCTTCTGCAATACAGAACCTGTCTGCTCACAACTTCAGCGCTATGATACAATGAGAAAAAGAAAGAGCTAGGATGCCTCAGTATAACAACAATTGTAGAGAACACGTGGGTCAACAACGCTGAGTAGACAGGACAGACCAGGGGTTGGAAAGTCAGCCTATGTATAGGATTTCAGAGTTGTGTCATCTGTCCCTAACAGATAAACTGATATTAATGGATGAAAATAAATTTAAAAGTAATAAGGCTGAAGAAGAAAAATACATTTAACTTCAAAAAGGATCTACATTTCTTCATGTGTGAAGAGTAGGGATGAGCCGAACACCCCCCCCCGCACCAGAACCTGCGAACGGACCGAAAATTCGCATGAACATTAGAACCCCATTGAAGTCTATGGGACTCGAACGTTCGAAATCAAAAGTACTAATTTTAAAGGCTAATTTGCATGGTATTGTCCTAAAAGGGTTTGGGGACCCGGGTCCTGCCCCAGGGGACATGTAAAAATGCAAAAAAAAGTTTTAAAAACAGCCGTTTTTTCGGGAGCAGTCATTTTAATTGTGCTGAAGGTGAAAAAAAAGTGAAATATTCCTTTAAATATCGTACCTGGGGGGTGTCTATAGTATGCCTGTAAAGTGGCGCGTGTTTCCCGTGCTTAGAACAGTCCCTGCACAAAATTACATTTTTAAAGTGATAAAAGTCATTTAAAACTGCTTACGGCTTTAATGTAATGTCCGGTTCCGGTAATATGGATGAAAATCAGTGAGACTAACGGCATGGGTACCCCCCAGTCCATTACCAGGCCCTTTGGGTCTTGTATGGATATTAAGGGGAACCCCGCACCCAAATTAAAAACAGGAAAGGCGTGGGGCCCCCAGGCCCTATATACTCTGAACAGCAGTATACAGGCGGTGCAAACAAGACAGGGACTGTGGGTTTGTTGTTAAGTAGAATCTGTTTGTAATTTTGAACTGGTACATTTTTAACGTGTTTAGCTCCAGCCAAAAAATCTATTTTAAGCTTTTTGGAAAACATAGGTAAGGGTTATTACCCCATGTGACATTTGTTTTGCTGTCTGTGATCCTCTTCAGAAGATTTCACCTCACTTTCTGTCCCAATGACAAATGTTTTTAGAACATTTGGGGTTTTTAGTGAAACAAGGATTGGTGATAAAGCATCAGTGGAAAGGAGAAATGCTTTTCCCATATTAACTCTTACAGGAGAGAATTTCCCTTCCTAGGGGTAGATTTCATCTCACTTCCTGTTGTCTCCTTCCGTTTGCAAGTAGGAGTCGTTTGTAAGTTGGATGTTTGAAAGTAGGGGCCTGCCCTATATACTCTGCAGAAATTCTGGCCTTAGGTGTTGGTGTTGCCACAACACTGTAAGCCCTCAGAGGGCCCTGCTGTGAAATATTAGATCAAGAATTGTAATTACATGCCCCTGTCGAACAGGGGCAGAAAAATTGGGCCTTTGGTGATGGTGGTGGTGCTGGTGCCACAACACTGTAAGTCTTCACAGTTACTCTTGGTGGACGCAGGAAAAGGGCCTTGCTGTGAAATATTAGATCAAGAATTGTAATTACATGCACCTGTTGAACAGGGGCAGAAAAATTGGGCCTTTGGTGGTGGTGGTGCTGGTGCCACAACACTGTAAGTCCTCATAGTTACTCTAGTTGGAGCGCAGGAATGAGCCCTGCTGCAAAGAATTGCATAAAAAAATTGTAATTACACGCCCCTGTTAAACAGGGTGTCACGTACCTTACAGCGGAGTCTGAAATGCTGAGGGAGGCCTCTCGCACGGTTCCGGTCCTGACACCCCTGGTTGTCAGGTCTCTCACTTACCAGACCGGAGAGTCCACTTGGGCAGAGGGTAGGGTCCCTTACGTATCCGACTAGCGGCCCCTGGTAGAGCAGACAGGAGGCGCACGAGTGCGGAGTGGTATGAGAGCCTGTGCAGGAGTCCGTGTTCCGGAGGTTAGCAGTCTTCAAACAGCAGATGATAGTCAGCGGCACAGACAACAGATGCTGAGCAGGAGCTGGAGACAGGTTAGTGCACAAGCTGGGTTTGGCAACAGGTGGGCAGCAGAGGTACAGAAGGAGCAGGCAGAAGCGAAGTCAAAACAGGCCGGGGTCAAATGCAGGCGGAGGTCAGGAGAATGCAAAAGGCAAGCCGGGTCGTCAACAGATCAGGAACACAGGAATCACAGGAACTAGGAACAGGAAACAGGAACTAGGCACGGAGCTGTTGATCAGGCAGCACTGATCAGAGGGAGAAGCAAGCCTAAATAGGCTGATTGGCGGCAAACGCTACGTTCGTGTGCGCGCCGTTACGCACAGGCGCCCGCGCACCCGCACGCGCCCGAGCGCGCCCCCAGACAGCGGCATGCACACCAGCGCCACCAGGTAAAAGCATTGCAGCGCCCATAGAAGCAGGCGCCCGAGCACCCGCAGGAAAGCGCGCACCAACGTGCCCCGACGCGCGACGACGCCCAATCAGGTAAGCTCTCTGACAGTGCCTCCTCCTCAAGGGCAGACACCGGATGCCCAATTGGGCCAACTTGGAGGCATGTGAGTCCTTGAAAGCTTGCAGTTCCCCGGCATGCATATTATCTTCTGGTTCCCATGAATTGTCCTCAGGGCCATATCCCTTCCACTTTATGAGGTATTGGGTTTGATTTCGTCTCTTTCTGCAGTCTAATATTGCCTCTACTTCCTCCTCGTCATCTACAAGGATGGGTTTGGGTGGACCGACAGTACGGCCAACAAAAGAATTGGGGATAACTGGCTTTAAGAGAGATACATGGAAGACCGGGTGCACCTTCAGGGAATTCGGCAGATCAAGCTCGTAGGCAACATCATTAATTTTCCTCCTTACCAGGAAGGGACCCAGGAACTTAGGGCCTAGTTTTTTGGATAGACATGCCATTTTCAGATTGGCGGTAGATAACCATACTGGGTTACCAGGTTCCAACACAAGTTCTCCACGCCTCTTTTTGTCAAACACCTTCTTATAATCTACTTGGGCCTTGGCCATGGTATCTTGTAACAACTTATTGTTCACCGAGAAGAAATTCAGGGTCTCGGATACTGCAGGAACAGAACATTCAGGTATTGATCCAGGTAAAAAGGTCGGATGAAAGCCATAGTTGGCATAGAATGGAGTCTGGTTGGTGGCTGAATGCAAGGAATTATTATAAGAGAACTCCGCAATAGGGAGTAGGGGGGCCCAATCGTCCTGGGAGAATGCGGAGAAGCAGCGGAGATACTGCTCCAGCGTCTGATTCGTCCTCTCAGGTTACCCATTGGACTGGGGATGGTAGGCCGAGGAAAATGCCAACTCAATTTCCAAGGAGCCACATAGGGCCTTCCAGAATCTGGAGGTGAATTGGACACCACGGTCAGAAACTATATTCTTCGGAACTCCATGTAGCCTGACAATTTCTTTAATAAACATATCAGCTGTCTCCGTGGCCGATGGGGTACCCCTCATTGGGAGAAAATGGGCCATTTTAGACAATCTGTCTACCACGACAAAGATGGAGGAGAAGCCTTCTGATGGGGGGAGTTCAACGACAAAATCCATTAAGATCATGCTCCATGGTCTCTCTGGGACTGGAAGAGATTTTAACAGTCCCCAAGCTCTGGCCCGGCTGGTTTTGCTTCTAGCGCAAGTATTGCAGGAATCAATGAACCTTCTACAATCCCTGATGAGATGAGACCACCAGAAGGTACGTAGTACCAGATCACTCGTTTTTCGCGAGCCGAAATGTCCAGCTAATTTGTGATCGTGACACAGTTCCAATACCTGTACCCTTATTTCTTCGGGGACCACAATCTTGTTTTCATGCCAAAATAGGCCATCCTTGGTACAGACCCCAGCGGGCGGCGTCGCCCCCATAGAAGCCCGTCTGATTTGAGAGATTAGATCTTCCTGAAGAAGCAAGAAATTCACAGGGGGAAGGATGGTATCTGGAGGTGCGGTTTCTTCTGAATCATGGAACATTCGTGAGAGTGCGTCAGATTTAATATTTTTGGATCCAGGTCTGAAGGTGACATGGAACTGGAATCGAGAAAAAAAAAGTGCCCATCTGGCCTGCCGGGGTCTTAACCTCTTAGCTGTTCTCAGGTATTCCAGGTTTTTATGGTCCGTGTAGACCAGTATGGGATAAGCAGCACCCTCCAGAAGGTAACGCCATTCCTCCAAGGCCGCCTTAATAGCTAGGAGTTCACGGTCACCCACATCGTAGTTTCTCTTGGAAGGTGAGAGTTTTCGTGAGAAAAACCCCACAGGGTACAGAAGAGCTTTGGTGCCTTGTCGTTGTGAGAGTACAGCCCCTACCGCAATTTCAGAAGCGTCAACTTCCAACACAAATGGTAGCGCTGGGTTGGGGTGTTTTAAAATGGTGGCTGAGGTAAATAGAGCCTTGAGTTCCTCGAAGGCCGACTGCGTCTTAGGAGTCCAGCAAAACTGACTTCCTTGTTTGGTAAGTTCAGTAATAGGAGCGATTATCAAAGAGAACCCTTTTATGAATTTTCTATAGAAGTTGGCAAAGCCAATAAAACGTTGTACCCCTTTCTTATCAATAGGTGCAGGCCAGTCCAGAATAGCAGATACCTTTTGGGGATCCATCTTGATGCCCTCAGGGGAGATGATCAGGCCCAGAAACTGAATGCATTGAAGCTCAAACTCACATTTCTCAAGTTTTGCATAGAACCCATGTTGCCTAAGACAGGTGAGGACATTTCGCACATGCCTGCGGTGGTCGGTCAGAGAGGCGGAGAAAATCAAAATATCGTCCAGATAGACTATGACATAGAGGTCTAGGAAGTCACCAAATACGTCGTTGACAAAGTGCTGGAAGGTGGCTGGTGCATTGCACAGGCCAAAGGGCATGACAAGGTACTCATCCCCTTCTCTTATGCGAATTAAGTTGTATGCCCCGCGGAGATCCAGTTTGGTGAAAACCCTTGCGGTTCCCAGCCTCTGGAATAACTCGGGTACTAAGGGTAACGGGTATCTGTTCTTTACAGTAATTTTGTTTAATTCCCGGTAGTCGATACAGGGCGTAGGGTGTGGTCTTTCTTCTCCACGAAGAAAATGCCTGCACCGGCTGGAGACGTGGAAGGGCGGATAAACCCTTTCTTTAAGTTCTCGTCAATGTAGTTTTTTTAAGGTGCCCAGCTCCTGCTCAGTTAGTGGAAAAATCCTTCCAAAGGGAACTTCGGTTCCATGCAAAAGTTCTATTGGGCAGTCATAAGGCCTGTGAACTGGAAGAGTCTCTGCCCCCTTCTTACTGAAGACATCCTGGAAGTCCCGATAGGCCTCGGGAAGAGATGGGCAAAGTTTGGTATCCGAATCCAAACAAAGACATTGAGTCGGTGAGACGGGGGTCCCACGTAAGCAATGTTGCCTGCAGTAGTCAGATGAGAATTGGATTCTTTATGTGGACCAGTCAATGCTGGGGTTATGTGCCTGTAGCCAGGGCATTCCGAGAATGATTGGGAAGAGAGGGGAGGAGATGACATCCAAACGTAAGAGTTCCTGATGCTCCGGGCCTATGGTGGCCAGTAGCGGAACAGTCTCACAGGTGACTGGACCTGAACTAAGGGTAGAGCCATCAGCTAGGATAGTCAAATGGTTACCAGGTTTGGGCAAAACAGATGCACAAGCAGAAGAAGACGTCAGACACTTACGTATCTTGTTAGGGCAGGTCCTCACAAAATGTCCTTGTTCCCCGCAATACAGGCATAAGTTGTGCGTATGTCTGCGCATCTTCTCTTCCGGGGTAAGGGATGGCCGGAGCAGACCAAGCTGCATGGGTTCGGGTGCTTCCGTGGCTGAAGTAGAGGAGAAAGGCAATTGGTTAGGGGAACTGGGAACTCTAGGGAGCATCCAAATAGGACGAGGGTGACCAGAGGACCTCTCAGAGCGTCTTTCTCTCAGACGTCGTTCAATTTGAATAGATAGGTTTATAAGCTCGTCATGAGTCTGGGGTATCCCAACACGTGCCAGTTCATCCTTAAGGGGATCAGATAACCCCATCCGAAATTGATGACGCAAGGCAGCATCGTTCCACTCTGTATCAGTGCTCCAACGAAGAAACTCAACTGCGTAGTCTTCGGCCGCTCTGCGGCCTTGCTGCAGAAAATGCAGGGCTGCCTCAGCAGTAGTAGTAAGTTGAGGGTCCTCGTACAATTGGGACATTGCCAGGAAAAAAGCGTCCAGGGTATCTAAGGATCTGGACTTCTGCTCCAGTAAATGATGAGCCCAAGTCTGGGGCTCGCCGGACAGCAGTGCAATGACAAATCCCACCTTAGTGGCGTCCAGAGAGAACGTGCGAGGCTGTAGCGCAAAGTAGAGCTCGCAGGCGTTACTGAAATCCCGGTATTTGCGACGATCTCCAGTAAATTTCTCAGGTGTGGGTACCCTGGGTTCCGGAGGGAGCATTACTACGGAGGGTGCTGAGGAGAGTCCGGCAGATGGTGCCCCTTGGGGGGGAGGAGCAGCTGAGAGGGCTTGGACCTGACCCTCTAAGCTGGTGTAGCCTTCTTGTAGGCTCTTGACTTGGGTAAGGCCCGCGAGGTGCCTACAAAGTTCATCCATAGGGGAGGCCCCCGACTCGTCATGGCTGCCTGATACTGTCAGGTCTCTCACTTACCAGACCGGAGAGTACACTTGGGCAGAGGGTAGGCTCCCTTACATATCCGACTAGCGGCCCCTGGTAGAGCAGACAGGAGGCGCACGAGTGCGGAGTGGTATGAGAGCCTGTACAGGAGTCCGTGTTCTGGAGGTTAGCAGTCTTCGAACAGCAGATGATAGTCAGCGGCACAGACAACAGATGCTGAGCAGGAGCTGGAGACAGGTTAGTGCACAAGCTGGGTTTGGCAACAGGTGGGCAGCAGAGGTACAGAAGGAGCAGGCAGAAGCGAAGTCAAAACAGGCCGGGGTCAAATGCAGGCGGAGGTCAGGAGAATCCAAAAGGCAAGCTGGGTCATCAACAGATCAGGAACACAGGAATCACAGGAACTAGGAACAGGAAACAGGAACTAGGCACGGAGCTGTTGATCAGGCAGCACTGATCAGAGGGAGAAGCAAGCCTAAATAGGCTGATTGGCAGCAAACGCTAAGTTCGTGTGCACGCCGTTACGCACAGGCGCCCGCGCACCCGCACGCGTCCGAGCGCGCCCCCGGACAGCGGCATGCACACCAGCGCCACTAGGTGAACGCATAGCAGCGCCTATAGAAGCAGGCGCCAGAGCACCCGCAGGAAAGCGCGCACCAACGCGCCCCGGCGCGCGACGACGCCCAATCAGGTAAGCTCTCTGACACTGGTAGTGAAGACAGGGAGTGCCGGGGCACGGAAGGGTGCAGGTGCCTGCGACTGGAACTAGGAGACTCAGGATCCTCCAGGAGAAGATGGGAAGACTGATCACCAGAACTGTTTAGTAGAAGCCGGGCAGGTAGGTGTGGATTCAAGAACAACTGCAACGTCAGGACAGGCAAAGGTTGGCAACTAGCTGGCAGCGAGGTATCCAAAACAGGAGGGAAGTTCGTGGTCAAGGTCAGGCAGAGGTCGGCAAGGGGCAGGCAGCGAGGTACAAAGTCAGGAGGCAGAGCCGTAGTATAGAGTCCAAGCCAGGGTCGGTATAATCAGTAGAGGTGGGTGACAGACAAGGGAAATCCAGAGGAGTAGTCAAGGAAGCCGGGTAGTCAGGAGCAAGGTAAAAGGTCACACAGGAATCAAGAACTTAGGAACTAGCTGAAGACGATCCAGCACTAGTGTCAGGTAAAGATTTTGTTTATATATGGCGCTGAACGCCGGGATTGGTGGACGTGAACGTGCGTGCGTGAGAACGTAAACCCGCTCGTATGGTTGTGCGGGTGCGCGCACACGTTTGTATGGGTGCGTAGGTGTGCACGTTCGATCCGGAACTCGCTCGCCTCTGTCGGGGACACCGCGCATGGCCGTTAGTCACTGCTGCACGGACATGGAAACTGTGAGTTCTCTGACACAGGGGCTGAAAAACTGGGCCTTAGGCACTGGTGCTGGTGCCACAACATTGCAACCCCTCACAGATACTCTAGTTGGAGTACAGGAACGAGCCCTGCTGCAAAGAATTGAATCAAAAACTGTAATTACACTCCTACAGGGGCTGAAAAATTGCGCCTTAGGCACTGGTGCTGGTGTCACAACACTGCAAACCCTCACAGATACTCTAGTTGGAGCGCAGGAACAAGCCCTGCTGCAAAGTGTTGCATTAAAAATTGTAATTACACGCCCCTGTTAAACTGGGGCTGAAAAATTGGGCCTTAGGCACTGGTGCTGGTGCCACAACACTGCAACCCTTCACAGATACTCTAGATGGAGATCAGGAACGAGCCCTGCCACAAAGTATTGCATCAAAAATTGTAATTACATGACCCTGTTAAACAGGGGCTAAAAAATTGGGCACTTAGCCACTGGTGGCGGCGCCCAGAAACAAAAATATTTTTACAAGCTATCAGCATGATCATTGAGGAGGAAGAGAATAGTCACTCAGCATAACAGGATAGTCACTCAGCATCAGCATAGGCAGTCTTGAAGGGATCTGACATTTCAAAAAAATGTATTCGGTTACATCAGCATGATGTGCTTGGTATCTGGTGGTAATCCAAGACTGATTCATTTTTATGAAGGTCAGTCGATCGACCGAGTCGGTGGACAGGCGCACCCTGTGATCGGTTGGTTACAAAGCCTCCAGCAGCACTGAATGGGCGTTCCAAAAGAACACTGGATGCAGGACAGGCCAGTAGCTCAATTGCATACTGTGCAAGCTCTGGCCAGTGATCTATCCTCAAGACCCAGTAACCCAGAGGATTTTCGGTGGGAAAGGTGTCCAAGTCAGATCTTGCCCCTAGGTATTCCTGCACCATGTAAAACAGACGCTGGCGATGGTTGCTAGAACCGATCATACCTTGGGGCTGCAGACTAAAAAATTGTCTGAACGCATCGGTCAGATGGCCATCTTCTAAGGAGCCAAGGAAGTCCTCCTCTTCCTGCCTCTGTTCTGCCTCAAGTGCCCTGTCCATTATTCCACACAGCGTGTGCTCCAACAGGTGGACAAGGGGGACAGTGTCACTGATGTATGCACTGTCACTGCTCCCCATCCTTGTGGCCTCCTCAAATGGTGACAGTACAGTGCATGCATCCCTGATCATGGGCCACTGGCGTGGGGAAAAAAAAAACAAGCTCCCCTGACCCTGTCCTGGTGCCATAGTCGCACAGGTACTCATTTATGGCCCTCTGCTGCATGTGCAGCCGCTGGTGGGCATGTCACAGATTAGGCGGTTCTTGGGCAGGTGAAATTCCTTTTGGAGGTCTGCCAACCGAGCACTGGCATTATATGACCGGCGTAAAAGCACACAGACTTTCCTGGCCTGCCTCAGGACATCCTGTAAGCCCGGGTACCTGCCCAAGAACCGCTGCACCACCAAGTTAAGGACGTGAGCCAAACAGGGCACACGGGTCAGTTGTCCCTGTCGGAGGGCAGAGAGGAGGTTGGTGCCATTGTCGCAAACCACCATTCCTGCCTTAAGTTGGCATGGCGTCAACCACCTCTGAACCTGCCCCTGCAGAGCAGGCAGAATCTCTGCCCCAGTGTGGCTCCTGTCCCCAAGCACATCAGCTCAAGCACTGCATGGCATCTTTTGGTCTGCATACTTGCGTAGCCCCTTGAAGGCCTATGGAGTACCGCTGGTTCCGAGGACAAAACACAGGAAGAGGCCATGGAGGAAAAAGAAGAGGAGGGGGTGGAGGAGAGAGGTGTGTCAGAATCACCAGTAGTGGCATTTTGGAGGCGTGGTGGCGGAACAACCTCCAACACTACTGCACCTTGTCCTGCATCCTTTCCAACTGCCAGCAGAGTGACCCAATGCGCCGTGAAACTTAGGTAACGTCCCTGTCCATGCCTGCTGGACCATGAGTCAGCGTTAATATGCACCTTACCGCTGACCGCCCTGTCCAGCCAGGCCAAGACATTGCCTTCCACATGCCGATAGAGAGCCGGAATCGCCTTCCATGAGAAAAAGTGGCGTTTGGGAACCTGCCACTGAGGAACCGCACATTCCACAAACTCACAAAAGGGGGCAGAGTCTACCAACTGAAAAGGTAGCAGTTGAAGTGCTAGCAATTTTGCCAAGCTAGCATTCAACTGCTGGGCATGTGGATGGCTGGGAGCGAACCTCTTTCTGCGGTGCAGCAGCTGGGGCAGGGAAATTTGCCTGGTACAATCTGACGTCGGTGTACTGATAGCAGATTGCCCTCAAGTACTTGGCTGTGACACATCTAATTCTACACCTTCATTCCTCACAGTGCAGATCTCAGAGAGGACTGAAGGTATAGTGGGGTTGGAGATACCAGCTGATGAGGAGCACGGAGAGGTCCTCTTTGTTCTTAGGTGTGGGTCTTTTAGGTACACTTGCCAACAAACTGCATAGCAGGTCAACATATGTCTGGTCAAGCATGTGGTGCCCAAGCGGGAGGTTTTGGCCACGCGAGATACGCTTGAGACATATGTTGCAAATAGCAGCGGGTGTGATGCAGTCAGTGTGCTGCCCTTAGGCTGGCCCCTGGAGGGCATCCTGCCTCGTTGGTGATGTGCCTCCTCCTCCTCCTCTCTCCTATCAGGCACCCACGTGGAGTCAGTGACCTCATCATCCCCTCCCTCCTCATCACTGGAGCAAACCTGGCAGTATACTGCAGCAAGGGGAACATGACTGCCAGATTGCTGTCCTTTTTGGGCACCCCCTCTGTCTGGGCTCACGTTACTGCCTTCCTCTAGCGGAGTACTATCATTGGAGCCTTCAAAACGCTGGGCATCCTCCTGGAGCATGTACCCAACACTGTGCTCAAACAGTTCAGGGGACTCCTCAGGAGGACATGGTGGGGCTAGGGAAGGAGTGACTGATGCCATTGAGCCGAGGGAAGAGGACGCATTGGCAGCTGCTTTGCCAGACAAAGTACCCTGAGCCTGGGTGAGAGAGGATGAGGAGGATGAGGACGGCTTGGTCATCCACTCGACCAAGTGTTCCGCATGTTGCGGCTCAACACGGCCAGCTGCCCAAAAAAAGGCCAAGCGTGTCCCACGGCCACGTGCTGATGAGGATGCACCGTGTCCACAACCACCACTGTTGCCTCTAGACACAGAACCTGCTTGCCCTCTTTTATTGGCTTGTGACTGTCTGCCTCTCCTTGTTGGCCTTCCAGACATGCTATTGGCCTGCAGTGAGATGTAGCTGCACAAAACTGGGATGTATATATATATACCGATTATACTGCAGCTAGCAGAATCAACTGCCTGCCTGTAGTATTATTAGTATGAGAACACCTGCACTTGTCTGCAGGTAGCTATACTGTAGGTGCAACTGTGCAGGGTACACAGTACAGTAACTGGAAATACGTCAAGAGCCTACACAAGCACCTGGCTTGAGGTAGCTATACTGTAGATGCAACTGTGCAGGGTACACAGTACAGTAACTGGAAATACGTCAAGAGCCTACACAAGCACCTGGCTTGAGGTAGCTATACCGTAGGTGCAACTGTGCAGGGTACACAGTACACTAACTGGAAATACATCAAGAGCCTACACAAGCACCTGGCTTTGGGTAGCTATACTGTAGGTACAACTGTGCAGGGTACACAGTACAGTAACTGGAAATACGTCAAGAGCCTACAAAAGCACCTGGCTTCAGGTAACTATATTGTAGGTGCAACTGTGCAGGGTACACAGTACAGTAACTGGAAATACTTCAAGAGCCTACACAAGCACCTGGCTTCAGGTAGCCATACTGTAGGTGCAACTGTGCAGGGTACACAGTACACTAACTGGAAATACGTCAAGAACCTACACAAGCACCTGGCTTCAGGTAGCTATACTGTAGGTGCAACTGTGCAGCGTACATAGTACAGTAACTGGAAATACTTCAAGAGCCTACACAAGCACCTGGCTTCAGGTAGCTATACAGTAGATGCAACTGTGCAGGGTACACAGTACAGTAACTGTAAATACTTCAAGAGCCTACACAAGCACCTGGCTTTCCGTAGCTATACTGTAGGTGCAACTGTGCAGGGTACACAAGTACAGTAACTGGAAATACGTCAAGAGCCTAACAAGCACCTGGCTTCAGGTAGCTATACTATAGGTACATTTGTGCAGGGTACACAGTACAGTAGCTGGAAATACGTCAAGAGCCTACACAAGCACCTGGTTTCCGGTAGCTATACTGTAGGTGCAACTGTGCAGGGTACACAGTACAGTAACTGGAAATACTTCAAGAGCCTACACAAGCACCTGGCTTCAGGTAGCTATACTGTAGGTGCAGCTGTGCAGGGTACACAGTACACTAACTGGAAATACTTCAAGAGCCTACACAAGCATCTGGCTTCAGGTAGTTATACTGTAGGTGCAACTGTGCAGGGTATACAGTACATTAACTGGAAATACGTCAAGAGCCTACACAAGCATCTGGCTTCAGGTAGCTATACTGTAGGTGCAACTGTGCAGGGTACACAGTACACTAACTGGAAATACTTCAAGAGCCTACACAAGCATCTGGCTTCAGGTAGCTATACTGTAGGTGCAACTGTGCAGGGTACACAGTACAGTAACTGGAAATACGTCGAGAGCCTACACAAGCACCTGGCTTCAGGTAGCTATACTGTAGGTGCAACTGTGCAGGGTACACAGTACAGTAACTGGAAATACGTCAAGAGCCTACACGAGCACCTGGCTTCAGGTAGCTATACTGTAGGTGCAACTGTGCAGGGTACACAGTACAGTAACTGGAAATACGTCAAGAGCCTACACAAGCACCTGGCTTCAGGTAGCTATACTGTAGGTGCAACTGGGCAGGGGTACATAGTACAGTAACTGGAAATACTGTAAAAACACCTGCCTGTCAGTATATTAGGAAGAGAAGAACAGGATCTAGCTAAACTGAATATAGTGTATATATATATATATATATATATATATATATATATATATATAGTGTATATATATATATACACACACACACACACAACACCTGGGATGCATATATATTCACAATACACTATAAGTGCGGCTAACTGACTCGACCTGCCTACTCTAACCTAAATCAAATGACACAGTCTCTCTGTCTATCTATTTCTCTCTCAAGGCCGGAACACACTACACAGGGCCGCCGTGCAGGCGGCCTTATATAGTGTGGGGCGTGTACTAAACCCCCTGAGCCATAATTGGCCAAAGCCACCTTGACTTTGGCCAATTACGGCTCTCTGTACAGACAGCGCTGTGATTAGCATAGCATGCGGATCATAGTGCATGCTTGGCCAATCATAAGCCAGCAATGCACTGCGATGCTGCAGTAAATTATGGGCCGTGACACGCCACTCGAATTTGGCACAGACAGCCTATAACGTTCGCAATTCGGCGAACGACCGAACACACGATGTTCGAGTCGAACATGCGTTTGACTCGAACACGAAGCTCATCCCTAGTGAAGAGACCTTACACATGGGGACTTAATTTTTTGATCATAGACCAGAGAGGGATGTTGCAATATTCTCATATCACAGCTGGAATTTACAAAAGTCCAAAGCAACCACTGATAATATTATTTGTACACCACATCCGGAATGCCATTTGCACACCATACAATTTACACACAGAGCCTGAGAAAACAGTATTCATATTAACACAAGCTACAAAAACTCCACAGTCATCTGATATGGCCAAGGATATCATTACAGCCATTACATACAGGTCATTACCTACATCTTAAAGTTAACCTGTCATTAGAGAAATATTGGGGCAACCACTGCAGACTTCCTTCACAAAATGCTAGTTACTTGGCTGTTATTGACCCTCTGCCTCCAGAGCTTTATAAAAACACTGACTTGGAAGAGGTGTGCAGATCAGGAAAGCCAGATAAAACTTTGCAGTATTTACTTACTAAGTGTCAGTGATTCAAAATTTTAAAGGACAGTATAAAAAACAGGTAACTAGCATTTCCACAAGGTGACCTCGGCAATGGCGGCTTACATGCTAATCTTGTGACCACTTTATTTAAGACACATACAGTAGGTAAAGCAGAGGTTGAGCATTTGCACTGGGAAATGTTGTTGGTTTCTACTATTATTGGTATGTTGTTGCCACCTTGTGGTAGAACACTGAAACAATCCTTTTCCAATCCATAATAATCATACTGCTGGAAATCAGAGTTTTCAGGTGCCAGGTTAAGGATTTGTCAGATTTATTATTATAAACAAAAACATGTTATATTTATTAGTGTTTGTGTATATATATATATATATATATATATATATATATATATATATATATATACACACACACACAGTATCTCACGAAAGTGAGTACACCCCTGACATTTTTGTAAATATTTTATTATATCTTTCCATGTGACAACACTGAAGAAATGACACTTTGCTACAATGTAAAGTGAGCGAGTGTACAGCTTGTACAGCAATGTCAATTTGCTGTCCCCTAAAAATAACTCAACACACAGCCATTAATGTCTAAACCACTGGCAACAAATGTGAGTACATCCCTAAGTGAAAATGTCCAAATTCGGCCCAATTAGCCATTTTCCCTCCCCGGTGTCATGTGACTCGTTAGTGTTTCAAGGTCTCAGGTGTGAATGGGGAACAGGTGTGTTAAATTTGGTGTTATCGCTCTCACTCTCTCATACTGGTCACTAGAAGTTCAACATGGCACCTCATGGCAAGGAACTTTCTGAAGATCTGAAAAAAAGAATTGTTGCTCTACATAAAGATGGCCTAGGCTATAAGAAGATTGCCAAGACCCTGAAACTGAGCCGCAGCAAGGTGGCCAAGACCATACAGCAGTTTAACAGGACAGGTTCCACTCAGAACAGGCCTCGCCACGGTCAACCAAAGAAGTTGAGTACATGTGCTCAGCGTCATATCCAGAGGTTGTCTTTGGGAAATTGACGTATGAGTGCTGCCAGCATTGGTGCAGAGGTTGAAGGGGTGGGGGGTCAGCCTGTCAGTGCTCAGACCATACGCCGCACGCTGCATCAAATTGGTCTGCATGGCTGTCGTCCCAGAAGAAAGCCTCTTCTAAAGATGATGCACAAGAAAGCCTGCAAACAGTTTGCTGAAGACAAGCAGACTAAGGACATGGATTACTGGAACCATGTCCTGTGGTCTAATGAGACCAAGATAAACTTAAGCAGGGTACACACGATCAGATTATCGGACACATTTTTGTCAGGTTACTCACCATAGGAAAATTGTCGTACGACAGAATTCAATGTCAGAAGTGATGTAATGTGTTGAATTGTTTTTTATGTGTTCTTTAGTTTTTGAGCATGCATAGTTTTACTCTTCCGATTTTTTTTGGCCGAAAACTGTACCAATTTAACAAAAATCGGACACTGTGCTCACATCTGACAAAAATTTTAGAGCCTGCATAATTGGCTGTTGAAAAGCACCATACTAACGATCAGAAAATCGTTCATCGGACGAAATTTTACTTCTGATTTTCTGATCGTGTGTACGGGTCTTTATTTGGTTCAGGTGGTGTCAAGCGTGTGTGGCAGCAACCAGGTGAGGAGTACAAAGACAAGTGTGTCTTGCCTACAGTCAAGCATGGTGGTGGGAGTGTCATGGTCTGGGGCTGCAGTGGAGGGGCACTGCCAGAAAATAAGTTTTTTTGGGGTAAATTTATCAGGGAAATGGCTGGTGTTAGCGCATCAATCATCACGGCACCATGGTTGTTATGGTGTCAGGATGATTGAAGTGCATTATTACTATTATTACATTGTTATAAAAAATGAAATGGTTCAACTCACCATAATGCAGAATCAGTGGGAGCCTCGAGCATATCACTTGCCACTGTCACCTGCTACACGTTGCAGATTGTCACTTGTCACATCGCCTGTCACCAGATGCAAATTGTCACTTGCGACGTCACCTGTCACCAGATGCAGATTGTCACTTGCCACGTCACTTGTCACCAGATGCAGATTGTCACTTGCCACGTCCGATGCCACACGTTGCAGATTGTCACTTGCCACATCCCATTCCACATTTTGCGGATTGTCACTTGCCACGTCGCCTGTAACCAGATGCAGATTGTCACTTGCCACTTCACCTGTCACCAGATGCAGATTGTCACTTGCCACGTCCCAAGCCACACGTTGCAGATTGTCACTTGCCACGTCCCACGCCACATGTTGCAGATTGTCACTTGCCACGTCACATTATAAAATATTTTACAGCGCACACATACAAGAATGACATTTCCTGCAGGGCTAGGTAAAAACACCTGAACATATTCAAAAAATACGGGGGTTTGGTCACACTATATGGTCATATAGTGCTAAGCCCACTTACTGCGACAAAGTACCCCGAATTAGTGGGTCCTACACTAGTAATAGAACGGAAGATCCTCTGTCTCAACCATGGGAGCTGAACTCCTCTATGTGGGAGAACTGAAAGGGATACATCCTAATCACTGGTGGCCACTAAATAGGAGGTAATGAGGAGGGGGAGGGGGTGCTCCAGCCCAAAAACCTGGTCAGGGCCTATTACAACATACAAGAACATATTTGGGGGGCACACCATACAATGCATTTAAATTCAAGATGGTGCTGCTGTAAGACCTATAAACAGTACAAAATATTTTACAGCGCACACATACAAGAATGACATTTCCTGCAGGGCTAGGTAAAAACACCTGAACATATTCAAAAAATACGGGGGTTTGGTCACACTATATGGTCATATAGTCGCAGTAAGTGGGCTTAGCACTATATGACCATATAGTGTGACCAAACCCCCGTATTTTTTGAATATGTTCAGGTGTTTTTACCTAGCCCTGCAGGAAATGTCATTCTTGTATGTGTGCTCTGTAAAATATTTTGTACTGTTTATAGGTCTTACAGCAGCACCATCTTGAATTTAAATGCATTGTATGGTGTGCCCCCCAAATATGTTCTTGTATGTTGTAATAGGCCCTGACCAGGTTTTTGGGCTGGAGCACCCCTCCCCCTCCTCATTACCTCCTATTTAGTGGCCACCAGTGATTAGGATGTATCCCTTTCAGTTCTCCCACATAGAGGAGTTCAGCTCCCATGGTTAAGACAGAGGATCTTCCATTCTATTACTAGTGTAGGACCCACTAATTCGGGGTACTTTGTCGCAGTAAGTGGGCTTAGCACTATATGACCATATAGTGTGACCAAACCCCCGTATTTTTTGAATATGTTCAGGTGTTTTTACCTAGCCCTGCAGGAAATGTCATTCTTGTATGTGTGCGCTGTAAAATATTTTGTACTGTTTATAGGTCTTACAGCAGCACCATCTTGAATTTAAATGCATTGTATGGTGTGCCCCCCAAATATGTTCTTGTATGTTGCCACGTCACATGCCACATGTTGCAGATTGTCACTTGCCACACGTTGCGGGTTGTCACTTGCCTGCTATAATTGTCTCTTGCTGTGTCCCAGAGTCAGGCAGCAGATTACCAGTCAAGCAGCAGAGAGATGATGTAATCCCTCTGCTGCCGCGGCTGCCTGCATGCTGCACAGTGAGGGCGGAACTGCAGGGATGCAGGGCGGACGCTGGGTGGTGAGAGATGATGTCATCTCTCTGCTCCCCCGCCCACCAGCTCCCTAATTGGCCAGCAGCCCGCTCACACACTGTCACTGAGCCGCACAGCTGCTCACCAACCAAGCCACCCGGCCCGCCCGCTGTCTCTCACCAAAGGAGCCACCCGTGCTCTCAGCCGCGAAGCCGCCTGCTGGTCTCTCACCCGCGGCGACGCCTGCATGCCCACTCACTCAACCGCATTCTCGGAGGGGGAAATTGCCCCGTTGCCCCCCTGGATCCGCCCCTGCAAGAAAGTGGTAGGGTTATATATGGTTAAGTTTACAGGGCTGCAGCTCCCCACTGAGCGGCTGGATGAACTAGGCAAGGACTGCAGGGTAGCATCCTGGTTTGTCCTTGCCCATGTCGCCCAAGGGACACAATTCCACCGGGAACAATAGTTCCCTTCTTCCCCAGAGCAACCAGCTCCTAGCTTCCCTGAACAGATATGGGCCCTGCTCTAGTGGTTTTGATACATGGGTCACATGGTTTGCCCCCCCTAATGGGTTTGGCCAGTATTATTACTATGGCTACCAGTGATCTTATTAAGACACTTCTAGCAGATATCATATCGGTGAATATTCCCAACTTCAGCTGAACAGTGACCAGTCAGCTTCCAGGTGTGTGACTGCAGCAGAGCTGCAGTCCAACTATCTTTTGCCTTGCGCAGGCCTGACAGCTTTGAGGCATGTGTCAGGGGTAGGGCTGGAGTTCTTCCCTCTGATTTCTCTGGTCAGTTTTAGCTTTAAGGGGTCATGAGGGTCTACTCTACTCAGCCAGGAGTCAGTGTGGTTAGCAGCTCACTTTGCCCTGGAGTGGTGTATCCAGGGGGTCACCTTGGCCACCTTAATGGCTGTGGAGGTAGACAGCAGAACAAAGTAAGGACCTCTCCATCTGGGGCTTAAAGGGGTTAGATTCCACTCTTTCACCCATACTGCATCTCCTGGTACAAAGGGGTGGACTAGGTTGGACAGACTTATGCGGAGTTTCTCCTGAACCCATTTCCCTATATCCTGCATATTCTCCCCTAGTTTCTATAACAGTTCACGGTTCACCACCCCCCCCCCCCCCCCCTATCTTGTGTAGGTCTCCCTTGATATCTTTTATGATGGGTGAGGGTCTGCCATACAGTAATTCAAAAGGGGACAAATTTGTCCTCTTTGTTCGAGTACTCCGAATTCTTAGCAGGGCAATGGAAAGCATCAAGGTAAACTTTATTTGGGTTTCCTGACAGAGTTTTGCCATTTGCAACTTTAGAGTGCTGTTCATCCTTTCCACTTTTCCAGAGCTTTGAGGCCGTTATGTGGTGTGTAGCTTCCAAGTAATCTTGAGTGCTGTTGCTAATTCCTGGAGGCACTTATGAACGAAGGCAGGGCCGTTGTCTGAGCCTATGGAGGAGGGGATTCCATATTGGGGGATAACTTCCTGGATCAGGCATTTGACCACTTTTTTTGTAGTCTCAGTTCTTGTAGGCCAGGCTTCTACCCACCCAGAATAGGTGCAAATGGTCACCAGCAGATAATTATATCCTCCTGAGGGAAGTATGGCAGTGAAGTCAACCAGTAACTCCTCCAACGGTGAGGCTCCAACAGCTTGTACTCCTTGAGTTGGTACATACCCTTGTCTTGGGTTGTTACGGGCACATTCCACGTATTTGCTGGCTGCTGCTTGTGCCAGCGTGGGTAGCCAGGTAATGTAAAAGTGTCTTTCTAGGGCCTTTTTGATGGCTGTTTTGCCGGTGTGTTTTCCCCTGTGGAATTCTGTCACCAATTCAGATGCTAAAGCAGCTGGGATGATGAATCTCCCGTCCTGCAGTTGATACCACCAGTCCTCCCTGTACTTTCCAGGTTCAGTCTTTATCCATTCTTGTTCTGTTTGTATAAACCAGATCACTTTCAGAGAGTGGTACTGGGAACAGGGGGCCATAATCTATTGTGGGGGCTGCTGGAGTACTGCATCCCTGACTGCTTGATCTGCTTTTCTATTTCCTCTAACTACCTGGGGGTATCCCTTCTGATGGCTTCTAAAGTGGATAACTGCGACTTCAGAGGGGGTCATTACTGCTTCCAAGAGTTCCAGTATTTCTGTCCCATATTTGATGCTCTTCCCTCCGGATGTAATGAGCCCTCTTTCCTTATACAGGGCTCCGGGAGCATGGAGAGTTAGGAAGGCATACTTAGAGTGTACATAAACATTCAGTCTCAGTCCTGCAACCAGTTGTAATGCTCTGGTTAATGCGATTAGTTCTGCTTTCTGAGCAGAGGTTCCCTATAGAAAGGCAACCATTGCATAGCTGGCATAGCGGACCCAATCTTTCACAAAGCTGCTGCCATCAGTGAAGTGCTCAACATCTGGCTTTCCCAAGGGTCTATCTTTCAAGCCTGGCCGGCTTGTGTAGACTTCATCCACTACCTGGATGCAGTCATGTGCTAGAGGTTCTTGTGAGGTGGGAAGCAGAATGGCTGGGTTTAGGGTATTAACAGTCTCTAAATGGATCCGTGGATTTTCACACCGCATGGCATGGTATTTGACCATCTGACTGTTAGTGAAACAGTGATTTCCCTTGTAATCCATCATGGCCTATACCTGGTTGTGCGGGACTCAGACATACGTTTCCTGACCCAGTGACAACTTGTCAGTTTCGACACATAACTTCCTCCTGGCAACATGTACATAGATTTCTCACCAGCTTTGGCACATAACTTCTTCCCCCTCCCCTGGGACCTTCGTTACAGCATTCTCTGCTTCTCTAAGCCATCCTGCTTCTGCAACTTCCTCTTAATGTCTCTCGCAGCCTGACTGACAAAAACCAATACTCACTAACGTTGGATTTATCAGTCGTCTCGGGATCGAGGGGAGTATATAGTCGAAAAGCTTCACACAGTCATTCATAAAACTGTCCTGGACTCTCAAAGGGCTGCTGGAGGACCTCTGCAGTTTTACTAAGGTTAGTGGGTCTTTTGCCGGCCAATTTCATCCCCACTATTATAGCTGTCCGATAAATTCGGAGCCTATCCATGTCTTCTTTTGTGTTCTGTAATGATTTTCAATCCAGCTAGGAGGGTCACAATCATGCTCTCCTATTTTCTCAATATGCTTTAAAGCTGCTTGGCTTATCCTGTGTCTCTCCTCTGTATTGAAAAGAGTCAGAAGGAGTTGCTGACAGTCAGACCAGGTGGGGTCATGAGTCTGAATTATCGAACGGAGTAAGTCTGTCATAGCTTGAGGCTTCTCACTGTAAGAGGGATTATGGGTCTCCCAGTTCAGTAGGTCCGTTGTGGTAAAAGGGGTGTAGACCAGAGTTTGTTGAGCTGAGTTGAACGACGGGGCAAGAGTCCGGTTACTGGCACTGGGATTCTATGGGGTGGAAGTGGACATTTGACCTGTGTGCCCATTGGTTATCTTCCGTTATTTGGCGAATATGTGTTTGGCTCTTTTAGTCGCTGGTATTACCCTCTTCCAACATTCTATGTACGGAATCTGATCATGTTTCTGTGAGTCAGTCCTAACATGTTCTTGCAGTCGGTCAATGGTCTCTCGGTCAAATGTTCCCTGTGGGGGCCACCGCGTTCCATAGCAGGGCCAATCTTTTTCACACAGTACTTCTAGCCTTTTAGGAGTTTTAGTTTGCAACCTTTGCAGAACCTGTTCCTAAAATTTTTGACCATACACTCTAAGGCTGGTTATTACCATCCATTTAGTTGCCCTATAGATAGACACCAAGACAGACACAGAGGGTAGGGTAAGGTTTTGAGAATCTGGTGAGGGGTCCGAGACTCTCAACACAAATTGAGTTAAAAGACTACGCATCCTCCTATCGGTGACCCAGCGAGGTCAGGCTGCTGAGAAATGCACCTACACAGGGTCCACTCTCGCTTCGTTGCTGAGCAACATCTCATACAGACACAATTCACACCAAACTTTACCACCCAAGATTACTAACTGACTAAGGTCTGCCTGATATGCGCAATCATCCAATTGGGGTGTCAGGGCTGGGCTCAGAGCTGGCCGCTCAGCTGTCGGCTAATTGCCAGCTCCTATCTCTCCACAGTGACTCACCTGTTGATGATATCCAGCTTGTCAGTCCTGCCTACTTAAGCTATCCAGTCCAGATGATCTCTGCCTTCGCCTTGGTCACATCTCTAGAGACGCTCTCCTGTGCTCCTGTTAAAGACTTGCTTGGCTGACATTCCTTCTGGCTCCAGATCCTGCTCGCTGTTCTACTACGCTCATCTCTGGCTCCCTGACATTTTTGGCTTGTCTGACTATCTGTTCTGGCTCCTGAAGTCTAAATACGTTTACTCTGTTTACCTTTTTTTATTATTATTAAACAAGTGTGATTTAACTGTACTTCTGTCTCAGTCTGATTCATGGTTTCTAATACAGGGTTTCCTCGGGAGGTGATCAAGCTCCCCTTCTCTCAAATACCGTTGAGAGGTCCTGTCTAACTGTTGTCTCAATCAAAAAGTAAAATCTCACCTGGTCCTGAAGTGTTGCTCCAACTGTTTGGTTCCCGAATCCGGGTTCAAGATGCCGTCAGGGTGGCTGCGGAGCAGGTGGCTGAGATGTAACAAAGCTGCAAAAAATGATTTAGATTTCAGTCTTAAGGATCATAGCTGCTGGGAATAAACTCTTGGGAAAGAGTACACAAATTAAGCTGCAAGAAATTGTTCCAAAAAGCACTTAGATCCAGATTGTGTAATCTTTGAACGGATTGGATATGATGGTAACAAACCTATTGACACACCAAATTTCTATAAACACCAATTCCAAAAAAACAGTTCCAATGTATGTTGAAAAGCTTCATCCAGGAACAAGTGTCAGATGTAAAAGAGAAACCATAGTGGCTAAGTCTGCTTACTGTATTCCAACAGAGGAGGTCCGAGATGTGTTTGGTAATGAGCCTCAATGCTGGTTCCAGGATGATGGACCTAGACCATGGAGCCACCCAGTGGTCAGGGGGTGCAGTCTTGGGAATCGCAGCGCTGATGGATGGGACCAGAGGAGTGATGGGACTTCACCCACCAGCTTGCCCTCCAAGTGCCCACACTTCAGTGCCGCAATTGACGTCACCTCGTCTCCACATACAGGCGGCACCTTCACGGTTCCACAGCCTGTCTTCATACTCCTCTGGTCCCATCCATCGCTGCTGCGATTCCCAAGACTGCACCCCCTGTCCACTGGGTGGCTCCATGGTTTAGGGCCATCATCCTAGAACCAGCATTGTTCCAGCATTTTTCGAACAATTTCTGTCAGCTTCAGCTGAGATGTAACGTAGTCTCCCAGACAAATGTCCAGTGGCACCTGAGACACCACAGCAATCCAAGAGAATGGCTCCGGACCAATCCCTGTGGGTTATGGTGGAATGCCACCTGTCTTGGTAGTCACACCTGGTTTCCTCGGCCAATGCACCAACCAAGAAATGTTGCAGAAAACAGTTCTGGGAAAACAGTAATGGACTCCAGGCACAGACTTCAGGAAAACAAATCTTTTATTCGTTAGCGAAAGGAAAATGTTAATAGGACAAATGGGCAATTGTTTACTGTCCTGGTTAATGAGAATTGTAAACACAATAGTTAGCCTTGATTGTTGTTTTCAGTAAAATGCAAGTAGGATCTTTTCATGTAAAGATCAAAAGTGCTTGACCAATCAATCAGCTGTCTTTACATGTTAGTAGATGGGGGGAAAGAAACTGTACATCAAGAAAATATTTTTTTGATTGATAACACAACAGTAGTATTGTTGCAGAAAACATTCCTGGGAAACCAGCAATGGACTCTGGACACAGACTTCAGGAAAACAAATCTTTTATTCGCTAGGAGTGGACTTGTGTCCAGAAGACTAAGTGCCCTTCAGAGGGCAGTTACAGCATATATATACCAACAATTGCATCACAATACATATTTCCTTTATACTAAGGAGAAGACTTCCTAGTTCATTTAACCAATCATAGAGATACACATATTAGAACGTATACATTTTTCACGACTTATAGAATAGTCTTTAAACTCAAATTTTCCATTAGACAGCTTCCTTTAGCTGTCTCACTCCTAGGCTATTCTTGAATTTATAAGTTCCTCAATTAAGTTTCACTTTTACTATATATGGCTAACTTCCTTTATATGTCTGACAAGCTGCCCTGCAGAGTGTCTACAGAAAGAGAGGGGGAGGGGTGTGTTGGTGTCCTAGTTCTGTGTAGGTGATGGACATGTCATTACATGCAGATGGAAATGTCAAAATGTCAGGGACCTTCCAACTAGAACCATTTTGTCAGATGCAGCCATCTTGTTAAATGTAGCCATATTAGTTTTTAGGTGCTGCCATATTATGAAAGCACAGGCCTAAAAGATAGTATACAGCGGGGTCAACCTGTAGATCGCGACCAGGTGACTGGTAGATCGCAGTCTGGGCTTGCTGACCCGCCTTCCCTGAGCATCAAATATTGTGCAATGCACAGGCACTACTTGTAAAGTTGGAGCTGTAGTAAGGAGCAGGAGCCACGCAAGCTGATGCCTCCTCTGTAGTGCTGGCTCCTGTCCCATGCAGAGTGATACCAACTGCACTCCATCTCTTATCCCGGCTAGCGGTCCCCAGAGTGGTGCCAGCAACAGGAAAGAAGAGATCTTCAGTTCAGTGTGAAGTAAAACACTGGGCATAATAGTATAGGGCTGCTTTCACACCGATGTGTTGCAGTTTACTCACACCACGGGTGCACTGCAGTGTACCTGCAGCTTTCCTGCAGATTTGCTGCATTTAGCCATAGACGTCTATTATATCCTGCGGGTTTAGTGTACTTTCTGAATGCAGGAGTTTTGGTTCGCTTTCAGAAAGTGTGCCACACATGCAGGATATCATAGAAGCCTATGGCAAAGGGCAGCTAACCCAGGGAAGTCACAGATGCACTGCACTGCCCCCCTGGTGTACGCAAACCGCAGCATATCAGTGTGAAAGCAGCCTTATAGAGGGCTCAGAATAGTAGGGTTCATTTATATCTGCAGCTGGGGGGGCGGGTAAAATCCCATAGTTAGGACGTGTTTTTATCACCACCGCCCCAACTACACCCCCTTTAGCTGCACTGGCCAGGGGTGTGAACATGCTGCAGCAGCAGTTGTATGACCTGTCATGGTTGGTGGGTGTAGCACCTGCCAAGCCTGACCCATTCAAGTGAATGAGACCGCTCTGCAAATGTCCTGCAACCTTGTGCAGTGCAGCAAACAAGAGGTTAAAGCAGGCAGCATTGTGCTGATTTATCACAACCTGCTTTAACCCCTTGGAACCCGCAGAAGTATGCTGTTGCAGGGCACTTGCAGAGTGGTCCTATTTACTTGAATGGGTCGTGATTGGCAGGTGATAGAACCCACCAAAAGCAACAGGGGCCCTGATTCCTGCTGCGGCATCTGTACATCCTCGGCTACTGCCTCAGCAGCTAAAGTGGGCAGAGATTGGGGGCAGTAAAACAGTGACTCAACTGCAGGGTTTTACCACCCCTTCAACTTTATGTGTGAATGAGCCCTAAGGCTCCATTCACACTAGCGCGTTTTTTGATGCATTTTGCATTTTGCAGAAATGCACGGGAATTTTTTAACATGGGTTCCTATGGAACATGTTCACATCAATGCTTTTTTGTTTCTCTGCATTTTTGGAAAGGGTCAGGGACTTTTTTTCATGCAAAATGCAGCGTTTTGCATGTAATAGAATTCAATGGACAAGCATCAAAAACGCAAGTGCACCGTTTTTGCAGCGTTTTTGCAGCGTTTTTGGTGCGTTTTTGCCGTTTTTTTTTTTAATTTTTTTTAAGACTGTAAAAAAAAACTGTAAAAAAAAAAAAAAAAACGCAAAACGCAAATCGCGGCAAAAACGCTGCTCAAAAACGTGGCAAGCATGAAAAAAAAAACCTCCAAAAACGCTCAAAAGCAACATGCATAGGTGTGAATCGAGCCTAAGGGTGCCCCTGCTGAATGCAACTAAGGGCTCATTCACAAGTGCAGCAGGCACTGTTGCTCCTCTGAAAAGCGATCTGAGTGTGTTTGACAGGTGGGGAGGAGGTGATGTGTTGCCTTCTCTTAAATCCATGATTACCATGCAATGCATGAGACTACAACACGGCAGTACAGCAATTGGAGATTCAAATCAGGCCTGAGGAGGTGACACTGTACCTGGTGATCTTTGACTTCTCCCAAGTTGTTCAGGTAGATCTCCACCTCTTTTCTAGGTAAATATATTTCTAAAGGTGTTATTGACGTGAAATCTGGAAAACATAGCAATTTAACCTGTCCCACAGGTGTTTCCCAAGTAGAGTAGCAGATTGTAAAATTTGAATTATTTAGGATTATAGTTGTTTGCTCTTGAAATACAGATGGATGACACAAAGGAATGCCTATGGAGTATAATGGGAAGCAAGATGTGACCTGGAATCAGAATTATTTAACATACCAAATAAATGTTTAGCAGACATACTCTCCAAATTCAGCAGTGATATTTAAAATTTAGATTAGGTGGGATTATTATTGTTTTCTATAAAATTACCAATGGTGAATGACAGAAGGAAATGCCCATAGAATAAAATGGGAAGCAAAACATAAACTAGTAGTATAATGGAAAGCAACATGTACCTGGACTCTTAACAGTTAGACATAAAAAATAGCAGGCATTTTCTAATTCAGTGGCATTTTCTACAGTGGTCATGAAGTGGAATGTATCATCATTTTCTATGGAATGACCGGGAGGGAATGCGAGATGTTATTGCCCATAGAATATAATGGGAAGCAATATGTGAGTCAGAACCATTCAACATATCTAAATAAATCCTTAGCAAACATATTATCTAAATTCAATGGTGATGTTTAATAAGGAGATAAACTCACTTCATCTCCACTTTAGAAAAAGCCAGGTGACGGCACGGGCACCGAAACTTCAGGCTGGGACACCGGACCTTTGGGCTGGGACACCGAACCTTTGGGCTGGGACACCGAACCTTTGGGCTGGGACACCGAACCTTTGGGCTGGGACACCGAACCTTCGGGCTGGGACACCAAACCTTCAAGCGGGGACACCGGACCTTCAAGCAGGGACACAGGCACTGGAACTTCAAGCGGGGACACCGGCATGGGAACATCAGACTGGAAGGCAGGCACTGAGACATCAGATTGGAAGGCAGGCACCGGGACATTAGACTGGAAGGCAGGTACCGGGACATGAGACTGGAAGGCAGGCACCGGACATGAGACTGGAGTGGATTAGCTGGTGTGGAGGCAGGTTGGGTTACTGGCAGGATCAAATGGGTAGGAAAGAACTTCTGTCTCTTTTTAGGTTTAGCTACTGAAGTCCTGTAGGTAACTGCAGAACTGTAGGTAGGGGATGAAGCAGACTGGAGAGGAGGGTTGGAATATGGAAGGGAAGAGGTAAGAGTAGCTGAGGGAAGTTCTTGAGGGATTGTAGGCAGCGGGAAAGAGGCAGGTGGATTAAAGGCAGGGTATGTGCAGCAGGAAGAAACAGGGTATTGATATTTGGTGGGGAGCAGAGTATATTGGGCTGAAACTGAGGTTGCCATGGGTGATGGAGGGAAAGACTCTTGGGCAGGCAGGTGTCTGGTAGCAGAGATGGTTTGTTGTGGGATTGCAAAATACCAGACCATGCTAAAAGTAGTGGTTGCACAAACTTACATACTCCCTGTCTGACAAGGGATTGTACAGAATTAACACATTCTATTATTATCTGTTGGGAACAGGCTGTGTAATGCTCAAAAAAGTAAGGGGAGTCATCTTCCAGAAGCCATACCAGTGATGTGACCTTATTAATACTGAAAGGGGGAGAAAAATCATCATGGCCCTCTGGGATGCAGGGCAAAGCCAGCTCTGTGCAGATTTGAATTAAAGGCTGAACATCCCATAACAGCATCAACCCAGGAGTGAGCTAAACGAATGGTTTCCAGCAGCTGATCACTGGTCCACTCTTTCAGTATCTGGCAGAGATATTCACTACTCTCAGACACCAGCAGAGCATAATAACGAATCACATCTAAATTAATTTCAGTAAAGCAACCTGAACCAAGATGGTTCCTCTGTGTAGCCACTTCTGGTCAGGGATGGCCTTGGTATTCTGTCACGTATCAGATAAGACCAGAACTGTGTGGACTGCAAAAGAGGAAACCCAAATGTGTATAAGTGAAATATAATGATTTATTAAGGGAAGTGAATAATATAAATACAACCACGCAGTGCAATAAACCAACCAACAGACAGAGACCCACAAATAACAACAGACAGATTGTACAATAAATGGGAAATACCAGGTTCATAAACAATAGCCAGGCCAGGGTCATGCACAGAGGATCAGTGGATAAACAAAGGGCAGTTCCAGAATCAGAGACGTAAGCCAGGCCAGGGTCATCAACGGGGGATCAACAGATGGGGTAAGGAACACAGGACAGGGATAGGATTGATGGATCAGACTGCAGGGCAGGGATGCAAGGCAAGAGGTGGGACAGGATAGGAATCAGGACAGGGAGACAGGATCAGGTACTCAGGTAACAGGTTTCAGGAACAGAGCTTCTCAGGATCAGGATCAGGACACAAGGAACGATACCAAGGCAAGGCATAAGTGTGTCTGCCGGGTATTTATACACATCTCAATCGGACTCAGGTGATGCCTGATTGCAGGAGATGATGTTGGCCCCACACTGCCAGGAACCACCCGCTGGTGGATGCCAGTAATGCGGTCCAAAGATCACATAATACTGCCAACAGGGGAATCCTCCTCTGGCAGTTCCACCTGCTGGTGGACCACAGTACTGCACGCCAAATATCAGGCAGTGTCATCAGCGGATGGAACCTTCCCTGACAGTCCCTGACATCCTTGGACAGCTCTTTGTGGACAGGAGTCTTTTTATACAGGTGACAAGCTGGGATTAGGAGCACTCCTTTTAATTGAGTGCTCCTAATCTCAGCTCATTACCTGTATAGAAGACACCTGGGAGCCAGAAATCTTGCTGATTGATAGGGGATCAAATACTTATTTCACTCATTAAAATGCAAATCTATTTATAACTTATTTGAAATGCGTTTTTCTGGATATTTTTGTTGTTATTCTGTCTCTCACTGTTAAAATAAACCTACCATTAAAATTATAGACTGATCCATTCTTTGTCAGTGGGCAAATGTACAAAATCAGCAGGGGGTCAAATACTTTTTTTCCTCACTGTAGAGAAGAGGGATATACACAGCTATGCCGATATAACTGCTTCAGACAAGCTACTGAGGAAGAGCCCTACAGGAGGGAAAGAAAATCCCAACCCGCCCTCTCATTTAAAGTGGTTGTAAACCCTGTACAACCACTTTTACCTACAGGTAAACCTATATTAAGGCTTACCTGTAGGTGCTGGAAATATCTCCCAAACCTGCATGGTTTAGGAGATATTTACAATATGTGCTTGTGCTGATGTCCTCGGTGCATGCAAACTTTAGAAAGGGCACGATCGTGCCATTTCTAAAGGGATCGTGCCGTGACTTGCAGCTTCCGCGCACGTGGGAGTGACGTCACGCGACCCTGGACAGTCACAGAGCCGGAGTCCGCGGTCCCAGAAGGAAGAGGGCTGAAGATGGACGCTTCCAGCCAGTGGGGACAGCGGTGACATGCAGGCTTCGTTTTCAGGTAAGTGACACATAATGGGCTACTATGCGATGCATAGTAGCCCATTTTGCTTTAACTTTGCAGAGAAATAAAGAGGAAGTGAAATCAAAAGCTCCCGAAGGCCGCTGTTAAATTAGTGGCTCCTGGAACAGAAAGATGATGCCCAGGACTGTCAACACAAAGTCGCATCAGATCAGAGGCTATGGTCGCACCAAGTCCAGTGGTGAACGCCCTTGTCAACAGGCAGGAGGTCCCTTGCCTAATCGACACGGGATTAGAGGCCACTGTCATGGAGTACGAGTTCTATGTCCAGCAGTTTGGCAAGCGAGACAAGCTAGACCCTTCTTGGTTGTCCCTCAAGGTGGCCAACAACCTGCCCATCCTTATGGAATGTGTTACCTGGGTAAAGATACAGATAGACAACCAGGTAGTGGAGCAAGTAGGGCTTGTGGTGACTCACAGCCCAGTAAGCTCAATACCTATCATTCTGGGCATGAACATTTTGAAAGACTTGGACTTACCCGGCTTGCTCGCAAGTTTGAGCATTCAGGCCGGAAGGCACAGAGCTGTGTACTGCGAGTTGTCTAGCTCAACATGATCCCAACCTTTGAGGTCTACTGGAAGGCAGTGAAGAAGCAGCCTGAGCAAGTTGGGGGTTGTCCGTACACCCCCCAAGCAAAAGTTACTCCTGACATCTCTCAAGGAGATAATGTGGTCTCTGTCCATCGTTGCTCACAAGAAATTGCAAGGGGCGAGCCCTGTAAATTCCAGTGGAGTGGTCCAGCTTATCAATTTGGGGGCTTCTCTGATCCCGCAGAGTGGAGTAATTTGGGAGAGCCATAGCCCATTGTCCTGGTGTGAAAAAAAGTCGTCAGTCTGCGATTCTGTGAGAACACCGCAAGCTAAATGCCTGCACTCACTGGAATGCTTACCCATTGCAAGGGTGGAGGAGTGACTCATTGCACTAGGGTCAAAGCCAAGTTGTTCTCTACCTATGACCTGGCAAGCAGATACTGGCAACCAAGATGATGAAAAGACTACCTTAATCACGCACCTTGGACTATTCAAGTTTAATCGCATGCCCTTTAGATTGAGCAATGCCCCCAGTACATTCCAGTGCATGATGGAGAGATGCTTGGGAGATTTCGATTTCGAGACTGTGTTAGTCTATCTGGACGATATTCTAATTTTCTCCAAAACATTTGAGAACTGTCTAACAGGTGTTCATCCGTTTAACCCAGTATAAGTGGAAACTCAAGCCTAGCAAGTACCGCTTAAAGTGCCAGAAAATATGGTACCTAGGCCATATTGTGAAAGTCAGAGGGGTCTCCTCAGACCCGGCCAAAGCTCAGGCAGTGCAAGTTTGCGCCCCCCCAAGACTAAAACTGAATTGCGCTCTTTCCTGGGGCTGGTAGGAAGGATACTGTCGGTGGTTCAACCCCAAGTTCGCACAAATCGCTGCTCCTTTCACATAACTCCTGAGCGACCATTCCACCCAAAAGGAAGGGGAGCTGTCACCTTCTATACAGTCCCAGTGGCAATAACCTTAACAACAAGCATTTGAAGTTATCAAACAAAAGTTGACATCGCCCTCCCTGCTGGCCTATGCGGACTACTCGAAGCCCTTCCGGGTGTATACAGATGGGAGCTTACAAGGACTGGGGGCTGTTCTGGCCCTGGAACAGGATGGGTGCATGCGTGTGATCGCTTACATGAGTCGTAGTCTGTGGCCCACTGAGACGAATCCCCATAACTATAACATCTTAAAGCTGCTGGAGTGGGCCACCACCGAGAAGTTTGCTTAATACCTCACAGGGATGGAGATAGAAGGGTTTTTTGCTAAGGACATCAATCCCCTTGCTTATCTCAAAACTTGGGGCCTTAGAGCAGAAGTGGGTTATCCGGTTGACCTGGTTTAACTATAAGATTTGCTACAAATTTGGAAAACATAACAGGCATGTGGATGCTCTTTCTCGCTACCCAGTGGAATGGGGGTGTAGATGCAAGCCGAGAGGACATGGCAGGAGCCCCCATCCTATCTGCAGCAGCCTCCTCATATATCCTCAAGGGAGGGACAGCAGATCTCCAGGAGGAACCCACTGAGATCCATACCTGGATGGCCATCTGTACCTGGCCATCCATAGGTGGATGGCCAGGTACATCCCCCATGGCCATCCACATGTGCAAATTAATGCCCAATCTATGCCAATCAGTGCATTACAAATGGGCACTGACTGGCACCATTATGGAACAAATTAATTCAGTGAAGCCCAGCAATGCCACCCATCAGTGTCATCAGTGCCACCCATCAGTGTCCATCAGTGCCACCCATGAGTACCCATCAGTGGTACGCATAAGAGTGCCCATTGGTGCCGCCTATGAGTGCACATCAGTGCCGCATACCACTGCGACCTATCAGTGCCTATTAGTGCCACCTATCAGTGCCCATCAGTGCCGCCTATCAGTGCCCATCATCAGTGCCACCTCATTGGTGCCACCTCATCTGTGCTCATCGATGCCTCCTTATTAGTGCCCATCAGTGCAGCCATATCAGTGCCCATCATTGAAGAAAACGTACTTATTTACAAAAAATGTTAACAGAAACAAAAGAAAACTTTTTTTTTTCTACATTTCCGGTCTTTTTTTATTTTTTGCGCAAAAAATAAAAATCGTAGAGGTGATCAATTACCACCAAAAGAAAGCTCTATTTGTGGGAACAAAATGATAAAAAATGTGTTTGGGTACAGTATAGCATGACGGCGCAATTGTCATTCCAATTGCGACAGCGCTGAAAGCTGAATATTGGCTTGGGCAGGAAGGTATATAAGTGCCTGGTATTGAAGTGGTTAAACCCCATAAAAGAGGGGAATGACCTCTGTGTCCCATGATGTACTCCAATAAAAGGATTTTACAGGTAAGCTGTTATAAAAATCCTATTTTTTTTATCGTAAACAATGGGACACAGAGCCTAAGTAATAACTTAACCACTTCAGCCCCGGAAGGTTTTACCCCCTTCCTGACCAGAGCACTTTTTACAATTCGGCACTGCGTCGCTTTAACTGCTAATTGCGCGGTCATGCAATGCTGTACCCAAACGAAATTTGCGTCCTTTTCTTCCCACAAATAGAGCTTTCTTTTGATGGTATTTGATCACCTCTGCCATTTTTATTTTTTGCGCTATACACGGAAAAAGACCGAAAATTTTGAAAAAAAATGATATTTTCTACTTTTTGTTCTAAAAAAAATCCAATAAACTCAATTTTAGTCATACATTTAGGCCAAAATGTATTCGGCCACATGTCTTTGGTAAAAAAAATGTCAATAAGTGTATATTTATTGGTTTGCGCAAAAGTTATAGCGTCTACAAACTAGGGTACATTTTCTGGAATTTACACAGCCTTTAATTTATGACTGCCTATGTCGTTTCTTGAGGTGCTAAAATGGCAGGGCAGTACAAAACCCCCACAAATGACCCCATTTTGGAAAGTAGACACCCCAAGGAATTTGCTGAGAGGCATGTTGAGCCCATTGAATATTTATTTTTTTTGTCCCAAGTGATTGAATAATGACAAAAAAAAAAAAAAAAAATTACAAAAAGTTGTCACTAAATGATATATTGCTCACACAGGCCATGGGCATATGTGGAATTGCACCCCAAAATACATTTAGCTGCTTCTCCTGAGTACGGGGATACCACATGTGTGGGACTTTTTGGGAGCCTAGCCGCGTACGGGGCCCCGAAAACCAAGCAACGCCTTCAGGATTTCTAAGGGCGTACATTTTTGATTTTACTCCTCACTACCTATCACAGTTTTGAAGGCCATAAAATGCCCAGATGACATAAAACCCCCCCAAATGACCCCATTTTGGAAAGTAGACACCCCAAGCTATTTGCTTTGAGGCATGTTGAGTCCATGGAATGTTTTATATTTTGACACAAGTTGCGGGAAAGTGACAAATTTTTTTTTTTTTTTTTTTTTTTTGCACAAAGTTGACACTAAATGATATATTGCTCACACAGGCCATGGGCATATGTGGAATTGCACCCCAAAATACATTTAGCTGCTTCTCCTGAGTACGGGGATACCACATGTGTGGGACTTTTTGGGAGCCTATCCGCGTACGGGACCCCGAAAACCAAGCACCGCCTTCAGGATTTCTAAGGGCGTACATTTTTGATTTTACTCCTCACTGCCTATCACAGTTTCGGAGGCCATGGAATGCCCAGGTGGCACAAACCCCCCCCAAATGACCCCATTTTGGAAAGTAGACACCCCAAGCTATTTGCTGAGAGGCATGGTGAGTATTTTGCAGCTCTCATTTGTTTTTGAAAATAAAGAAAGACGAGAAAAAAAATTTTTTTTTTTCTTTTTTCAATTTTCAAAACTTTGTGACAAAAAGTGAGGTCTGCAAAATACTCACTATACCTCTCATCAAATAGCTTGGGGTGTCTACTTTCCAAAATGGGGTCATTTGGGGGGGTTTTGTGCCACCTGGGCATTCCATGGCCTCCGAAACTGTGATAGGCAGTGAAGAGTGAAATCAAAAATTTACGGCCTTAGAAAGCCTGAAGGCGGTGCTTGGTTTTCGGGGTCCCGTACGCGGCTAGGCTCCCAAAAAGTCCCACACATGTGGTATCCCCGTACTCAGGAGAAGCAACAGAATGTATTTTGGGGTGTAATTTCACATATTCCCATGGCATGTTTGAGCAATATATCATTTAGTGACAACTTTGCGCAAAAAAAAATAAAAAAAATAAAAAATTGTCTCTTTCCCGCAACTTGTGTCACAATATAAATTATTCCATGGACTCGACATGCCTCTCAGCAAATAGCTTGGGGTGTCTACTTTCCAAAATGGGGTCATTTGGGGGGGTTTTGAACTGTCCTGGCATTTTATGCACAACATCTAGAAGCTTATGTCACACATCACCCACTCTTCTAACCACTTGAAGACAAAGCCCTTTCTGACACTTATTGTTTACATAAAAAAATAATTTTTTTTTGCAAGAAAATTACTTTGAACCCCCAAACATTATATATTTTTTTTAAAGCAAATGCCCTACAGATTAAAATGGTGGGTGTTTCATTTTTTTTTTTCACACAGTATTTGCGCAGCGATTTTTCAAACGCATTTTTTGGGGAAAAAACACACTTTTTTACATTTTAATGCACTAAAACACACTATATTGCCCAAATGTTTGATGAAATAAAAAAGATGATCTTAGGCCGAGTACATGGATACCAAACATGACATGCTTTAAAATTGCGCACAAACGTGCAGTGGCGACAAACTAAATACATTTTTAAAAGCCTTTAAAAGCCTTTACAGGTTACCACTTTAGATTTACAGAGGAGGTCTACTGCTAAACTTACTGCCCTCGATCTGACCTTCGCGGCGATACCTCACATGCATGGTGCAATTGCTGTTTACATTTGACGCCAGACCAACGCTTGCGTTCACCTTAGCGCGAGAGCAGGGGGGACAGGGGTGCTTTTTTTTTTTTTTTTTTTTTTTCTCTTTATTATTATTGTTTTTTTATCTTATTTTTAAACTGTTCCTTTCATTTTTTTTTTTTTTAAATCATTTTTATTGTTATCTCAGGGAATGTAAATATCCCCTATGATAGCAATAGGTAGTGACAGGTACTCTTTTTTGCAAAAATTGGGGTCTATTAGACCCTAGATTTCTCCTCTGCCCTCAAAGCATCTGATCACACCAAGATCGGTGTGATAAAATGCTTTCCCAATTTCCCAATGGCGCTGTTTACATCCGGCGAAATCTACGTCATAAAATGCTCGTAGCTTCCGGTTTCTTAGGTCATAGAGATGTTTGGAGCCACTCTGGTCTCTGATCAGCTCTATGGTCAGCTGGCTGAATCACCGGCTGCATTTTCAGGTTCCCTGTTGAGACAGGAGAGCCAGAGAAAAACACGGAAGATGTTGGGGGGGGGGGGCATTCCCTCCCACTGCTTGTAAAAGCAGTCTAGAGGCTAATTAGCCACTAGGATTGCTTTTACATGAAAGCCGACCGCTGGCTGAAAAGAATGATACCAAGATGATACCTAAACCTGCAGGCATCATTCTGGTATAACCACTCAAAGTCGTGAATGGCATACCTGAAGACAAAAAAATGGTAACAATAAAGCACAGTAAACGGTAAAGTATAAATAATTACATACCTGAAAAGCAAACGTGATAAAACATAACAACAATAAAACATTGCAGAATAGAATACAGTAAAAAAGAGCAGAACAATAGAGAGAGAATAGAGAGAGAGAGAACAATAAAACGACAACTATTTTTATTTTATATTTTTGTTTGTGTTTTTTTTTTTTTTTTACACTTTTTTTTGTAACTAACTTTTATAACTGTAACCGGTTCCAGGTTCGGGTCTCTCAAAATGCGATGGCATCTCGGGAGACCCTGTGAAAGTGTGCCTAGTCTGTGCAATGCTGTACCCTACGCTAATACTCAACTAGTGCATGCTAGTGTTCAAAACATTCACCAATGCAAAGACCAGGATTATCAGGACAGGAGGGGAGGGACAATAATAGCGGGTGTCACGCCTATATCCGCGCTAGCTGCAGACACGACATCTTTTTTGGGGGGGTTCGTTGGGTAGGGGTACTCGGGAGGACATAAAAATGCCTCTCATGCAGCCGACTGCATTTGGTTGGGGATGTGAATGGGGGAAGTACGGGTGCTGCAGAAGCGGTGGGTTCCCAATTAGGATTGGCGAATGCAGCAGGAAGGGCATTATGGGCACGACGGGCCTGTGTTTGTCTTTTTGGTGGCAGCGGGACACTACTTGTGCTTGCCACCTCACCAGCTTGAACTGCACTTATGGGACTCGCCACGTCACCAAGTGTTACTGCAGTGCTGGTTTGGCTACGTCCGGGGTGTACTAGGCCACTGGCGCTTGCCAGTTCACCAAAACGCTACAAAAAAAACTGTTAGCGATCGCAGGGATCAGGCCTGACTCTGCGAACGCTGCAGTTATGCGTTTAGTGTTTTGTAAGTGACAGTGATCGATCGATACTGCACTTGGGTGGGCTGGGCCGGGCCGGGCGGAGGGGCAAAACGCAGGTGCTAGCAGGTATCTGGGCTGATCCCGCTAACACTGCGTTTTTGGGAACCCTAAACTGCTGGTGACGCTAGTATAGATCTGATCGGATCAGATATTGATGCGATCAGATACTATACCACTAAGGGAGGTGTACGGTGCGTGCGTGGGTGTTAGCGGTACTGGCGCTAATCTGACGCTGCCTGGGGCTGGTGCTTGCCAGTTCACCAAAACGCTACCAAAAAAACTGTTAGCGATCGCAGGGATCAGGCCTGACTCTGCGAACGCTGCAGTTATGCGTTTAGTGTTTTGTAAGTGACAGTGATCGATCGATACTGCACTTGGGTGGGCTGGGCTGGGCGGAGGGGCAAAACGCAGGTGCTAGCAGGTATCTGGGCTGATCCCGCTAACACTGCGTTTTTGGGAACCCTAAACTGCTGGGGACGCTAGTATAGATCTGATCGGATCAGATATTGATGCGTTCAGATACTATACCACTAAGGGAGGTGTACGGTGCGTGCGTGGGTGTTAGCGGTACTGGCGCTAACCTGACGCTGCCTGGGGCTGGTGCTTGCCAGTTCACCAAAACGCTACCAAAAAAACTGTTAGCGATCGCAGGGATCAGGCCTGACTCTGCGAACGCTGCAGTTATGCGTTTAGTGTTTTGTAAGTGACAGTGATCGATCGATACTGCACTTGGGTGGGCTGGGCTGGGCTGGGCGGAGGGGCAAAACGCAGGTGCTAGCGGGTATCTGGGCTGATCCCGCTAACACTGCGTTTTCGGGAACCCTAAACTGCTGGGGACGCTAGTATAGATTTGATCGGATCAGATATTGATCCGATCAGATACTATACCACTAAGGGAGGTGTATGCTGCGTGCGTGGGTGTTCGCGGTACTGGCGCTAATCTGACGCTGCCTGGGGCGACGCATATCACCGCCGGGCGATCGGGGGGCTAAACCTTTATTCGGTAATAAACGGTGGGTGCCCTGACACTATAAAAAATAAACGAACTAACCAGCGTCACCCGTAACGGTTATACGGTGATCAGCGGTGAAAGGGTTAACTAGGGGGCAATCAAGGGGTTAAAACATTTATTAGATAGTATATGGGGGTCCCTGTCGCTATAAAACACTGACGGCGAACCTAAATATTTACGTCCCTAACTAGCGTCACCAGCGACACTAATACAGCGATCAGAAAAATGATCGCTTAGCGACACTGGTGAGGGGGGGTGATCAAGGGGTTAAAACTTTATTAGGGGGGGTTAGGGGGGTATCCTAGACCTAAAGGGAGGTAATACTCACTGCCCTAACACTAACTGTCACAAACTGACACAGCAGTAATCAGAAAAAAAAAAAAAAAAAAAATACTGCTAATGTCAGTTTGTGACAGGGGGGGGGGGGGTGATTGGGGGGGGATCGGGGGGCGATCGGGGGGGGATCGGGGGTGTAAAGTATGCCTGGCATGTTCTACTGTGTGTGTGAGTGTTGTGTGCACTTACATGTCATCTCCCCTCGGCGCTGGAACGGAAACTGCCAGACCGAGGAGAGATGACATCACATCCTCTGCCTGTGTGAAACGACACACAGGCAGAGGAGGATTTCCATTGGCTGGGAGCGATCGCGAGGGGGGGGCCACGATCGGATGGTCTCCCCCTCGCCTCCCGACGCTCCCAGTCAGATGCCGACCGCCGATGGCACCGGGGGGGGGTCCGATCGGACCCCCCGCCCGCGGGAGGCAGATCACGTACGGGTACGTGATTTTGCCTGCCCGTGCCGCTCTGCCGCAGTATATCTGCGTTAGGCGGTCGGCAAGTGGTTAATGGGACGTCCCATAGCAATGCTATTTGAGGGGAGGGAGAGACAACCCATAGGGCACCCCCAGACCTGAGGACTTATACTGCTGCCTGCAGCACACTGCGCCCCTAAGGAAATATCCTTATACCTCCTTACAGCCACCTGATAAAATTTTGTGAATGTATGTACTGAAGACCAAGTTGCGGCCTTGCAGATCTAAGCCCTGGAGGCCTGGTGACGCACTGCCCAAGAAGCACTAACCGCCCTGGTAGAGTGCGCCTTAACTTGAAAAGGGGGAATCTTACCCCTTAAATCATAAGTTTGAATTATAACTTGCCGAATCCACTTAGCGACAGTGGATTTCAATGCTGCCTGTCCTTTCTTCTGACCCTCTGGCAGAATAAATAAGACATCAGTCTTACGAATCTGAGCAGTTGTCTTTAAATAGATTTTCACTGCTCTCACCACATCAAGACAATGTAGTGACTTTTCTTCCCTGGAACATGGTTCTGGAAAAAACGATGACAGGACAATATCTTGGTTCAGGTGAAAACCTGAAACTACTTTTGGCAAAAAATCTGGACGACAGCGTAACACCACTCTGTCCTCATGAATAATGAAATATGGCTTTTTACAAAAAAGAGCAGCCAATTGCGAAACCCTCCTTGCTGAGGAAATAGCAACAAAAAATACCAGCATCCTTGTCAGAAGGACTAAGGGAATATGCTGTATCGGTTCAAATGGCTGTTTTTGTAACACTGACAAAACTAAGTTCAAGTCCCAAGGGCTCAAAGGTGATTTAACTGGCGGATTAATCCGCATCACCCCTTGCATAAAACCCCGGACTAAAGAATGCGTAGCAAGCGGTCTTTGAAATAAAATTGATAAGGCTGAGACTTGGCCCTTAATAGTACCCAAGGCCAATTTCATCTCTACGTCTAATTGTAGAAAGGCAAGAATTCTATGATATATCTCTAAGGGTGCCCTTGGATTCACACCAGGAAACATAAGCCCTCCAGACTCTATAATATATAGTTCTGGAAGCTGGCTTCCTTGCATTAATAAAAGTAGAGATAACTGACCCGGAAAGACCACGTTTCTTCAGAATGTGGGTTTCAATAGCCAGGCCGTTAAATTTAGCATTCGTAAAATGGGAGATGGAATATCGGCCCCTGTGAGAGCAGGTCTGGCCTTAGTGGAAGGAACCGTGGATCCTCCACTGCCATCTTTACGATTTCTGCATACCATGACCTTCTGGGCCATGTTGGTGCTACCAGGATTATCGGCTTTCTTTCCAGCTTGATTCTGCAAAGAAGTTGTGGTAGCAACGGAATAGGGGGGAAGGCATAGATCAGTGAGAACTGATCCCACGGGGTCACCAATGCATCTGTTCCGCATGTGAGTGGATCCCTTGTCCTGGACACAAAGTTGACTAACTTCATGTTGAATCTGGACGCTAGATCTACGTCCGGAGTCCCCCATCTTTGGCAAACAGCCTGAAAAATGTTGGGGTGAAGAGACCATTCCCCTGGGAATAAATGCTGGCGACTTAAGTAGTCCACCTGCCAATTCTCTACTCCCGGAATGAAGACTGCTGATGGGCACAGAACATTCCTTTCTGCCCAAGTTAGAATATGGTTCACCTCTCTCTGCGTGAGAGATTCTTGGTGCCTCCTTAGTGATTGATATAGGCCACAGCCGTGGCATTGTCAGATTGGATCCTGACAGGACAATCCCTTAACCTGGAAGTCCAGGCCTTCAGAGCCAGACGCACTGCCCGAATCTCTAGGATTTTGATGGGCAAGGCTCTTTCGGTTCTTGACCACTGTCCCTGGACAATCATCTTCTCTAGTACTGCTCCCCTGCCTGAAAGGCTGGCATCTGTCGTTAGTACTTTCCAGATAATTGGTCTGAAGGATTTTCCTTTCAGCAGATTCTGGGCTAGTAACCAGCAATTGAGGCTTTGGGACATTCTTGGGGACAGCCGCATTGGCAAATCCAAAGTTTGGATCGTCTTGTTTCAAGCAGACAGGATACTGTTTTGCAACAGTCTCAAATGGAATTGGGCATAATGGACTGCTTCAAATGAAGCCACCATCTTTCCTAACAACCTCATGCAAAGGCGAATTGAGGGATTTCTTTTCGACCTGACCCTCCGCACCAGCTCTCGTATGGAGCTGATCTTTGCCGGAGGCAAGAAGACCTTTTTCTGGGCTGTGATTATGATCAGGCCCAAATACTCCAGCTTTCTTAGCGGTTTTAAGGAAGACTTCTCTAGGTTGAGAATCCAACCCAGACTTTCCAGGTAACTGGTTGTAATGCGTACACTTTGCTCCAAGCGAGCCACTGACTGGTCTATTAACAATAGATCATCTAGGTATGCCAAGACTGTTATGCCCTGTGCCGTTAACCTGGCTAGAGGTGGGGCCATTACCTTTGTGAACACCCGGGGTGCTGTAGCTAGCCCGAAGGGCAAGGCTACAAACTGAAAGTGCTGCTGTTCTATTTCGAATCGCAGAAAACTTTGGTGAGCGGGAAGTATAGGGACATGCAGATATGCATCCCAGATGTCGATGGACGCCTTAAGTTCTCTTCCCTGTAGGATAGAAACTACTGACCTGATTGACTCCATGCGAAAGGAGCGGATTTTCAGGAACTGATTTAGATTCCTTAGATCTAGAATGGGTCTAACAACCCCATTTGGTTTGGTACCGTAGACAGGTTTGAATAAAACCCCAAACCTTGCTCTTCTGTGGGGATCTGTATGATCACCCCAAGCCAATAATCGGTCTAATGCTTGAAACAGAGATTGCCTTTTCCCTGGATCTTTGATCTCAGAAAACGAGACGGTGGAAACTCCTGAAATTCTAGTTTGTATCCTAGAGACACCGTGGAGATGACCCATCTGTCCTGAAATTCCTTTTGCCAGACTTCTCAGTATTTCAGAAGTCTTCCCCCCACTTTGGCGAGGGGGGGGCGCCTCTTCATGATGAGGCTTTAATATTCTGCTTTGCCGATTTCTGTCCCCAGGTCTTCTTTTGTGCCTGGGTCTGACCCTGAGGTTTTCCTCTAGAGTCTGATGGCGGAAGCCGTCGCCACTGCCTAGAGCCGCAGGAGCAGGAGAAAAAGTCTGTTTAAATGAAGGACGTTTATGCTTTCTTTTGACTGGCAAAAGAGTACTCTTCCCACTAGAAATCGTTTGGATGTATTTATCCAAATCATTCCTAGTCGTTCCCCATGAAAAAGGAAACTAGTCAGAATCCTTTTGCAAGGTGGTTCGGCTGACCAATTTTTTAACCACAGGGTCCTACGCATGTGTATTAGCACAAGGCAGGACGCCTGGTGAATAGTCTTTCATGGGGTCTATGGCAAAACATAGTGCCTTTGGTAGTTTGGCCAACTCACGGGCCTGTTCTGCAGGGACCTCCTTAAGGGCCTCTTTGAACTGGTCCTTTAGGGACTGACAGATGCCTATTGCAGCGACTGCAGGCTGAGTAACGGCCCCTGCCAAGGAAAAAGAAGAATTCCAACTTTTTATCTGTTGGATCTTTAAGCATTTGTGCATTGTCTACTGGACAAGTTAAATTTTTGTTCACACTGAAAATCGCAGCGTCAACTGCTGGTACCTTCCATTTTTTGGTGAATTTCTCCTCCATGGGATAGAGAACTGAGAATCTCTTTGGAGGGAGAAAATGCTTGTCCATTCAGCATAAATAAGCTTTTCTAGTAATGCATGGATCGGAAACGCATGAAAAGGCTGTAAAGGTTTTAAAGAACCCAAGGAAGAAACTGAACTTTCAGCGGAATCTGTTAGGGGTAGCATGAAAGTGGAATGAACCAACTCCATAAGAGTTTGTACCAGCAATCTCTCAGATTGTGAGGCTGAAAAAGGTTCACCAATTGTTGTTTCCTCCGCAGAGGAATAATCGGATTGTTTTTCGTCGTGGTCGCCTGAGGGTAATACCTCATCCCGTGTCCACTGTTCCCTTGGTAATGGGTTTGAGATGGGGTGGGGGATCTAGCACGCTTCCTATCCATTTGGATGGAGGATTTAAAGCCGCTAATCTTCCTTCTAGGCCCTGCAGGGCAGAGGAGAATGCATCTTCAGGCACGTATACAGGGCTGAAGTGTGAGAAGCAGTTGCACCACCAATTGGTTCCAATGACTCACCCTGGCTTGCCATGTCTGGTATCTCCGGAGAGGATGACAGTGTGGAGCCATGACTGGAGTTCCCAGCACCTGGGGGTGGAATTTTTGGTACCTTTGTGGTAGCTCTGGAAGCCATAGTGCTAAGCACAAAAGCAGGAGTACAGAGACAAATATACTACTTGCTGAGCAATAGTCTAGCAAACAAATGCCACCATAAAGATCAGCTTTTGATGCTGAGTAACAATTGTATTTCCTGTACTGGAAATGCCTATATACATCCCTTACGTGCCCCAGTGCTCCTGTGTCCTTGTGTGTCATACGTCCTCTTGCTCTGATAGAGATTTTGTAATAATGAGAGCGTCTGTATTAAAAGCCTCAGGTGTGAGCCTGATTGGCATCCTCAGCATCTTCTTCCCTTCAGCGTGTGCGTCGTGTGCTCCACGTGGATGCTACGTCCCGCATACGGCGCCGCCTGCTTTAACCCACGCCCCCTTTTTCTAATACCTGCCCCCTCCTTGTTTCAATAACACTAGTCGGCATTCGGGTCTGCAAATGCAAACCCGATGAGGAGGAGGCTTTGATCGCCGTCTGGCACTGTTGCCAAAAATCTGAACGTGCTACAAGGGCTGGGGCGCAACAATATCTCCTCCATGGGATAATGGGCTTAAATAAAAGGCAAGTTTTACGGGTCTGATATAGCAATGTAATACTTATATAGGAAGCGCCACCGCACCTCTCCGGGAGGGGAGGGGAGTTTATCAGCAGTAGTATGTTTGGCTCCTCGCTTTCCCCTTTACAAGATTGTTATGCAGGGAGTGACTTGTTTTAGTAGGAGCCTTTATACATGACAATATGTTGTTTATGAACTGCTGCTGTACCCCCACTTAGTTTTCTCAGAAGAGGAAATGCCATCTGTTCAATTAAGAACCCTCCTTTTGGCTGCTGGGACCACACACACTGTTTAGCAGGACACAGAGCTGCTGAGAAGCAACGTACCAAAGTATGTGTAATTTATTCCCTCTAGTGAGGATTTGAAGGCATACAATGTTTTTTATATTTTTGGAAGAAAAAAGGCATAGGTGGACTTTTTAGAGTTCCTAGGCTTCTTCCCTTACCTTATCCTCGCTGCAGGATACTGCTGTAACAGACAGATCCAAACTTCACCCATCATGGTGGGTTTCATTAGTAAACCTTCAAAGACCGGGTCCCTATAAAAGGGGTTCCACTCCTTTGGACCTGTATAGCACCCCTCAGGAGCAACTTTAGGTAATTCAGCAAGACCAAAAAGAGTCCTGGTTCCTGGGGTCCAGCCCTCAAAGAGAGGCGTTGCAGGCAAAACCTCGTTCTTCTATGCGAGGCCCAGGTACCATCCTTTGGCCTCAGTGGCTTGGATGGATCCGGTTGTGGAGGTTATTTAAATCCAGCATGGATCCCTCCTGGAGCTCCTCAGAGCACATCTTCACTTGTGACCAACACCTTAGACACTGGTGAAAAAACTGAGGTACTCCTGGATGGAAGAGGGGTTATATAGGGGAGTGAACTTCCTGTATTGGACATACCAGTGTCCACACCTGAAGGTGGCCCATAACCCATTAAGTTATTACTTATGCCCTTTACACACGAGCGGACTTTTCAACTGGACTGGTCCGACGGACCGAATCCGTCGGACAATCCGACCGTGTGTGGGCTTCATCGGACTTCCGACTGACCTTTTTGGACGAAAATCTGACGGACTTTAGATTTGAAACATGTTTCAAATCTTTCCGCTGGAACTCCGCCGGACCCAGTTCCTATTGGGAAGCCCGTTCGTCTGTATGCTGGTCTGACGGACCAAATACGACGCAAGGGCAGCTACAGCACCTGCCTGCGAGAATGTTTCCAGCGCGATCCTATCGCGTTGGTTCTCGGCGACAGGGTACTATACATCTCGCGCTTGTTGTAATAGAAAAAACACATTTTCCTATTGCAGAGAGCGCGAGGAGGAGACAATGTCCCTTAGGTCTGGTATGGATTTTAAGGGGAACCCCCTACACCGAAAAAATGGCATTGGGGTCCCCCCAAAATCCATACCAGACCCTTATCTGAGCACGCAGCCCGGCCGCTCAGGAAAGGGGGTGGGTATGAGCGAGCGCCCCCCCTCCTGAACCGTACCAGGCTGCATGCCCTCAACATGGGGGGTGGGTGCTTTGGGGAAGGGGGGCGCCCTGCAGCCCCCCCACCCCAAAGCACCTTGTCCCCATGTTGATGAGGACAAGGGCCTCTTCCCGAGAACCCTGGCCGTTGGTTGTCGGGGTCTGCGGGCGGGGGGCTTATCGAAATCCGGGAGCCCCCTTTAATAAGCGATCCCGGCCCCCCGCCCAATGTGAATGAGTATGGGGTACATCATACCCCTACCCATTCACCAGGGGAAAAAAGGTGTCAATAAAAAACACTAGACAGGTTTTTAAAGTAGATTAATAGACAGCTTCGGGGGTTTTCTTCTGACTTCGGCGGGTCTTTTCCGACTTCTCCGCTCTCTTCTCCCTGTGTCCGGTTCTCCCGCTCTCCGGTTCTTCTGCCGGGCTCCTCCGCTATCTTCTGCCACTCTCTTGCTAGCGGTGGCCCGGTTTTCTCAGCCGTCTTCTTCCCTCTTCTCTTCTTCCGATGTTGACACGACACTCTCTCCCGCTGTAATGCCATGTGCGAGGTGCACAACAACTTATATAGGCATGGGGCGGGGTCACCACCAGGTATGATGGCACAGTTCCAGCATGCCCTGGGACTGATGTCATAAGGGGTGGGGTCACCATGTGACATCACCCGGTGACCACGCCCCATGCCTATATAAAGTTGTTGCGCACCGTGAACACAGCATTACAACGGGAGAGAGCGTTGTGTCAACAGCAAAAGAAGAGAAGAGGGAAGAAGACAGCGGAGAAGACTGGGCTACCGCTAGCAAGAGAGCGGCAAAAGAGCAGAAGATAGCGGAGGAGCCCGGCAGAAGAACCGGAGAGCAGGAGAAGAAAAGGAGAGCGGAGAAGAGGCCAGAGAGCGGAAGAAGAACTGGACACCAGGAGAAGAGGCCGGAGAGAGCGGAGAAGTCGGAAGAGACCCCCGAAGTCGGAAGAAGACCCCCGGAGCTGCCTAATAAACTACTTTAAAGACCTGTCTAGTGTGTTTTTTATTGACACTTTTTTCTCCAGGTGAATGGGTAGGGGTACGATGTACCCCATACTCATTCACATAGGGCAGGGGGCCGGGATCTGGGGGCCCCCTTATTAAAGGGGGCTCCCAAATTCCGATAAGCCCCCCGCCCGCAGACCCTGAAAACCAATGGCCAGGTTTGTCGTGAAGAGGCCCTTGTCCTCATCAACATGGGGACAAGGTGCTTTGGGGTGGAGGGGCTGCAGGACACCCCCCTTCCCCAAAGCACCCACCCTCCATGTTGAGGGCATGCAGCCTGGTACGGTTCAGGAGGGGGGGGCGTTCGCTCAACCCCACCCCCTTTCCTGAGCGGCCGGGCTGAGTGCTCAGATAAGGGTCTGGTATGGATTTTGGGGGGACCCCCACACAGTTTTTTCGGCATAGGGGTTCCCCTTAAAATCCATACCAGACCTGAGGGCCTGGTATGCCCTGCAACAGGGCTCGCAAGGTGTTAATCTCGCTGATAAAAGCGTTGAGATTGACTTCCTTTTCTAGTCCCGTCGTACCTCAACACGTTCAAAATGAACGTGTGTGGGCAAGTCCAGAAGTCCGCCATAACTCCGTCGAAAGTCCGCCGGGAAGACCGTCGGACCTATTTGTGTGTGTGCGAGTCCGTTTGTTTGGAAAGTCCGTCGGAAGTCTGCTGAAAGTCCGTCGGATAGACCGTCGGACCAGTCCGGTCGAAAAGTCCGCTCATGTGTACGCAGCATAAGGCTCTGTGTCCCATGATGTACGATAAAGAAATGCTGTTTTTTAATTTGCTTGCATGTCCCCCTCTGATCTACAGTGACTGCACTTCCAAGTGCACTTGTAGTGCAGAGTGGATTTGCCTTTAGTAAATAAACCCCTTTGATTCACTGATTATGTCCAAACTCATAGTACTCCTTACCACCCACAAGGCAATGGAGCTTGTGAATGGTTCAATCGCACCCTGTTGGGAATGTTACAGACCCTTGAGCAAGGTCATAGACACCATTGGGACCAGCACATGGAGGCTGTAGTGTGGGCCTATAACAACACGGTCCACCAAGCCATGGGCCATACTTCGTTCTTTCTGATGTTCGGTTGCTACGGCCACTTACCTGTGAATCTCTTACTGGGTTCCCCAGAGTGTACCACACCCGCATGCCCAGCACTTGGGTACAAGAACACTGGAATTGGTTACAGAGAGGCAAGCTGGTAGTGCTGGACAGACAAGGACTTGACCAAGAATTCTGCCCTCGAGGAACTGTCATTGGGTTCGGGGGACCAGGTGTTGGTGAAAAACACCGTAAGTAAAACAGGCAGTAAGCTGGATCCCAAGAAGGAGTGCACCCCCTTTCGGGTTGAGAAGCAGCCCCTCTCTCCAACTCTAGTGTAGGTAGTAGTCTTGGAGGGTCCGAACCCCATTAAAAAGTGACTACACTGCAACCTGCTGCGGCCCTCCCTGTGTGTTGGGTGGTGATTGTTCTTCCACGTATGCTAGAGACAGAAAGGAACAAGTGGATGTTCCACCAGTACAGGAAGTTCCTGACTAATGGTATCTACCACCTCTTGTGCTATCCGATTGGATGCTGACACCCCATGTGACTTTGGCAGACATCTTGGTTCTCACACAGTCTATTTAAGAAACTGGCTCCTGGATTTGGCGCACATTTGGTGCAATGCTAAAGTAGGGACAGGTGACCCATCTGTCAGGGACAGTACATAGCATCAGGAAAAGATTCCTGGAGTAGGGAAAGTACAGGGACACGCCTTCCTTCCTGGAAGCCTCCCCATTCGGGTCCCACTCCTTAAGGCGAACGTTGCTGCCACCTGTGGTCCACTATTCGACCGCCACTTAGCCGTTACAACTTGTGAATGCTCCTGGGCGGGTTGCCTTCCCGCCAGGCCTGTTTTTGCTGGACTTTGTTACAATATATTCTTGAAATTGCACTTGGACTGTGTTTTCTGCCCCCTCACGCTGCACCCACCCACATCATTCACCTTTCATTCCATAGAAAATAACTATAATCCAAAATGATTTTAACTTTACAATCTCCTATTCCACTGGGGGGACACCTATGCTAAAAGTAATTTGCTAAGTAACACAGATTTGCCTGCAAGTAAATTTATATTATACCCTACGGGCAATGGTGAAACAAGAAGTGGGGCTGCAATTTGTTGCAGAGAGGTGCTGGCAGAAAAAGGGATAATATGACAATATATTGGAATTTTGAGGTGTGGGGTGTGACACCCTGGGTAACTACAACTCTAGTTGTAGTTGCCTATGACATTCTCCTCTATCATTCCATAGAAAATGATGATAGCCCACTTAAACTGAAAGTCCATACAAAAACTAAAAACCCTGCATATATAGCCACAAACTTTCTAACACTAACCTATCTAGTCCTAAAAAGAAAAAATCAGTATACATACCTTTTCTACAGGCGATCCGACCTGATCTCCAGTGGCGGAAACTCTGATCCTACGCTGAGCTGTCAGCCGCAGCTTCGCCGTGTGGGCAGGGGACACGTCCTCAACGGAAGCCTCATAGTAACTCTATGGGTGACGTCACTTTCCATTCATTTCACAGCCGATGTCAGACGTGTACTCAGCAGAGCTTCCGCCGCTGGAGATCGTGTCGGGTTGCCTCTAAAAAAGGTATGTATGCTGATTTTTTTTTTCTTTTCAGGGCTAGAAAGGATAGTGTTAGAAAGTTGGTAGCTATAGCTGCAGGGATTTTAGTTTTTGCATGGACTTCCACTTTAATACCATTTTTAAACATCGTCACTACGTCGCCCAATGTTTTTTGTTATACGTCTAATGATTTTTGACTCTAAATCACATCCTGCTTCCCATTATATTCTATGGACATTCAATTCTGTAATTCACCCTTGTCATTCCATAGAAAACAGCTACAGTCACCTCCATAAATATTGGGACATCGACACAATTCTAATCTTTTTGGCTCTATACACCACCACAATGGATTTGAAATAAAACAAACAAGATGTGCTTTAACTGCAGACTTTCAGCTTTAATTTGAGGGTATTTACATCCAAATCAGGTGAACAGTGTAGGAATTACAACGGTTTGTATATGTGCCTCCCACTTTTTAAGGGACCAAAAGTAATGGGACAGAGTAACAATCATCCATCAAACTTTCACTTTTTAATACTTTTTAAATTAAATCCTTTTTATTGAATTCAGGCTGTACAAGTAGTGAGAAAAGTATCACATAAAGCATTTAAAAACCATTAACCAACTATACACTGTCACAAGCATTTATCAGTACAATAGCCAGTTTTTCCTTTTACCTTACCCCTAAAGATCCCCTCCCCTATTACCCTTTATCCCCCACTTCACCCTATCCCATTAGCCACTTTGATAAAACATTACCTAGTACCTATCGTACATTATTAAACAATAAAGAATTAATTTATCTCTCATTTCTTCTGTATCCACTACGTTACCCTCTAAGCCACAGAGTTCCTACAAGCCTTCCTTAGAAATTTCATAAAGGGTTGTTCATTCCTTGGAGCCATAGCTTCCAGATCTTTACGTATTTTCTATAACTTCCCCTTCTAGTATGAATTATCTTTTCGGTTCTCACCAAAGCATCTATTGTTCTAACCCATTCTTCCGGGGTGTGGGGCACCACTGACAGCCAGGATTGCGCTATCAGCTTCCTCGCTTGGTATAGACATCTCACCACTGCAGTAACTATGCTACAATTCCCAAGGTTCATTTTAACTAAACCCAGAACGCATACTTTGGCCTCAAGTTCCAATCTGATCCTAAACCTGGTTTCAATAATATTTAAGATCTCTGACCAGTATCTAACTAATTTTGGGCATCTCCACATCATATGAATAAGATCCCCTGTCTCCAGACATCTGGGACACTTGTCATCCAGTCTTCGACCAAACCTATGCAGCTTCTTGGGTGTGTAGTAAGCTCTGTGCAATAGCAAGAGGTGCAAGGCCTGCTGCGACGGAGAGACAGACACCAGAGGGCCAAGCTCCAGAATCCTACTCCACTGATCATCTGCCAACTCCCCCACATCAGCCTCCTACCCCTCTCTGGTGCGCGAGAGTGTTTGTAGCATTGTCATCCTGGCCGTCAATTGCCCATATATCACAGATATTAAGACTTTGGTACTGGTTGTCCTAGCTACTTTGTTAAGAATGGTGTTTTACACCATTCCAATGACTTATTCCTAAATTGTTTGTGCAGAGCATGCCTGATCTGAAGGTAACAGTAAAATGTTTCCTTTGGTATTCCAAACTCCCGTCCTAGGTCAGTAAAAGATTTTAATATATTGCCATTGAACAATTGGGCCAACCTGTATATACCGTGTCCTTCCCACATCCTATTTTTCTCTATAGCTAGTAACTCCTGCAGCTGCTTATTATGCCATATGGGTGAAAACTCAGTAAGGCCCTTGTACCCCATATCTCTCTTAACTGACTGCCATACTTTGCCAACCATCTTGTGTGTTGGAAGCTCACACCGAAGTGACCCGGCCTCCAATGCCCCTGCTAAAGATTTATGTGGGCTGCCCACTAACATACTTTTTCCACTAGCATTCGCCGCTCCCAGGGACTCACAACCCCCCAAATGCTGCAATTGAGCAGCCAGAAAGTACCTATATGGATGGGGGACTGCCATTCCCCCCTCCCTAGCAGGTCGCTGCAGAGTTTGTAGGCTAATCCTAATCCTCCATATTAACTCTCGGAAGAGAGTGTTTATTTTTACAAACCAATCTCTTCCGATCCAAACCGGGGAGTTATGGAGTATATACATTAGTTGTGGCATCCAAATCATTTTGACCAAGTTAGCTCGACCTGCCACAGATAGGGGGAGTCGACACCAAATGTCACTCTTCCTTTTGAATTTCTCTAGGAGTGGAACTAAATTATCCCTGATATAGTGATTGGGGTTGTTTGACAAAACTATACCAAGATATTTAATCTTTTCCAATGTTTTAACACGGGGTATACCATGAGGGAGTGAACTAATGGTTGAGTCAACTGGGAGAAGCATAGACTTCTCCCAATTGACTATCAAATCCATAAATCTCCCAAATCCCTCCACCAGCTGCATCGCTTTTTCTAATGATGGCCCCATATCACCCAGAAAGAGTAAAACGTCATCAGCATATAACGCTATTCTTTCTTCCCCAAATTTCCTTTTATATCCCTGCAATCCAAGCGAGTTTCTCACTGCCTATGCAAAAGGCTCCGTTGCCAGGGCGAACAACAGGGGTGACAACGGACACCCCTGTCTTGTACCCCTCCCAAGGGATAACCTTTCTGAGTATTCGTTATTAATTTTTAATCTGGCGCTCGGGTGTTGATATAGTGTTTTAAGCCATTTAATAAATAAGGGGCCAAAGCCATATTTCTAAAGTACCCACCATAGATACCCCCATTCCAGGGTGTCAAATGCCTTGGCAATATCCAAGGACAAGATAACTCTGGAGCCCTTATTCTGTACCGGGGCCTGAAGATTCAAATATGTTCTTCTGATATTTATACTGGTAGACCTGTTATGGATAAACCCAGTTTGGTCTGAGTTTATAAGGCTTGAAATGCAATTGTTTAGCCTAGTTGCCCCAACTTTTGCCAAAATTTTGACATCAGAGCATAACAATGATATTGGTCTATATGAAGATGTATCAAGTTGGTCCTTCCCCTCCTTCTGTATTAATACTATATTAGTTTCAGACATCGAGGTAGGCAGTCTACCTACTGTAGCCGCCCAGTTCAGTGTCTTCAAAAGCTCTGGAACCAGCACCTCCCCATAGTGTTTGTAAATCTCTGAAGGGAGTCCGTCTGGACCCGGGGACTTCTGATTGGGCATCTCCACCACGGCTTGCTTCAATTCCTCCAAAGTTATGTGGGCTTCCAGTCTATTCATATCTATTGCCGAAAGAACCGGCAACTTGACTCCCTCTAAAAATTTCTCCATCTCTCCCCGCACTGAGCACTGTCGTGACTTATATAGCTCACTATAAAATTCAAAAAACGTTTCCTTGATTACCAAAGGGTCAGACGATGTTTCCCCACTTATTGTCTTAATCATATGGATTGTTGAAGAGGGAGAATTTGTTCTGGCCAGTAAAGCCAACATTCGGCCCACTCTTTCCCCTTCCTCAAAATACTTTTGCCTCTGGAAGAGTCTCATATTTTCAGCAATTCTAATTTTTTCCATTTTATATTCCTGTTGCTTCTTTACCCAAATTTCCTGCTTCTCCGGGCTTGGGTCCATCACATAGTTTCTCTCTGCCTCCAAAAGCTCTTCTCTAATATACTCTCCCCTTGCCCTTGCTTGCTTCTTTACCTTTGATAGCTGTTGGAATAGGAGCCCCCTAAGGAACGCTTTTAAGGAGTCCCAGATCACACCCTCCGATGCAGATCCTGTGTTATGCTCTATAAACTCTCTTAATCTTGCAGTTATTTCTTCCATATTCCCTATTATCTCCAACCATATTGGATTTAATGACCACGTTCTCTGAATATTTCTATCACGTATAATTACCGTTACTGTCAGTGGTGAATGGCCCGATACCCCCCTTGGCCAGTATTCTATTTTTCCTATTAAAGGTTGAACTTGTCGGTTACCTATGGCCAGATCGATACGGGAGAGAGTGCGGTGTGACCCTGAGAAGCAGGAGTATTGCTGGTCACTTGGATTACAAACTCTCCATAAGTCACACCATCCAATCTCCTCAAGGAACTGTGCCAGGCGGCCTTCCGGCACCCTTTCCCCCCTAGACCCAGGCGGAAACCTATCCAATCTGTTATTAAGCACTGCGTTAAAATCCGCCACCACCATAACCGGGACATCTTTTTTATTCTCCAGATACTCCAATAGTCGATACAAAATCTCCTTTCTAAATGGGGGAGGAATATACAGATTTGCTATAACAAATGGCCTACCCTCTATCAAACAATACAAAAAAATGTAGCAACCCAACCTATCGATACTGACATCCCTGCAGGAAAACACTAGCCCTTTCCTAACCAGAATGCTCACTCCCTCTGAATAAGAGGAGTACACAGAGTGGAATTGTGTCTGGAACTTCTTATTTCTAATTTGTAATTTAGTCTCGTTAGTCAAATGTGTTTCCTGCAGGCATATCAGTTCAGTGCCATACGATTCCAATTCCGAGAATACAGTGGCTTTTTTAATGGGGTCGCCCATACCCCTAGGTACTTATTCCAAATGTTCTGAACTGCATTGGATAAACAAGAAAAAAAATACCAATAAAATAAATACAAAGAGCAAGGAAAAATTTGACTCATAGCTCAATGAGAAGAAAATCAGAGCTTGGAGGAAGAGGTTGCCCTAAAACAGCTCTATTATATAACAAAAACCTCCAACCACCCTTTTGAAAACACCAATCTAACAAGTGTGCCCTTCTTTCTACCAGCCAGTTGAATATTTGCTTTAAATTGTCTATGACCCTAAAAACTACAATCAGTGCTAATACTGTAAAAAGGGAGCAAGGAGAGATCAAGCGAGGAGAACCCCTACCTTCCCCTCCCCCAACACCATCTGAAATTTCCTTTCTATCCTTTATTATGTGTGTGTTTATTATTAAGTGATTATACTCAATTTTCTTCCCCCTCCCAGACCTTAACGTCAGTGCTCTACAACTTTTTACTACTACTATTACCACTTTGACTCCCATTCCCTTGAGTGACCCCTTCTTCCCTCCCCTTTGCCTATCTTGGCCTACCCTAGGGGCATTCCTTGTGACCTTTCTAACCCCCTTGACCTAGTCCATCCAAACCCCCACTCCACACTCTAATTGTGAGTCATTTATACTAACTATCGACCCCTGCACACCCCTCACTCCCCCCCCCCCACACACCCAAATCCCACCAAGAGAACCCCCACCCACAACCGTGTTAATTCTCTCATTAGCAACTTCACCAACCCACCCCTCCCCCCTCCCAGTCCCTGCTGCAAAAAAAAAAAAAAAAAACATTTAAGGGGAGGAACCCCCCATTTAACATGAATAATTTAAATTCCAACTCTAAAAGTTCTTTTTATTCTCTTTGAGCCACTCCGTGACCCATCCGACAGATTCAAAAAAGTGGGTTGCCCCTAGGGCCACAATGCGCAGCCACGCTGGGTATAGTAGAGTATATGGTATTTTATAGTTCCGTAGGGTTTGCTTAATGTCCGTGAAGCCTGGCCTTCTCTTTTGCAAGTCCGGAGAGTAGTCTGGATATATAGATATTCTAACTCCGTTATAAAAAATGTCCCCTTTTCTCTGGATTTTTGCACCAATATCATCTTGTCTTTATAGCTAAAGAACTTCATTATCATTGGTCTAGGGCGACCCCCCGAATATGTAGACCTGGTAGGCACTCTGTGTGCTCTCTCAATGGCAAAGAGATGCGAAAAAGTCTCAGCCCCAAAAACCTCCCTGAGCCACTTTTCCATGAACTCTTCAGGGCAGGAGCCCTCACTTCTCTCAGGAAGACCCATTACCCTCACATTCTGTCTGCACAGCCTGTTCTCCCATTCATCCATTTTAGATTTATTTGCATCTAACTGGGTTTGCATTTTTTTAAACTCTTGCCTCATTGGGTGTACGATATCTTCTACTTGACTTAGCCTCTCCTCCAAGATGGTAGTTCTCTCCACTGTTTTCTGAAGCTCTTGTCTCATAATGCATAGCTCTTCCTTAAGGCCTCTTAGCTCAGTGTTTCTCAAATCCAGTCCTCAAGGCGCACCAACAGGTCATGTTTTCAGGATTTCCCTCAGATGAAACAGCTGTGGTAATTACTAAGGCAGTGGAACTGATCAAATCACCTGTGCAAAATAGTGGAAATCCTGAAAACATGACCTGTTGGTGCACCTTGAGGACTGGAGTTGAAAAACACTCTCTTAGCTCATCACACAGATCACTCAACGACCTCCTGCAAGCATTTACTGCACACAATACCTCCTTTAAAGTAGGCTCCTGTTCATTAATTATGCTTAAATTAAGAGTAGTGTCAGTAACTTTTCTCGGGAGATCCCTCTCAGGGCTTTTTTTTATTCGCTATTCTTGTACTGGCGGACGGAGTAACTGTCGCTTTCCCCAGGCTCTTTGTCGCCAAAACCCCGACAATGTTTTCTTTGGGGGTAACTGATTACCCCTAACTCGGAATTGCGAGGGTGTATGTGCAAACTTTTCTAATTTTGCTGCGGCTGTCACTGCAGATACCATTTGATTCCCCTTCTCTTTAGATGAACGGGTAGTTTGTGAGGATAAATTCTCCTGGGGCTGTTGCTGCTGATCCTCCCCCTTTTTCCTAGTCATGGTTGAATAAACAGCAATACAGCGATGTGAATTGGTATATTTAGAAGGGATATCGGAAGGTCCCCACCTCAATTGGTTGGGTTACTCCTGTCCTTTAGGAATAGTAATGGACCCCCAGACACTCTGCGGCGAGCGACCACAATTTTTATATATCAGTTATATTTCAGTTCTGCTTTAATTACCCCACTCCTTTTCCCCCACCGGGAACTATGCAGATGGTGTGCCCGTGCCAGAACGCGTCCCTCCACTCGATGTTCCAGTGAAGCGTGTACGGCGTGGCCGATGCCAGTCTCCCTTCCGCCTCTCACGGGCTTGCGGGCTCCACTCAACCTCTCGCGATGCTACGGAGCGTCGCCGAGCAACCAGATGCTGCAATAGTGAGTCGTCCGGGCTTCAATCCACCACGCAACAGAACCTCCTATGGGGCCGGTCTCCCTCACTCACCACAGCCACCGGACAAATGCAGCTCCACTCGCTGCCCCCATCGAAAGCAAACAGCAGAGGGCCGGCAAGACAAAGCACGAAGGTATGGAGGAACCACGGGGGTTCTCAAAGCTGGATTAGCCTATTAAGGGTAACAGCATTGGTGCAGCATTAGGACTAGGACCGGGAGAGAGCACGCACTCCACCACTCATACCAACATCCGGTCACGCCCCCTCGTCATCAGACACACTTTTTAATACTTGGTTGCAAATCCTTTGCAGGCAATTACAGCCTGAAGTCTGGAACGCATAGACATCACCAGACGCTGGGTTTCATCCCTGGTGATGCTCTGCCAGGCCTCTACTGCAACTGTCTTCAGTTCCTGCTTGTTCTTGGGGAATTTTCCCTTCAGTTTTGTCTTCAGCAAGTGAAATGCATGCTCAATCGGATTCAGGTCAGGTGATTGACTTGGCCATTGCATAACATTCCACTTCTTTCCCTTAAAAAACTCTTTGGTTGCTTTCGCATTATGCTACGGGTCATTGTCCATCTGCACTGTGAAGCGCCGTCCAATGAGTTCTGAAGCATTTTGCTGAATATGAGCAGATAATATTGCCTGAAACACTTCAGAATTCATCCTGCTGCTTTTGTCAGCAGTCACATCATCAATAAATACAAGAGAACCAGTTCTATTGGCAGCCATACATGCCCACGCCATGACATTCCCACCACAACGCTTCACTGATGAGGGGGTATGCTTTGGATCATGAGCAGTTCATTTCCTCCTCCATACTCTTCTCTTCCCATCACTCTGGTACAAGTTGATCTTGGTCTCATCTGTCCATAGTATGTTGTTCCAGAACTGTGAAGGCTTTTTTAGATGTTGTTTGGCAAACTCTAATCTGGCCTTCCTGTTTTTGAGGCTCACCAATGGTTTACATCTTGTGGTGAACACTCTGTATTCACTCTGGTGAAGTCTTCTCTTGATTGTTGACTTTGACACACATACACCTACCTCCCAGAGTCTTCTGGGTCTTTTGGTGTTGCTGAGCTCACCAATGCATTCTTTCTTTTTAAGGATGTTCCAAACAGTTGATTTGGCCACACCTAATGTTTTTTCAGCCTAATGATGGCTTGCTTCACTGATAGGGACAGCTCTTTGGATCTCATATTGAGAGTTGACAGCAACAGAATCCAAATGCAAATAGCACACTTGAAATGAACTCTTGACCTTTTATCTGCTCCTTGTAAATGGGATAATGAGGGAATAACACACACCTGGCCATGGAACAGCTGAGCAGTCAATTGTCCCATTACTTTTGGTCCCTTAAAAAGTGGGAGGCACATATACAATCTGTTGTAATTCCTACACCGTTCACCTGATTTGGATGTAAATACCCTCAAATTAGCTGAAAGTCTGCAGTTAAAGCACATCTTGTTTGTTTCATTTCAAATTTATTGTGGTGGTGTATAGAGCCAAAGAGATTAGAATTGTGTTGTCGCAATATTTATGGACCTGACTGTATATTGCCAGGTAATCTCAATTTACAATCTGCTACTCTGCTTGACGAACACCTGTGCTAAAACCCGGCTGTGCCATCTCTCAGATTTGCTTGCAAATGAGTTTATATTTTGCTTCCCATTGTATCCTATTGACTTTCCCTTCTATTATTCACCTTTGTCATTCCTAAGCCAACAATGATAATCCCACTTCATCTAAATTTTAACCACTTCCCGCCCACCCTATACCAATATGACGTGCGCAAAGTGGCTCTGTTATTACATATGATGCCCGGTCAGGAAAAGGATAACACAGGGGCGCGCAGCAGGGTGATAGTTGATGTGGCGTGTCAGTCTGACACACTGCATCTCCGATCTGGGTAAAGAGCCTCTGACAGAGACTCTTTACCACGTGATCAGCTGTGTCCAATCATAGCTGATCACAGTGTAAACAGGAAGAGCCATTTATCAGCTTTTCCTTTACTCGCGTCTGACAGACGCGAGTAGAGGAGAGCCGATCGGCTGCTCTCCTGACAGGGGGGTCTGCGCTGATTGATTATCAGCGCAGCCCCCCCCCCCCCCCAAGGATGCCCACCCAGGGCCACCAGGTATCAACTTTTTTTTTTAAATTCAATACTTTTTATTAGGAATATATATTTATCCGCCAAACAACACTGTTTACACAGTGTATAAAAACATTACAAAAGCAGACATAAATACAACCAATCGCTTTTCCCCTTTCCACCTGTCGCCCCCCCCCCCCCAACCACTCCATCCATTCTTACCTCACTTCCACCCCACCTACCCCAGACTTTCAACCTGCAATCACTCCTACCATTCTACCTGACTATCTTATTTCTATTCGGGGCGCTCCAACTTCCATATATTCTTATATTTCTTCATATTGCCTCTCTTCCCATACCAGAATTTCTCCTTCACAATCATATCTTTAACCTCTTTCATCCATTCTGCCATCGTCGGGGGATCTTTTGCCTCCCACTTCCGTGCTATTAACTTCTTTTCTTGGAACAAACATCTAATTATTGCAGTCTGGGTGTCTTTTAATATGCCATTCTTCTCCATCAAGCCCATAAGACAAGTCCTAGCCTCCATGCCTAACGATGCCCCAAACACAGAATTAATTTTATCAATTATACCTTCCCAATACCTATGCAACTTGGGACATCGCCAGAGCAGGTGTATCAAATCACCTCCCCTATCCCCACACCGTTGACATTTAGCGTCAGGCCTCTTTTCAAATATGCATAATTTTAATGGTGTATAATATGACCTATATATCAAATACAGGTGAGATACCCACTGTGACGGAGAAAGAGAAACCCTGGGCCCTAATGCTAAGACATATTTTCTTTGTTTCTCCGTTATTGTGCCAACATCTCTCTCCCATTTCATCCTGTTTTTAGACTCCACCACTCTCTCCTGCCCCGCTATGTTTATACTCCTATACATATGAGATAATAACCCTCTAGAAGATCTAGTATTCACCAGTTTCCTAAGCAAGGGCATTTCACTCCACTCTATCGCCTTCCCTCTGAATTGTACATCCAGGGCATGCCTAACTTTCAGATAACAAAAAAAAAGTCGGTTCGGAACTGCATACTCCTCTCTTATCTCTTAAAAATGATTTCAGCCTGCCTGCCCTATACAACTGTGCCAAGCAATGGATGCCTCTCCTGTCCCATTCCTCTATTTTACCCATCACATTGAGCTCTTTTACATTTTTATTGTTCCATATTGGAGAGAATTTAGAGAAACCAGTATAACCCAACACGGCCTTTACGGTCTCCCAACTTCTAACCATTAGCTGAACTGTAGGACAACTGGAACCAAAAGAATCTGCCTCCACTGCTTCCACTATTGTGTCATGGCTAATACTGTTCAATATATTACTTCCTCCTCCCCTTTCTTCGGGCAAGTTACTACCTCTCATATATTGCATTTGAGCCGCAAGAAAATAACCCCATGGGTCTATCGATATCGGTATCGGTCGCCGCAATACCTGTAAACGGATCCTTGCCGCCCCATTTTTCCAAATTAATTCTCTAAACACGTGGTCCAATTTTTTGAACCAGTGTTTTGGAATCTAAACGGGGAAATTGTGTATTACATACAAAATTTGTGGCATCCATACCATCTTAATTAAATTGTACCGATCAGCGACCGAGAGAGGAAGGCGACCCCACACTCGACTTTTCTGTTTTAGTTTTACCATAAGTGGAACTACATTTCCCGTTATGTACTGCCCCGGGTCTCTTGTTATATTTACCCCTAAGTATCTCATTTGACTTACTACTCTTATTGAATCTACATGTTGCGGAAGAGGTTCTACAAGGGGGTCTATTGGCAAAAAGTACAGATTTTTCCCAATTGATTGCCAGTCCAGAGAAATGTCCAAATTCTTTAATTATCCCCATAACTGCTTTCAAAGAGACCTGCGTGTCTTCTAAGAACAACAAAGCTATCTGCATACATTGCGACTTTCTCCTCCCTCCTTCTTTTGAATCCCCAGAATTCTTGAGAGGCTCTTAAGGCAATAGCCAATGGCTCCAGTGCGAGGGCGAAGAGCAGGGGTGACAGTGGGTACCCCTGCCTCGTTCCCCTCCCCAACTGGAACCATTAAGAACACTCCCCATTGACCCGAACCTTGGCCCTCGGTTTATCATATAAAAGTCTTAACCATTGCACAAAGTTAGGGCCAAATTGAAATTCTGCCAATACCTTCCACAAATAGTGCCACTCAAGGCTGTCAAAAGCCTTGACCTCATCTAATGATAGAATGGCTCTATTCCCCCCATTCTCTATTAGCAGCTGCATATTTAAATATACTTGCCTTATATTCACACTCACAGATCTATCCAGTATAAAACCGGTTTGGTCTGGATGTATTACTTTAGAAATTATTCTTTTCAGCCTAGTTGCCAGGGCTTTTAACAAGATCTTAACATCAGAGCACAAGAGTGAAATCGGTCTACATGAGGCTACATCAAGCGGATTTTTCCCTTCTTTTAAAAATACTTTTATTGTGGCTTCAGTCATAGATATGGGCAATCTTCCTTCCACCACGGCCCCATTAAGTGCCTCCAATACTTTTGGGAGAAATACGTCCCCATATCTCTTGTATATTTCTATAGGCAGACCATCAGGGCCTGGTGCTTTCTGATTCGCCATATCTACTTTTACCCTTTGCAGCTCTTCCAATGTCAACGGGGCTTCCAGTATTTCCCTATCCTCGCTGGATAAAGGGGTTATTTTCAGTTTTTCAAAAAACTCCATTTCCCCCTCTACATTAATTTGTGGGGTACTATACAGGGCTTCATAATAATTTTTAAATACCTCTACTATTCCCAGGGGAGCTCTTATAATTCTCCCTTCCCTATCCCAAATTGCTGATATAAGTGGATGAGGGGCCATTTGCTCTAGCTATCAATGCCAGGGTTCTCCACACTAGTTCTCCTTTCCCAAAAAAAAACTCAGTTTCTGAAACATTTTCCTTTTTTCCTCTTTCTCCAATACTAATTTCCTGTATTCATCCTGGCTCTCTACCCACTCACCATATCTGACTAAAGTTGGTTCCTCCACATACCGCACTTCAGCTCCCCGCACCCTTTCTTTTGCTTTATATTCCTTAACCTGTGATTGTCTCTTAACATAGCAGATTTTTTGTATCAATATCCCCCGAAGAAAAGCCTTCAGGGAGTCCCTTATTATACCCAACGGGGCAGTTCCTGAAATTAAGTTTATAAATTCCTCTAAACTACCTGCGATAACCCCAATATCCTCAATTACTTTGAGCCAAAAGGGATTCATTTTCCAGTCCTCCCCACCATAGCTCGATCCAATTTTAAATTGAGAAAGCCACTGGTGAGTAATCCAAAAACCCCCTTGGCTCGTAGTCTACCTCTGCCATTAAATTTAAGGCTTCCTCATTGCATAACACAAGATCGATTCTAGATAAAGTGGCATGCGTCCTAGAGTGGCACGAATACTGCTTCACACCCGGATGCCACTTCCTCCAGTTATCCACCAGCCCTACCTCCTCACAGAATTGGAGAAGCAGGCCTTTGGGTACCCCTCCAGAAGAAACCCTTGATGGGAACCTATGTTGTCATCTATGGTCATATTAAAGTCCCCTGCCACTATGACTGGTACCCCGGGTTTATCCGCTATAAAACTTATTAAGTCGCACAATATCTCTGTATTAAATGGTGGAGGAATATATATATTAGCTAATACACATTCTCAACTTTCAATAATACAAAAAAGAAAAACATACCGTCCATTCTCATCCATCTTACTCTGTCTGCAGGAGAAAAGCAGTCCAGAGTTTATCAATACACTCACACCCCTTGAATAGGAGGTATGAATTGAGTGATACTGCTCTTGGTAATTCCTGTTCCTCAAGGCACTAGTTGTATCTTTGTCGAGGTGAGTCTCCTGGAGGCAAAGTATCTTAACACCACCCGTCCTGGTCATAGAAAAAATTGCCTGTTTTTTGGACATCTCCCTTACCCCCCGCACATTCCATGAGCATATCTTAACACGCCTAAAGGGATCTGGGATTTTCCCTCTACCATCTTTGGTACCTATCATTCTCCTGCCCCTGTACCTGGTCTCCTCTCAAAATAATTCTTACCCCTAAAACCATTGTGTCTAGTGTTTGAAAATATTAGTGATTTTAGTTTTTGTACAAACTCAAAACATCTTACCTCAATCCACTCCACACATCTACCACCCTCATACACCCTTGCAACCTTATGCATACCCCATACCCCAACCCTCTCTGCCCACCCTCCTTCTCCAATCCTCCCTCCCCTTTTCCCCCTTACCCAACCTTGGGCCCATACTAAGGGCTTCTAAAGTGACCGTATTAACCCCCCAAAAGTGAGTATAACTCTTTTTTCTCTTTACGTTGCTACCCAAACCTTATGAGTGGGGCATTAACCCCAACATGACCAGTGTACTCAAAAAATTTTTTTATATATACTGCCCCCCCATACCATCACCTCTATAAATGCACAAATATATCAAGGGGAAACACAAAAAAAAAAAATGCACAGGAGCCTTCAACTAGACAGGGACCACCAGAGTCTAGTTTTTATCCCATTTTCTCATGTCCCTTCACCCCGCTATAACCTTCCTTCACTCTTCTCCAGCCATAATGATACTTCTGCAGGAGCATTGAAGAACTTCACCTCCCCAAATGCTGTTATGCGTAAGCGTGCGGGATAAAGTAATGCATAACTAATTTTAGACTGTCGCAGTCTGCGTTTGCACTCTGTAAATTTTGCTCTTTGTTTCTGTAGCTCAGGGGAAAAATCTGGATATAAAGAAATCCTTACGCCATTATACTGTATGTTTTTCATTTCTCTTGCTTTCTGAAGAATAGTGACTTCGTCCTTAAAGAACAAGAATTTAACAATAAGAGGCCTTGGCTGACCCCGTGAAGATGGCACCCTGAAAGCGACTCTGTGTGCACGCTCAATTGCAAAAAAACTTGACAAGGTATCTTTACCAAACATATCTCTGAACCATCCTTCCAAAACTCTATGGGGTTGTTGCCTTCACTTCTATTGGGAAGACCAAGAACTCTTACATTCTTCCTGCGTGACCGGTTCTCTAATTCGTCCATTTTACGTATACACATTTCTAATTGATCCCTCAGGATTTTTACTTCTTGTCCCATTGGGTTCACATCATCTTCCACCTGACTAAGTCTCCCCTCAAGAGTGGTAGTCCGAGCACATACCTCCTGCACATCTTGTCTTAGGGTAAATAAATCATCCCTAATACCTCTAAGCTGATCAGATAGGTCAGATAATGAAGTATTGCAGTTAACTGCTAGGAGAATGTCCTTTAAAGATGGTTCCTTCTCTAACACTCCCATTCCTTCTGCTAATTCATTACTCAGTCCACACTCCCTTTTCAGGGCTGTTTGTGATGCAGATTCTGCCAATATTGCAGATGCGCCTATTGCTGCTGAGCCTTGACTTTTCCTCCCCCCAGGGTGGCTGACCTGCGGCCCCAGATGTTGCACACCCCATATCCTGACTCCCTTTCTTGGGTTTATGGTTAGGTGTGCGAGCAAAGCGCTCCAGCTTTGCAGCAGCAGCTTGACTTGCCTTATCCTTGGGACTACGCTGGTTGTGAACATCGGCTCCATCCTGCACCGCCACTCCTCCGCACCCCTCTTCCTGGTCATCTTAGCATGAACCTCCCCTTGGATCTCCAGGGTACTAACGGCTGCACAGTCCCAGGTGTGCGCTTCCTCCCTTCTTACTAGGGAGTGCGCTGCTGGATCCTATCCCGGGAGAGAACCGCAAAAGAGCATGCGGGCGGAGGGCCGAGCGGACAGTCTCCTTCCTCCCAATCAGCTGTTCAGCTTTCCAGCGTCCCCTTCCCCACGCTGCCAGGCAGGATCACACTGAGGAACACACTGTAGGATCCTATCCCAGGGAAGCCACAGGCGGACGTGCAGGCAGAGTACCGAGCGATCCCCGAATCCGTCCCACCGATCAGCTGTTCAGCCTTCCGGCGTCACTTTCCCCACACTCTCAGACAGGCTCGAGCATAGGAGAAGCAGCAAGGTCCAGCCACACAACATCCTCCCCCTCACTTCAACCTCCGGTCACGCCCATCTCCCCCAGGTTTGGCGACAGGTATTAACTTTAAAGGTGCCAGTCAGTGGCCATTCTAGATGCAAATCAGTGCCCAGCAGTAAAGCCTACTGGTGCTGCCTATCAGAGCCATCGGTGCCACTCATCAGTCCACCTATGAGTGACCATCAGTGCCACTTATGAGTACCCATCAGTTCTGCATATCAGTGCCACATATTAGTGCCTCATCATCAGCGCCCATCAGTGAAGGAGAAAAATTACTTCTTTACAAAATTTTATAACAAAAACAAAAAAAACTTTTTTTTTTTTTTTTTAACATTTTAGTTTTGTTTTTTTTTAATGAGTTTAGCAAAAGAAAAAAAACCCAGGGGTGATCAAATACCACCAAAAGAACAAAATTATAAAAATTTTGTTTGGGTACAACGCAGCATGACTGCGCAATTGTCATTCAAAGTGCGACAGTGATGAAAGCTGAAAATTGGTCAGGGCAGGAAGGGGGGGAAGTCCCCAGTATTGAAGTGGTTAAACATTGCCACTGAATTGAGGTTGGCTAAAGTTTTTTACTTCTTCATCTAATTGTTTTGATTACCAAGTCACATATTGCTTCCCATTATACTCTATGGGCATCCCTTTCGGTCATTTCATTTAAAACAGCTATAATCCCTATTAATTTGAATCTTATAACCCTGAGAAATACCTGTGGGTAAGTTAAATTGCTATGTTTCACAGATTTGAGTTTATATTTTGCTTCCCAATATATTCTTTGGGCATTTTCTTCTGTCATTCACGTTTGTCATGCCATAGAATACAATAATAATTCCACCTAATCTAAATTTTAATCATCACCACTAGGGTTGCACCGATACTAAGCATTTGCACGAGTATCGGTACTCCTGCAAATGCACCGATACCTTCAGGTTCGGCTCTTTCATCCGTCAGCGGGATTCCCCCAACAGATGAAATGTATACAAAAGAGTGCAGGCAATTATCGGTTGTTAAGGATTTAGGCCAATATGTATTTTACTACATATTTTTGGTAGAAAAAAAATCCCAATATGTGTATAATGATTTGTTTTTGGAAACGTTACAGCATCTACAAACTATGGTATATTTTTTTTGTTTACTAGTGATGGCAACAATCAGCAACTTATAGCAGGACTGCGATATTGCAATGGATAAATCATACACCTTTTCCACTTTTTGGGGACCAGTGACACTAATGCACTGTTACTGTACCATAGACACTGGCAAGGAAGGGGTTAACTCTTCTATATACAAGATTTTAGTAATGAGAACGGTATTATTAGCAGTTATCAGAATGGATTCATGAAGAATCATTTTTGCCAAACCAATCTACTAACCTTCTATGAGATGGAAGGCCCATAGACGTGGTGTATCTGGTTTTTGCAAAAGGATTTGACACAGTTCCCCAATAAATGCTTACTGTACAAAGTAAGGTCCGTTGGCATGGACCATAGGGTGAGTACATGGATTGAAAACTGGCTACAGGGGCGAGTTCAGAGGGTGGTGATAAATGGGGAGTACTCAGAATGGTCAGGGGTGGGAAGTGGGGTCCCCCAGGGTTCTGTGCTGGGACCAATCCTGTTTCCATAGTAGGTGAGGTTGAAAAAAGACACAAGTCCAACCAGTGTGTGTGATTACGTCAGTATTACATTGTATATCCCTGTATGGTGCTGCTGTTTAATTGTTCTTAAACAACCTGGAGGATGAGGTAAACAGTTCAATCTCTCCATTTGCAGATGGCGCTAAGCAGGGCAATAACTTCTCTGCAGGATGTGGAAATCTTGAAAGGAGATCTGATAAAATTAATGGGTTGGACAACTACATAGCAAATGAGGTTTAATGTAGAAAAATGTAAAATAATGCATTTGGGTGGCAAAAATATGAATGCAATCTACTCACTGGGGGGGGGGGGGGGGGGACATCTGGGGGAATCTAGGATGGAAAAGGACCTGGGGGTCCTAGTAGATGATAGGCTCAGCAATGGCATGCAATGCCAAGCTGCTGCTAACAAAGCAAACAGAATATTGGCATGCATTAAAAAAGGATTAACTCCAGGGATAAAGCAAGAATTCTCCTGCTCTACAAGACTTTGGTCCGGCCTCACCTGAGTATGCTGTCCAGTTCTGGGCACCAGTCCTCAGGAAGGATGTACTGGAAATGGAGCGAGTACAAAGAAGGGCAACAAAGCTAAAAAAAGGGTCTGGAGGATAATAGTTATGAGGAAAGGTTACGAGCACCGAACTTATTGTGTCTGGAGAAGAAGCGCTTGAGAGGGGATATGATTTCAATTTACAAATACTGTACTGGTAAACCCACAATAGAGATAAAACTTTGTCGTGGAAGAGAGTTTAACCCTTTCCTGACCAGAGCACTTTTTGTGATTCGGCACTGTGTCGCTTTAACTGACAATTACGCAGTCATGCGATGTTGTACCCAAACAAAATTGACATCCTTCCCCCCCCCCCACAAATAGAGCTTTCTTTTGGTGGCATTTGATCACCTTTGTGGTTTTTATTTTTTGCGTTATAAACAAAAAAGAGCGACAATTTTGAAAAAAAAAAAAGCAATTTTTTTACCTTGTGCTATAATATCCCCCAAAAATATATTTAAAAAAAAATGTTTTTCCTCAGTGTAGGCCGATATGTATTCGACATATTTTTGGTTAAAAAAAAATCTCAATAAGCGTATATTGATTGGTTTGCACAAAATTTATAGCATCTATAAAATAGGGGAGAGTTTTATGGCATTTTTATTATGAATTTTTTGTTTGTTTATTAGTAAGGGCGGCGATCTGCGATTTTTTTCATCAGGACTGCGACATTATGGCGGACAGATCAGACACTTGACACTATTTTGGGACCATTGTCATTTATACAGCGATCAGTGCTATAAAAATGCATTGATTACTGTGTAAATGACACTGGCAGTGAAGGGGTTAAGTGTATCCTAGGGAGTGATTCTAACTGTGGGGGGAGGGGCTTCAACACACATGACAGCGATCACTGCTCTCGATGACAGAGAGCAGTGATCTTTGTCATGACACAAGGCAGAACGGGGAAATGCTTTGTTTACAAAAGCATCTCTCCATTCTACCCCTCAGTGACAAGATCACAGGCACCTGGCAGACATCAAGTGCCACTTCTTAAAGGGGATGTACCTGTGCGCCCTTTTGCCCACCAGTGCCATTCTTCCGCCGGAAATCAGCGTGCGCTGGACGGCAAGCGGTTAATAAGACATGTGGCCGCTCAATAAAATTAGAAGAAGAGGTTTAACTTTCAACCTGCGTAGAGGGTTCTTTGAGTAATTGTCATTCAAAATGTGAGTGCTGAAAACCAGCCTGGTTAGGAAGGGGGTATAAGTGCCCAGTGGGCAAGTGGTAACAGGGGTGTGTAGACTTTTTAAATCCACTGTATAGCTGAAAACTGATCAATCCTGATTGCCCATCTAATTTCTTGAGGCCCAAAAATTTCAGGACATTACAAATACCTGCCAAATGACCCCTTTTTGTAAAGTAGACAGTACAAGGTATTTAGTAAGAGGCATGGCGGCTTTTTTAAAGTTGTTTTTCATACTTTCGAAAAATTAAGAAAATTGAAAAAAAAATAAAAAATTTTAAACACTGATCAGAGAAAAATAAATGTTACCAAGTTTTTTTTCTTTACACATTATGTTTGCTTATAGCAGTGATTTACATTGCTAATAAGCAAGCATTTTACTGAACAAACTGAATCTGTCTATTTTGTTGTGATTAGCTGTGATTGGTCAAAGCTAATCACATGGTACAGATGGGCTGTGATTGGCTCTGTCTGTACCACGTGATCAAATTGACCAATTACTGCTAGCAACACAATTGTACACACTGGATGGCATGAAAGGAAGCCATCCATTGTGTACAACTGTAAAGTGACCTGCTGCGATTCCTCACTGTGGTCACATTGTACTGGCAGCAAGCCGGTACGCTGATAAGTCATAGGCTGTGTCCCGTTGACATGAATGGTGACCGATTGCACAGCTGCGTGGCCCCGCAATTGGCACCTCCTGACAGCAGGTCATACAACATCTAGTCAGGCCAAGAAAGCCACCACCCAGCTGTCATTTGTCTATAGGTCAGGCATGAAGTAGTTAATGGAGACATCTGCTTTTTTTTTACCCTCCAGTGAAATTAAAAGGTGCTGATTGATCCATTAACATCAAATAGGTCCACATTTCCAGGTGAGAGTGAATGGTGGTGGGACCCTCTCCTAATGACAATAGATCGCTGAATTATTGCTCAAATTTCACTGTGTTTTTATGGACTATGGCTTTTCCCCCCTTTTTTTTTTGATGGACTTAAAGCATTGATCTATAGGGGTTTGTGATTAACCACCTCAGTACAGTGAGTACACTTACACCCCCTTCCTGCCCAGACCAATTGTCAGCGCTCTCACAGTTTGAAAGACAATTAGTCATGCAACACTGTACCCATATGAAATTTGCGTCCTTTTTTTCCACACAAATAGAGCTTTCTTTTGGTGGCAATTAATCACTAGTGGGTTTTTTTTATTGTGTGTGCTATAAATAAAAAGCCCTTAAATATGGAAAAAAAATGCCTTTCTTTGTCATAAAATTTTGAAAATTAGTAATTTTTCTTTATAAATTTTGGCCAAAATTTATACTGCTACATATCTTTGGTAAAAATAACCCAAACTAGTGAATGAATGAAAGATTTGTATAGCGCTGCAAATGCGAACTGAATCGCCTCAAGGCCCTTGATCTGTGCTGTTGGTCTTGTTCCTTAGAAGAGAGTTTTTTTCTGAAGGCCCGATGATTTTCTTCCATGCGGATGTTGGCCGGTAGAGCGTTCTATAACCGTGGTCCTTGGACTGCAAAGCTTTGTTCTCCCTTTCATTTGTAGCAGGACTTGGGAATGAGGAGGTGGTTTTGGTTAGCTAATCAAAGACAGCGCTTAGGTGTGTAGTGTTTTATTTTCTTGCATAGGTATTGTGGAGAGTTTCCTTGAGTGCATTTATGGGTGAGGCAGAGGGTCTTGAACGTGATCCTGTCTTTTACAGTTAGCCAATGTAGGCTCCTCAGGGATGGGGATATGGATTCCCACGGTTTTTTTTTCCTGTTACCAGTCTTGCTGCAGTGTTTTGGATGACTTGTAGGCGTGCAATCTGGAGTTTAGGTAGTCCTATGTAGAGGGAGTTTGCATAGTCGAGCAGGGAATTGATAATTGTTCCAACTACTGCTGCTTTGTCTTCTTCTGGAATGAAGGGGATGAGTCTACGTATTAGGCGAAGTAGATGGTGGGATCCGCTGACTACCGATCCTATTTGTGCATCCATTGTCATTTCTGAGTCAAAGATGACTCCGAGACTTTTGGCTTCGGTGCTTGGGGAGATGGTCTGTCCAAGGATGGTGGGTTGTGTCCAAGGGTTCTTAGTTTTTGTATTATGGTTTGCATGGAGAAGAAGCTCTGTTTTGGATCAGTTGAGTTTGAGGGAACTCGTGGTCATCCAGTCGTGTATATTATTTGGTCTTTGTAAAAGTTATAGAGACTACAAACTATGGTGCCAATCACTGAAAATTGCTCACATCTGATCAGGCCTTCAGTACATCAGGTGAATCTCATTACTTGAGACACTAACAAGTCAGGAAAGTAAAAATACCCCCCAAATGACCCCTTTTAAACAGTAGACATTCTAAGGTATTAAGTAGCATGGTGAGGGTTTTTTTTAAGTTGTAATTTTTTCCCACAATTCTTTGCAAACTGAAGATTTTTTTTTTCTACAAAATTGTCAAATCATCAGGATATTTCTCACACAGCATATGCATACAACAAATTACATTCTGCCACTGATCCAGAGTATGGCGATACCACATGTGTGAGATTTCTACACAGCCTGGCCACATACAAAGGCCCAACATTGAAGTAGCACCTTCAGGCATTCTATGAGCATAAATGACACATCTCATTTCTCAACCACCTATTACACTTTTGAAGGCCCTGGAGCACCAGGACAATGGAATTGCCCACAAAATGACCCCATTTTTGAAAGTAAATACCCCAACATATAATCTATGAGGCATAATGAGTCTTTTGAATGGTTCATTTTTTTTCCAGAAGTTTTTGGAAACTTTACACAAAGTTATCAATTTATAAGATATTTCTAACCCATAGCATGTATATGACAAAAATTAAACCCCAAAATACATTCTCCTACTCTTCCTGAGTATGGCGATAACACATGTGTGAGACTGACACAGCCTGGCCACATACAGAGGCCCAACATTGAAGTAGTACCTTCAGGCGTTCTATAAGCATAAATTACAAATCTCATTTCATTCCTACCTATCACACTTTTGAAGGTCCTTGAGCACCAGACCCAATTTTGGAAAGCAAACACCCAAACGTATATTCTATGAGGCATGGGGGCTGCAAATAGGTACTCGGGTAACCTGATGAGCTGCAGACAGGTACTCTGGTAACCTGATGGCCGGTACGCATATGGACTGTGACAGGTACTCGGGTATTCAGATGGACTGTGACAGGTACTTTGATGGGTGGCGACAGGTCCTCTTTATTTCGGGGACGGGACACAATCAGTGTGTGATTGGTGTGCACTGTAAGCAGTAACGAGATGTTAACGCAATCTCCTTCTCACACACAATCGGTGCGCAAGGAGAAGAACCCGGTAACATCTCGTTACCGCGCTTTGTTGACATTTAGTGATCGGCTGTGATCACATGGTAAACAGCCACCGGCAATCTAACAGTATATAGATATTTACATGCATTTTATGACATTAAGTTTATCATATGGTGGTTTGCGTTAAAATTCACATTTGTATCATACCTCCTATGATACTAGCAGAAACCCCCCCCCCCCCCCCCCCAAAAAAAAAAAAACTAAGGATTGCTGGGCAGAGGAAAGGTTAAACAAGGGCTGGTTTACAACTTTTCCAATGTCGAAAAAAGCTCCTGTTGCAGTATAACCTGACTGTTCCTGAATTCCTGTCTTAGTGGACAATGGAGAAAAACATGTTAAAAGATGCCTATGGTGCCTTGAAAAAGTATTCATACCCCTTGAAATTTTCCATGATTTGTCATGTTACAATCAAAAACAAAATTTTGTTGGGATTTTGTGATAAAGCAACATAAAAGTGGCACATAATTGTGAAGTGGAAGGAAAATAAACAGTTTTCAAAAAAAAAATCTGAATAGTGCAGCATGCGTTTGTATTGAGCCCCCTTTACTCGATACCCCTAACTAAAATCTACTGGAACCAGTTGCCTTCAGAAGTCACCTAATTTGTAAATAGAGTCCACCTGTGTGTAATTTAATCTCAGTATAAATACAGCTGTTCTGTGACACCGTCAGAGCCGGTTCACACTGGGACGACTTGTCAGGCGACTTAGCCGCTTGACAAGTCGCGCGCCGTTCTGTACAATGGAACCGTTCTAATAGGAGCATCGCAAGTCGCTCCGACTTAGAAAAAGGTTCCTGTACGACTTTGGGGACGACTTGCATTGACTTCTATATAGAAGTCGTGTTGCAAGTCGCAGCTGCTGTCGTGTGCGGGTCGCCCGAGGCAGTCGCGCTGCAAGTCGTGCTGCCTCAGTGTGAACCGGCTCTTAGGAGGTTTGTTAGAGAACCTTAGTGAACAAATAGCATTATGAAGGCCAAGGAACACACCAGACAGGTCAGGGATAAAGTTGGGGTTGAGGTGTAAAGCAGGGTTCGGTTATAAAAATAATATCCCAAGCTTTGAACATCACAGAGCACTGTTCAATCCATCATCCGAAAATGGAAAGAGTATGGCACAACCGCAAACCTACCAAGACATGGCTGTCCACCTAAACTGACAGGCCGGGCATGGAGAGCATTAAAATCAGAGAAACAGCCAAGAGGCCCATGGTAACTCTGGAGGAGATGCAGAGATCCACAGCTCAGGTGGGAGAATCGGTCCTTTATGGAAGAGTGGCAAGAAGAAAGCCATTGTTGAAGGGAAGCCATAAGAAGTCCCGTTTTCAGTTTGGGAAAAGCCATGTGGGGGACAGTGCAAACATGTGGAAGAAGGTGCTCTGGTCAGATGGACCAAAATTGAACTTTTTGGCCTAAAAGCAAAATCATTATGGGGGTTATTCATTAAAGGCAAATCCACTTTGCATTACAAGTACACTGGAAGTGCAGTCGCTATAGATCTGAGGGGAACATGCAGGGAAAATAAACAGCATTTTAGCTTGCACATGATTGGATGATAAAATCAGCAGACGTTCCCCTCATTTCAGATCTCCGCAGATCTACAGCAAGTGCACTTTTAGTGCAAAGGGGATTTGCCTTTAGTAAATAAACCCCTATGTGTGCCGGAAAACTAACACTACACATCACTCGGAACACACCAGCTATGTTGTAAAGAAGAATGGGCAACACAGTCACTGTAGATGTGCAAAGCTGGTAGAGACATCCCCAAACAGACTAGCAGCTGTAATTGCAGGGAAAGGTGGTTCTACAAAGTATTGCCTCAGGGGGGGCTGAATACAAATGCATGCCACACTTTTCAGATTTGTAAAATATTTTAATAACTATTTTCCTTCTACTGCACAATTATGTGCCACTTTGGGTTGGTCTATCACATAAAATCCCAAATACATTTACGTTTTTAGTTGTAACATGATAAAATGTGGAAAATTTCAAGGGTATGAATACTTTAAGGCACTGTATGTGCTGAAGCCCCAACTATGCAGGAAATCCCAAAATAGATTGGAAAGTACAGCCTATAACACAAAATAAAGAAAATGGTTAAAGTAAGTTTGTTTATTCACGGCAAAGGAACGGTGTAAGGGCAGCATTTGCCAGCCTGATAGTAATAGAGGTCCCTTTGCAGCCAATTGCTGCCCGATACTTGGTGAATAAACTCACGTTTCCTGGAATCCTTTTCCCAGGAATTCAATACATCTAGGGGATGTCAGTAGTTTTGTATCTCTTACTCCTAAGCACAGTTTGTGAGCACATCTTCATGACTGGCTATCGTGGTTAACTGGCATTTGGCTCTGTGCAGAAGGCTTGCCATGTAATGTTTCAGGTATTTTTAGGGTGTTAGATGTCCAATTATGAACTCCTACTGAAAAAGGTTTTTACTCACTGCACCCGAGAAGCCTGCTGAAGCACATACAGATCTCAAGCCATAATTGTAGACACATTCTAGCGCCATTCAGCAATTACATCAGAATTACCCATACGTTCACAAAAGTAAACAAGATATTACCCAAAAGAAATAAAAAAAACGGCACGTTTCACATTATTCCAGTAAAGAACAAGACTTTGGCTTTTATAGGATGTTTATTTCCTGAACTTTGTGTACAGGAAGTTGATACTGAGGCACAGTAAGAAGAAATGTCCAAGGGTTAGGGGGGCTGAGGAGAGGTCTGGAAAAACCTGGAGCTAATGTTATCCCCCACCCAAACAGGACAAAACATGATCCCTTTCCCCGGCATCAGAGGTAAGGGGACAAGAGGAAGGGCTGTGACAGGACTATTGAGATGCGGTGGGCTCTCTAACCAAGTCCGCTCATGGCATGTCTTCCATCAGCATCAAAGGGGTAAAATTCAGTTTAATGCCACCACTGTAAAATTCTAGGCTTCTCCACAGCTTGGAAAACAATTGCCTGTATTGACTTAAAACCGAATGAGAGGAAGCGGGAGAAAGGTGTTCACACCCTCTAAACCCCCATTTGTGCATATCCTACCCCCACAATGGCTCTGGCAGTGACAGGGTTACAGGACACTTTACAATACATTCTGCACTGCAGCAGGAAAGCAGTTGTATTAAGACCCAAGTGTATTGAGGACATCAGGATGGCACCCAGGAGACTTATGCAGCTCTCCAAGTCATCCCACCCTCACACTAAACATTCATTTATTTTTTCACTTTTTATTTTAAACACATAACTACCAAGTATATCATAACTTTGGGCCAATGGTTATTTCTTCCAATGGTTTGGTGCATTTTATACTATGCATAGACTTTAACCATTAAAATAGGGAAGAAGTCTTGGTAATCAAGTTAACACCATTTGCATCTCTGGAGAGTAGCAAGATGCTGTGGTGGTAGTTTGCACTTTCAAGCAAACCACTTTAAATTGCTAAAGCTGTAGGGACAAATAATTTGCTCACTATGGCCTATCCTGTCACTATGTTGCCCATTTATTATTTTTCATGAGGAGCCAGAAACCCAGAAGTGCCAAGTAAACCCCTGCAGCATTGACCGGTTATACAAGATTCTGGGAGGCAAAGGAAAGGGGTGAAGAAGGAGATGAGGAGATGACGGGATGAGTGAATCAGACACAGCAACTGAAGAATTAACAGGAAGCAGACATGTCAGCAGGCATCAGGCCCTTTCCACCGCTGTGTCTCTTGGGGCCCCATGGAGATGTTTTAGGGGGGACTGGAGCCCCAAAACTGGGGAAATCCTCTGAGCTGGTCATGTCAGGAGCCTAGAAGAAAAAAAGAAAAAGAAGAATGTAAACTGTCTTTAAAGTGATTGACAAAAACATTCTTATAATTAATAAAACAGGTTTTTATTTACCTGCTCTGTGCAATGGAATTGTACAGAGCAGCCTGATCCATCTCTCCTGTCTCCCCCCCCCCCCCCCCCCCGCTAGTGCTTCTGGCTTCTCTTCTTGGTGTGCACGCCCACAGCAAGCTGCCTGCTATGGGGGTACACCTCCGGGCTCACTCCCAAACCGCGTTGCCTGCATCCACAGACATTGCAGCTCAGACAACGCCACAAGATTTGACTAACAGCAGCGTAAGCAAAATGGCTCCCGCTGCCTCAGCCATCACCTGTGAGCAGGGAAAGCCGCTATAGATGGGCACAGCTACCGCAATATTTTATACCTTAATGCAGGGAATGCATTTAGGTATAAAAAATATTTTGGCTTTGGAACCACTTTGAAAAGAAGCCTTTCACAAAATGGCTGTTGAGGGACAATTATTATCTGCTGCAAGAGATGTCATTGAAAGGAAGATAAGAGTCAACAGCTAGATGTACAAATTCTTTAGAACTACCTAATTTTAGACACATAATGCATTGGTCATTATGTAAAGGCAGCAACAGTTTGAGCTGGGTGTGTGCCAGCAGGTATCAAAATTTCAATATTACTTATTAGATTTGAAACAGTTGATTTTCAACCTTGGACTACAACAACATGAGCCAGATTAAAACATTTTAAACTGGTGTGACCCTGCCTTTTTTTAAATAAAACCACACACTTTAAAAGGAATGTCGGTGCAAATTATCTAAGATGTATTAAAAGCACCCACTTCTCATACTTAAAATGAACCTTTACAGCAACATATGACCATTACATTATAAAAGGCACTTTCTATAGGGGCCCTTGTATAATCTCACCTTCTCATTGTTGCCTGTAGATGCCCAGGGGGCATCACGCACCACAAAGCCCTTGGATGGCTGGGGCTTGGACTCTTCCTGAGAGTGGGGCTTCAGGTATGACTGCATCGCTTCATTCTCCACCACATCAGACATCTGAAAAAGTAGTGTCAGATAAAGCTCATTCGTTTCAAAACAATGTTTAAACCTGGAAGTATGCAGATCATGGCATCTGAAATTATGAGTACCAGTAGACATAATCCAAGTAGAACAGCCCAGATCTGGATATACTTACATATTCCTCCTCTAAATTCAGTAAGTGATCAATGGCTTCATCTACATCCTCAGGTTTTCCCATTACAGTAACACAGCTGGGGTCAGGGGCACCAGTCTGAGGGAAACGAATATCCACCTGGGAAAAAAGAAGAGATTGTTTAAAAGTGAACCTTTGCATTTTGCTAGCAAGCACACATGGTGAAACCTTATAACCCGCATCTTTGGGTGAAGGAATGCATTTGAAAGTGAGGTTTGGCACAGTTCTCCTTTTTTGAAGTCATCAGATAAGCTCTCATCTCCATAACCAATTTCTCCCCTGGCTGCCGACACACAGCTGTCACAGGAAAGGTAGATGTGTCTGACATGCAAGCCTTGATGGACAGGTTTGCTTCACCTTCTCTATCCTATAGCAGGCATGATGGTACTACCCAATAGGGAAAGACCTGGGTCTCCGTGAACAGACTTTTTGTTCACTTTTCAGGCACCAGCGAGTGATTACAAGTTGAATAGTTAAACTATGGTTGCAGTTTCTGGAAACATTTTCCATAAACAATTTAAAGGGATTGAATACTTCAGGTTCAGGTTTCACAAAGTACAAAAGCAACCAAATGCATAGTTTCCAATCCCCTCATCCAGAAATAACCCTCTGAAGGTACTTGCCTTAAATTCATCCATAATTTTGCGTATGGCTTTCCCTCTGGCCCCGATAATGCGGGCATGAACACGGTGGTCCAAAGTAATGTCTTCAGACACCATTTGTTCCAAATCACCAACAATTTGTAGGATTGCTTCTTTAGCAGCCTCTGTGTTTTTCTCATAACCGGTGATTGTGATCTGTTCCTGTAAAGATTACAAATATGGACATTTAATAAAGGAATTGTATGATAGGAATAACAAGCAACATGTATACAGGGAAAAACTGGCTACATCTTCTGCACAATCAACTTATGTTGTCACTAACAAAGGAGGTTGTACTTTATCTTGCTCCAGGGAACATACCTTATAAGCCTATAAATACATGATGTGGCATGGCTCAACTTACAAAATAAAGCAAACCTGACAATTTTTCTATATCCATGCAGATCTGGGATCAAACAGTGCTGAATGCAAACGTTACAGCAATCAAATAACCTCCCAATTTCAATTAAGTTATAGTTGTAGCTTTCCAATATTTTATACATTTTTACAATTATAATTATGTTATACTAAATCTTTTGGTTGTGATGTTTTGCAGAAACAGACCTCAATGCATCAAAGGTTTTACCTGGCTTTCATCATTCTTGTCTGGAAACTGGATGTTAACATCATGCTCAATGCGAATCTGGCTGATAACTGCCCCCTTACGACCAATAATCTTAGGATGAAATTTGGGGTCAACAGCGATAACCAGTTTAAAGCTTCTCAAAGCCTGCAAAACAAAATGTTAAAAATAAACTGAGGCCCAGAATATATGGTTACTCCCCTTGCTGATGCCAAGTTGAAATGTATAGGCATCCTCATGTTAGAGAGTGGATAGTTTGAAGAGAAGTAAAAATGGGGAAATTCAAGAAATTCCTAACATGTTTCTGACACTATGGTCCTTTAAAATTGCCTGTGCCAGATTCAAAAGCCCTTTCAGTAGATTTGCCAACATGTGGAACAGATTCAGGTAGTTCCTAACAGAGCCATTTTACAAAAACTGAGCCATTACGGTACTTCACCAAATAAAAAAAATGGTTAAAACAAGCAAAAAAAAAAAAAAAAAAAACTTTGAAGCTGATCTAAGTTTACTGTCCCTTTAACTAATTCTTTTGGGACAAGCTGACCTAACCAAGCTGTTTTCTACAAGTGTGCCCTGTATAAACTGTATGCAGCTCTGGCTACATAGTCTTGTGTTCGCTTGAATACAAAGTTCTCTGATTGGCTAAGTCTGAGATTGACAGATGTCACAGTCTCTCTGCCTCAGCCAGGGGAAGCTTTGTATTTATTCAGAGAATACAAAGCTGCCTATGAATGGCTTAACATTGCTCAGCTTGACTCAATTTTGTTCCAGGTGTGAGACAAAGTTTTCATCTAACTGCAGAACACAGGGCTATATACTGTATGTTGCCGAGGTTAAATACAGTTTATATAGGACACCCAGAGGGCGGGTAGAAAATAGTTTGTTTGGGCCAGTAAGCCTGGAAATCCATTTTAAGTTGGTGTACAGAGATCAGCAGAGTGCCTGTATCTGTATGCTGTGTAGCAGAGTTGTATATCTGCCACGTTCAAGGATATAAAAAAATCAAATGGCTTCTACTTCACAGCAGAAAGGTTGGACTCTGCAACAAAGTTTGGAAAAATCCCTGAAATGCACATAGACCACCCACAGTGAATGTTTTTTTTCCTCAAGAGTGGAATTACTTTTTTGTTAAGACCAGTGCTCAGTACATCTCTCTATGCCTTAATGCACACTGACATCCTGGATTTCCATCCATAGTTTCTTACTAAACACGTACTTTGCTTCCACACTGCCCATTCCCTGCACATACGGGTTTCAGATTGTATGGAAGCAGCGTGTACAGTAGAGCTTTTACAAAAAATTTGTTAAGCGTTGAACAGCTTCCTTTCGTAATGCAACTGAAGCACCTTTTAGCTCCAAATCTGAGGCCATTAACAGTAACAAGAAGTGCTGTCTGCACGTTATGTGCTGGTAGGTTATAAACAAGTTACCAGTATTTTTTGCCATTATTTAATGCCATTGTATAGTCGAAAGGCTTCAGCAATAGTCTAGAATGTAAAAAGTCCACATGCGGCGCTAAATAAGTGAAACAGTCCTTTAAAAAGAAAGGAAAGGATGAACTCCCAGCATCAGCTGCAATGTGTAATAGCAGCACACCACACCAGTGACAATCAAATCTCCTTACCAGAAGGGGGAATGATAACAGGCATATAACCAAGATCTGATCAACAGCTCCCACTCCAATCACTTTATGAAAAGCTCAGTGCTGTAGCAGCTTGTTGGAAAGGCTTACATCAATCACCACTCTGGATAGGAAAGTCGGCTAGGACTGCAGGTAACCAGGTTCACTCGCGTAATCACTCTCAATCATGAGGATGTTACCAATAAAACAATGATGCAGCACATAGTAAAGCCTTCTTCATACTCTGGTATGTTGGATCCTCTCTATCCAGCCCTGCTCTGGCCACAATTAGTGATGTCCAGTTCATGAACAAATTGTTCTTTTGAATAGATTCTTTTCAGTCAACTGAAAAGTGAAGGTGACATCATCCTCATGATTGAAAATGATTACACCTTGGTTACCTGAAGTCCTAGCCAACTTTACTATATAGAGAGGTGATTGATGCAAGCCTTTCCAAAAAGCTGCTACAGCGCAGAGCTTTTCATTAAGTGATTGGAGTGGGAGCTGTTGATCAGATCAGATGGTTATATGCCGGTTATCATTCCTGATAAGGATTTGATTGTCACTGTGGTGTGGAGTGCTACTATTACACACTGAAGCTGGTGCTGGGATTTCATCCATCCCTTTCTATTTAAAGGACAGTTTCACTTATTTAGTGCCGCGTGTGGACTGTTTTTATTTGTAAGTCAGTTTGTGCTGGCTGCTTTATATTCTGTATTAGGTAGTAGTTGATTTAGTAGGGCAGATACCCCTCATGCTTTTCAATAGTCTAGAATGATGACCAACAGGAAAGTCTGTGTCAGTACTTAACATTAGAAGCAAAGCATCAAAGTCATTAGAAATATTTCCAAACCATTTGCTTACAAAATATTGATTCTAGGAGGATTCTCACAAACATGGTTTGCTTTTTCGAGATGTTAATGCTAACAAGACTGGGAAATGCCCACACAGGACAGCACTGATCATGTCACATTTTTATAGAACTCACCCGATCCTCCTGCTCAGCCTGAAGTTCCTTCACTCTGTCTAGAAGTCCAGCTTTAGCTCGGTCTAGGTTACTGGAAAGGCCAGTGATGATGATAATGTCAGACTGGAGTTCAGGAGCAGGCACTTGGATGTTCACCTGCAATATGAGAATTTGCATAACGGTAAAGCACTTTTCATTCTAATATATTGCTTAAAATTAATTATAGAAAAAAAAATAGAAAAAAAAAAAAAAAGGAGAAACAATCATGATCAAACATTTAAATGTGCACTAAAAAGGACAGTAAACGCACTTTAATAAAATAATGCAGTATGTTTAAATACAAAAGTAGAATGCGCTATCTTTTGCCCTTATCTAATTTTTCAAAAGCTAGCTTTTCATTCTGTTTTCAGACATCCTGTTCTCCATGCCCCCCTTGTGAACATAGGCACACTATTCTGCTCACCCCCAAAATGGACTACACATCTTCATGCACGCACAATTCAGCTCTATGGAGGTAAAAAAAAAAAAATAAAAAGTGCAGAGCAGGTGACCAGAAAGGACACCCCTGAATTAAGCAGGTAGCATGTAATATCATCAAATCAAGTCAGCTGTCAGGACAGATAAGGTCAACTCCCAGGATAGCCATACCCATATAGATATGTCCATTTATAAACAGCAGCGTGTGAAAGTTTGACTTTCAGAACATCATGTTGAACTTTGACTATTCAAGGGCAACATAAATATGTAACACTGTAATCAATCCGTGCCTTTCTGAATGCAGTTTCTAATTCACTTTTACACAAATCAGAGAGGAGATTAAGAAACTTCCACTGCAAGCTACTGTATTCAAGCAGCTACTGAACCCGAAGAGTGACCGCAATAAAGTTATATGACCGCAATAAAGTTATATTAGCAGCCCAAACAAGCCTTGTTTTTGGACAGCAATGTTTCTAGTCTCAGACTAATTGTTCTAGGTAAACCATGCCAATAAAATCACAAGATACAGATAACTGCAGACTGGTTCTTAATTCGCAATAAAGCATTATAAAAAGCAGATACTTCATAAAAGACTTTAGAAGTCTTTCTGCTTTACAAACATACCCACCTCAAACTCATCCATCATCTTACGAATGCCAGACCCCTTCTGTCCAATGATGTAACGATGAAGATCGTATGGGACCTCTACTTCAATACTGACAGGTACAAGAGCCTACAGAAAAGATAGACTAAAGTTAGTAAAAGTAACAAGCAGTTAAAACACAAGGTGTTACTTCATGTGGCATGGGGGTAAATGTTCAAAAAATTAATGAAAAACAGTGTTCACTTACCTTCAGTGCTTCATTGGCTCCATCACATCTCTCCTTCCGGCCAGATATCAATATGATGTCACACTTCTTAGGTGAGCCAGGCTCAGGAGCAACTTTAGCCTCTAGCCCTTCCTCCCCATTCTCCTGTGCTGGTGACTCAGCATTGGGTGCTAGTTAAAAAATATGCAGAATGAGTTGGAGAAAGCCCATGTTTAATTACATTGGTTTTCATACTACAGTACTAGCGGTGAGCTTGCGTTACCTCCCTGAGGGTTCTCCTCACGATCAGGAAACTTAATCTGCACGCCATGCTCTCTAGTAATCTGCTGGATTCTAGAGCCTTTAGGTCCCATTATAGAGCGATGGAATTTTTGAGGAATCATGCACTCAATGGTCACTTGAGCCTCCTGGATAATAGTAATAACCACATTATTGCCACAGTTATTCTTAAATGCTACACAGATAGCAACAAGCTGGTCAGCTGAATCTTACCAAATCTTCAATAATGTCTAGGATCCTCTTCTTTGCAGCTTCAACACATTCTTTTGCACCTTTCAGGGTAACACGATCACTCTGGACACCAGAGCGAGGAAAGCTGACAGCTACACCGCCATACTCCTCTGCGATATCACGCAGCACTTGTCCTCTCCGGATCACAAAGTAACGATGGTGTTTAGGATCCACAGACATGGAATCTTCTACAATGTTATCCTAAAAAAACAAAAAAGAACAAAAAAAAAACATTTTAATAATATATGCGCGTACAGCTTGTATAACAGTGTAGATTTGCTGTCCCCTCAAAATAACTCAACACACAGCCATTAATGTCTAAACCACTGGCAACAAAAGTGAGTGCACCCCTAAGTGAAAATGCCCAAAGTGTCAATATTTTGTGTGGCCACCATTTTTTTCAGCGCTGCCTTAGCCCTCTCGGGCATGGCGTTGACCAGAGCTTCACAGGTTGCCACTGGAGTCCTCTTCCACTCCTCCATGACGACATCACGGAGCTGGTGGATGTTAGAGACCTTGCGCTCCTCCACCTTCCGTTTGAGGATGCCCCACAGATGCTCAATAGGGTTTAGGTCCGGACTCATGCTTGGCCAGTCCATCACCTTTACCCTCAGCTTCTTTAGGAAAGCAGTGGTCGTCTTGGAGGTGTGTTTGGGTTCGTTATGTTGGAATACTGCTCTGCGGCCCAGTCTCCAAAGGCAGGGGATCATGCTCTGCTTCAGTAGGTCACAGTACATGTTGGCATTCATGGTTCCCTCAATGAACTGTAGATCCCCAGTGTCAGCAGCACTTTTGCAGCCCCAGACCATGACACTCCCACCACCATGCTTGACTGTAGGCAAGACACACTTGTCTTTGTACTCCTCACCTAGTTGCTGCCACACAAGCGTGACACCATCAAACTCCCCTCTCAGACCACAGGACATGGTTCCAGTAATCCATGTCCTTAGTCTGCTTGTCTTCAGCAAACTGTTTGCAGGCTTTCTTGTGCATCATCTTTAGAAGAGGCTTCCTTCTGGGACGACAGCCATGCAGACCAATTTGATGCAGTGCGGCGCATATGGTCTGAGCACTGACAAGCTGACCCCCCACCCCTTCAACATGTGCAACAATGCTGGCAGCACTCATATGTCCATTTCCCAAAGACAACCTCTAGAAATGACGCTGAGCATGTGCACTCAACTTCTTTGATCAACCACGACGAGGCCTGTTCTGAGTGGAACCTGTCTTGTTAAACCGCTGTATTGTCTTAGCCACCTTGCTGCAGCTCAGTTTCAGGGTCTTGGCAACCTTCTTATAGCCTAGGCCATCTTTATGTAGAGCAACAATAATTTTCAGATCTCCTGAGAGTTAGTTGCCATGAGGTGCCATTTTGAACTTCCAGTGACCAGTAACAGCGCAATGACACCAAATTTAACACACATGCTCCCAATTCACACCTGAGACCTTGTAACACTAACTAGTCAGGTGACATCAGGGAGGAAAAAATGGCTAATTGGGCCCAATTTTGGCATTTGGGGGGTGTACTCACTTTTGTTGCCGGCGGTTTAGACATTAATGGCTGTGTGTTGAATTATTGAGGGGACAACAAATTTACACTGTTATACAAGCTGTACACTCACTACTTTACCTTGTAGCAAAGTGTCATTTCTTCAGCGTTGTCACATGAAAAAATATAAAATATTTACAAAAATGTGTGTGTGTGTGTGTGTGTGTGTGTGGTGTATTCAGTTTTGTGAGATACTGTGCATACACACACACACACACACACACACACACACACATATACATATACATATACATATACATATATATATATATATATATATATATACATATATATATATATATATATATATATATACACACATACAGGGCCACCATCAGGGGGTTACAGCCGTTACAACAGTAAGGGGCCCGCCCGGGCCAGAAGGCAGGACGGGTGAAGTGGAGCTGTGCTTTACAGAAACAATCTCAGTGTGTGCCCTCTGTGTCATTGTGCTCAGACATCAAGCTCTTTACTGCCACCTCTGGCTACTATGTGCATGTGCACCCCTTGTGTACTGGGCTTTTCTGTGTCAGCAACATGTCAGCTTTGTGAAAATGGGCTGGGACAAGGTAGGAAGAAATGCTTTACAAGTAGGGGCTGTGAAGGAAAGGGAGAGGGGCTGTTTGTGTACAGGGAGGGGCCAGAGCCTTGCGTTTACAGATTTGTGTATGTGTGGGGCTGACATATACGCGCGCACACACACACGTGTGTGCGTGTGTGTGTGTGTGTGTGGGGGGGGGGGTGGGCTGGCATATATACAGGCAGTGGGCCCATTAAGGGAGCACGGGTGCTGCCCCCTCTTTCCAGCGACCCACCTCTATGCATCATGAATCTATCCATTGCCGCTGTAGTCACCCCCTATGAATTACAGCGGCGGGGGTGTATTTTTGAAGCACCTGATTAGAGCCTCTAATAGGCTTCAAAAAAGGTGAACTGCGAGCACAGAGCATTGCGCTCGCAGTTCACCCAGGTGTGTTAGAACAGCGAATGAATATTCGCTTTTGTAACACTGAACAACCACCTCTCCGCCAATCAGGAAGTGTGGGTGTGTTACCCATCACCCGATTGGCTAAAACGAAGAGCGCTGTGATTGGACGCCTATCAGGAGGAGGAAAGGAGACGCACGGAGGACGCAGCTCGCCACCGTCGCCCCACTGAGATAGGGCAAGTACCAGGCAGACAGCGGGCAAGGGGGTCACAAGTGTTAACCGTTTGATGGGCACAGTGAGGCCGCAATTTTTTTTTTCAGAATTTTTCAGTTTGCACCGCACCCCCCCCCCCCCGAAAATATTTGCGCACCAGCAGCCACACAGATGTGTGTGCTGGGGGCCTGGCATTTATACAGGTATGTGTGGAGGGGGCTGACATATATACAGGATTGAGGGGGGCTGAGTGCGTGCAGGTGGGGTGGCCGGTATGCAGATTCAGTAGGATGGCCCGTTGGCAAGCCCTGGGGAATGCTGGTGGTCAGGCTGGGGGGGTGTGCCCAGGCCTAAAGCTGTTTAAAAGGGGCCCAAAAATTTCTGATGGCTGTCATCAGTCGCTCCGTGCAGTGCTCTGCCTCTTGGATAAAAAGAGGCAGAGCCTGCCTGGTGGATAAAGCCCCCTCCCTTTACTGCATACTGCGGTGGGCGAGTAAGATGACACTGAAGCAGAAAGTCCGCTGATGAGCTGACATCCAGTAAAATGAAGGGGGAGGAGCTCGAGGAGACCCCACTTCAGGAGAGGCTTTACTGGAGGCAGAGACACACTGAGCATGGAGGAGGGGGAACTGACTGACAGAGCAGGTGAGTGCCAGTGTCACTGATCACATCCATCCCACTGCCCCTGATCCCATCCCAAAACGACCATCCCTCTGCCCCTGATCCCTTCCACCCCCACCACCATCCCTCTGCCTTATCCCATCTCCCCTACCACCATTCTTCTGCCTGATCCACATTTTCACAGCTCTAACGGCAAAGAAGCCTGTTTTTCCTCAAGAACCCTCCACAGATGGGATATGGAGCCAACAGCAAATTAAAATAAAAACATTGAGTTCTGACTGCTGGAATTTTTGAACATACACACACGTTAAAATGGTCAGGTTTCTGTGATGGAAAGAGATCATTTCAGAACTTTCCACCATTGTGACCTCAAAACTGTACAACTCAGTTGAACAACAAACTGAAATCTTTTAGGTGGAGGGAAATAAAAACAAAAGTAAAAAATAAAAATATGGTTGCATAAGTGTGCACATCCTTAAATACTTTCTTGAAGCACCTTTTTATTTTATTACAGCACTCAAGTCTTTTTGGGTATGAGTCTATCAGCATGGCACATCTTGACTTGGCAATATTTGCCAATCTTTGCAAAAACACTCCAAATCTGTCAAGATTGCGAGGTGTTCTCCTGTGCACAGTCCTCTTCAGGTAACCCCACAGATTTTCAATTGGATTAAGGTCTGGGCTCTGGCTGGGCCATTCCAAAATTTTAATCTTCTGGTGAAGCCATTCCTTTGCTGATTTGGATGTATGCTTTGGGTCATTGTCATGCTGAAAGATGAAGTTCCTCTTCAAGTTCAGCTTTCTAGCAGAAACCTGAAGGCTTTGTGCCAATATTGACTGGTATTTGGAACTGTTCATAATTCCCTTTACCTTGACTAAGGCCCCGGTTCTAGCTGAAGAAAAACGGCCCCAAAGCATGATGATGCCACCACCATGCTTCACTGTGGGTATGGTGTTCTTTTAGTGCAGCGTTTTTGCGCCAAACATATCTTTTGGAATTATGGCCAAAAAGTTCAACCTTGGTTTCATCAGATCATGACACATTTTCCCACATGCTTTTGGGAGACTTCAGATGTGTTTTTGCTAAATTTAGCCAGGCTTGGATGTTTCTTCGCAAGAAAAGACTTAAGTCTTGCCACTCTACCCCATAGTCCAGACAAAGGAAGAATACGGGAGGATTGTCACATGTACCACACAGCCAGTGTTAAGCAAGATATTCCCGCAGCTCCTTTAATGTCGCTGGAAATGTCTTGGCAGCCTCCCTCACCAGTTTTCTTTGTCTTTTCATCAATTTTGGAGGTACGTCCAGTTCTTGGTAATGTTACCGTTGTGCCATATTTTCTCCACTTGATGACGGTCTTCACTGTGTTCCGTGGTATATCTAATGCCTTGGAAATTCTTTTGCGCCCTTCTCCTGATTGGTACCTTTTAACAATGAGATCCCTCTGATGCTTTGGAAGCTCTCTGCGGACCATGTCTACTGCTGTAGGATGCGACTAAGAAAATGTCAGGAAAGGATTACTAGAACAGCTGAACTTTAGTTGGGGTTAATTAGAAGCACTTTAAATGATGGCAGGTGTGTACTGACTCCTATTTGGCATCAGTTTGAATGCAATTACTTAATTCTGAACACAGCTACATCCCCAGTTAGAGTGTGTGCACACTTATGCAACCACATTATTTTAGTTTATCCCCCCCCCTAAAAGATTTCAGTTTGTTTGAGTTGTACAGTTTATAGGTCACATTAAAAAGGTGGAAAAGGTTCTGAAATTATTTATCTTTGGTCTTTTTTTTTTTACTTCACAGAAACCTGACGACTTTTTAATGGGGATGTGTAGACTTTTTCTAACATATACACACCCCTCTCTGTCTATCTTCTACCTATCTTTATACATTTATACGTTGTATCTTTCCATCTTAGCTTATGTCATTATGTATACACATGTGCTCATTTCTTGTGGATAGCTGTGATTTTTTATTTTTTGTTCAATAGTTTTATTGAAAAAGATTTGTACAAAGAAAACTTGTACAGTAAACCGTATATTAAGGTAAAGAACATAACAGACATCTTACAGATCTGTTCTTGGGTTGTACACAAAGTGTAGAAAACAACTCGTAATTATATAAGAGGGCTATCCCAGTGTTTCTCAACTCCAGTCCTCAAGGCGCCCCAAGAGGTCATGTTTTCAGGATTTCCCTCAGATGACACTGCTGTGGTAAAGACCAAGGCAGTGAAACTAATAAAATCACCTGTGCAAAATAATGGTAAGCCTGAAAACATGACCTCTTGGGGCGCCTTGAGTAGTGTAGTTGAGAAACACTGGACTATCCAATAGAGCTGCGCGATTCTGGATAAAATGAGAACCACAATTTTTTTGCTTAGAATAAAGATCACGATTCTCGTGGCGCAACATGTTTCACATTATACAAAAAAATTGGGCTAACTTTACTGTTTAGGTTTTTTTTTTATCATTATTAATTGAAGTGTATTTTTTCCCCAAAAAATGTGTTTGAAAGACCGCTGCGCCAATACAGTGTGACAAAATATTGCAACGTCCGCCATTTTATTCTCTAGGGTCTCTGCTAAAAAAATATATATAATGTTTGGGGGTTCTAAGTAATTTTTAGCAAATACGTTTAACTTGTAAGCAACAAATGTCAGAAAAAAGTTTTGTCTTTAAACGGTTAAGCTGCCCTCATCTACCGACTGAAGTTCATTCCTTTCATCTAAAAGAACCGAGAGATACATTGTACATCTTCTCCATCTCTCAGCGCTGAGGAATGTTGAGATAACAATTTGTCACAGCCGATTAGCATCATTGAGGGGAGGGGGGGTTTGAATCGAGATCGTAATTTTTTAACGATTTATCGTGCAGCTCTACTATCCAATCAACATTCTGATAATTCAGTATGGAAAATAATAAGTCTCCATGTAGGTTACCATAAAAGGTTTTCAGACAAACAAAAAAAAAACAAAGCCAAAAAAAAAAAAAAAAAAGAAAAAAAAAAAAAAAAAAGGGAGGGCGTCACAGTCCCCCCCCCCCCCCTCCCACCTGCTGCTCCCCCTCCCACCTGCTAAGGCCACAACCCGTTGCCTCAGCTGAGCGCCAGGCAGTTGGCTTCCCCGCGGAACCTACATGTGGATTCCTCACAGGCATACCACTCTGTGCCTGCTGGAGACAAAGGCCGCGCTCCCTGTGCAGGCCCGGAACGGAAAGGACGGGGCCTGTTGCCAGGGTAACCCGCCACCAAGTCTCAGGTTACCTGGACACAAAGAACACGCCCCGCTCAGGGAATAAAAGCGCCTGGAGCAGGGCATGGGGCTGCTGTTGTCCTGACCTGGTGCTGCATCCTAGGTGATCCTGAGCTGTGGCTGGACCCCCCCCCCCAGATACTGTTTGTCCCCTGGGATATCTGCCTGCCCTGCTGTGCTACTGATCCCGGAGCTCCCCTCCTTCTGCCCGGCGAGTCTGCACTCCCTGTGGTGCCCTCTTCTGTGCTGCTCTGCCAAGGACTGTTAACCCCTGCCGTGCCAACTTCTGCCTTTGTTGCTCTGCCAGTGCCAAGGACAGTTAACCCCTGCCTGTGTCAAAAGCCCTCACCCCTGGTTGGACCAAACTCAGTTTTGCGTGTGCGCCATGGATTGCTAACCCCCTGTGGACTATCGCCCCCTTCTGCTGGCCCAGATTGCCACCCCGAAGACCTCTCCCTTGCTGTGAATTGTCTGTACTGTGGACAGATTTTCCTGGTGTCTGCATCCCGTAGGCTCCCCTGAGCGTTGGGTTTCCTGTGATCTGCCTCTGTGTGCTCACCCTGCACTCCTAGTTCACAACAGAGGCTATAAGACATAAGAGGTAGGAAAAAAATGATAAAATAAGGGGAGGGAGGAGAGGTCCTGTTCTCGAGCTGCATGTATTATGGCAAAAAAAAAAAAAAAAACTGCAAAAGACAATCACAATCAATCAAGAAGATAGACACGGAAGGTTGGTAGACAAGACTCAGATAAGTAGACATGTTAAAAGAATAAAATATCATCTACCTTTTGAGTGATGGACTGAATCGTTTTAGCATAGCAGTGATTTAAATTGAAACCACTGTATTTTCGGGGAGAAATATCAATATTTGCGATTTATGTACAATTTTTGATGTGGCTAATTATTTCCACCTGCATGCTGTTCCATATTTTCAGTAAACAGAGCAGGTCACCACTTGCTAGACTGCAATCTAAACATAGGCAGGGAAACCTGATTAGTATTTACAGAAATCTTTTTCTGCAGCAACAATATGATCACAACTAGCAAAAATATAGGATGGCAAACCTGGTGCAAAATCAACACTTGGTTTGGAATAGGAAGCTTTTTGGGTTGCCCCTCCCCCTGACCTCTATGTGCTCTGATTGGTAGAGAGCTAGTCATGTGATTGACAGGTCACACGACTATGCCCTTCTCCTGGTATGGCCATACAGTAGTTTTTTTTAAATGCAAGTCTTACCAAGCTTTTGATGAGAAACTCAAGTTCCTTCTGAGCCTCCTTCACTGCCTCCTCTGTGCCCACAATGGTGATGAGCTGCTGGTCTTTATCCTCAGCAGTGGGAAATATTATACGGGCTCCTGTCTGGTCCCGTACTTTACGGATGTTTCCACCACCTTTCCCAATCAGGAATTTGTGGTATTCTGGCTTGGCTCGCAATTCTGTGGTAAAGCTCTTTGTTTGCTGGAAAACAAAATAAACTTTATTACAGCATATGCAAAATACTTTGGTTTTTGCATGACCACCTAAAATTGAGAAGCACACAATATCAGTTAATAAATTAACCATTTCATTTGGCAGCATAAAGTGAATTCTTTCCAAGGTAAGCCTCCACAACAGTGCCACGTGGAGGGAAAAAAAAAAAAAAAAAAAATGGTATTTTTGACTTACCGTAAAATCCATTTCTCTGCGTTCATTGACAGACAGCACTCCATTATTCAGAATGATAGGGTTATATCGCCCCCTACAGGATTTTACAGTAAGTCAAAAATCCCATTTTCTCATTCGTTCATTGACAGACAGCGCTCCATTATTCAGAACCATAGGGACGTCCCAAAGCAGTGCCAACATGAGGGGTGGGATAACGAAAAATCCCAAGGCTAACACAAGAGCCAATCAGGTAACAGGAGCTCAACAGAAACAAACTGAAGCCCAACCTGAATAACTTAAGAGGGAATAGACCCTCTAAACAGCAGCCTGAAACATCTTGCGGCCAAAAGACGCATCCGCAGATGCCAGCACATCCACGTTGCAGAATTTTGTGAAAGTATACACAGACGACCAAGTGGCAACCTTGCAAACCAGCGCAGCTGAGGCCTGATGATGGAAGGCCCAAGAAGCAACAAGCAGCCAAGTAGAATGCCCCGTAACGGGGAAAGGTGGAACTCAACCCCTGACAGAATAGACCAGAGTTATAGTCGGTCTGATCCATCTAGAAAGGTCACAGAAGAAGCAGACAGCCCCTTTTTTGACCTGTCCATGAGCACAAACAGTGAGTCTGATCTCCCAAAAAGGCCCTGCGACAGCCAAATACACCCGAATCGCCGGAACACATCCAGGGCATGTAAGGCAAATCCCGTAGGATATTTTGACCTGGGACACAGGGAAAGCAATACAACATCTTTAGTCAAAAGGAATCAGAGGGGGGAACCACGGACAAGGGCGAGGAACCACTTCATCTTGGTGGATCACCAGGTAAGTATGACATGGAAACACCTACAGTTCCGACACTCTGCGAGCAGAGGTGAAAGCAACCAAAAAAAGCTACCTTCTGGGACAGAGCAGAGGAACCTCTTGAATATTTCCAATGGGAGGCTCCTATAGAATCAAACGCACCAAGAAAAGATCCGACGGCGGTAGAAGCGACCGCATCGGTGGAGGCAGATTTTGAATCCCTTGATTAAAAGTACGCACCAGGGAGTGCGAGACCAGGGGGCGCCGAAGAAAACAGCCAAAGCCAACACATGGCCCTTGATGGTACCCAAGGCCAAGTTCTGCTCAACACACCCGTGAAGGAAGGTTGAAATCTGAGCCACCGAGAAAAAAGGTAAATGGCAAGCGCCTCACACCAGGATGTGTATGCTATGTCCGGTGGTAAATCTTCCCAGGAGGAAGGCTTCCTAGCCTTCAGCAGCATTGTTAACTTCCGCACCTGGCTCATAACAGCCAGGCCTTCAAAACCAGCGCCTGAAGGATGGAAGATTGGCCCTTGGGACAGTAGAACCTCCCTGAGAGGCAATTGCCAAGGGACGTTAGCTCTACGCATACCAGGTCAGCGTACCAAGACCGACAAGACCATCCAGGCCCACTAGAATGACTGGAATCCCTTCGGCCTCGATCCTGCGCAAAAGCCGTGGCAGAATCGCGCCAGAGGAGCCCGTGACCTTGCCAGAAGCCTCAGTACCGTTCCGCCAACAGGTCTACCTCGGGGGGTGCCCCATCGGAGACATATCAGATGAAACATGTCCTGGTGAAGCTGGTGAAGGGACCACTCCATGGACCAACACTAGCGGACTGAGGCAACTGCCTGCCATTTTTGCACTCCTAGAATGCATACATGCATACGGCAGAGAGGGCCGGAGCAAGGCGCTCTGCCCACCGGAGGATGCTGGCTACTGTCAGGGCTGCCAACACTCTTCACTCAGCCCTGGTGATCGACAGACCACTGCCGTGGCATCATCCGACTGGATCCGTACCAGGAGCCCCCGAAGTCGACGCCCATGGTCGTACATAGTCTGATCGCTCGAAGTCCCCAGATATCGATCGGCAGTCCGGATTCCTGCAGCGTCCAATGACCCTGAGCAGAACCCAGGACACCTCTCCACCCGGACAGACTGGCATTGGTGGTGACCACTGTCCAACACAAGGGGAGAACGAGATTTTGGCCGGGCACATCCTGAGAGTGAAGCCACCAGACCAGAGACCCAGAGATTTTTCTGGCTCAGCCGAATCTGATAGCCCAGAGACCTCGGGCACTTTACACCAGGATCTCACTGGAAGGGAGCTTGTTTGGAACTGCGCAAATGAAACAGTCTCGAAATTAGATACCATCAGGCCCAACACCCACATGCAGGACCACAGGGAGACCCACCTGCGAGACAACAGTAGTTGAAACGCAGCATGCAACTTCTGGAGTTTGGCCAGAGATGAAACCAGAGTCAGGCCCAGATCAGACTTCAGGTAGTATAGAAGCCAACTGAAAACTGAGGTCTGTATAGCTTGCAGAAGATCGTCCAAGCAGCCCAGCACCGCAATCCCAAGCTAATGTAACCACGCCAGAACTGGGGCCAGCACCTTTGTGAGTATGGGGTGGAGGCAAGACCAAAAGTCAACACCGTGAGCTGAAAATGCTCTTTTCCCACAGTAAAATGGAGGAAGTGTTGGTCACATATTGGAGTAATTAACATCTGTGATGTCGACAGAAGCCCGGAAGTCCCCATGATGAAGGGACGCCACCACCGTGCGGATGGACTCCATTCTAACCTTCTGTACCCACTAAAACCAGGAAAAGCACACCCTAAAAGCGACAGGGCTTGCACAGCCCCAAGGAGAACTGCCAACATTCCGGTGACGGACGCCAATTGGAAGGAGAAAAACAAAAAACAAAGAAAAAACAAAAACACACTTTTCGGCGTTCAAGGCTGGAACATTAGGACATAGGTGAGGGCACACCTTCATGCTGAAGGGGCCTTGTCCATGTCTAGGGAGCCCTACTCTCGACTCGCTAGACCAGGTCCACTGCGTGCTGAGAAGGACCGCATCCGCTACGAGGCCCCCCCCCCCCTATTGCAGACTGTGGAAGAGATGTAAACTTCCCTCTTGTGAGACTCGTATAACGATGTCATCCAGGGTAGCCCCAAACAGACATTGCCTTGAAATGGTAAACCAGTCAGAGCTTTTTTTTTTTTTTTTAGAAGCCCAGTCCGCAGGCCAACACATGTCTAAGCACCGTTGCAGAAACAGAGAGCTTAGTGACCAAGGGAACTGCCTCCAAGAGGCATTGCATACATAATGCAGCCCCCAGATCAACTGGTCCACCAACTCAGCGAAAGCAAAGGGAATCTGCTCCCATTCCAGGTAAGTCAGCCGGAGACTCCTCTACCAGAATCATTGTTGCCTTGCGCAACCTAGAGACAGGGGGATCCACTACTGGTGCAACAGTCCACTCTGTAAAAAGGGACCCCACAACAAAGCAGCTTTGGAACCACAAAGGGACGCTTTGGACACTCCCAGTCTATATGAACAAATAATCCAAAATAGGAGGGAGAAGGGAACACTTTTGCCGTGCGAGAGTTTATGGGTGCCACGGGGACTGGCATCTCTGCCACAGCTGCACCCTCCATCCAAGTTTCACACACAGATGTAATAAGGGAGACAATCAGCACCTTCTTGTGCGCCACTGCAGTCATGGAGGAACAACCTCACTGACAGGGCAGGGAGTGTGGCCACCAACCCCGCAAGGTGGGCCACATCCATGACGGCAGAGCCAGACATAGGATCAGTCAAGACCGATGACGCAGGGGAGGGCAGGGGGTGCCATTTACTAGCCTATATGCCCAAGCGCCACCTGTGAAAAACGCAAAGAAAACGGGGCCGCCGACAGACCTCCGCCGCCTTAGGCCCCGCACAGGGGTGTCACCGCGGTCCCACGCGGAGGACGTCGACCGAGGCCCCACACAGGGGGCGCTGACCAAGGCTTCTCACAAGGGGCACCGGCCGATACCACACCACACCACTGGACCCCTCACAGGGGGCGCCTACGGAAACCCCGCACAGGGGGCATCCACCAAGGCCCCTCACAGGGGGTGCCTACGGGGGGCACACTAAACAAAGCCCCCAAAAATGGGTCGCCCTCAGAGCCCCCACAGCACCGTCCCCCTGGAAGAAGGCATCCGGCGTGGCCGTGAGTGCACAGGTCCAGACTAGACCAGGCTAGAGCCGAGGAAGGAGGGTGGATGTCAGCAATGGAAGGTGGCGGCATCGCTGCCGCCCCACACGTCTCCCGGTCAGTAGGCTGCAAAAGCAGGAGTGGAGAGCCGGGGATCTGCGGATGCCTGGTCACCCACCCAACCATTCAGCAAGTGCCAAGGTATACCCCCCATGGTGACAACTCTGAAGGGGGGGTGGACAGTGTCCAAAGCACCTAAGCCAGAGGCCTGGGCCTCACCCAGGCAAGGGGGGGGGGATGTGGAGAACCCCAGAGGGACCAACCACCCCAGGGAGTACCCACGCCCCACACCACTCCAGGGAAGGAGAAGAGGGGGGGCCCCTTAACTACCGCTCCAGCGAGTACGCGGGTAACACTCCCAGACAGATCCTGCTCACGACTGAAGTGGGGGGCTGTCGGCCATGAGGACTGCCGAGACTCAGTCGTAAGGCCAGCCCCCATCCAGTGGGGCTGACCTAACACATAGCTGTGGTCTCCACGCGCTCGCTGGCCAGACTGGGGAGACCACTGGATCTAAGTCTCCAGCCCGTCGCCCAGTCCGGCAGTTGATTGTAGATCACAGAAAAAAATCCAAGAGAAAAAAAGTAGTTTAAAAAGCAAAAACAAAAAATTGCCAGGACCAGCAGGAAACTAGGTCCTTACCCCTGACTAGGCAGAAAAAAAACTGAAGGCCTATAGCAGAAGGGGGTGTATATCACCTAGGACTGCCAATAGGCGTAGCCAAGTCTTTTTTTCTCCCTTGTGTCCTACTCCTGTTAGGGGCGATATAACCCTATGGTTCTGAATAATAGAGCGCTGTGTCTGTCAATGAACGAATGAGAAATCTCTCAAGCTATTAACTGGTACAGGAAGTAGGTAAAAGATGAATTAAGAATCTCTGTAGGTGGAACGGTTTTTGAGATGAGCTGGGAAATACATTATATATATATATATATATATATATATATATATATATATACACACACACACACACACATATACATTATATATATATATATATATATATATATATGACACAGCTGGCTAATACTAATTGTGAATTATGCCAACACAAGTGATTAACAATCAGTCACCTGCGTAAGTAACAGATGTACTGTACAGATAATGAACGTAGCCTACACATGTGTGTGGCTTACAAGTCCTTTCTTGCTGTTTAATTTTTTTTTTTTCAATGTTTTTTTATTTCAATTTTTCACATTTTCCATAGTAAAACATAAGTACAAAATATGTAAACAGTTTCATAGTAAAATTTGTAACTTGACACTGAAGGTGATTATAAACCATCTATGATATGGTACTGACATATCAACCTCCAAGCTGTGATTAATATGGTTATTGCTACATTTGTGTTATTCTATTGGGGCCTGTATCGAAGTTAACATTACGTTTCCAGATTTCAGCAAGATGACCCAGTTTAATTCGTCAGCACAATTAGAAGTATTGAAGAATAAAGTTGTACCCAAGGAGAGGTTGTTAGGAAGAAAGAAAGAGAGAAAGTTAGAAGTTTAGAAAGTGACCCCCATCCCCCGCCCACCGGTCCCCCTATATCAGTGCAGCCCCAGAGCCTCCCGTTAAGTATTGAATCCAGGGGCTCCATATCTTTTCAAACTGTTGCATTTTATCATTTAGAGTTGCTGTCATTCGTTCGTTGAGCATGATCCAGGAGAGTATGTTTGAGCTGGCTGAACGGAACCACCGCCAATTTCCAAGATTTTGCTATTGTGATTTATGCTGCTATAAATATAAACCTTATAAGACGCCTTTGGGACTTTGAAGCTGACTTGACCCCGGCACCCAGTAATGCCTGTCCCGGGATTTAATCAAGTTTACCTGGGTGAGGGTATACACAAAGTTGTACACCCTGATCCAGTAGCACCTCACCTTTGGACACAGCCACCATATATGGTACATCGTCCCCAGCTGTCCACCATCCACGAAAACATCGAGGGGATGCTTCTGGTATGAAGGTCGCCAATCTTGCCGGGACCATATACCATCTCATGAGGACTTTGTGGCCCCCTCGGCTATGTTGTGCCACTCGTCCAGCTCAATACTCTTCTGGAGGTCTGCCTCCCATCTCTTTTCAGTACAATTCGATAGGATTGTGTATATTTCTGAGATATGTCCTCTGATCTTATCGTACTGTACACACAAGTGTTCCATTTGGGTCATCGTAACTATGTCTGAATTTCTTGATATAGTAGATAGGAAATGTGCTATCTGTGTGTATCTAAAGACTTAAGAGGTCGGCAGCTGATGTTTATCTTCTAATGCTTTTCGCGTTAAGATACCCCATGGTCACATATATCTGCTATTCTCAGTAGCCCCTTGTTCGTCCACCATTCAAACGTTCTGGGGGTGAATTTCACATTTCCCAGTAGTGGGGCTAATGGAGTGTGTAGGGATTGGAGCTTGTGAGATTTGAGTAGTCTGTCCCAAATGCTCAGATAAATAGAGTGCCGGACATAAAATCGGGGGTCTTTGCTTAGGAGATAACCAAAGGATGGAGGAAATTGAGTATGACTTACAGGCTTCGGCCTCTATCTGCATCCAAATTGGAGGTCGTGAGCTGTGGAATCTAGTAATATGTGCCAGCTGTGCAGCATAATAGTACTTTAGCAGGTCTGGGAAACCTAGTCCACCTTTTCTCTTGGGAGCGTATACTGTAGGTATGTTCACCCTAGGTCTCTTATTCCCCCAAATGAATGACAAGAGTTTAGTTTGAAATTATTTTAGGTCTAGTTTGACTCATGCCACTGGTAGCGTTCTGAAGAGCTGTTTAAATTTTTAATCTCAGTGGACCACTAATTACAAATGCTAAAACAAGCATACAATAACTAACTATCCCTATTACTAGTGCTTATTCATTTCCTGAGACCCCACATCTTACCTTCTCCTCTGCCAGCTGCAGAAGCTGTTTCTTGGCTCTCTCTACATCCTGAGCTGGTCCTCGGATGGTGACTGCATCACTGCCAGAGCCCTCACTTGGGAAGTGAATATGTACACCTCCGCACTCTTCCATGATAGATCTTATGAAGCGTCCCTTGGCTCCAATTAGCGAGTTGTGCAATTTTGATGGAATGCTGACCTCCATTTCTGTGATGTTTGCCTAGAGTTATGAACAAAAAGCAAAATTAAAATAAATCTTCACTCTACTTCAGTGTTGGTGTTAAAGAGGTTTATACCTTTCCTATAAATAAAAATACTGTGGCTAGCTTCAAAATCTATCAACTATTTGAGGCATGCTAGTGACATGGCAGCTGTGAAAATAGAGAAGCTAGCTAGAGCTTGTAGAACTGGAAACCATCTAAGTACCATTTACACCTCTTACTCCCTTCACCCCCACCACCCTAGAATCAGACAACAGAAAAAAAAAAAAAAAAAGACCAAGATCAAGTTTGCCCAATTTTTTTTTAAACTTATTTGTCAGTTTAGATCTGTATTTGTCCCAAGCACATTTGAATTCACTTATTGTTGACGACTCACTATCTCTGCTGGAAGTCTATTCCAAGCATTAATTACCCTTTCAGTAAAAATACTTTCTAAGATTAGTTTTAAACTTTTCTTCTGCTAGTTTGAAGTCATGTCCCCATGGCCTTGATCTTGGCTTTATATTGAAAATACTGTCCTCCTGAACCTTATTCACCCCCTTGATGTATTTAACCACTTCAGCCCCGGAAGGTTTTACCCCCATCTTGACCAGAACACTTTACAATTTGGCACTGCGTCGCTTTACCTGGTAATTGTGAAGTCATGCGATGCTGTACTCAAACAAAATTTTTGTCCTTTTTTTTCAAAAAACAAAATTTCTTCATCGGTTTAGGCCAATATACATTCTTCTACTTTTTTTTTTTTTAAACCAAAAATAACACGCAATAAGCACATATTGATTGGTTTGCGCAAGTTAGTGTGTCCACAAACTATGGGAACAATTTATGGGATTTTTTTTTACACTAGTAATAGCGGTGATCTGCGATTTTTAGCGGTATTGCGACGGACACTTAACACATTTTTGGGACCATTGACATTTATACAGCGATCAGTGCTATAAAAACGCACTGATTACTGTGTAAATGACACTGGTAGGGAAGGGGTTAACACTAGGGGTGATCAAGGGGTTAAATGTGTGTTCTAACTGTATGGGGATAGGACTGAGTAGGAGAGGAAACATTTCTCTGTTCCTACTTACTAAGAACAAACGACACGTCTCTGACAGCACAGAAAATCACTGTGCTGGTGCTCGTGATTGTGTGTGGCTGGCTGCCACGTGCATAGGGTCCCCACCATGCAGCAGGCGCGCCCTCTGGTGGCTCTTAAAAAGGAACCCCGTATATGTATGGGGTTTTGCGCAGTGGTGCCATTGTGCTCTGCAGTATATGTACGCAAGCCAGTCGGAAAACGGTTAAAGGTTTCAATTGGGTCTCCCATTTCACTTCTTTCCTCCAGACTGTACATTTTAGGTTCCTGAAGTCGCTCCAGATAAACATATCCAGAGACGGAATAAAACCGTTCTTAATTTTTTTGTAAGTAAGGTCTCCAGAACTGGACAGTTTTCTAAATGATGTCTCACCAAATATCCATATAGGGTAAATCAGAACCTCATTCCTCCTGCTGGTGATCGCTCTAGTGATGCATCCTAGAATTATATTTGCTTTTTCTACTGCCTGGTGTAATGGAAATTTGTACGTTCTGTATATAATTGTATTGTATTTTGTATGTATTGCACACTGCCCTCACTGTGCACACAGCACTAATAATGTTTTCAGTAAATGTTTACATTCTTTCGAGTCCTGATTAGAATTAGCCTGCCTATGTAACGCCCCTTGTTACCATAAACGTACAATTGTAATATTAATGTGATACCTACGTAATCATGTGCATAAAACCTTCAATTGCGTCATAATAAAGCAGAACAGTTATTTGGAAAGATGCTGAGCGTATCTTTTGTGTCTGTTCCCTACTGCAGTAGTTATTATTAATTTGGAACCACTAATCAATATGAGGATAGGAGTTGCCTATCATCAATTTAACCGAGTCAGCATGGCGAGCTTTGCCTTAGGAGGGGATTCCAGGTGAACCTGAGTATCCGAAACAAGGAGCTTGAGACGATCCGGGAATTTCTGATAATCAGCCGGCTGAGGTAAGCCTTTTGCTTACATTTGAGTTATCAGACTTCCTTGATCGGTAAGGCATTTTCGGGACAAAGGGTACCTATTTTACTCCCCTTAATCGAACTGTATTGATTGGTGGTTATATGTTATGTTGTCCCTGTTTATTGTCCATTGGAGTGTTATAGATAAGAAAGGGAAGAATAGTGCTGTTTACAGGTATATGTAGTAAATCTGCTAGATAAAGTAGTTTAGAGGCAAGAGGGTATAGGCACACGTAGAGAAAGAGAAGACTGGCCAGTCATTATGGGCATTGAATTAAGTAAGGGAATGAAGGGTAAGAGACCCTCAAAAATGCCCAGCGCAAGAGGAGCGCTATATATGAACCAAAGGTGCGGTTCCGCCTATACTGAGCCCCTAGATTAATTGTTAGAGTGGACATGGATCCACAATGGGTAACTGGGTTACCAAAGTCCACAGGGACTAAGAATCATGCAGAGTAAACAGCTAGAGAAACAGCTATCTATGTGAGCGGGATGGATCAAGGGTGACATTAACACTAGACAGAAAGGGACATTTTCATGTTAAGTTGTGGGATGAATTTGGGGTCAGGCACTACAACTATTAGAGTCAGAAACAGAGAAATGAGAGTTAAAACGGAATACTTTATATGTTGTCAGAGAGGGAAGATGGGATGAGCACTCTGGCTGCCCGTCTGATCATAGAAGCTAGATATAAAAGATATCTGAACAAAATAAGGAATGCAGAATTTAGACAGGGAAATAGTAAAGTGTTAAAAGAAAGTGAGAGAATGATATGCATGTGTTGTGTACAAATGGAAGCGATTGGAAAAATGTAAGCGATTTTAGAGAGATATTGGCGTATGTGTGTGCGAATGCTGGGACCTTTAGTTCTATTGCTTGTGTGTGTCATGTACGCAGATGTGACCCCCTCCTTTGTGCTCTCCTGAAAGAAATGTGGCTGAGATGAGAGGTCAGTGATAAGCTGGAAGGACACCATGCCAATTCCAGTTTTTTAGACAAAACATTTATAACAAAATGTGCCGGGTTAACTAATCTAATGGTAAACAATGTGATCACAATTATTTTGAATCTGTTTTCCAAACATGGTAAAGTGAAGGTTACATTTAACCGTGTATTACACAAATTGAATATACCTTTGATAGTGGAAACAGTGCATTTAAAAAGGGAAATTAAGTAAAATTAAGTAATAATGAGTATTCATTTCTAATATGAGTTTAACAGTAATATAGATACATTGAAACTGGTTTAGACAACCTTTGGTTGGAAATGAAATCCAGGTTATTGGGGAAATTTGTAAAAATGGGATTAGTTTAGATTAAGATAACAATTTTTGTAATTTTACATTTATTCAATAAGCTCTTATTTAGAGAAAAAAAAGATTAAGATGAGGTTGTTATTTGGAATAAAGCTGCTATAATATTTAACAAAGCCAAGATGGATGGAATACATAAGAAGTTTTTCTACAAAAATGAAATTTCAAGGTTCTCGATAATGACTTGATGTGCGGTCCATGATGTGAGAGTAATAATAAATAAAATTTAAATATAACAGACCCATCACATTAAGTCCACACACTGTTAGGATAGATGCCACCTGCAGCCAGTTGTTTTTTAGTTTTTGATGCTTTGTGGTCCATCACACAGATTGTTGATCCTTTTGTTTTTATTTATTTTTATTTTTGAAATCCAAAACAGAATGTGTGGATTATGAAATGATGTGCCCCTTTTTCTTGTAAGTAAAGTGGTATAAGCAGAAGAATAGTTTGGATTTATGGGCATCTCTCCATGAGACCGCAGGGTATTGTTATCGTTTATTATAATATTGCCAGGAAAAAGTTGTCTTTTGAAACATGAAACTGGAGTTCTTACACAAACAGCGTGATAGAAAACAAGCCATTGTAATATATTTATGGAAGCTGGACCCAGTAATGAAGGGTTCATCCCGATATATCAGAGCTGTAGCTTTATGCAAAGGTGCTATTAGACAAAGTTAGATATTGTTTTGGTCAAACATTTAATTTTGAATGGTCCGACATTCTGTGCAGCAAATATACAGCTAACTAAATGTTTGTCTAATGAAAGGTTTAAAATATGAGTTTGTTTATGTACAAATCGAACAATGAAAAATGCGTACATTTGAATCCAGCCACCTTATTGCCTCTATTGGAGGAGGCTGGGGACAAAGGAAGACACGTGTTAAATTGATGACGTAGGAATCAGCTGCTGTGAGCCCAGTGCAGGACACACTCCCTGAAGACCCAGATATCTTTTTTTTTTTGTAGATTTGAGTATACAGAAGGATACTCTGTATTCAAAGTCATTGGATCTTTTTTCCCCAGCTCAAGAAGCAGAGCTCCATGTTTTAGCAAAGCCTGTGAGCTATAAAAAGAGTGTATATATTTATATAGATAGTCGAGATATTGAGAGCTTTTGGTTCCATTTGAAGGGCCAGAAGTTTGTTTTTACTTCGGCAGGTAAACCAATAAAGCATGCCAAGTTAATTTGATTGGCTGTTTTCAGCCTTCCAGGTTCTTGCTGAGGTAGCCATATTAACTTTCACACATGGAAGCAGACCAGGTGACTAAGGATGCTGCATTTACAGCCCCGGACACTTGATGGGTCTGTGCAACTCACAGATTCCACCCTAGTTCTGGCCCAGTATAGCTGGGATTAATAATTCAACTTTAAGGACCCCAGAACGAGAAGAACAAGTGGTCCACAGGGGGCAACTTCTTATGAAACAGGACTTTGGAAAAGGTGATCATTTATGTCTGCCAGCCACTCTTTTCCCTCCAGCTTTTGACACATGGACTGTGTCATCAGTCACAAGAAGTTATGGCTGCCTTAGTAAATGAGCATGGGATAGAGCCAGGGCTTCTCCACAGTTGTTTTTATAACATACCACTTCTTGTTTTACCTGTTACCAAAGGTGTTACCAAAAGCTGAACATCCCTTACAGAGATTACAAAAAGATATATCCAGATGCCCAAGTCAGGATCTTACAAGTATGCATTTGGTCTGTATGGACATGTTTTTTGGATGTCCAGTGGCAACTGGCAAATGCTACTGCAAAGGCCACAGTAAAAAGTGTTATCAGAAGTAGTTTGTAAGTACAGAGTGCAGAAAGTACAGAGAGTAACAGAGGAAATCATTTTTTATAGAAGAGTCCTTACTAGAAGTTTTGAGGTTTTATTTTTACACCCCCTACTGTCTACAATGTAGCGGAAAAAGTAGAGTAAGAAACTAGACTTTTGCCTGAACGTTTTCTTATATTTTATGAAGCCCCTAAGGGGGATGTTGGACTCTCTCCCTATGGGATTTGGTTTGGGAGTGTGTTACTCACTTGCTTATATTTTGTCTCAGCAGCTGAAGTCCTCCATTCGGATCTCACAGAGAAAGTTGCTGATCTTTTAAGGTTTTTGACAAACTAATTTATGTGTTTTCTCCCCAATTCCAGATCCTAAAAGTTTGGAAGGATCTAAAACTAAAGCCAGGTGACTTTTGGATTGTTAAGAGACATTTATATATAAGGAAATGCTTGGAGACTCAATACAGCATCTATTTCATGTACAGTTTTTGCAAAACTTGAAGGAAAAGTCACCTGGATCCACACCAGACACTGCAAAAATGACTAAATTAAAGAAATCTCTGTGTTTGATTTGTTTCCCTCTTGTGATCACAGTCTAGGGTACTTTTTGATTCAATTACTTTAATTGTAAGGGATATATATATTTGAAAAGTAGTTTAGCCATGTTGAAGTCATATTTGTCTTTTGTATGTCTTCCATTTTATGTAGAATTCTCTGTGTTTACATATGCTGCTAAGTCAGCATGCTCACAATTAAGCTAGAAGGCCATTCTGGCCACAGGAGTGTACAGCCAGTACTCTGTAAATATGTCTTATCAATCATTTGTTTTTCACAATGAAATGTCATTTGGTAATGAAACGTTGCTCAGCTATTATTTTCTCCACAATGGAGTTTTTTGCCTCTTTGGCCAGGACTACCTCCACCTAAGCGTGTGAAGGTTCCAGTTTAAAGGTGATAGCAGGTGTAGTTAGTGATCAAAATATTGATCAAAAGAGGGGAGACTGTAATGGATATTTGTACGTTCTGTATATAATTGTATTGTATTTTGTATGTATTGCACACTGCCCTCACTGTGCACACAGCACTAATAATGTTTTCAGTAAATGTTTACATTCTTTCGAGTCCTGATTAGAATTAGCCTGCCTATGTAACGCAACTTGTTACCATAAACGTACAATTGTAATATTAATGTGATACCTACGTAATCATGTGCATAAAACCTTCAATTGCGTCATAATAAAGCAGAACAGTTATTTGGAAAGATGCTGAGCGTATCTTTTGTGTCTGTTCCCTACTGCAGTAGTTATTAATTTGGAACCACTAATCAATATGAGGATAGGAGTTGCCTATCATCAATTTAACCAAGTCACTGGCAACACTGTTTTCTCATTTTGCAATCATCTGAAATAAGTACCCTCAAATCTTTCTTCTGTAGCGCTTGCAAACACTGTACACTCACAATATTATAATGTCAAGGAATTTGTTCCCTAGGTACAACATTTTACATTTCAAAACATTAAACTGCAGTTTTCACTGCTTTGATTAATCTTCCAGCAATGTCAAATCATGTTCTATATTGCAGACACATCTAGGGATATCAACCCTATTATACATTTTTGTGTTGTCAGCAAAAAGTCATACCTTGCCCAACAAATCTTTAACTAGATCACTTAGATATAGATTAAATAGAACAGGAAGCAGTATAGAGCCTTGTGGTTCGCCTCTAGTCTGGTCTTTGTTCTAAATGAACCCCATTTACAACCACACTCTGGTACCTGTTCTTTAGCCAAATGCATATTCACTGAACAACCTAAGGGTTAAGCCCTAGCTTAGACAACTTTTATATCAGAATATGCAAAACTGTATAAAACGCTTTGCTGAAATCAAGATATGACATGTCCACAGCACCACCCTGGTATAAAACATTAGTGATCTAGTTAAAATAAAAAAAAAAAAAAAAATCAGATTAGTCTGACATTTGTCCTCCGTAAAGCCATGCTGCTTTGGGTCAAAAGAGAAGAGATTGATTAAAAAGATATGTTAATGGTCCAACAACTATAACTAAGTTCTCTTACAACTCTGGGATGAATACCATCAGGACCCATTGCTTTATTAAGCTTCAACCAAGCCAGTTCCTCTGCTACCTCCATAAATTCTGAAAATGAACCATCATTACAAGAACCAATATGATCAACCAATTTGTTATTGTTGGTGCAATTTATTTCTGAGAAAACCGAACAGAAATCCCATTGCTATGTACATAAAAATAGGATTTTTATAACAGCTAACCTGTAAAATCCTTTTCTTTGAAGTACATCAGGGGACACAGAGCCATAGTAATTACTACGTGGGTTATAGGCCACCTTCAGGTGATGGACACTGGCACAACCTAAGACAGGAAGTCCACTCCCTATATAACCCCTCCCACTGCTAGGAGTACCTCAGTTTTTGTAGCAAAGCAATACATGTGTATACCAGAAAGCGGGGAGGGACATCTGTCCCGTGATGTACTTCAAAAGAAAAGGAAGTTACAGGAAAGCGGTTATAAAAATCCTATTTTCTTAATCGTAATCACGGGACACAGAGCCATAGTAATTATGTGGGATGTCCCAGAGCAATGCCAGCTGAGGGGAGGGAGACACAACAAAAGTAGGGCACCATGAGATCAGGACTTCTACTGCTGCCTGCAGCACACTGCGCCCAAAGGTGATATCCTCATGACTTTTTACATCCACCTGATAGAATCTGGTAAATGTATGGACTGAAGACCACGTTGCGGCCTTGCAGATTTGAGCCATGGAAGCTTGGTGATGCACTGCCCACGAAGCACTAACAGCCCTGGTGGAGTGTGCTTTGATCTGAAAAGGTGGAATCTTCCTCTTTAAACCATAAGCTTGAACAATTACTTGTCGAATCCATTTAGAAATAGTAGATTTCGATGCTGCCTGTCCTCTTTTAGGACCTTCAGGCAACACAAACAAAACATCCATTTTTCAAATCTGAGCAGTCACCTTCAAGTAGACTAACACATCAAGAGAATGTAGTGACTTTTCTTGCGTAGAACAGAGTTCTGGAAAAAAACGAAGGTAGAACAATATCCTGGTTTAGATTAAAACCTGACACTACCTTTGGTAGAAAGTTAGGATGAGGACGCAATATTACTTTATCCTTGTGAATAATTAAATATGGCTCTTTAGAAGAAAGAGCAGCCACCTCCAATACTCTTCTTGCAGAAGATATGGTACCAGAAAAAACTAGTTTCCTTGTCAAAAGGAACAAGGAAATGTCGTATCGGCTCAAAAAGTTGTTTCTGTAATGCCGACAGAATAAATTCAAGTCCCAAGGGTTCAGGGGTGACCTAACCGGAGGATTAAGCCACATTACCGCTAAAAAAAGCTACAAACCAAAGAATGCGAAGTGGTCGTTGAAATAATACCGATAAGGTCGAGCCCTCGCCTTTGATAGTACTCAAGGCTAGCTTCATTTCTAACCCCATCTGCAGAAAGTCAAAGGATTCTACCTATGACATACTTCCTGGGGTGCCAACCCCTGGATTCACACCAGGAGACATATGCCTTCCAGACTCAATAATATATATGATTCTGGAGGCCGGCTTCCTTGCAATAACCAAGGTAGATACCACTGAACCTGACAGCCCACGCTTCTTCACAATGTGGATCTCAATAGCCAAATGGTTAAATTTGGCGTTTGTAAGGTAGGATGGAATACCGGACCTTGCGAGAGAAGGTCTGGACGTGGTGGTAGGGTCCATGGGTCCCCTACCGCCATCCTTATGATCTCTGTATACCAAAGATCTCCTGGGCCACAAGAATCACTGACTTCACTTGCTGCTTGATCCTCTTAAGAAGTTGTGGAAGCAGCAGAATAGGAGGGAATGCATAAATCAGTTAGAAAGGATTCCACGGAAACATCAAGGCATCCGTTCTGCATGCTAGCGGATCCTTTGTTCTTGACACAAAATTGTCACTCTTTTTGTTGAACCTGGACACAAAACAGATCTACATCTGGAATCCCCCATCTTTGACATATTGTCAGGAAGATATCAGGGTGAAGGGACCATTCTCCCGGGAACTGCTGGCGACAAGTAGTCCGCCTGCCAATTTTCTATTCCGGAATGAAGACTGCCGATAGGCAAGGTACATTGTTTTCTGCCCAAGTTAGGATATGATTCAACTCTCTCTGGGCCGCACGACTTCTCGTGCCCCCTTGGTGATTGATATATGCTGCTGCTGTGGCATTGTCGGATTGGATCCTGACAGGACAATTTCGTAACCTGAACGTCTAGGCCCTCAAGGCCAAGCACGCTGCCCGAATCTCTAGAATGTTGATGGGCAAGGTCATTTCTGATCTGGACCATTTCCCTTGGGCAGTCGCTTCTTCCAGGACTGCTCCCCAACCCGAAAAGACTGGCATCTGTTACCATCTTCCAGGTAACTGGTAGGAAGGATTTTTCGCTTTTGAAGATTCTGGGTTATCACCCATCAACTGAAGCTCTGGCGCACCTTTGGAGACAAACATTGGGAAATCTAGAGCTTGGACCTTCTTGTTCCAAGCGGATAGGATACTGTTTTGCAGCAGTCTCGAATGAAACTGAGCATAGGGAACAGCCTCGAATAAAGCCACCATCTTTCCCAACAACCTCATGCAAAGTCGAATAGAAGGATTCTTCTTTGCCTTGACCACCTGAATCAGTTCCCTTATGGCACGAATACCCTCTTCTGGGCTCTATCTATGATCAGACCCAAGTATTCCAATCTCCTTGATTGTTTTAAGGAAAATTTCTCTAGGTTGAGATCCAACCTAGGTATTTCAGGTAGTTGACTGTGGTGACCATACTTTGGTCTAAGCGGGCTACCGACTGGTCTATCAAAAGCAGATCGTCTATATAAGCTAAAATGGTTATACCTTGGGCCCTTAATCTGGCTAGAGGAGGGGCCAGGACCTTTGTAAATAATCGAGGTGCAGTAGCTAGACCGAAAGGCAGAGCTACAAACTGAAAATGAAGATTTTCTACCTCGAAACGTAGATATTTCTGGTGAACGGGAAAAATAGGCACATGGGAGGTATGCATTCTTGATGTCGATTGACGCCAGAAGTTCTCCACCTTGGATGGAGGCTACGGATCGGATTGACTCCATGCAAAAAGAGCGGATATTCAAAAACCAGTTTAGATCTTTGAGATCTAGAATGGGTCTGACATCTCCATTTAGTTTTGGTACAGTGGAAAGGTTTGAATAAAACCTTAATCCCTGCTCTTCCATGGGGACCACCGATATTACTTTTTGAGACAGTTTGTACCCTAGAGTTATTGTGGAAGCCACCCATATGTCTCGACACTCTTCCTGCCAGACCCTTGAGAACTGCAGAAGTTCCCCCCCCCCTCAAGCAAAGGAGGGCGCCCCTTCATAAGGAGGCTTTAGAATTTTGTTTTATAAGGGTTTCCTTCCGCCGGACTTCTTTTGTCCCTGGGGTTGACCCTGAGGTTTACCTCTTGAACTTGACGGTGGAGGCCGTCGTAACTGCCTGGAGGCTGATGCCCCGGGCACTGGAGAAGAAGCTCATTTAAATTAAATACGCTTACTCCTTTTCCTAACTGGCAAAAGGGTACTTTTTCCCATTAGAAATTCTTTGGATGTATTTATCCAGATCATCCCCAAACAGCCGTTCACCGTGAAAAGAAAAACTAGCCAGAAGCTTTTTGCATGGCGCTACGGCTGACCAATTTTTCAGCCATAGTTTTCTACGCATATGCACCAGCCCAAGCGTAAGGCCCAAGGCCTGGAGAATAGTATCTCTCATAGCGTCTATTGCAAAACAGAACGCCACTGGTAGCTCGGAAAAAATCCTGGGCCTGCTGATCAGGAATAACTTTGAGCACCTGTTTAAACTGGTCTCTCAAGGATTGACATACACCAATTGCTGCCAGTGCAGGCTGAGTTACTGAACCTGCCAGAGAAAATGTGTTTAATAGGAATTCCAACTTCTTATCCGTTGGATTCTTAAGCATTTGAGCCTTGTCTACCAGACAAGTCAAACTTTTATTTACAGAGGATATAGCAGCGTCAATTGCTGGTATTTCCCATTTTTTATTAAACTTTTCCTCCACAATTGCTGCCACAATTGCTGTATGTCTTGCATAATTCTCCAGTGCGGATTTGCAAGAAGTGGTTCAACAAAATCGAGAGCCTGTTCAGGGAACTGATATGGAGAGGGAAACAAGCTAGAATACGTCTACGGGTACTTCAGCTCCCGCTACGGGAGGGTGGATTTGCTCACCCTCAGCGATATTTATTATCTTCCCAACTGCAGCAGTTAATGGGGTGCGGAGCCCTGGAAGGGGGTACCCCAAATGGTAGAATCGTATTAATGGGAGCCTCACATAATACATTAATAGAAGCTCTAGAAGCAAACTCGTTCCACGACACCTATCCAACAATTATAATGTTAACTAAAGTATGGAAAACAGTCAAGAACCAGATGAGATATAATGGGTGTAATGAATATACTCCCATTTGGAACAACCGAAATTTGCAGGAAATCCATAAGATAGGAAAAGTAAGAGAGTGGGAAGACCGAGGTATTAAAAAGTTGAGACAACTGTATAATGGTAATACTCTGAAGAAATTCTCAGAGTTGGAAAGTGAATTCAACCCATCCCCGGGCTCCTTCTATACGTACCTTCGGCTAGAACACACCCTTAAAACTCAATTTAGGAACTATAGTTTAGTCTGGAATGAAACGCCCCTACTCCATAGTATATTGCAGGTGGCCCAGACTAAGGGGTTAATATCCAAGATATACAATCAACTGAGTGAATAAGCCAACAGTGAAGACTTATTCAACAGTGTAAAAGCCAGGTGGGAAGAGGATGTGGGGGTTATAACACAGGCTCAGTGGAAGAGAATCTTAGAGATGGGATCGTTGATATCAGTCTCCCCCCCACAGAAGATATCACACTTGATGTTGTTAAACAGAGCTTATTATACACCTAAACGTCTCTAAGTTTGGAAGAAGATCTGATGATAGATGTCCTAGATGTCGGGGGACGGGAGACCTCATTCACATGATGTGGAGATGTCCCAAGTTGTTTCGCTATTGGGAGGGGGTGATTGATAGTTTGAGAGATATATTTGGGATCGTACTGGAGAAAGAGGCTAAAGTATGCATCTTGGGGTATAGACAGATACAGGGGGAGAGGAAGAGTACCACACTGGCAATTCTGAGAGGTCTATTCCAAGCAAGGAAAACTATCGCATTAAGATGGCAATCAAAGGAACCCCCCACAGTGAGAGATTGGATGGTTATATTAAAGGAAACCCTTTGTAGGGAAAGAACAGAGTATATTAAGAGAGGCAATCTTAAGGAATTTAATAAAATGTGGAGACCATGGCTGGAGAAGGTAGGAGGCTCTTAATAGGAAGTGAAGAATATAACAGTGTGGGATTTACCAATTAAAGCCCTAGGCAGCCAGGGATTGGGTCTATCAGCATATAACCTGTTGGGTGCTCGTCTATATCTGACAAATAATAGTTGATAGAAGCAGTGTTTGTTAACTAAAGGTGTTGTAAGTCTAACCCTGAGTACTCTGTAGAGGGGAGGGGGGGATGAGAGGGTAAGGGGAAAGAGTGATGGAACTAAGTATATATAGTGGAGCGGACGCGGGAAGCGCCTTAGTCCCTGTTATTATTGGCTTTGGACTGGTTACATGGTACCCGCATCGAGACTCTATAGGTCCATACCAATTGGCAGTGAATTAATTTGTAATTTATGTTCCTGTGCAATTTCAGCTTAAGGCTCAGGAAACATGTTGAGGGGAGGGGGGGGGGGAATGGGGATAATAAAATTTTGCCACTATGATGTTAATTTTAAGAGGTCTGTAAATGAACGCCAAGCTGAATAAGTTTCCAGACACTATTCTCTGACGTGGTTAAAAAAAAAAAAAAAAAAAAAAAAAAAAAAAACAAACAAACTTTTCCTCCATAGGATAAAGTGTTGAAAACTTTTTAGGAGGAAAAAAAAATGTTTCTGGGTGATCCCACTCAGAATACATAAGCTTTTCCAGCAACGAATGGACAGGAAAGGCATGCACAGCTTGGGGACGCTTTAGAGAACCCAAACAAGAAGTAGGTTTATCAACCGACTCAGTTAAGGGTAGCATAAATGTGGAGCGGACCAATTCAGTAAGATTGTACCATCAATCTTTCAGATTGTGAACCTGATCCTTCCGCATTTGACCCCTCAGAAGAGGAGTCATCAGCCTCTTCACGGTCCCCTGAGAAAAATTCATCTCCTGCCTTCAGTTCCTCAGTTTGAGGGTCCTGGGTAATGGAAGGCCACCTGTCGTGCTTAGTCCCACTCTGGGTTGCGATTAAAGACGCTAACCTTTGCTCCAATCCCAATATGGTTGAGGAAAAAACCTCTTCAGTAACAGACAGGGGCTGCAGTGTTGGAAATAGTTGCAACACTTGATGGCCCTGATGGCTCACTCTGACCAGCCACTTCAGATCTCTCAGGGGAGGATGCCATTGTAGAGATGAGTTTAGGCTTTTTTGAGTTTGTAGGAGTCCCTCTTGAGCCCTTTTTTTGGGCGTTTCTACCTCCCCTTCTAACCATAGCCCGATGCAGAAATGCAGAGGTACTACAAGAAGAAATGGCATCCACTGCTTGAGCAAATAGTCCAGCAACTGCCGCTGCTATTAATGCTCAGCCTTATGCTCTTAGTAAATGTGCCAAGGTAATGCCTGTGACACCAAACCTCTTACATGCCCTTTTTTCTCTCGTGTCCCTCCGACAGCTGCAGCCAGCAAAATGGAGCTTTTTAAAAAAAACCACTCTCGCGCTGGATGTTGCCGCACTCCGCGCTAAGCCCCACGTCCACCATATCGCCCCCCCCCCCCCTCCTTTTCAAAAGAGCTTTTTCCCCACACGGGTGCGGGCCTCCGATCCGACTGAATTGGCATGTATGTGGGGGGATGGCGAGGAGGAGCTGGTGACAAACCGCCGTGTAGAGGTGGTGGAGAACGGAGTGGCATCGCCGATCATTCTGGTTTCTTACTATCCAGGGAGAGCTTTGTCCAGGTGGGGGGTGTTTTTGGATAAACCCCCCCCCTCCCCCCCCCCCCCCCAACATTTTACCGGAGGCCTGGGCTGCTAGCCATAGGGAAGACTGCAGCGTTAGCTGACACAGAGGGTTCTGAGGAAAGCATGACAAGGTACGTGCTCTATACAGCCCCCAGTGGTAACTTTTAGGCATGACAACATTTACTTTTTAAAGGAGACAATTCAAATTCATAAGAAACTTTAAAATTCCTTAGAAATCTCCACTTACCTTTCCCGTCGCAGGGATTCTGTGGTAAAACCAACAGACCTAATCTTCACCCCTCATTGTGGCCTCCGTTAAAAAACCTTCAGGAACCGGGGCCCCTTTTTAAACGGGGGATCCTCAATCCTGGACCCGTAAAACACCCTGCCAGAAAAACTTTATGGCTTAAAAAAAACAAAGCACTGGATCCCGGGGTCCAGCTCTCTAAAAAGAGAAGCGTTACGGGCTAAACCTAGTTTCTTCCACCACGAGGCCCGGGTACCACTCAATTCGGCCTGAAGAGACACTTTGAATAGATCCGGCTGCATAACTAGCCCCAGTGGAGCTCAGCACAGTACATCTTCACTCGTGACCAACACCTAAGACACTGGTGAAAAAACTGAGGTACTCCCAGTAATGAGAGGGGGTTATATAGGGAGTGGACTTCCTGTCTTAGGGTGTGCCAGTGTCCATCACATGAAGGTTGCCTATAACCCACATAGTAATTACTATGGCTCTGTGTCCCGTGATAAACGATTAAGAAAAATGTTTTGTCTCCTTAATAGATTAATAGGATTTAAAAATTTCCTCTTTTCTGTACTTTGGCAACATAATGAATTTGGCCTCCTTTTTGCCCATTTTACTTCTTACTCTTCCCACCAATCCTCCATTTTACTTCTTACTCTTTCCCCTAGTCTTCCCATTTTACTACAACATGGAAGTCTTTAAAATGAATTACCAGTTCCTTCTGGATAGCCAGGATTCTATCACGTGCAGCCTCGCAGTTGGTTTTCTTCCCGGTGATGACAATCATTTCTGAGTTACTGTTTTCAGCCGGGAGGTCAATCTTAGTGTTACATTCTTCACGAATCTGAACAAGGTGGATGGAAAGGCAATCGCCACAAGAATGAGAAAATATTATAAATTTAAGCCACAAGGTGAAACAGCTTTTTTAAAACCCAAGTGTAGACAAAATAGAAAACAAATCAGCGCTAACGGATACGACTTCCTATTAACGTGTTGTGTCGCTTGTGCTACAGACTTCTGGTTTCCTTAAAATTTTCATCCATTGTTTAAATATTTTGGGGCAGCAGGGGCTAATAGAACTGAGGGAGCCGTCATTTGCACTCAAGAGTGCCTGACTTTGGCCAGCCTTTCCACCCAGCTCCTTCATTCATAGTAACTGTACTACAACTTCTTTGAATGAAACAGGATCACAACACATTAATACCAAGTCATGTCCCATGTGCAGATTAAAAAAAAAAAAAAAAAAAAAAAAACAGAAAAAAAAAAATGCATACCTTTTTGATGTTGGCACCACCCTTTCCAATAATGTTCTTGTGAAACTGCTTAAAGATCGGCACAGAGATGGTGTAACTGTTCTCTACCTGCAAGGAGAAGTAGGTTATCCAATCCATATACATAATACTCTATTGATACCACCTTAAACAAAAACTAAGCTTTTTCTAGATTTGCAAAAAATTTTACAGATTACATTACTGTATCAAATCATTTCATATCCCTTATATCCCTAATGCTTTGTTCAGTGCCCTGCATGCAGTTTTATATATTATTTAAATACTGTTCTTTCTGCCTGAAAACTTGAGAATGTCCGTGGTAACCAAAAGCGTCCCTTTAAGTCAAAAGCAGTTTTAGACCAGCTAGAAAACAGCGATAGTAAATTAGAATCACTTGCAGAATTGAGCGACAGTGATTAGTGGGGAAATTCATCAAACACTGAAAGTAACGACAGCGACAATTCTGCAACTGAGCAAATTTCAGTGTTTTTGATTTGATTACATTAAATAAAGTGTATTATTATATTATTTATAGTTATCATTTCTGATTTCGGGTTTCAAACTTTGTCATACCTGGGATGTCTACGAGACTCTTGTTTGGACAGATTTAAGTGAGTTATTACTAAAAATTACAGGCCAATATAAAATGCCAAATTTCCATGAGAAACAATGTACCGCTTTGAGACTCAAAAATCTGACATAATCATACCGCCAGGGAGGTTAAGATAGTATTGACAGCCGCAGCGGTTTGCAGAGGGCAGTGTGAACTGCCTGCGGGAGAGATGCAATGCGGGAACCTGCGCTGTAATCGCGCTGGTTCCCGCATCACACATATGTGAACCTAGGCTCATAGTTCATTGACACTTCCTCCAGCTCAACTGACAGCCTGTACTGAGGTATGGGCAGCGAACTGGTGGAAGACTCTGTAGGAGCCTGGATCCACAGGTTACGGGTGCAATGCTTTGGTTTTATTGGCATTTTTTTTTTTTTTGCGGTCATACAGTCAAAAAAAAAAAATGGTCAAATCTCAACTATCTCAATAACGGTCAAATTCTCCCCATGCGAATCCTACTGCAACTACCCTGAAAAGGTCTATACTTACGCGTTTAGGGCGTTCCAGTCCATTCACAGAGCTCTCCAGCGGCCGGTTTCAATGAAGAAGAGATCGCCGACCAAGGCTGCAGAGCCTATGCGATGACGCCATCCATAAGCTAACTATGGGGCATCAGTTGTCGGCTGTCTCTCCTCTACACTGAAGCCATTGCTGGGAGCTGATCATGGGACCAGAGCACCCTCAGAATAAGTTAGGTATAGACATCTTTCCTTTACAGGGTAGTTAGAATAGGCTTAGAATGGCAGTAAGAGCAGGTTTAGGTATACTTAGGATTTGCCTGGACTCCAAATTTAACTTGGCCTTGGTTCAGGAATAAGTAACCGATACTAGCAGAGAAGAAACTCAAACATAGCCAGATCTCACCACAAAATTGTGGAAATGCTTGTGCATAAAGACATGCTGCATTAAAGGCCAAGTTCACCTTTCATTAAAAATAAAAAGCACACCATTTCACAGGCAAAAATCGGAATTTATTTTTTTTTAAAACAGGAGCCTGCAAAGTACTGCACCTGTGATCAGATCGTAGGTGCAAGGTCAGGCTCCTGCACACAAACTAACAAAGCATGGCACTATGTGTAACAAATTAAGCTAAAAATTCAGTTATGCATACAATATTCATATACATCTAAAGTGCAAGTAAAAAATCCATATATAAAAACTTGTGTAACAAATGTCTATACACACACAATACACTAAGTGAAACAAAAGTCTATACAAAGACGGATACAGGTCAACATGTATGCGGACATCTTGGATTCTAGAATTTTTGGATATTGTGATTACACAGCTGTGAATGCTTCATACTTTGAGTGCAGTTTTAACTAATAAAAGCTTTTATTTTGAGGTTCTACACTATGGGAAGTGTCTCGTTTTACATCTCTATATGGAATATCGATCCCTCTGAGCTGAATTAGGGGAATGTTTTGGGCTTGGATTCTGTCAGTAAACACTCCAGTCTTTGTATTGACTGTGGCCTGCACTTTGTTTCACATTATAGGAGATAGAGAATATATATATATATATATTTTTTTTTTTTTTACATACATAATACATACATACCACAAGTTTACACATAGCTTTTGTTGCTTGCACTCTAGATGTGTATGATTGTCGCTTATGAACATTTGGGATATACAGTTATTTATGTGGTTTGCATTGAAATTTTTATATCTTCTATTGCACTTTCAGGTCACAACATAAATTTTTGCTTAATTACTAGAGGAATGTTTTGGGCTTGGATTTTTTGGAGGGAGGAGGCCGGAAAAAGTGTGTCAAACATAGGCAGATCTCACCACAAAATTGTAGAAATGTTTGTGCATATATCTGGTATCAATATATACTATAGGCTGCGGTTTCTGGAATTTTTTAAACCTGAGTGCAAATTATTTTTGTTTGCATCTCCTGCACACACTGCCTGCAGCTCTATATCGGCTGCCATTTTCAGAATTGTAGGCTGTGTGAAGGAACTGAGAGTCATGTCGTTTTCAAAATCTGACAGCAGGTAAGGGAAGAGTGTAAGAACCCCCGCCTGCTGTCACACAGAGGGTGTCAGTAAGGGGGTGAGGAGCAGAACAAGAACATGCTTACACCCTAAACGGTTTTATACCTCCCTGGCGGTATGATTCTTTCTGATTTTAGGTGCTGAAAGAGGTACAATTATTTTGCATGGAAATTTGGCGTTTTATATTGTAGGCCTGTAATTCTTAACAATAACACACTTAAATCTGTCCAAACAAGAGTCTAGTAGATATCCCGGGTATGATAAAGTTTGAAACACAAAAACATAAATAATATAATAAAAAAAAATAATAATTAAAAAAAATAAAAATAGTAATAAAATAAATTTCCACTTGATTCACTATCGCTCAATTCTGCAAGTGTTCTAATTTACTATCGCTGTTTTCTAGCTGGTCTAAAGCCATTTTTGACGTAAAGGCACACTTTTTGGTTGCTATGGACAATCTCCAGTTTCCAGGCCGAAAGAACAGAATATGCAATATAAAACTGCATGCAGGGCATGGGCCAGAGCACTGGGGACAAATGGGATGTGAAATGATTTCATACAGTACTGTAATCTGTAAGATTACAGTACTGTAACCTGTAAGATTACAGTACTGTATGTGTTATGCTTTTTACATTTTTTTGAATGCTCCGCCCCCGTGCGTCGCGACGCTCGCAGGGAACGGAGCCTGGCACAGAGAGGCTTCGGAACAGGACACAGCCCACGGACACTGCGGGGGACATCGCAGGATCCCGGGGACAAGGTAAGTAAGGAGGCACCAGGATCCTGCGATGCAATCCCGAGTGTGGCTCGGGGTTACCGCTAATGGTCCTGAATTTTAACCCCGAGCCACACTCGGGAAAACCGCCAGGGAGGTTAACATGTTCTACAAAGGTGAACTTATCCTTTACATTTCTAACTGCTTCAGCTCCGGAAGATTTTACCCCCTTCCTGACCAGAGCACTTTTTGCGATTCGGCACTGCAGCGCTTTAACTGACAATTGCACGGTCGTGCGACTTGGCTCTTAAACAAAATTGACGTCCTTGTTTCCCCACAAATAGAGCTTTCTTTTGGTGGTATTTGATCGCCTCTGCGATTTTTATTTTTTGCGCTATAAACAAAATAAGAGCGACAATTTTGAAAAAAACGCATTTTTTATATTTTGCTAACACTATCCCCCAAAAATATATAAAAAAAACATTTTTTATCCTCAGTTTAGGCCAATCGTATTCTTCTACATATTTTTGGTTAAAAAAAAAAAAAAAAAAAAAAAAAAAAATCGCAATAAGATTGATTGGTTTGCGCAAAAGTTAGGGCGTTTACAAAATAGGGGATAGTTTTATGGCATTTTTATTAATTTTTTTTTTTACTAGTAATGGCGGCGATCGATTTTTATATTGTGACTGCGACGTTATGGTGGACATGTCAGACATTTTTGACACATTTTTGGGACCATTGTCATTTATACAGCGATCAGTGTGATTAAAAATGCACTGATTACTGTGTAAATTACACTGGCAGTGAAGGGGTTAACCACTAAGGGGCGGGGAGGGGTTATGTCCTAGGGGAGTGATTCTAACTGTAGGGGGGATGGGCTGTGTGTGTCACTACGCTGATCACCGCTCCTGATGACAGGGAGCTGTGATCAGTGACAGTTGTCACTAGGCAGCACGGGGAGATGCTGTTTACAATCAGCATCTCCCCGTTCGTGGGTATCCCCACAGCGATCGAGTCCGCGAGACCCGCGACCCGACTCACGGAGCTCCCGGCCGGCGCGCACGCCGCCAGCGGCGCGCACGCAATGGCACGGCGGGGAATTCAAATGGACGTACCTGTAAGTTCATTTGCCCAGCCGTGCTATTCTACCGACGTACATCGGCACGCGCCGGTCAGGAAGTGGCTAGAGTCACTGGTATCGATTTAAAAGTACTGAAACATGAAGTTGTAATTTCAGTGGAAAAGATGAAACCTGAATGGCTGCTACAGACAGCTGCTTTTCCCCTAGGCTTCACAAGTGCCAGCACTACAGTTTAAACACTCCCCGTCCAGCCCTGTAGCAGTTAAACTGGTATGGAGCGCTCTCCTGCGCAAGATCACGTATAAATACGTGCTTCTGCACTTCCGCCTGCAGGCCACTTCTGCTGTGAATATTCACACTAGAATCTGATCTGCAGGTGCCAGGCACACCATGTCCTTTGGCACCCGCTGACTGTCGGCAATACACAGAGAACTGCGGTATGCCTATGTAAACAAGGCTTGTCTCAGTTCTGACAGTGGGGAAGGAATGGATTCTGTGTTTCTGCAAAGCAGGGACTAGAAACCATTACTTCCCCCAGTGAAAGAACCACACTGTACACACAAAAATACTGGCTAGGCACACAGTTAAAGTGGATGTAAACCCAATGTCACCGTTCTAAGCCACTGCCATAGAGGTTATCTATAAGGTATACATGCCTCCTGCATGTATCTTTACCTGTCAAACGTCTCCCCTCTGTCTGTTACGAGAGCCGAAAAACTGCATATTCTGTGTGTGGGTCTGTTATCTGGAGCTCGGTGGGTGGAGTCGTGATGCCAGTAGACTCCCCGTCCACCTCTACACTCCCCTTGTCAATATGCTTTTCTCCTGTGTATTTCTTACACTGAACTTCTGCTATGATCTCTAACATCCAGTGAAAATACAGGAAAGTAACCACATGACTTCAGCATGCCAAATCATGCTGAGGTCTGGAACATCCAATCCTTGCAGAGCTGCTGAAGAAAGGAGTGGGAGGGAATTAAAAAGTAATGCATGTCTTAGGCTAGTGCATGAGATATGTAAATCACCTGTCACTCACAACAAGGGGGAGGATTTGACAAAGTTTTTCTCTGTCAAGATTTATCTCACTGAACAATGAAAGAGGATTGCTCAGAGCTGGATTAACTTTGTGGCAAGACTGGGCTCAAATGATAGGAAATCTTATACTCTACAATACATTATATAAAAAAAAAAAAAAAAATGTTGTGTTTACATTCACTTTAACCCTTTGATCATCCTAGGTGTTTAACCCCTTCCCAGCCAGTGTCATTAGTACAGTGACAGCATATTTTTTACAACTGATCACTGTATCAGTGTCACTGGTTCCCACAAAGTATCAATTCATGTCCAATTATCCGCCGCAATATCGCAGTCCCGCTAGAAGTCGCAGATCGCCGCCATAAGAAAAAAAAATTAAAAATTAAAAATTCCATAAATCTATCCTATAGTTTGTAGATGCTATAACGTTCACATAAACCAATACATATGTTAAATGGGATTTGTTTGTTGTTTACCAAAAGCATGTTCTAGAATACATATTAGCAAAAGATTTATGATGAAAATTGATTTTTTTTTTTTACATTAGATGTGTTTTATAGCAGAAAGTAATATATATTATTTATTATTATATTTATATATTTAAAAAAAAAAATTATAATAGATATATATATATATATAGATATATAGATAGATAGATAGATAGATAGATAGATAGATAGATAGATAGATAGATAGATAGATAGATAGATAGAGATATATATATATATATATTTTTAATTGTTGGTCTTTTTTTTTTGTTTATAGCGCAAAAAGTAAAAAAACGATGTGATGATCAAACACCACCAAGACAAAAGCTCTATTTATGGGGGAAAAATGTCAGTAACGCAGTGCCGCATTGCAAAAAATGGCCTGGTCATGAAGGAGGGGGTAAATCAAATGCAGAGAACATGTTCTTGCCTACCAAAGATGCTCATTAGCCCATTAAGACAAATCCTTGATGCCCACAACAGGAAGTGTACATGAATTACTTGTCATACAGTGCCTTACAAAAGTATTCAGCCCCCTTGGCATTTTTCGTGTTTTGTTGCCTCACAACCTGGAATTAACATGGGTTGAGGATTTGCATCATTTAATTTACAGAACATGCCCACAGCTTTGAAGATTTTTTTTTTTTTTGTGAAGCAAACAAATAGGACAAAATAACAGAAAAAGTCAAAGTGCATAACTATTCACCCCCCTAAAGTCAATACTTTGTAAAGATACCTTTTGCGGCTATCACAGCTCCAAGTCGCTTTGGATAAGTCTCTACGAGCTTGCCACATCTTACCACTGGGATTTTTGCCCATTTCTCCTTGCAAAACTGCTCCGTCTCTTTCAAGTTGGATGGTTTGCACTTGTGAACAGCAAGCTTTAATTCTGACCACAGATTTTCTATTGGATTGAGGTCTGGGTTTTGACTAGGCCATTCCAACACATTTACATGTTTCTCCTAAATCACTCAAGTGTTGCTTTAGCAATGCGTTTGGGGTCATTGTCCTGCTGGAAGGTGAACCTCCGTCCTAGCCTCAAATCACACACAGAGTGCTACAGGTTTTGCTCAAGAATATCCCTGTATTTAGCACCATCCATCTTTCCCTCAACTGACCAGTTTCCCAGTCCCGACTGCTGAAAAACATCCCCACAGCATGATGCTGCCACCACCATTTTTCACTGTGGGGATGGTGTTCTATGGGTGATGTGATTTGTTGGGATTGCGCCAGACATAGCGTTTTCTTTGATGGCTAAAAAGTTCAATTTTAGTCTAATCAGACCAGAGCACCTTCCTCCATAAATTTGCCTTTTTGCAAACTCAAAACGTGCCATTTTGTTTTTTTCTGAAAGTAATTGCTTTCTTCTGGCCACTCTGCCATAAAGCCCAACTCTATGGAGCGTACGGCTTATTGTCGTCCTATGTACAGATACTCCAGTTTCTGCTGTGGAACTTTGCAGCTCCTCCAGGGTTACCTTAGGTCTCTGTACTACCTCTCTGATTAACGCCCTCCTTGCCCGGTCCATGAGCTTTGGTGTGGGGCCGTCTCTTGGAAGGTTTGCTGTTGTGCCATGTTCTTCCCATTTGGTAATGATTTAATGGTGCTCCTAAGGATCATCACTGACCCTGACTTGTACTTAACAACATTGTTCCTTACTTGTTTGGAGAGTTCCTTGGTCTTCATGGCAGTGTTTGGTTAATGGTGCCTCTTGCTTAGGTGTTGCAGCCTCTGGGGCCTTACAAAAAAGGTGTGTATATGTAATGACAGATCATGCGACACTTAGATTGCACACAGGTGGACATCATTTCACTAATTATGTGACTTCTGAAGGTAATTGGTTGCACCAGAGCTTTCTATGGGCTTTATAACGAAGGGGGTGAATACATACACACATGCCAATTATCAGTTTCTTTTTATTTCTGAATAATAGTTTATGTATATATTTTACAAATTTTACTTCACTAGACTAGACTATTGTGTTCTGATCCATCACATACAATTCAGATTAAAAAAAACATTGGCTAATGTTTTTGTAATGTAACAAAATAGGTAAAAAGCCCGGGGAGGGGGGGGGGGGATACTTTTGCAAGGCACTGTAGTAAAAAAAGGTAATTTTTTTAGCTTCAATACAAACATTAAATTGTGTATTTTTTAGGAAAACAAAATCCGGTAACTTATAATCAGTGACTCATTAGGTATTGAAACCATAAGGATGACAGCATCAGAGCCTTAATGTCAAGCCAGCAAAAACCACACCCAGATTTATATTTTTTTGGGTTTAATTGCTAGAAAATCGGGATAAAAAAAAAAAAAAAAAAAAAGGGGAAGGTTTTCAAAAATATATGCCCCTAAGCTGCAGCGCTCCACCACCAGCTCTAATCCCAAGAAATAATTCACATGATCGCTCAATTCTTGGTCTTCACAGAGCAGAGAGCAGTGACTGTCAATCACTGCTTTCCTCTTTGCCACTTCAATGCTCACTGGAGCGCTGAGCTGGAGAGGGCGCCATGCGGATCCCAAAAAATATGGTCATGATCCTTTCAGAGCCTGAAGCTGATCTGTGAGGTCATCTGACAGCTGGCTTTTAGCCTGCTCTTCGCTGGCTCTGGGTCATATGAGAGCAAAAGTGCACCCTTGTGACATAGAAAGGAAGTATAGCCAAAAAAAGCTTTGGCCATACTTTTCTTTTAATGTAAAAGATAATCTAAAGTGGATGTCATAAATCTGCCCATACCATCTCTGTCACCATTTTCTGGAGATACTTTGTGCACTTCTCCACCTCGTTCTTAGGCCCACGCAGCTGTACAATGTCACTCTTGTGAGCTGGATCAGGGAAATTAATGATAACCTAGAAGAAAATTAAAACATACTGTACTAATGAAAACTACAGGAGACAAAAAGGAAGGGAATATATTATTTTTATATTAAAAAAAAAAAAAAAAAAAAAAAAAAAGAGAAGAAGGAGGAGGAGACTGAAGCAGCTACTTACATCAGGGAATTTCTCTCGAATCTCCCGAATTCTTTCACCTTTTTGACCAATTAATGTGCGATGGAACTTCTGATCGATTATCAAGTCCTTTGTGCGCTCATTTTCCTAAAGCAAAATTTTGTGTGGTTAGTGAATGGTCTTGCTTCTGAAGATAAATAATTTCATAGGGTAAAATTGGTATCTGAGGATGGAGAGTTCACTATATACACCACCTCCTTTAAATAAGTACAAAAATTACCAACACAAGTTTGGAGTTTAAAGGTGCAAACTATCAATGAAAACTGATATTACAAAAATATAGATTTTATTAAACAGATATACTTAAAAAGAGAACAGTTTTACATATAAAAAAAGAGCATAATAAAGCTCAGTGGTCACAATACTAAAGAATGGTTGCCTCTACATGTTTCACCACAATCGTGGCTTCTTCTGGAGCTTTTGTAGGACCTTAATACATTACCACTAAAACAAAAAATAAAATACATTTTAATGAAAAAATAAAAATAAAAAATTAATACACATAAATACCTCGAAGAGGTCCTTATCAGGTTCGACAAATCATACATTTACATAATTAACATGACATATAAAATAGTCTTAGAGGTCCTTATGTGTATTATTGTTTATTTTTTTTATTCTTTATTTTATTTCATTAAAATTTATTTTATAGTTTTTTGTTTTAGTGGTACTGTATTAAGGTCCTACAAAAGCTCCAAAAGAAGCAAAGATTGTGGTGAAACATGTAGAGGCAACCATTCTTTTGTATTGTGACCACTGAGCTTTATTATGCTCTTTTTTATATGTAAAACTGTTCTTCTCTTTTTAAGTATAGCTGTTTAATATAATCTATATTTTTGTAATATCAATTTTCATAAATAATTTCAAATTCTGCTCAACTTACCATTCGTAATGCCAGCTCCAGCAACTCTTTTTTCGCTTGCTGTACACCCTGGGGATCACCTTCAATCCGGATTGCATTGCTCTTTTCACTGTCCTGGGGAATACGCACTGACACTTTGTATTGTTCCTTGATCCTGTTAACTAAAAAGGAAACCCCATAACTCACATAAACTGCTTTCTGAAAGGGTTTTTTGTCAACATGCCAATCTGTCAACGAATGTCTAAAACTGGCCATACACTGTTCGTAAGAAGATTCTCAGTACATTTGATGACTTGAAAAATGGGGTTCGAAGGTACCTCAAAAACATTCGATTTTAGAATAGAAGTAATTTCCCTAATGAAAAAACTACATATATTAGAAGTTCATTCAAGAAAAAAAAATTCCATTCTGCAGCTTCAAAATTTTCTCATAACTAGTCAGAAATAATCAGTTTGACCCCACTAACCATTAGAAAATTAAACAAAACACTTGGAACAAAATTCTACTAGTGTATGGCTAACTTAATGTTCAACAGTAAACTACCTTACTTATTGATTCTAAGGCTGGCCATACATTATACAATTTTCTTGTACAACTTTCCTTTAGATTTACCAAAACCATATAATAGGAGGTCAAACATAAACACTTTCAATTTGTAATCAATCAGGCAGGCCCTTGCACTACATAGTTGAAGGTAAATCTAAAGACAATTGAATAAGAAAATTGGATGGTGTATGGCCAGCTTAAGGATAGTTCCTTGTCACCAAGATTTACAATTACAGTGGGGACAGAAAGTATTTAGACCCCCTTAAATTTTTCACTCTGTTATAGTGCAGCAATTTGCTAAAATCATTTAAGTTATTTTTTTTTCCCCATTAATGTACACACAGCACCCCATATTGACAGAAAAACACAGAATTGTTGACATTTTTGCTGATTTATTAAAAAAGAAAAACTGAAATATCACATGGTCCTAAGTATTCAGTCCCTTTGCTCAGTATTTAGTAGAAGCACCCTTTTGATCTAATACAGCCATGAGTCTTTTTGGGAAAGATGCAACAAGTTTTTCACACCTGGATTTGGGGATCCTCTGCCATTCCTCCTTGCAAATCCTCTCCAGTTCTGTCAGGTTGGATGGTGAACGTTGGTGGACAGCCATTTTTAGGTCTCTCCAGAGATGCTCAATTGGGTTTAAGTCAGGGCTCTGGCTGGGCCATTCAAGAACAGTCACTGAGTTGTTGTGAAGCCACTCCATTATTTTAGCTGTGTGCTTAGGGTCATTGTCTTGTTGGAAGGTAAATTTTCGGCCCAGTCTGAGGTCCTGAGCACTCTGGAGAAGGTTTTCGTCCAGGATATCCCTGTACTTGGCCACATTAATCTTTCCTTTGATTGCAACCAGTCGTCCTGTCCCTGCAGCTGAAAAACACCCCCACAGCATGATGCTGTCATCACCATGCCAGCACCACTGTTGGGACTGTATTGGACAGGTGTGGAGCAGTGCCTGGTTTTCTCAACACATACCGCTTAGAATTAAGGCCAAAAAGTTCTATCTTGGTCTCATCAGACCAAAGAATCTTATTTCTCACCATCTTGGAGTCCTTCAGGTGTTTTTTTAGCAAACTCCATACGTGCTTTCATGTGTCTTGCACTTCCAAATGTTTTCCATTTAAGGATTATGGAGGCCACTGTGCTCTTAGGAACCTTAAGTGCAGCAGAAATTTTTTTGTAACCTTGGCTAAATCTGTGCCTTGCCACAATTCTGTCTCTGAGCTCTTCAGGCAGTTCCTTTGACCTCATGATTCTCATTTGCTCTGACATGCACTGTGAGCTGTAAGGTCTTATATAGACAGGTGTGTGGCTTTCCTAATCAAGTGCAATCAGTATAATCAAACACAGCTGGACTCAAATGAAGGTGTAGAACCATCTCGAGGATGATCAGAAGAAATGGACAGCACCTGAGTTAAATATAGGAGTGTCACAGCAAAGGATCTGAATACTTAGGACCACGTGATATTTCAGTTTTTCTTTTTTAATAAATCTGCAAAAATTTCAACAATTCTGTGTTTTCTGTCAATATGGGGTGCTGTGTGTATATTAATGAGGAAAACAAATGAACTTAAATGATTTTAGCAAATGGCTGCAATATAACAAAGAGTGAAAAATGTAAGGGGGTCTGAATACTTTCTGTCCCCACTGTACACTAGATTGGCCAGCAAGAATCCATATGGCAGAAGACAGACTACTCTGTGCTCTGGAGAGTTAGAATTACAAAGGGTTAGTGGAGACCTGTACTGGGCTGTCCTAGACCGAGTGGTGGTTATATGGTGAACAGCAGCCTAGTACAAGTTTCCAGTAATGTCCGCCTGAGTGCCAAAGCTAACTGCACAACTGGCCAGTATAAGCCAACTTATAGTTTCAAAAGTTGACTATGCTCACCAATTCTAAAATAAATGTTGTATTTTTGTGTTTACACATAGCAGATCCCTCACAAAACTTCTCTGCTACCACAAAATGCATATTCTAACATGTAATGTACGGACAAGACTTTTAAAAGTTTCTTAAAAACATATTTCATTTGAATAACTTTGCATGCAGAAAGCAGTTTATTGCACCCAAATGCAGCATGCAGGGCTTAATCTAGCAGCATACTCTTTAGGCAACGAAAAAGTGGCACCAATGCTATAGGAGAAAAGAGGATAACTGTATCCACCACCTAAACTTGCATGTTAAAATTACAAACTGAATATACATACTGTTTGTTCCGCTCTTCCCAATAAGATGCCTGTGAAATCGATGATCAATGGTTATCTCTGCAAAATCCATTCGAGAAATCTAATAGATTACAAAGATGAAGTCCACAGAAATAAATCATTTTTTAATGGAAAAAGTCATAATGCTATGCAACACCAGTACATTCTATTAATTGCAAAAGTAAGATTTAGATGCAAAACATGCAACTGACCAGGTCACTGACGAGCACTTCCATCTGCTGTTGGGCAACTGTAACGTCTTCTGTGGGACCCTCCAGGGAGATCTTGTCTTCTCCTTCTGTAAACTCAATGTGCACCTAACAAAGACCACAATAAGAACATTTGTTATTGTAGAACTTTAGAAGTGCAATAAAGTCAATACACTGCAGAGGAGAAAGTATTCAAGTATTCTGGCATGCCAGAGAACCTAACATACAGAAAACCTCACCTTTGGTATCTGCTGTGTGATCTTTGCCAGGTTCTGTCCTTTTTTGCCAATAATGAACCGATGCAACCAGGATGGAGCAGAGACAGTGGCCACTGTAAAGCTGTTAGCCTGGAAAGAGACCACAAACATGTCTGAGGTCTTATATCATCTCTTCTGTAAATAAAGGAAACTATGCACAAACTGGTCTTTACCTTTGCATACACTTCTGTCAATGCCTGACCCAGTTTCTCAGGTTCTCCTCGCAAGATGACAGTCTCTGAACTACTATCACTAGGTGGAATTTCCACAGACACTCCTGTGCGCTCCAGGATCTCCTGCAGGCTGTTGCCCTTCGGACCAATGACATATTTGTGTTGAGACTTCCTCACTTCCACAGCAATGCTGGTGGTTTTCTTCTTCTGCAGGAAGGAAAAGTCATACATTGATCTCAAGTCTACTTCGACTTACTGAACAAATAAGTTACAACATAATTATTTCAAAAACAACATTGTGTTAAATGGAGAACATGCTTTAGGAGGTAAACTATAAAACCTATCAGAGATTAAAGCCTTTATTTTAAACTCTCCTAGAAGCCAGCAGCGTTTTAGCAGAAAAATGCCTGACACTTGTAAAAGTGCCTAAAGCTTTTACAAGCGCAATTCATTTCATTGGCCAGAATAAAGAATTTATTCTGGTCGTTGAAATTAATTCATGCTCAAGCACTAGCTTTTAGGCACATTTAACAGCTTATAGTAGCGTCGAGCGTGTTTTCTGCCCAAACTCTGCTGCTCCTAGACGCACTGGCTTTTCCCTGCCTCTAAAAGCTCCTGCCACTCAACACTGCTTAAAGCCTGTGTGCATGGACACATCAGCTAACATGGAGGGGCGTTTAGAGGCAGGAGGAAAAAAAAAAAAAAAACACAACTTATTGGGTTTCCCTTTAAAGTTTTTCTCTTTATGGGGAGGGGGGGGGGGATCAGTAGAAAGCTAGTTAGCAGGTCTAGACTAGAAAGCAAGATATTAAAAATGATAAAAGGCTAATTTTTTTTCTTAACAAACATGCTATATACTTACCCTGCTCTGTGTAATGTTTTTGCACAGAGAAGCCCCAATCCTCCTCTTCTCGGGTCCCCCGCTGGCACTCCTGGCCTCTCCCTCCTGCCAAGTGCCCCCTGAGCAAGCTGATGCAGTGGGGGAACCTGAGCAGGTGCGCTCCCGAGCTGCTGCTCTGCGTGTCTGTTCACACAGACCTGTGAGTCTGCCTCACCCCCTTCTCTCCTCATTGGCTCAATAGCTGGGATTGGCTACCAATGGCTCCCACTGCTGTCTCAGCCAATGAGGGAGAGACCCAGCAGAACTGAGACTCTTGTGCACAGTGCACAGTTTTTACCTATAAAGAATGCATGAAGGTAAAAAACCTTGAGCCTTTAGAACTACTTTAAAGCGTTCTGTAGATTCTGACTTCTGATCTGTGAACATTAGCAGGCGCCAAGCTGCATTCATGCACACAACTCAGAGCTCTTTCACACAGGTGTTTAAAATAGGCGGCTGGGTCGCATTTTTAATGCTTCCAGAATGCCCATCAATGCCACTTAAAATTGTTACAATAGGGAGCAGATAGGGGTGTTCACACTGCAGCATTAGCGCTGCTGCAAAGCAAAAATAATGCTGCCTACAGAGTTTGGTAGGTGTTAACACTTTGCAACTGCTTCCATTCACCTCTATTGCAATGCACCACAACCGCATCTTAAAACGCACTGTAAACACGCCTATGTGCTTACAGTGCAGTTACAAAGCGTCAAAAGTAATCATTTACCATTTTAGCTTTGAGAGATTTTATATATATATATATATATATATATATATATATATATATATATATATATATATATATATATATATATATATATATATAGATATATAGATATATAGAGATAGATAGATATATAGAGATAGATAGATATATAGAGATAGATAGATATATAGAGATAGATAGATATATAGAGATAGATAGATATATAGAGATAGATAGATATATATATATATATATATATATATATATATATATATATATATATATAAATAAAACACACACCACACAGAGTATTTGAGAAGGGTTGCCTGACGCAAAATGAATGCCTGAAACACACCAACACATCGTTAACGCTATCAAAGCATTATTGTGCTTTTATGCTGCTTTAAAATTTAACACAAGTGTAAAAGAGGGCCAAGTGCCAAGAAGTGGCCACTTTAAGATTAAAATGACTGAATTCTTCAGCACGCATAATATTATAATTCTTATTATTAATAATAAGAATAATAAGTGGGGGCACAAACTTTTTCACAGAAGTTTTTCGGAAGTTACATTGTGGATATAATTAAAGCTAGTTTCTCTTTAAGTGGTTGTAAAGTCTCAAGGTTCTATGCATGAAGGTGAAAAATCTTCTCTGCTGCATCTGCCCCCCAGAGCCCCCCCTTCTCTTAGCTGAGCTCAATCCGATCCAGCGATGTGCATGAGCCCAATCGATCCAGCGATGTGCATGAGCCCAATCAATCCAGCGATGTGCACGAGCCCAGAGGCTCCAGCCGCTGTCTCTTCGCATTGGAAAGATTAATAGCAGCAGGAGCCATTAACTCCCACTGACGTCAATCAAATCCTGTAACACAAGAGCAGGGAGCGGAGCCAAATCCTGCTGTCTGTCAATGGACTCAGCAGCAGGACTCGGGAGTGAATCCGCATGAATGCCCCCATGGAAAAAGTCTGTGGGGGCACCCAATGAAGTGAAGGAGCCTGGCGCGCCGGTGGCGCACCCCAGAAGAGGAGGATCCGGGCTGCTCTGTGCAAAACTCTTGCTCAGAGGAGGTAAATAACCGTTTTTTTTGTTTGTTTTTTTAAAAACAAACCTTTACAAAATACTTTAAATCAGTAGTCTAAACCACCATCTATAACTAAAGCAGGAATTCATAGGGGTATTTTCTCACCTTCTCTTCATAAATTTGCCGGATTTTTGCTACTGCCTGGGCTAACTGATCCTTCTCTCCAGTGCACACGATCTCAGTCTTGTTGACGCTTGGTGGTGGGATGTTGATTCTTGTTCCAGTTTCATGCATGAGCTCATTAACTGTCTTGTTGTAAGGTCCAGCAATGAAAGGGTGGTAGGCCTTTTCGATTTCCAAACGTTCCACTGCTCGTTTATCCTGATGGGTAAGAAAATCCAGGCAATTGATTACATATAAAACTAAAAGGGCAACAAGATAAAAACACTTTTTAAACAGTTTCTCACCTGCTCGGCCGAGATGAGCAGAATCTCATGCCGGGCTTTTTCAATGCCCTCTTTGGTGCCAGTGATCTTAATCTGGTTACTGGCATCCTCGGGCCGGGGGATTTGAATCTTGGTAGCGGTTTTCAATTCCAGGTCCTGCAACTTTTCTCCATTCTTACCGATCACAAAACGGTGGTGTTCCTTGGGGATAGCAACTGAAGCTGAAGCCTAGAGAGACATTATAAAACATGGTTCAGATGGGCTTGAATTATCACCAGTAACACATCAGACAGCAGACTTGCTCATATTACAAAAGAAGCAGTCAAATGTATGTTGTATGAAAGGGAGTGTGTGCATCTTTATCCGCTACACACCAATAATCATTAAAGCAATTTCAATTTTTTAGAAGTAGGATCCAGGATCATACTTGAATATAGATTTTGTTCAGCTCCCTGCAGGTAAACAGGCCCAGTGAAAAAGTAAAGATGGTCACACACTTAAAACCGGAACATATTATTGTACATACTCCTTTATGTTCAGAATTAGGAGACTTTTTAAACCTAATTTAATCTGGTCAAGTATGTTTTTTCCAGTCTAAAGCCAACTCTTTTTAGATATATTAGGGAAGGGTCAGAACATCCGTCAGGTTCTCATTTCTGGTGGATTATTAGGGTGTCACCAGGACAGAAAATGAGGGGGATCTCTAATGCTGACAAACAGCACAAAATAACTAATCTAAAAGATCAAATCTTTGGTCTGCATCTTCCTGGTGACACCTGTACCCTTAAGAAAAAGAAAGAAGAAAAAAGAAAGAAGGAAAAAGAAAAAAGAAGAGGAAAAAGAAAGAAGAAGAGGAAAAAGAAAGAAGAAGAGGAAAAAGAAAGAAGAAGAGGAAAAAGAAAGAAGAAGAGGAAAAAGAAAGAAGGAAAAAGAAAGAAGGAAAGAAGGAAAAAGAAAGAAGGAAAAAGAAAGAAGAAAGAAGAAGGAAGAAAGAAGAAAGAAGAAAGAAATAAGAAGAACTGACAGATGTTCTGAATTTTACCCATTCTAATGAAAAAAATAAATAAAAATAAAATACTGGTGATGGGCTTTAAGGTTAAATTTAGACACACAGACTATATTACACATGCAAAACAATGATAGAAGTCGCTAAATCCCACATTCTGTGATAATAGTCCATAGATCTGTGCAAAAGTTTAAAAAAAAAAAAAAAAAAGGCTTTGTTCAAAGCCTTTATAACACATCGGACACACTTATCACAGCAACAGATGGAACAGGATCATTTCTAGAGACAGGAGACAATGGTGTATGAGGCAGGGCAGTGTTATGCAGGATGTAAAGTAAGCAGTTAACACTTTCAACACTGCAGACTCGGGATGCTGAAGGTCTGAACTAAGTTGGTTTCTTTTAGCTGGTGTTTTGCGAGCTGAGCTGCATTATGGGAAAAATAGGCTCCCACAAAAATGTAATTTACTACTCGTACAATTGGTTCACCAATGTTGACTGCAATTTTTTTTCCTAATATTTACAACAGTGGCTAATGTGACCTTCCCACTCAGAAGTAGAAGCTGTAGAACTTGAGTGGGGAGGGGGGCGGTGATTCTATCTGCAAACCCATTAAAAAAAAAAAAAATGTTTAAGTAAACTTGAGTTAACATCTTAAACCAGGCTATAAGCCAAGAAGCCTTATCAATTTCAGAAGATATTTCAGACAAACATCTGCTGTAGCTGCCTCCTTGTAGCAGGTCATAGCTTCCTAGATCTTTTAAATAAGTACGGTTTTGATTTTTTTTTTATCTCCAACCAATATACTTACACCCTTCTCTATCACATGGTCAGTCTGGTCTGCCCGGGCATACATGGTCAGTCTGGTCTGCCCGGGCATACATGGTCAGTCTGGTCTGCCCGGGCATACATGGTCAGTCTGGTCTGCCCGGGCATACATGGTCAGTCTGGTCTGCCCGGGCATACATGGTCAGTCTGGTCTGCCCGGGCATACATGGTCAGTCTGGTCTGCCCGGGCATACATGGTCAGTCTGGTCTGCCCGGGCATACATGGTCAGTCTGGTCTGCCCGGGCATACATGGTCAGTCTGGTCTGCCCGGGCATACATGGTCAGTCTGGTCTGCCCGGGCATACATGGTCAGTCTGGTCTGCCCGGGCATACATGGTCAGTCTGGTCTGCCCGGGCATACATGGTCAGTCTGGTCTGCCCGGGCATACATGGTCAGTCTGGTCTGCCCGGGCATACATGGTCAGTCTGGTCTGCCCGGGCATACATGGTCAGTCTGGTCTGCCCGGGCATACATGGTCAGTCTGGTCTGCCCGGGCATACATGGTCAGTCTGGTCTGCCCGGGCATACATGGTCAGTCTGGTCTGCCCGGGCATACATGGTCAGTCTGGTCTGCCCGGGCATACATGGTCAGTCTGGTCTGCCCGGGCATACATGGTCAGTCTGGTCTGCCCGGGCATACATGGTCAGTCTGGTCTGCCCGGGCATACATGGTCAGTCTGGTCTGCCCGGGCATACATGGTCAGTCTGGTCTGCCCGGGCATACATGGTCAGTCTGGTCTGCCCGGGCATACATGGTCAGTCTGGTCTGCCCGGGCATACATGGTCAGTCTGGTCTGCCCGGGCATACATGGTCAGTCTGGTCTGCCCGGGCATACATGGTCAGTCTGGTCTGCCCGGGCATACATGGTCAGTCTGGTCTGCCCGGGCATACATGGTCAGTCCGATCTGCCCGGGCATACATGGTCAGTCCGATCTGCCCGGGCATACATGGTCAGTCCGATCTGCCCGGGTATGTGACACGTTTCACAAGGAAATATCCCATCTTGCCTCCAATGACTCATTAGGCTGTGGGACAAACGGCATTTGTGAAAAGCTGTCATTCTCACAGAATAAAATTGTAGCATTGGAGACACTTCAATGTAATAGACAGAAAACATCACAGCAATTTATAACCACAAAGAAACAGCACTCGGATAAGACACAGAGGTGTTTGCGTAATAAAGGGCTTTAAGCAGCAAATAAGAAAGCAACTCCCATCCTTCGATACATGGAGCATGGGAAACAATCCTCCACTGACACTAGATGCTGCCAGAATAATCTGTTGATGAACACTATATTAAACACGTTCCCCAGTATGCATGTAATTTAACCTTAAGGGGATTTTTCTTGCATCATGTGCATGAATAGCATCCCTTTGCAGTATCCCCTTGGAGAATGCACATCTCTCGCCCCCAGCTGATCAGTGCCATGGGGAGTAAGGTGTCAAGGCTACAGCTCAACATCTGCTCTAAAGTGCACAGAACAACAGACACCTTACCTGTGTCTGCAGCCGGGTCACGATCTCTTTTCTTGCCTTCATAACAGAATCGAGTTTTCCAGAAACCATAATGGATAAGCCTTGGTCTTTAGCCAGAGAAAGCTCTAATTGAGCCCCAGTCTTCTGCATGATGTCCAAACAAATCTTTGCCTGCTCACCCTCCCCAAACTGAGCCATGTCCTTGTACCTGCGTTCTTCTAGAGGGACATGGAACACCTAAGAGAATAAACAGACATCTTTCATGGCAGAACAGGAGAAAGAAACGAAAACTAACTTGTAAATGTGTTAATCCAAGTAAACTATTCGTCAAATTTATGCCAAACTGTACACATGAAGCATTTCAGAACAAGTTTGTACACAATGCAGAAGTTTAATATTTCAATACAGGTTACCATTGTCAAGCAAACAGCAGTGCATAATCAGGTATATGAAAATTTCAGCACTGCTCTGGGATTACTATAAAGTGGTTTTGTTTTAAAATTTCAATCCATTTTTATTGGTATTTAGAAAACAAAGAGATACAATAAAAAGGGAAGGCTCATAATTATTGTACATGGGTGGTACGGCAAAACAAACATAGTACCCCTCATACGGGGAGATCACATCGTAACCTGAAAATATTGTCTTTAAAAATTTGACTTAAAGCGGGGATTCACACACAACGCCAAAAAAAAAAAAAAATATATTAAAAGCCAGCAGCTACAAATACTGCAGCTGCTGACTTTTAATACATGGCCACTTACCTGTCCCAGGGTCCAGCAATGTCGGCAGGGGACGCCGAGAATCCGCTTGGTTCTCGGCAGCTGCCGCCGCCATCCTAGGTGAGGGAATCAGGAAGTGAAGCGTTGCGGCTTCACTTTCCGGTTCCCTACTGCGCATGCGCGAGTCGCGCTGCGTGTCCCAAGTGGTCCCCGCTCTCTCCTGGGAGCTGTGTGTTCCCAGCAGACAGCGCGGTGGGGACAGGAAGAGGCGTAGACTCCCATGGGAGTCTATGCCGGAAGTTGGTGCAAATACCTGTCTTAGACAGGTATCTGCACCCACCTCCCCCCTGAAAGGTGCCAAATGTGACACCGGAGGGGGGGGGGGGGTTCCGAAAAGCGGAAGTTCTATTTTTGTGTGGAACTCCGCTTTAAACAACCGCAAGTACTGAATAAGATGCCATGAGGTGTGGCAATATAACAAGTACCTACAACATGTTTCGCATCTACTTCTAAGTGAACGGAAATCAAAATATAAACATAAGCAAAACAAGCCTACTGGGGGTAATTTCCCTTAGAAGTTTAGTAATTATCTAAAATGAGAATGCGGAGCCTGAGAGAGGGGGTAGAAATGAAATGGGGTAGAGAGTAGCAACTTGAGGGGGGGTTGGGTTGTGCACCATATGCATTAAAGAATTAGCACCATCTTATTTAGAGTCTAACATGAGAGTCATACTATAACGACCAAGGTTTCCATGCCTGGATAAATTTGATAGCAGTGCATCTATCAGCCGATAGGGTAGTTTCATATGAAAAGTGGTCCTGGACCTGTTTTATTACACATAGGATTGAAGAAATATTGGGCACCTTCCAATGTTTAGTGATATTTTGTCTGGCCGCAAGTAGAATATGGGTTACTACTTCGTGGAATTGGTGAGGGAAAAATTTGATATTGATGTTTAAGAGTGCTAGGTCAGGTGAAAGTATATGGAATAATGAGCCCTTGTTTCCACAGTTCCTCCAAAACAGATACCACTTGCGTTGTATTATGCTTTGGGTTAGTTCCCATAGTGAAGTGCATTTTGTAGCTTTGTAGGTAGATTGGATGTCCGTTTACCATTGGTGAGAGGAGTAGGGGTGTTCAAAATCTCGTTTCCAATGGAAAAATGTGGGCGAGTGTTGAAAAACTAGTTTTTCTTGGAGCAAATTGTAAAAACGGTGAGATAACTTTAGTGGGCTTGGAGCATAGAATGTAAGGGTTTGGTTAGGTATGAGGAGGTGAGGGTTGTGTTGCAGACAATGGGCAATTTGTAAGTAGGTTGCGGGGGAAATTTAAAATCTAATTGTTGGAATGTTTTTAATTGATCCCTTTGGAGTGATTCATCTAGAAGGATGTGGGGATGGCGAGGCCAGTGTGAGGTTTAGTTCGGGAATTAGTAGTTGCAAGCTGGATAAAGGAAGTTTGATGGGTGCTAAAGGGGTGGGTTTTCATAAGGTGGAAGTAAATTTCCGCCAAACTCTGGCAGTTGCTAATATGGGGAGGAGAGGAAGGAAGGTATCACCGATTTCAGGGGAAGGCTACATAGCCAGAGCTTGAGATTTTTGTGTGGGAGAAGTTGACGTTCAATAATGCTCCGCAATGACTGGGGATAGGGTAGAAACCAATTTTTAAGCTGAGCTAGGATAGTTGCGTGGTAGTAGTCTGTAATGTCTACTAATCCTGACCCACCCACTGATCTATGTTTGATGAGCCTGGTCCTTGCAGCCCGTGGTCTCTTGCCTCTACAAATAAACTTAGCTAGTATAGATTGTAGGGATTTAAATAAGACCTAGAAATAGGTATGGGAAGAGAACGAAATAGATATAAGTTAGGGGAGGGTGTTTATCTTGAAAGCAGTCAGTCTGCTGGCCCATGAGAATTTGTGTTTGGAAATTCGTGTGAGAGACTGTTGGAATGTTTGTTTGAAGGGGAGGTAGTTTTCTTTGAATAGATTGTTCGGATTTGTAGTTAGGGTAATCCCCAGGTACTCTATACCCGATTCAGACCACTGAAAAGGATGTTGCATAGCTAGGAGGTTTTTAATGACAATATCTAGACCTAGGTCAAGTATGAGAGATTTTATTTTAACAAGAAAAAGTATGAGATTTGGAGGCATTTGCCTTATTGTGGGATATTTCATTGAAATTGTGTAGTAATGACTAGGTTGCAGCTAGGGAGGAATGAGGATTCGTGAGCAACAAAATGATGTAATTCGCAAATAGGCCAATCTTATGCTCAGTGGCACCAGAGGGGAAGCCTGAAATCAACTTTGAAGAACGAATATGTTCTGCTAAAGGTTCCATGGCTAGGTCAAATATGAGAGGGGATAGGGGGCATACCCGATGTGTGCCATTGGTAATGTTAAGTGGGGATGATAGCATCTCTACCACGTATACTTGTGGCGAAGGGCAAGACTATAGAGCCATAATGGCTGACAGGATTTTATCAGAAAAGCCAAACGGCTAGTACTGCCCTCAGGTGCCCCCAATGTACTCTGTTGAACGCCTTCTCTGCCTTAATTTAACCAAAACTTAAATGAAGGGAAAAGGCCAAGTTTGCTACTGTAATTCCTAAGAGATGAAAGAAAACCAGTGGATGATTCAAACTGACAGCACCTCCAAATAAAATAGTTTGGGGTAAACAGACCCTGCAAATCATCTGCATTAAAAGTGAAACTCCAGGCAAAAAGCGAAATTGCTGAAGTCGGTTTTACCCATTAACGGATCTGAATTTTTTTTATTCAGCCACTGAAATTTACCGCAGAGCCAGAAAGAGCACAAATACTTCCTGGACCACTTTCCTTACTAAATTAATGTGATTAAATTGGCTCATGGTCAAGTGAATAAGCTGATGGTGCACTGGTGACACAGGAAGCTGCATTGCTAAACATGGAAATAAGCGTGCCACCTTCCTGGCTGTACAGGATTACAAATCCTTTGGCAGGTAAACCATAAATATAAATAGTAGTCATTTGGCAATTATTCTCAACCAAATGCTTAATGAGCTGTGAAGCAGACTACTGCTTATTTACTGATGTGCCTTTGCAAGGTCAAACATATCAACTAAAGTCCATTTGATCCAAATGAAACGTGCAGTGCCACTCCAAGTGGGGACAGATCTCCCCGCCAGTTGCAGTGAAGGTAGCTGGCGTCAGTGCACCATTCAGGAGGTGTACGACTTTTTCTATGTACAAAAAAGGCCCATTTCTCTAAAATATTGTTTACAAATCTGTCTAAATCTGTGTTAGTGAGCACTTCTTTGCCGAGATAATCCATCCACCTCACAGGTGTGGCATAGCCAGATGCTGATTAGACAGCATTATTATTGTACAGGTGTGCCTTAGGCTGGCCACAATAAAAGGCCACTCTAAAATGTGCAGTTTTATGACAGCACAATGCTACAGATGTCGCAAGATTTGAGGGAGCGTGCAGTTGACATGCTGACTGTAGGAATGTCCACCAGAGCTGTTGCTCTTGAATTGAATGTTCATTTCTCTACCATAAGCCGTCTCCAAAAGGAGTTTTACAGAATTTGGCAGTACATCCAAACGGCCTCACAACCGCAGACCACGTGTAACCACACCAGCCCAGGACCTCCACATCCAGCATCTTCACCTCCAAGATTGTCTGAGACCAGCCACCCGGACAGCTGCTGCAACAATCGGTTTGCATGACCAAAGAATTTCACTACAAACTGTCAGAAACCATCTCAGGGAAGCTCATCTGCATGCTCGTAACCGACTTAAGTGGGCAAATGCTCACATTCAAGGGCGTCTGGCACTTTGGAGAGGTGTCCTCTTCATGGATTAATCTCGGTTTTCACTGTACAGAGCCAGATGGCAGACAGCATGTAAGGCGCCGTGTGGGTGAGCAGTTTGCTGATGTCAACGTAGTGGATCGTGTGGGCCCATGGTGGCGGTGGGGTTATGGTATGGGCAGGCATATGTTATTGACAATGAACACAGGTGCATTTTATTGATGGCATTTTGAATGCACAGAGATACTGTGATGAGATCCTGAGGCCCATTGTTGTGGTATTAATCCATGACCATCACCTCATGTTGCAGCAAGATAATGTATGGCCCATGTTGCAAGGATCTGTACACAATTCCTGAAAGCTGAAAACATCCCAGTTTTTGCATGGCCAGCATACTCACCGGACATGTCACCCATTGAGCAGGTTTGGTATGCTCTGGATCGGCGTATACGACAGCGTGTTCCAGTTCCTGCCAATATCCAGCAACTTCGCACAGCCATTGAAGAGGAATGGACCAACATTCCACAGGCCACAATCAACAACCTGATCAACTATGTGAAGGAGATGTGCTGCACTGCTTGAGGCAAATGACAGTCACACCAGATACTGACTGGTTTTCAGACCCCCCAATACAGTAAAACTGCACATTTTGGAGTGGCCTTTTATAGTGGCCAGCCTAAGACACACCTGTGCAATAATAATGCTGTCTAATCAGCATCTTGCTATGCCACACCTGTGAGGTGGATGGATTATCTCAGCAAAGGAAAAGTGCTCACTAACACAGATTTAGACAGATTTGTGAATATGAGAGAAATAGGCCTTTTGTGTATATAGAAAAAGTAGTAGATTTTTGAGTTTAGCTCATGATAAATAGGGGAAAACACAAAAGTGTTGCGTTTGTATTTATGCTCAGTGTAGATGAATGTTGCTTCAGCCAGCGCTGCTCCAGCCACACCCCGACATGTTTTGCCCCACTCATTGGGGCTGGTTACTAAGGTGGGCAACATCTTTTGCCAGACCGGTGAGCAGGGCGAAACACATCAATAAGACATGGCTGAAGTGGCACTGGCTGAGGCCACATTCATCTACATATCAATGTACTAAGTTGGTGAGCGGCGCCCTTTCTTCTCTGAAATCTGTCCTGGTGACAGCCATTTAAGAAGGGATTTTCCTTCACTATGAGTAGATATGCCTTTACTTCATGTCCTAAAAACACAACAGAAAGTGGTAGAAACCACATACAGAAATACTTTTGAGCCCATCCATGCAACCTCCACATTATCAACATAAAATAATGCTGACCCAACCTGAGTGATAACGGAAGACTTGATAGGCCGGATCTTGCTCCATGCACCTGCAGGTTCAGAAGGTGTCTCATTGCCAACTGCCTTTTCTGGGAGGGGTGGGAATGCATCCTTGTAAGTGGGGGGATCAGTTTCCTCCTCTGATCCAATGGTTGCCACTGTAAGACACATACCTAGTCGAGTAAGTTCTAGTCAAATGAATGTACACAAAAGCTACTGTATAAAAGATAAAAAAATAAAAGTAACTGACCTCTGACCGCTGGTTGGGTCAGCCCACTGCGATGCTCATCAAAGCTTTCCTGGGTAAGAACCGCCACCGAGCTCATTGTCCCACGCAAATCCGTGTAACCACTGCAAAATGAAACAGGTTTTTCACCAGGACATTATATTAAGTTTAATAAAAAGCCTACAAAATGGTTGTTACTATGGTCTCTAGGAGAAAGGTCCTCTTTGCACATGAAGCCATTTACTAGCAGACACATGCAACAAACTGTTCTTACATAAAAACCTAAACATAAAACATATAAAACATTTGATCTAAAAGAATTAAGATTTCAGTCTCTGCTATAGTGTTGAAAGTTAGTGTTGAAACAGCCATTTAGTCATCAACAAGTTAAGAAACCTCTGAAGGTTAAATGTTTTAATACTCATTAGGCACATTCTGCTACCAGAACAAAGCTTTGTGCTACACCCCCCCCCCCCCAAATACCCCACTAATAGGATGGCTCAAGAATTACGGCAGGTCAGACAGGTTTATTAGGTATGTACAATCTCTAGTAATTTTTGGCCCATACCAATTATGTTGCAAATGTTGTAAACCAGAACATATTAGTCTATTGGTCAAATAGTTAAGAAAGGAATACTGCCAGCAATATTCATGACCTAAAATATATTAATTTCTGGGCATCCACATGATACATAAAATATACATGAGTATATTTTGGTTGACAATGTGCCTTCCCTAAAGCTGAGCCAAGGTTATCTGCTACACTCCTTCATTCCTATACAGACCCAACTTTCTGAACCTGCTGAAGCCTGAATAATAGGAAAGTGTCTAAAAAGTGAATTGAGGTCAGTTATGACTTTTTAAAAATAATTTTACTGCTTAAAGCAGATCTTCACCCTAAAAGAAAAGTCCCTCATCTCCATAAAGATCAATTTTTGCTCCTTGGATATGCACATATCACATATTCCAGGAGGCATTGTCTTCCATTCACAAGGGAGGATGGTGGGCAGGCCTAGCAGCGCATCAGGAGGCCCGCCAGCTGAACCCAAAAGAGCCAACAGCCCATTGATGACGCCACAAAGAACATGGCACGCAGGACTCAATAAGGGGAAGAGGATCTCAGAGGGACAACGCTGGATCTGCTGGGTGGGCCAGTATCTGAATTTTGCAGGAGACTGCAACCTAGTAGGCAGGGAAAAAAAAAACAAAAAAACACAACAACATTGGGGGTGTGTATAGATCTGCTTTAAGAATATCTAAACCAATTTCTGTCCATAGTCTGGGCACAGGTGCACTTTTGAGTCTACAGGTACGTTAAAGTGAACCTAAACGGTTTATAATATAGTTTTGCTGATAGACTAAAGATGGCTGATCCATCCTTTAAACGTGTGACCAAATTGCTCAAGTCTCCAATAATGTGTGAAGCAGTGAAGGCTGCCCAGAGCAACATTTTACTTTAGGTAATAACTTTCAGTCCCCCCTTTGCCCTTTACATATGTATCCAGCCTAACAAGGCTATGTCTAAGCCCCGGTTCACACAGGGGCAGCACGACTTGCAGGTCGCCTCAATGAGGCGACCTGCACACGACTTCCACGGCGAATTGCAAAACGACTTCTGTATAGAAGTCTATGCAAGTCGCCTCAAGTTGCCCCCAAAGTAGTACAGGAACCTTTTTCTAAGTCGGAGCGGCTTGCGTCGCTCCTATTAGAACAGTTCCGTAGTACAGAACGGGAGGCGACTTGTCAGGCGGCTAGGTCGCCTGACAAGTCGCCCCTGTGTGAACCGGCAGTTACACAGGTCCATTTTCACTCAGGTGCGGTTTTCACTCCCCCAGTCCCCATTTACATTGTACCACACTAGTTTGGTTTAAACATCAAGTTTAAGCTTTTTGCAGACAGCCAGAAATGTAAGGCGTAAACCTTGTTACAAATGTTATTCTAGACTAGACCTGATTTTAGTTGCAAGCCCCTAAGGGTGTCACATTGACTGCGCTTTTAATGCTTCAGCATTCTGAATACCTCTTATAAAATACATCCAGCAGACATATCTGTTACATACCACAGTACAGATGGATTTCATTATAATAAAGAGACATGGAGTAAAATGACACCCTTATGAATCTTTGCTTTGTGGCCAGTTCACATATTAAAGCCTGTGCTTGTGATATTTACAGTAAGTCTCAACATTAGAATAAACTGCAGAAGGTAAGGATTTGCCTACTGAGCCCTCCAAGATGGTTCTTCGTAACCAATACTTTTATTGTTACGGATGCCTGGAAGCATTTAAGTTGTTTTAAATTTTAAAACTTTCACATTAATGCATTTCCTGCTTATCAGACTCCTCTCACGATTCTGGCTGCAGCACTGCTCCTCTTCCTGGTCCCACAGGAGACACAGGCTCCTGCTGCAGTCAGTCTCATGTGAGGGAGCAGGAGTGAGGGTTACCAGACGCGTACACAGCCCAGCTCGGGATTACACACACACACACACACACACACACACACACACTTGGAGCATCGAAGAAGAGGACAGCTCCAGCCAGGGACTGTCAAAAGAGGTGGTAAGGGACCACTCTGTGCAATATCAATGCACATAAGTACATCTTTTTTATTTTGAGAAAAATATCCCTTGAGATACACAGAAGCAGTAATCAACTTACCAGCTAAAGGGTCAAAAGCCAGAAAGTCCGTCCGGTGAGCTGAACGCTTCTTTCAGCCTGCCAGCTTCTGAGGGGGGGGATAAATAAATAAAAAACATTAACAACATGAACAATTTCAGTCACATGTTAGCATGACGACACCTACAAAACCTAAGATGTCAACCCCAAACAGCATCTACGTTGAATTGAGGCTTAAAGGATATAAGGATTCCCGTGGGGAGAATTTGGTAAGACACACAGATGATTTGAGAACTAGAATTTGTGACATATACATGCTGGACTCGGCCCCGCCCCCGTGTTCAAGTCATTGGATTTGATTGACAGCAGTGGGAGCCAATGGCTGCGCTGCTATCAATCTATCCAGTCAAGTCCCGAGAACCCTGGGAAGAGAAGGGAACGAAAGGCTCAGGTGAGTAAAACGGGGAGGGGGGGGGGGCATAGGATGCATTAAGGTGAAAGAACAGGAGGGTTTTAGGGAAACCTGTACTGAGAAAGATCTGTGAGCTGCCTATGCTTATATATGAGAAAATGTCACCTGGCATAATACTTTGAATTATTGATACAGAACAAAACATGCAAAGGAATAAATAAGAACACCTGTTTCTGAACAAAAAACATCACATCAAAATTACAGTCTGGCAATTAGTATTATCAAAGTAACGACCAGCAACCTACAGTATACTTTCTTTCATGCCTATTCACACAGGGGCGGCTTAATTGCCGTCCAACTGAAGCCACCCCGTACAGTATGACTTCAGCGGAGCTTTCAAAATGACTTCTGTATAGAAGTCAATGCAAGCCGCTCCAAAGTAGTACAGGTGCCTTTTTCTAAGTCTGAGCGACTTGAGTGGCTCCTATTAGAAAGGTTCCATTGTAATGCATGGAGCGCGACTGCTAAGTCGCCTCTGTGTGAACCGGCACTTAACCACTTCAGCCCCGGAAGAATTTACCCCCTTCCTGACCAGAGCACTTTTTGCGATTCGGCACTGCGTCGCTTTAACTGATAATTGCGCGGTCGCGCGACGTGGCTCCCAAACAAAATTGGCGTCCTTTTTTCCCACAAATAGAGCTTTATTTTGGTGGTATTTGATCACCCCTGCGATAGAGAGAATATAATAGAGAGAGATATATATATATATATATATATATATATATATATATATATATATATATATATATATATATATATATATATATATATATATATATATATATATATCCCTCAGTTTAGGCCGATAAGTATTCTTCTACATATATTAGGGGAAAAAAAAAAAAAAATCGCAAGCAGCATTTATTGATTGGTTTGCACAAAAGTTATAGCGTTTACCAAATTGGGGATAGTTTTATGGCATTTTTATTTTTTTTTACTAATAATGGCGGCGAATAGCGATTTTTATCGTGACTGCCACATTATGGCGGACACATCAGACATTTTTGGGACCATTGTCATTTATACAGCAATCAGTGCTATACAAATGCACGGATTCCTGTGTAAATGACACTGGCAGTGAAGGGGTTAACCACTAGGTGGCAGTGAAGGGGTTAAGTGTGTCCTGGGGAGTGTTTCTAACTGGGGGGGACTGTGTGTGGCACGTCACTGATCTCTGCTCCCGATCACAGGGAGCAGAGATCAGTGACACGGTCACTAGGAAGAACGGGGAGATGCTTGTTTACATTAGCATCTCCCCGTTCTTCCTCTCTGTGAGACGAACGCGGGTATCCCCGTGGACAGAGTCCGCAGGACCCACGACCCGATTCACGGAGCTTGCCATATGCGCCCGCAGGCCGCCTCTTAAACGGCAACATACAGGTATGTGATTCTGCCTGTACGTGCCCTTCTGTCGCAGTATATCTGCGTGAGGCGGTTGGCAAGCGGTTAAACACTGCAAAAGATCTGATCATACAATTAGTAGTTTTGAGTTACCCAGCAATATAAATTTGGTACAACGTTACAAATCATTGAAAACAATGGAAATGTATTTATGAGATTCACTGGCGATCTGTGGAGCTGTCCATATGGCAATGGAGCCTGTGTATATGCATAAGGATGTGCATAAGGCCTCATGCACACAAAATGTAAAAAAAAAAATATATTCAATACATTCAAACTGATGTTAAATAGGAGTCAGTACACACCTGCCATCATTTAAAGTGCCTCTGATTAACCCCAAAAAAAGTTCAGCTGTTCTAGTAGATCTTTCCTGACATTTTCTTAGTCACATCCTACAGCAAAAGCCATGGTCGACAGAGAGCTTCCAAAGCATCAGAGGGATCACATTGTTAAAAGGTATCAGTCAGGAGAAGGGTACAAAAGAATATCCAAGGCATTAGATATACCACGGAACACAGTGAAGACAGTCATCAAGTGGAGAAAATATGGCACAACAGTAATATTACCAAGAGCTGGACGTCCCTCCAAAATTGAGAGAGGCTGCCAAGAGGCCTACAGCAACATTTAAAGGAGCTGCTGGAATATCTAGCAAATACTAGCTGTGTGGTCCATGTGAAAACAATCTTCCATATTCTTCATATGTCTGGGCTATGGGGTAGAGTGGCAAGACGGAAGCCTTTTTTAAGAACATTCAAACTAAACTTTGCAAAAACACATCTGAAGTCTTCCAAAAGCATGCGGGAAAATATGTGTAATGATCTGAGGAAACCAAGGTTGAACTTTTTGGCCATAATTCCAAAAGATATGTTTGGCACAAAAACAACACTGCACATCACCAAAAGAACACCATACCCACAGTGAAGCACACTTATGCAACCATATTTTTATAGTTTTTTTATTTTTACTTCCCTCCACCTAAAAGATTTCAGTTTGTTGTTCAACTGAGTTGTACAATTTTTAGGTCACATTAAAAAGGTGGAAATGTTCTGAAATCATTTATCTTTGTATATTTTTTTTTTACATCACAGAAACCTGAAATTTAACACGGGTGTGTAGACTTTTTAGATCGTGTGTGTGCGTGTATTTAATATAAATAAAACAAACCGCACACCGGACACTAGCATAGTATGAAATACTTACCTTAAAATGAAGCCCCCCAGCTGTGCAGTGCCACCGCTTGTCTTCAAGCTGTGACCGCTTGAGTGGGCGAGTCTTGATGGCGTCAGTCCAACGCATGGGAGTCAAGGCCACAGCATAGAGCTCTGAAGGAATGGCACAGGAATGCCGTTCCTTCAAAAAGCATGCGCCGGTGACATCACAGGCTGGAGTAACACTGAATATCTCAAATGGTGCGTGTTTGAGATATTCCTTGTACCTACAGGTAGTAAGCTTTATTATAAGCATACCTGTAGGGACAAGTAGCCCAGCGGCGTTTAGCACTGGTTTAAGCGGCTTTTCTCCTGCCAGGAGAAAAGGTTCTTAGAGGAGTTGGGCAAACGCCCAATGTGTATGAGGCCTTACAGAGCTTCATACTTTGCATTTGTGGCTCCATCCAGCTAAGAAAACAAATGACACTCAATGGAGGCAAACATAAGGGAAAACAAACTATTCTGACAAGGATATTTAGGTTGAAAAAGGTACTCTCCACTGACATCCATTTAACAGATCAGCTGAAGTTAGATCCACCATTTGTGGAAGCAGTTTTTCCCTGAATTAAATCCGATTAGTACAGAGGTCTGCAGTGCATTACCAGCTAAACTGCAGCAGTAGCCATTATAGCCACATGTAATCTTGCCAAAAAGTCCATCAAGGTGAGGCAAGCTGATCTACAGAACTGTAGTGGTTATGTAAAGATTTCTACATAAACAAACCAAACATCTTATTTTATGCAGGAGATCTATGGGAATAGTGCAGATGTGCTCCAGTCTCTCATGAGACCTGATAGGGTGGGATCCCCCAGAGACCAGTACAAAGATCTTCATACACCTCAAGCCTTTGCCTCACATATACATCACACTCTTTTACACAGCTGTTTTTATAGCACAAGACTACAGAAAAACCCTAATATCCAAAGGATAGAGTGTTGGTCTCCAAACAAAGCATTAAAGTTAAGGTTGTCCCGATACCACTTTTTTAGGACCGAGTACAAGTACCGATACTTTTTTCAAGTACTCGCCGATATCGATTACCAATACTTTTTTTTTTAACGTCACGTGACAGTGTTTATTTATTTTTTTTGTTTTTTATTTAACAGTGCTTCCTTTTTTTCCGGGGGGGGGGGGGGGGGGTGAACGGTGTATGTGTATGTTTTTTTTTTTTTATTTACAATTTTTATTTTTTACAATAATTTTTTTTTATTCTTTATTGCAATGTGTGTTTTTTTATTTTTTTTTTTTTAATCAGCCCTGTTGGGGGGCTTTGGTGAGATCTCAGGGGTCTTAACAGACCTCTGATATCTCCCTCTTGAGACAGAGAAAGACAGAGGATAGAGATTCCCCAGTCCTTTTCTCTGCAGCCTCAGCTGCACTGAGAATGAATGGAGAGAAGACAGCGGCTCCTCTCCATTCATAAACTGACACATCGTAATCACAGCTGACTCTGTCCATTCACAAAGGAAGACGGAGGGGGATGGCGGAACAGGGGGGAGAACGGAGAGGCACAGAGAAGGAGAGCAGAACGGAGGGGACAGCGGAGAGGCACAGAGAAGGAGAGCAGAACGGAGGGGACAGCGGAGGGGGACAGAGAAGGAGAGGGGAACGGAGGGGGCATGGAGGAGGATGCAGTGACAGTCAGCGGTGACCGATCACCGCTGTATGTCACTAAAGCCGCTGGGGGAGAATCTTGTAACTCCCCCACGCGCTGATCACAGCTGTCCTCTAGGTATCGGGGGAAGCATCGGGAGCATTTGCCCGAGTACAAGTACTCGGGCAAATGCTCGGCATCGGTGCCGATACTGATACTAGTATCGGTATCGAGACAACCCTAATTAAAGTGTTACTAAACCCCCACAGCAGTAAAATCAGTCTGTATATGCAGTAAAACATGCTCGTTATACTCACTGTGGAGCCCAAGGGGTTAATCCTCTGCATTGTGTAAAAAGGCTGTTTGATCCCGTCTTCTGTGATCATCCCCTTCTTTCACTGTCCCCAATCCATCTCCTGATAGAACAGAGCCTTGGGGGCACCCTGCACATGCTCAGTTTGGGGTGTATTGCTAGAGAGTTTTTTGGGAGGGTGCATGTGATCAGCACAGGGGCAATCAGCACTGTCCAAACAGATAGGGTCAGGGGCCACGCAGCCCCACAGGACAGTCAGAGAAGAATGAAAACTTCTCCTACAAGCTTTAACCATTGCTCGGCCAGACACTGATGGACATCACAAGACTGCTATATACTGCTGATGAGAAAAGGTATTTAGCAGTTTATATTTACCAAAACAATTGCATTTCCACTTTGTGTACTGTGGGAGACCAGATATTGTGAATGCAGGGTACTGGGTTTAGTAACGCTTTAAATATGGACTGCATCTCCAGATACCACAGACCCCACAAAACAGAATATTTGTGACAAGTTTCTCATAGTTCCTTCAAGCCACAGCCTCATATGCATATCACACTAGTAACACAACTGCTTCCACAGCATTAGAGAAACTCTATTATACAAAGAATATATTTGTGTTGGTGGTCACCAAATAAAACAAAATAACCAGATTGCATCCCCACATACCAGTGCCTCTTCAAAACTGGTCACTTCTGCCATTTAGACATGACTCATGTGCTATACAGTTGCTAACCAATAGAAGATTTATTAGTGTTTCATATAGAAGCCAATGACAGTACAGCTTGGCTAATATTTGGAAATATGGGAAGCCATTAGAGAATCTGATATTGAGATGGCATGATAAGCAGTTATTACCATGAAGGAATGGCCACGTTCAGGGAGTCTGCAGGAAGCTCAGAACATTAAAAGCAGAGAAAGATACCTTTTGACATTTAGAGAAGACCGGTGCTGTTCAAGCGGTAATAAAACCCCAAACAAAAATGTAATATGCGGCAATCTTTAAAACCTTAAAGTGGTGGCTGCATTAGTTTTCCTTTCAGACTGTTACCTGTTGGGTGTCTTCACTATGGGTGGAAGAAAGGGGGGAATCTTTCCACAATGATTGGACCTATGACATCTTTGTTTTCTAATCCCGAATTTCCCCCAGCTATGGAGGTTACAAATTATTTAAAATGGAATCAGATTGAACACGCAAGAATGGTACAAGTCCTTGCGAATGGGAAACTACCTGGGTTGCAGGAATTGGGATTGGAAAATAAAAATAAATGGCTGCAAAACCAACAATTGCAGACATTTAGAGGCAAAAATATCTAAGATAAATAGACCATTAACTCAATATGAAAAAATACTTGAAGAACAAGCCCCGATTAAAAAATTATCGAAAATATACGATTAGTTACTCCCTTCCGGTCCCCTTAGAGAGATAATTGGAATAAAGTGGGAAGCACTTTTTTTTTCTTTTCTGTGTGTGTAAGTGGTATGTATGTATTAGAGGTATTAATATGGCGGAAATGGGGAAGGTAGGAATATAGAAACAAAGAAATTGAGGGATAATGATTAAGTTTATGAATTTACTGCTTGGTATATTAAAATATCATTATGTATTTTTAAAGAAGGATATGATGTATAGATGTTGATGTTTAATTGTTATATTTTTTTTAAAGAAAAGAGTGAAAATCTAATAAAGAGAGATTGAAAACACTATGGGTGGAAGAGCAACAGAGACCCTTGGACAGCAGCATTGTCAATCTGGCGAGAGGGTAGATTTGAATGGACAAGATTACCACATTAGAGCAGAGTTCCAGGTAACACCTTTTAAGTAGCTACAGCTATAAAGATTTTACATAAATGAATAGAAGCTGACCACTGTAAGCCCCCTTACCCGTGTTAAAGCGAAACTACAGCCCCACTTCTAATTGAGCAGGCAGGCTCTTTATTGCAGAAGAAACAAGCAATGTCTCTTTTGCAGGGCTGAGGAAAAAAATCGATTTCAATCTTAAATCGAGTTGAGGTCAAATTGATTCAAATTTTCAGCAAATCGATTTTTTTTCTTTCACCAGGACCGGCGCTGACGGCAGGAGTTTTTAGGCGATGCCGCGGCTTCGGCCTAGTCCACGAGGCCGGAGGCTGAAGCCATGCCTGGCCTAAAAACTCCTGCCCGCAGCTCCTCAGGACCCGCGCGGTGTCCATCAGAAAGAAAAAAAAATTGCAGATTTTTTTTTTTTTTGAGAAAATCACCCAGCTCTTCTCTTTTGCAATAAAGGAAACCCATCTGTCTTCTCAGTCTTCTCTGGAATGCACACTAAAATGTTGCACAGCTCACTTTACCTTCTGGCACAATACCTGTGTGACGTAGGACTCCACACAGTACTAGGGCTGCAACTAACGATTATTTTCATAATCGGCCGATTATTTTTTCGATTAAATCGGATAAAATCATAAAAAACCTAATATGCAATTTTTCCATTTATTTAAAAGTAATAATGAAAAAACTGAGTATTACACTCGAACTGCAGAATAAAACACCAATGATGGGGTACTATTCCTCCCAGGAACACTAATGACGGGAACACCAATGACGGGGCACTATACCCCCCCCTCACAGGAACACCAATGGGGCACGATTCCCCCCCTCCCAGGAACACCAATGGGGCACCATTTCCCCCCTCCCAGGAACACCAATGGGGCACTATCCCCCCCCCCTCCCCGGAACACCAATGGGGCACTACCCCCCCCGGAACACCAATGGGGTACTATGACTATTTCCCCCCCTCCCAAAAAAAATAAAATGATGGGGCACTACTATTCCAGCCACCCCCCGGAACACCAATAATGGGGCACTCCCCCCCAGGAATACTTAGGAGTTTGGATGGAGCACTGGTCATAAAAATGAATGTACTCTATGTTTTTACTGTGTTATATATTAGCCACTACCTTTCACAATGTGCAGCTCTGCTCTCCTCACGGCTGCTTCTCGCCTCTGTTCCCTCGAGGCAGCAGCGGGCAGGGCTGAGAAGATCAGTGGGGAGCTGACGTCAGCGAGGAGAAGAGGCGAGGAGAGGCGTGGATGTGCCTGGTCACAGACGGCAGCGCCTTGTACACAGGAGGATTTAACGGGCGGACAGGGAGGGAGGTGCGGACCAACTAATCGATAATGAAAATCGTTAACGATATTGATATCGATTATTATCGATACCGATTAATTGTTTCAGCCCTACTGCATACCTGTGCGTGCGCAGGAGGAACGTCATCCCATGCTGGCCAATGAGAGCAGCCACAGTCCAGCACCCAGAAGCCAGGTAGAAGATACTTTAAACATAACATACATGTTATACTTTCCTGCTCCGTGCAAAACCATTGATCCTTATCTTCTCGGGCCCAACCAGCACTCCCGGCTCCTCCCACCCACCAAGTGCCTCCATAGAAAGCTGCTTGCTTGGCCCCACCCACTCCTCACTGGCTGGGATAGACGCAGTGGGAGCAAATGAGGAGGGAGAGCGCTGTTGCACTTGTACACATTGCTGGATCAAGATAGGGCTCAGGTAAGTATACAGGGGGGGGGGGGGGCTGCATGCAGAAAGTTTTTTTTACCTTAATGCAGAGAAGATTCCAAACACCAAAATCCAGAATCCAGCAAAGCTTCAGGGGTTATTTCTTGACAGACTGACACAAGTTTGCAGTCAGGACTCATACAGGATGGCCAGTGATGCCAACAATTGCAACATAAGCTAATGTCTTTAGCCATAGGTGCTGTCAGGAGAGTACAAAACACCAGGTACTTCTTGGTACTGATCATGTGAATTATCAGACCATTCACCAGCACTGTTTCAGGAAAATCCATAACCCTGAGTAAGCTACAACATAAAAGGGGAAGGGCATACAACGTAGTATAGGATGGAATGAACGTAATATATGTTTCAGGGGAGAGGAAGATTAAAGGGAGCATGCTGTGAGTAAAAGGATACATATGAATGCCATGTAAAAAGCCTTCCTGGAGGCAGGTTGGCACTATTAAATGAAGACTGATGATTCAGAATCATATCCTGACTACTTCTTTAAAATGGAGTATAGGTTCACCTGAGCCAGGGTCATACCTGAACAATGATTATCTCTTAGGCCTTGTTCAAAAGAAGTGTACTATAGTGTACTTGGGGGGGGGGGGGTTGGATTAATAGCGAAATATATGGTGTTTAGAACTTCGGTAATCACTTAGAGAATGGCAAGTGATCAACACTGCACTATTATTCCCTCTTCAGTCAGGAAAAAAAAAAACCCTGTAGCAACTTGCTGTTGTCCCACTATGCAAAGCTCTGACACTTCCTGAAGAGTCAAAGTTTTCCTGCTCCCTCCCGCTTCCCACACATTCCTAGTGAACCATCACTATAGCAGGCTACCTTCTTATCTAACAGAAATCCAACAGAATGAGGAAAGAAGGGGCAAGCAGGGTTAGCCATTACATCACCTCTAAGTGCCTACACTTCATACGTATTAGCATTTTTTTTTCCTCCAAAAGGCAGCCCCTTTAACGCAAACAGTTTAAAGATCTAAAAACGCAAACAGTTTAAAGATCTAAAACCAATATCACCGTTGTCCCTAGAGAAAACCACGATTATGGCCCATACAAACTATACGAAAATTGGACAAAGAATATCGTTTTCGAAGCGATCGTACAATAATCGGATCGTTAGTACAGAGCTTTCGAGAGACGATCACAACAGTTCATCCGATATTATCCGATCAGACAAAAAAAAATTCTCGTATGATACCAGATCATACAATTTTTGTTTAATCAGTACAGTTGTCGTCTGAAAATACAATAGAAATACACTACAACACGTGACATCACTTCTGATTTTTTATTCTGTTGTATGAGGATTTTCATAACTTTAGTAACCTAGCATGCCAAAAAAAAAAAATCTGTCAGATGCAGAATATTTTCTGGGAAAGAGCAAACATCCAGGACACAAAAGAGACAAGTATTCTCGTGCAGGTACCACTTTTAAAAGACCCTTTAAAGAGCGCACAGCCTAATGAAGCAACCAAAGTATGTGCACATCCTAGTGTAAAAACTAAAGCATGAAACCCTAGGCCTGTGTAGCCATTTTCAGAAAAAAAGGACAGGAGAATCCCATATTGCTCCATGCAGCCTAGCCTTAAAACATACATAGGGAAAGGGAGCAGAAGAACCCACTACCTGGAAAGGCTTCCCCAAGATCTCCTATACACACTGCCATGCATGCTTAAAGTGGGAGTAAACTCCTATCTCTGACTTTTATCTACAGGTAAGCCTATAAAGGCTATTGGCTGCTGCCGCCGGCATCCTCGGTAGGGTAATCAGTAAGTGAAGCCGTGCGGCTTCACTTCCTGGTTCCCTACTACGCATGTCGCGCTGCGCGTCCTCACTTGTCCCTGCTGCCTTCTGGGACCTGTGTGTCGCCCCCAGAAGACAGCGGGGGAGGACAGAGTAGGCGCCGGAAGTGACGTAGATCAACGCTGTGATCTATGCCAGGAAGTGGGAGCAAATACCTGTATTAGACAGGTATCTGCTCCCTCCTCTCCCCTGAAAGGTGCCAAATGTGACACCGGAGGGGGGGGGGGGGGGATTCCAAAAAGTGCATGTTCCATTTTTGGGTGGAACTCCACTTTAAGTCTTGGGTTGTGGATGAAACTGAAACTAGGTTTTAATAATATCTTAAAAAGGTCCTGGGAGAAGAGCCACAAATTCCTAATACTGCAACTGGCTTTCCACAATCAGAAAACACATGAAAAAACACTGAAACAAACTTTTCCTCCTGAAAGTTCCAGTTGCCTGGCTCTGCTGAACTTCTAGATAAACAATTATGTAGATCAGGGCTTCTGACTTTAAGTGGCCATACACTAATCAAAATTCAGCCAGTTCAGCAATGACTGGCCGAAATCCTATCTGTGTGTGGCCACCCCTGCTTGAAAGAAAATGTTTGGAAAATGTTTCTCAATCAGCTGATTGGCTGCAGCCAAAGAGCAGTGTATTCTGACAGCTGTGGGTGCTTCGGTCAGAATAAAATGTACTGGCAGTTGCTGGCTAATGAGAAAAAAAATAAAAACTGCTTATGGCCAAGCTTTACTCTGACCTGCATACTGGTGCTGGCTCGGGGACCCAAAAAAGTACTGAAGTCATTAGTTAAAGCCGAACTATATTCACCTTGGATCCAGCATCCCGGAGCTACCCACCGGCTGGCTTCCAGGTGTCAATTGTCAGCCATAGGTGACATCACTCCCGTGGATGCACATGAGTGCAGTCAACTTTGGCATTGTGGTAAACCTGTCAAACAAGTATCGAAATTTTATATATATAATGGCTGAGAATCTGTCTTGTACTGGCAGTGCTTCGCAGGAGAAGTAAAGGGTTTCAGATTAAAAATTCACAGTTCTGTCCTGAAACATGTCTTGACAGGCATGAAGGAAGTTTCTTACAAATGCACATCAAAGACTTCACACTAGTATTTTTATCATTCCCAGTCCCAAGGAATCAAAGATAGAATTGTATCAATTGTACAATACAATCAAATGTATGAAACCATTACCCTTTTCCCATAGAAAAAAAGGAGCGCCTTATCACTACACAACTATGCATAGTTAGCGATAGTAGTGGCACTACATACAGTGCTTACAGAAAAGAATCGTCCCCCTTTAAAATAATCACATTTTGTTGCTTTGCAGCCTGAAATCAAGAGTTTGTTTTATCCAGCTGTATTTACATCCAAGTGAAAGATATAGCACCAACTTGTCAAGAAAAAAAACCCAGAATCACAGAGTTGGAAAAAGGATCGCCCCCACGTGTCAGTAATTTGTTGGACCACCTTTTCCTTTATTTACAGCCTTTAGTCTGTTGGGATGTGTCTCTAACTTTGCACATCTAGACTTTACAACATTTGCTCACTCTTTGCAGAACTGCTCAGGTTCAGTTCATTTTTCTTGGGGACCGTTTGAGGACTGCAGTCTTGAAGTCATTCCACAGATTTTGAATGGGGTTTCTGTCTGGGCTCTGACTAGGCCAGTCAAGAACATTCAACTTTTTTATTTCTCCTTCAACCACATTTTTGCGGTGTGCTTTGGGTCATTGTCCTGTTGGAAGGTAAACCTTCTTCCCATTGACAACTTAATGGCAGAGGGCAGCAGATTTTCCTCATAATTTGATGGTACTTTGCCCCATCATCTTTTTCTGCTTGTCTGACAAGTGTTCCAGTCCCTGCTGCATTGAAACACCCCCATAACAGGATATTACAACCTCCATGCTTTACTGTAGGAATGGTGCTATTTGGATGGTGAGCTGTATTGGATTTCTGCCAGTTTGGTGTTGAGGCCAAATAATTCAATTTTAGTCACATCTGACCATTCAGTAGTGACTGCATGTGGCCTCGAGTGGCTTTTTTTGAAACTGTCCCATACAAGCCACCATTTGTGGAGAATGTGCGATATTGTTGTCACATGCACACAACCATTCTTGTCAAAAATTCCTGCAACTGCTTCAGAGTTGCAGTAGGCTTCTTGGTAGCCTCTCTGACCAGTCTCCTCCTGGCTCTTATCCAGTTTGGAGCGATGTCCTGATCCAGGGAGGGTCTGTGTTGTATCAAATACCTTCCACCTCTTAATAGACTTCACTGCGCTTCTAGGAATTGACAAAGCCCTTGAATTTTTTTTTTTATCCATCTCCTGACTTGTGCCTGTCCACAACTTTATCCCAGAGACAGTGCCTTGCCACCCGTAGTTGATAGTTTGCTTCAGTTGCATTATCAGGGGTTGAAATGCTTCAGGGAAGCTTTTAAATGCTGAGCTAATCAAAATGACCACAGCTGATCACAGTTCAAACTCAAAAGACTGTGTGCCATGCTACACTACACTGATTGAGTTTACAAGTCATTTTTAGGAGGAGGGGGGGTGATCTTTTCCAACTAAATAATTGTTTTTATATTAAGTAAATACAACTGGATAAAATAAACTGGGCAATTCCTTTCCTATACTCACTGTATATAAAGTATATATAAAATTTATTCTTAATGCAAAAGATTACCTTCTATTAGCATCCTCCAATTATTTTTTTTTGCTGCCGTCATCTGACATCCTGTTAGCGCAGTGGTTCTCAACCTGGGGGTCAAATGATGATTTGCCAGGGGTCACCAAATCCTTGGCTGTTCCTAAAGCCTGCACTGCTCTCCCAGCCTTTTTGCAGCCGCCCAGCAGGGCTGTCCCTGGAGCCCGCAGCTGCCCACTCAGTCTCTTCGCAGCCGCCCATTCAGTTCACGGCATGACTGGGGGGCAGAGACTACAGGGCAGCTGACTGGTGAGGAATGTGAAGTGGGAGGGGCTGGAGGAGACCCTAATTTTTTGGCATAGGTGTCACTGCTACGAGACACCACAAAGTCGGAGACACATTGAGTAACACTACCTGGGATTATAGTTGCCATTAAAAGGTCCCCACTACAGTTCTCAGATCAGCAGATGACCTTGATCAAGAGCACCTAAGTTGATCAGAACTCCCCGCCAACACTCCCACTTATCCCATTCCCCCCACCCCCCCACCAAGGAGTAAGAGAAGGAATAAAAATAGAGAATACATGTAAGGGAGAGGAAAAGGGGGGGAGGAACAAAGAAAAAAGGGAGAGAAAGAATAAGAGAAAGAACAAGAAAGATGGCTAGAAAGAGGGATTGGGGGGGGGGGGGGGTCAAGAAATTAGGATAGTGAGAAATAAAAGGGAAAGAAAGGAGAACAAAGACAGAGTGGTACATCCTAAAATGTACCATAAGTGGTTTTAATATTGTACGAGTGTTGGGGACTCTAAAGTGTTAGGGAGTGCTAAATGTCCATGGGTTAGGGGTGCAAATGACTTGTCTTGCTTTGGGTGCTGACAACCCACGCTATGAAAATAATTTTATGGTTGGGGTCTCCACAACTTGGGAAATTATCAAGGGGTCACGGCACTAGAGGTGTTGAGAACCACTATGTTAGAGGGTGTCTATGTCTGTTCTCCATGGTTCTACTGTATGCAGTACCGTAGCCACCCTCTCTTGCTTGAAACCAAGAGAGACTATGGAGGATTTGTAGTGTGTATAGGCAGCGCATATAACCACAACTAATGTGCACGGCTCGTTCCAAACAGAAGTGAGGGGGAAATGGAGGTTTGAGGACTCATGTGGGACATTACGAGGCAGAAATACACAGCAAGAAACCATTTCATGCAAAATGTAGAATAAGGAAATTGTTTTGCATGATTATTACAATGTTCCTTTACTTTATTTCTGTGAGATTTGTTATACTCTTGGGGGCAGAAAACCCAGACAATGCCTCACCATGTTGGTATATGGCCTTCATGGCACATTCACATACAGTATGCATTTTCGGCACATTATGTTGCAATGATCTGCTACTAGTTTGCATGCCAACATTCAGAGTGAAAAAATTACCTCCTCTGACCTGACCGTACCACTTTAAGACCGGCCGCTGTTTGATGGCGGCACAAGTCGCACTAAAGCTACGGCGATTCGCGCAGGCTCAGTTGCTGAGGAAGCGTGCCTGCGGATCAGGAGGACTCTATGTCCTCCGGCGGTCCTCAATTGCCTTGTACACAGGCAGAATGGGGAAATACCTATGTAAACAAGGCATTTCCTCGTTTTGACAGGTGACAACACAGGGATCTACTGTTCCCAGTGGTCAGGAACAGTGATCTGTCATGTCCCAGTAAGCCCACCCCCCCAGTTAGAAACAGTCATAGGCAACAGTTAACCCCTTCCCTGTCAGTGACATTTATACAGTAATCAGTGGATATTTTTAGCTCTGATCGCTGTATATATCTCAATGGTCCCAAAAAAAAATGTCAAGTGTCCGATCTGTCCGCCACAATATCAGTTCCGAAAAAATAAAAATGCCATAAATCTATTGCCTATTTTGTAGACGCTATAATAACTTTTGCACAAACCAATCAATATACGGTTAATGCAATTTTTTTTACCAAAAATATGTAGAATACTACATATCGGCCTAAACTGATGAAGAAATGTTTTTTTTTTTAAATAAACATGGGATATTATAGCAAAAAGTAAAATAGTTTTTTTTTTTTTCAAAATTGTCACTTTTTTATAGCGCAAAAAATAAAAACCGCAGAGATGATGCCACCAATAGAAAGCTCTAATTGTGGGGGGGGGGGGGGGGGGACACACATCAATTTTGTTTAAGTACAGAGTCGCACAACTGCGCAATTGTCAGTTAAAGTGACGCAGTGCCGAATCGCAAAAAATGCTTTGGTCATTAAGGGGGTAAAACCTTCCGGGGCTGAAGTGGTTAAACAAAAATGTTAAAAAAAAAAAAAAACAAACAAATTATAAATTAAATCACACATACACATGTCCCAGGATCCAACGATGTCCTCACCCGACCCAGGCTCTTTGCTGGGCATCGGGTGCAAGCGTCGGCACCCTAACTGTGGGCAGCCGACTGACTCCTTGTGGCTTGACAGCCGGCTGTCCTCCTGACATGTCCCAAGAAGCTGCAGGGGGGATGGAAGGGGGCTGAACTTTCGTTTAGTCGCGGTGAACTGACTGGAAGTTGGAGCAGGTACAGTGCATCCAGTTAGGCCTCTTTCACACGAGGCATCCGTATGTCCGTTTTTCATCCTTCCGTTTTCGGATGAAAAACGGACATACATGTATCCCTATGGAGCGGCGGATGTCAGCGGTGACATGTCCGCTGACATCCGCCCCGCGCCGATCCGAAAAGTGTAACGGAGGAAAAACCTACTTTTTCCTCCGTTTTCGGATCGGATCGGATGACGACGGACACTACGGACCGTCATCATCCGATCCCCCCATAGGGGAGAGCGGCGCTCTGACAGGTCCGTCGCTGCACAGCGATGGACCTGTCATCTTCCTGCTCAGCGGGGATCGGCGGAGCTATCCCCGCTGAGCCAGCGGATGTTCACGGGGCGGATCATGACTGATCTGCCCCGTGTGAAAGAGGCCTAAGTATTTACAGCGTTTCACTTTTTCCACATTTTGTTACTTTACAGCATTATTTAAAAATTAATTAAATTCATTATTTTCCTCAAAATTCTACAAACAATATCCCATAAAGACAATGTGAAAGAAGTTCGTTTGAAATCTTTGCAAAAAAAAAACCATGTACATAAGTATTTACAGCCATTGCTCAATACTTTGTTGAAGCACCTTTGGCAACAATTACAGCCTAAATTCTTTTTAAAAACGATGCTACAAGTTTGGCACATCCGGTTTTCAGCAGTTTCTCCTATTTCAGGACCTCTCAAGCGCCATCAGGTTAGATGGAAAGTGTTGGTGCACAGCCATTTTCAGATCTCTCCAGAGATGTTCAATCGGGTTTAAGCCCAGGTTCACATTTATGCGATTTGTAATTCCCAAAAGTAGTTTCTGTACTACTTTTGGTGACTGTGTGCGATTTCAATAGACATCTGTGCAGGAACCCACACAGATGTCTCTGATATTGCCCCCAAAGTCGGAGTGACATGCAGGTATGAAATCGTGCGAGTTCAGCTGAACTCACACGATTTAGTTCCCGCAGCAGTGTAAACCTAGGCTCAGGCTGGGCCACTCAAGGACATTCACAGAGTAGTCACGTAGCCACTCCTTTGTTATCTTTGCTGTCTGCTTAGGGTCGTTGTCCTTTTGGAAAATTAATTTTCACCCCAGTGTGAGACCCAGAGCTCTCTGGAGCAGGTTTTCATCAAGGAGGTCCCTGTACATTGCTGCATTCATCTTTCCCTCGATCCTGACTAGTCTCCCAGTTCCTGCCGCTGAAAATCATCCCTACAGCATGATGTTGTTTCATCAGACCAGAGAATTTTGTTTCTCATGGTCTGAGTCCTTCAGGTGCCTTTTGGCAAACTCCAGGCGGGCTGTCATGTGCTTTTACTGAGGAGTGAAAAAAAAAAAAATTCCTTCCACACAAACTAGGTGGAAAGAAGAGTCCCCCTTCCTTGCTGGCACATTGTGTTCTGACAGCGGCACCCAGCACTGTCAGAATACACTGATCAGAGTTTGCAGCCGATTGGCTACTGATAAACTGAAAATTTTCCAACAAGTCCCTTCAACAGAAGTTAAACTGTTAAAATGTATCCTGGTATCTACTTATATGCTTCTGGAAGTGTGGTTAGGTAGGAACCGTTATACACTTATGGTGGACAGGCCCCAAAGTTAGATGCCCCTTTCCTCACTCGACCTGACAGATGCAGCGTACAGACACACTGACGTCAGTCGGGAGGGGAGGAGGAGAGAGGGCGGTGGGTTACGCGAGTGCCAATCGGCGCTCTGAAATCAGGTGTAGAACAACCTATTTTTATAAGGCACAGACACTGGGGCACACATTATTAAACAGAGGAAGTGAGACACTTTAAAAGTAACTTCAGCAGCAGGAGGGGAGGGGGTGGACACTGAGGACAGACAGGAGAGCTGCAGATAACGAAGGCACATAAACTGACCAGTGTCAGGGCTCAGCAGCCATAACAAACCGTGGTCAGTTTACAGGGGGGAGGGGATAGCCAGGCAGGATCAGCCAGGTATTGCAGGTGTTACAAAGGGCCAAATGACACAGCACAAGCACTGTGCTGTTATTAATGCTTTACATTTTAAATTTTTTTTTTGTTATTTTTTTTAAAAGGTAAAAATCCCTTTAAATACTATTTTGTTCTATACACTTTTTTTTATTGTTTCGTTGAACACCTGTACACTTGCTTTAGGAAAATCTTGTATTTTACTTTTTGTAAAAAACAAACTATTGAAATAGAAATTTGGACACTCCTTGTTGGACCAGCAGAGGTTTGATCAGTGTATGGCCAGGTTTAGGATACATTCAAAGGCCAGTGCCGATGCAAATCAGTGGATCCTTGCTAGCAAAGCTAAACTCTGCATGCACACAATGTGTGAACAGCTGCAGCGGCTGTCAGATTTGTACTCTGACCTAATCAATGTGTGGCACCACTGCTGTTCACGTGTAACTGCTCTGACCATCCCTGGATACAGACAGTTTGATGGCATTTCAACAATATTTCTGGCCATATATAAACTGGCTATAGCCAATTGTTATTTGCTTCAGTGCAAGTGTGCACCCCACTACTGTGTGTGTGCAGAGGTGCCAGATTGGTAGTTTTCACCTTTATCCTTTGCTGCTTTTCAATGCCACAGTTGCATCTCCTGCAGCTTCTTTGAAGCCGCTCCTTGTCTACATGTACTCTGATGGCTGCAGGTTTCCTTAAGGTGACAACAGCAGACCACACCTGTATAATGGGTGTCGAATTGGTCACTTTTTAGTCTCAAAAATTCATGTGAGGGCTTAACACCAGAAGCCATGGCCATTGGTGTGCAATGATCCTGAACAGTGCAAGGTTTACTTATGAAAATGTTACAAAGGGACAATTCATTAATTTCTTTTGGCTTCGGTGTGGTGTGAAAAGTACTGCATGCTATATTTTTTTTCAAAGGGCTGCAATGGTGTGAACTGGCATAAGGAAATGGATTTTTGCAATGAGACCATGCACAATCCCAATGTACCTGGCGCGAATGGGTGCCGACACAGAGACCATGTGGGAGAGCAGAACAAAAAGACAGGGACAGAGTACTGTTGCCCTTTAACAAGAAGCCCCCGAACAAGGACCTTCAATGCAGGATCCTTGTTCAGGGTCTTTCTGATCAAGGATCCAGATGTCTGAGCCTGAAAACAACTACCATCCAGGCTAGGACACCCCTCCATACCCAAAGTCAAGCGCTCTGTGTGCGGCTACATGCAAAAAGCAGCGGCCACTATAAATTCCCCCAATCACTTTAAATAGGCCATCTGGCCGCTGCTGATTGCTTGCATGTCCCAGTCATTGCTGCTGCAAGAATCTGCTGATGCTTGCTGCTGGAATACAGTGGCCGCAGCTACCCGGCTGTGTGAAAGAAGCCTTTTACTTCCCAAAACAAAATTAAAGAGGAAGTCTTATTTTTTACTTGTACCTACAGGTAAGCCTATATATCAAGGCTTGTCAGTAGGTACTGTGAATATCTCCTAAACTTCCAGTTTAGGAGATATTCAGAGGGCATGTAGTCGATGTCACTGTTCTGGACCCTTTAGAGCCTGTACCGTAAACAGGGGTGGCTCTCTCATGCAGTCATGATGTCATAGCAGCTCTGGCCACTCACAGCGATGTCACTGTGCCAGAACCTTTAGAGCCCGTATCGTAAACAGGGGTGGCTCTCTCACGCAGTAGTGACGTCATAGCAGCTCTGGCCACTCGTGGTTTCAGGGTATACTGCTTGAATAATGATTTGGAGGGGCGGCTTAACACTTAGTATAGGCCCCGATACAAATATCAGGATTGGTGCAACACTACAAGGCACATAGAAAACAATTGTTCAATTGTTTATTGTGTGCCCTGGGGTTTATCTGTACAGATCAAAGAAGCTGAACTGAACTGGTGGGAACGAGCCCTCACCCACCACCACTGTCAAACCAGTGTAACATTTAACAAATTTTCGCAACAAGCTTTGAAGAAACGGTTTCCTTGCTTGAGTAACCTAAATTAAAGGCTGTTACATCTGCATATGTTAGGCTAAATCAGCAGATGTTCCATAATTACTTCGCAAATAAAGATTTACAATTAAGAACAATTTAGCACAAGCACTGAGGCAGAGCTGTAATAAAACATTACTAAAAGACTCCACAACAGTTCACAACCTCTCTTCACAAACTCATTGTGTGCTTAACAGGAACAATACAATTTAAGGCCATTAAAAAGAAGAAAAAAAAACCCAACTTTTAAGACTGGTGGGCTGACAACTCAGAAAACATTGGCAGATATTGTGTGCTTAAAGTGGACTTTTCTTTCCGGTCTGGAAAAAAGGAAAAGGGGGAAAGGGGGAAGACACACTGGGTCATGTTCTGCTTGAGATCTTTATTTAACGACCACCGAGAAATCATATATGGGAATGGTGGAGTGTCCACCCTGGCTTGCTGTAATCCACCAATTACAAGTAAAGCAGTAAAAACTTTGATTTGTAGGCAGACTTGCTTAGAGAGAAGCAATGAGGAAGTGCTAGATGCATAGACGCTGTACAGCGCACACGAGGGATCAGCGAGGATCAGTGTCACAGGCCACTGAGTTGGCAGGTGTGTATGTGCTGAGAAGGAGGTTCACTCAGAGCATGGAGCAGTGGAAGGCTGGAGGTTAGTGATCAGCAGGGACAGGCCCCTCTGTACTGCCACCTCAGCACAGCCTGTATTACCGGTATGGGGGAGGGGACGATTTAAAGAGACAGAGCTCCCTGCCAGCTCAGCATACACTACACACTGCTTTCCAGCCCAGATTAACCCTCTGGCTGCTTGAAAATCCACTTAAAAGCTGTTTAGAGAAAGTATCCCTAATTAAAACTCAAACACAGCCAATTAAAACCTATCCACATTCATCTTTTACAAGTCTGGTATTACGAAACTTGAAACAGGTTACCACCATATGCTAAACAAATTCATATATGACCAAAACTGCTCGCAAAAAGTAAAGATCACATTAGGGTTGTCGAAAATTCTCCAAGCCTTCCTCTTATTTTTTTAAAAAGGTGTTCATTTTGATTTTTGTAACATAAAAACACCAAGCTTTCCTCTTAACTAAAACTTTTTCCAACCAATCGCTGAAGTCTTACAAAGTTAACCTTCAGATGCATAGAATTCAGCTGGTATAAAAATGTAATAATGTGACAAAATATTACACAAACTAAACTCAAAGTACATCAGTCAGAAACCACAATAAATGTATCCAATTATTGTTGTTTTTATTGCCCAACATGTAAATAGATCTCATTCAATATTGCTCTTTAAAATAAGCAAAAGTTAAACGAAAGTCTTAAAAAAAAAAAAAAAAAAAGGAAAGAAGCTTGCTTCTCTAACAGAAAGATTCCTTCATTTGCTAGAATGCTTGGAATTATGGAATGCAAGCCGAAAGAGCAGTACTGCTGTATGAAAATGTCTTCATCGAGCCGGACATGGGGGTGGTTACCCGACGCTACACATGGGATTAGGACCAGCGCAGGGCAACAGGGTGCAGACACAAGACTACTCTCAACTCAATCTGGACTGGTATTAGAAAGGCAACAAAGATATTCTGAAGGCAGATAATAGATTTTCAGAGATGATAAACTCTAGAGATAAAATGTTAAACAAAATTTGTTTAACAAAAGGAGGCCTTCATGGTGATAATCTTACCCAAAAATCAATTCCAACAAACCAGTTCTTCCTATACATTAGTCATTCTATAGGACAACAGGTAACTGAACACTATTCCAATATGGCTCATGAGTACAAGAAGTGAACAAGCAAGTATATCAAGAAAGAAAGATGGACTAACCATTAAGAAGTTAAATACTCACCCCTGCCCAGTCCACTGATTGCTGCAGTAGTAAGGGGTTATCATCCACTGAAAAATCTTCAGAAAGCAACACTTGCGGGAATGTTTGATTCCTAGTCCTCAACTGAGACCAAATGCACTACAGTGCAGTGTAACTATCTGACAACACACCACAGATCTTCAAAATAAGTTTGAACTTTTTTTATTGAAGAAAGGTCAGATAGCAGAAGAGTGCAACTTTTCAAGCCACACAGGACCCCTTCATCAGCCGTGTGATTATCATCACATGCTCGAGAAAGGGGTCCTGCACAGCCCCAAAACTTTGCACTCTGTGATTTGATCTTTCTTCAATAAAAAAAAAACAAAACAAAAAAAACGTTCAGACTTAAGCCCCTTTTACACATGTGGACAGCAGATCTGCCTGCTCAGGCAGGTGACAGGTCCAGGTCTGCTCCCCATATGAAGGCGGGTGTAAACATACATATCCATTTACATCCGCTGCTCCACAGAGGGCAATAGATGATCCAATCAGGTCTGTCTAAAAAACGGACAGGTAGGCCTGCTCAGTCCACCTATGTGAAAGGCGGCTTTATTCTAAAGATCCAGGGTGTGCGAGCAAATATTTACACTGTACTATGCACGTTCCAGTCTCCAGATAGCGTTTGCTGCAGCACCCAAAACTTTAGAGCCCATTCCAGGAACATGTACGATAAGAATATGGACAATCAACTTCAGTACAGGACACAGTAGTGTAGTGTAAGGGCCCGAGAATTGAAGCACTGAAAGGGACTCTGGATGGGGGTAGTGTGGGCTGGTTGGGAGACCAGGAATCTGACAATTCTGAACAGTCAGTATCTGAAGACTATTCAGCGGTTTCTGTTTAGCAGGAAGTCCAAAAAAAGGAGGATGTGATTTATATTGATTAACATAAAACTATAACTTTGAAAACCAGAGAAGTTATTAAACAAAAAAAAAAATCTAGGCAACACACAAAAGGAGTCCAAATCATTTCATCCAGCATGGAATTTTTAAGCTCAACTAGACAGAGGAGTCCAATACACCTATAAATTAAAGAGTGACTGCGGACACCTTTCTGAAATTGTAGATTGCCTGGCTGTGCGGTTGTCCCCAATCTAAGACTCCTAGTGCACAGATCAGGAAGTCAGAAGCGCTTATCTGTAGATTTTCCCAGTTCAGTAATATAAAGTATAGAGGCAAGAAGATTGGCATGACAGCCAGGCCTCCAAGTATTTTCAGCAAAGTAAACTTTGGCAGCATATGTGTCACGACAGGTTTCCTTTGAATTGGGTCAATATTATTGACCATTTCCTATTTGAGGTAAAGTGAAAGTAACAAGTCTGAGATAGCATGCAACTCTTCTTATAGGTCTGTTATGCAGGGCTCAACACTTGGACAGCCAATCATTAGACCCAATAACTGTTGCATGGGGGAGGGGCTTAGTCCTGTGTAAGCTTTAACCAAGCACAACTTGGGAACTTACACAGAGCTTTTTTTTCAGGAATCCAGTGATTGAACATGACAGTACTGCAGTGTGGGCAATACAAGTATGAGCAGTGAAGGTGCTGGGCTAACAAGTGAACCTGTGGCTTAATATTCAAAGCAAAATGTCCCTTCAGAAGTACCCGTTAAGATGAACTGTTTCTGGTGGTTCCTAAATTCTATATTCTGACCATCTTAAACAACTTTTAACCCTGCATATGGATTACAAGTCCAACTTCAAGAGGAAAATTGGGGCAAATTGAACATATACTTCTGGAAAAAAAAAAATTAATTAGAGATACCTTTCTAAAGTCAAACTCATTTAAAAACCGACAGATGGAAGGAAACTCGAGAAGCAAACTGAGAAATCAGATACATTTTCAGCAACGTGCTTACAAGTCACAGGGGAAAAGTCCCAGAGTTCACATATTTAAGAAGTCCGGTGCTAGGTTCACTAGCAGAGATTGCAACACAGACTTGTCCCTGGGAGCTGGATTAGGAGGATTTCACCTCCCCCTCCTCTAGCTCTGCATACCCCTCCCACCACAGGCCTCTTTCTATGCCAACGTCACCACTTCAGGCTCAGGTTGAATCTCTGCTTCCAGTTAGGTATGGAGTGGAACACTAAGGTAGCACACAGCAAAAACACCACTGAGAGAAAAAATAAAACTTTACAAAGTTACATACAATTCTGAACTTCGCCATTCACAGTTGTCAGTAATATATTGCCTCCAACAATGAGTCAGAGAATATAGGCCATACAAAAACACTGAACAATATATTGACAGAATATCACATCAATATTGACACAGGGTTTTCATTCAGCTTAGTAGATACCAACAGCTTCACGGCTACCATAAAGCCCATATGCTGTATGCAACCCGACTGACTTTTTTACATGGTTTAAAAAAAAAAAAAAAAAAGACAATGAGAAGGAGGCGGCTTTCATCTCATCTAATGACTACATACTGGGGGACCAAGGCACAGTCATAAAACCGTATGCCATAGCTTTACTAGGCAACCCAACAAACATACGCCTATGAATTTAAGCACAAAGCAATGTGCAATACTCTCAAAGCTCTTTAATGGATTCCGCATTCTAGTTAAGTAGTGTGTGAAATAAATATATATATAAAAATCTATATATATCAAAACGCTGTGTTTCATATAACACAAGATCTGAATTGGAGGTGTGTGAATCAAGCAGAGAAAAGCCGCACATTTAAAAAGAAATGTACTAATATAAAAAGGCAATAAAAATAGTGCTGCACTATCCCTTAAAATAAATTGAACACAAGTTGCATAAATATGAAGTCTAAATCATAACAATTCACAATAAATGGGCTAAATAACCATATGGTTTTGTAACCCATTGACTGTGGCTTGTTTTGATATAGACACATTGCACACTTGAGCTTTATGAAAAGCTGTGTATATATTCCCCCCCCCCCCCCCCATTTACTAGCCACTTTAAAGGCCAGGATTACAACCATATGGGTCAGGCTGGATGGCTGACAGATCACTGACTTCTACGAAGAATAAAAATTGCAGCAAAACTTTCACAGAAAACATCATGCTAGTGCAGCTTCGACTTGAACTTATTTCAGTGTGATTTTGTAGTGAGTTTTTGAATATTTTATTGATACTTCATTATTTTATAGATGCAGGAGACCGGCAAAAACTGCCACAAATGCACTAAAATGCATACACATGAATTTTAGGTGCTTTTCTATTGAAGTCTTAGGGGAGAAAATCATGCTGCAGTTGCACCAAAGTAGCACACATAAAAACGCGCTGCATTTATGTGAACAGGCACCATTGAAAATAATGCAATTTCCAATGCCCTGCGATTCTGCGGGACTGCAGTCTCATCTGAAAGCACACCAGTGTGAGCGGGGCCTAAAGGATCGAGACGTCCCAAGCTGAGATGTCATGTTTTTGTAGGAAAGCGGAATTAACCAACACCTTCCTGGCCTTTGCACAGCCTGCGATAATCACACTGCAGCTTCCATGAGAAATAAGTAGATGGGGAGGGGACAAGTAATGGTGCACAATATCATAATCAGAAATAAATGGAGGACAGCAGGTATCAATCACCTGTATCCATCCAAACCTGAAGGATGAGTTCTGTACAAATAAATAGCTGTAGATGTGTCATGTCTGCTATGGTTGTGCAGATCAGTGGAGTTAAATGGGACCCATGTAGGGATAGCCTGAGGACATTATAGACTGATCATCCTACAACATAGGAGGGCTGGCTACAAGTTGTGATATAGATGGGAGAAGCTATGATGGAGATCAGGTGATCGTAGTGCAGAGGACAGGGATCACCAAGGAGGAGGACATGATCACACAGCGGCCATACAGAAGATGAGGCATCGTATACTGCCCTCCATAGCCTAAAGACAAGTGCTCCAGTGTACACGCAGTCCTGCCTTGTGTTTACTCCACGTAGGCAGCAGCACCCACCTCCCTCCCTACTACACACTTCCGCTGGCTGCCCCCACTACTAACACCATCCACCGGCCAACACTGCAACACTCCCAGCCCCCCACCTTCCCCTTCCCCCGGAACCGTCCTCCCCGACTCCCTTTACACTCACTCCGCGTCCCGATCCGCTGACTGCCGGGGAAAGCTGCGGCCGTCTCGTCCACCTTTTATATAGAATACGGTCCGGCCTATCAGCTAAGGGAACGTCATCTGCCGCGACACGTCAGCCTGAGGATGGGGCTGGAGAATGCAGGGAGAGAAGGAAGCGGAAACGGATGTGCCCTGACAGGAAATAGATTCTTTTTTTTTTTTTTTTTTTTTTACTACTGAAACTTTACTAACGTGTGCAATTGTGACACGTTGTACTATATGGGCAGGGAGAAAGGTACAGATGGGATTCAGAAGGGTTAGAGGTCATAGCAAGAAGTTTGTATAGTATTGGATATGCCAAACATTTTTTTTTTTTTTTTTTAAATACTTGACCCCTGGAAGGTTAACCCCCTTTCATGACCAGGCCATTTTTTTGTGATACGGCACTGCGCTACTTTAACTGACAATTGTGTGGTCGAGCGATGCTGTACCCAAGTAAAATTTATGTCCTTTTTTCCCCACAAATAGAGCTTTCTTTTGGTGATATTTGATCACCTCTGCGGTTTTTATTTTTTGCGCTATAAACAAAAAAATAGCGACAATTTGAAAAAAAACGCAATATTTTTTACTTTTTGCTATAATAAATATCCCCAAAAAATATATTAAAAAAAAAAATTTTTTTTCCTCAGTTTAGGCCAATATGTATTCTTCTACATATTTTTGGTACAAAAAAATTATTTATTAAATTTATTTAATTATTATGGTAAAAAAAAAAAAAATGTATTGGTTTGCGCAAAAGTTATCGCATCTACAAAATAGGGGATAGTTTTATGGCATTTTTATTAATAATTTTTGTTTTTAATAGTAATGGTGGCAATCAGCGGTTTTTATCGAGACTGCAACATTATGGCGGACAGATCGGACACTTTTGGCGCTATTTTGGGACCATTCACATTTATACAGCGATCAGTGCGATTAAAAATGCATTTATCACTGTGTAATTGTGACTGGCAGTGAAGGGGTTAACCACTAGGGGGCAGTGAAGGGGTTAAGTGTGTCCTAGGGAGTGATTCTAACTGTGGGGGGGCTGGGGTATGACACAACACTGATCACCGCTCCCGATTACAGGGAGCTGTGATCAGTGTCAGTGTCACTAGGCAGAACGGGGAAATACTTGTTTACATCAGCATTTCCCCGTTCTTCCTCTCCATGAGACGATCGCGGGTATCCCCGCGGACATCGAGTCCATGGGACCCGCAATCACACTCACGGTTCTTGCGCCCGCAAACCACTTCTCAAAGGGCAATGTACAGGTACGTTAATATGCCTAACGGCCAAAACTAAGGGACACTATTCTGTACTCCTACTCCTGGACCTCTCTGCTGCCTTCTATACGGTTAACCACCGCCTCCTCCTCAAAAAACTCCATGCCTTTGGTCTCCGTGACTGTACTCTTCGCTGGTTTTCTACCTACTTATTTAACCGCACTTTTAGGCCCCTTTCACACTGGGGCGGTAGGGGGCGTCGGCGGTAAAACAGCGCTATTTTTAGCGCTATTTTTAGCGCTGTTTTACCGCGGTATTCGGCCGCTAGCGGTGCGGTTTTAACCTCCCGCTGGCGGCCGAAAAAGGGTTAAAACCCCTCGTATAGCGCGGCTATAGCCGCAGTATTACCGCGGTATAGCCGCGCTGTCCCATTGATTTCAATGGGCAGGAGCGGTTTAGGAGCGGTGAATACAAAACTGAACACACTGAACAAACAGCGGAGGCTGTTTAGGGGCGGTTTGCAGGCGCTATTTTTAGCGCAATAACGACTGCAAACCGCCCTAGTGTGAAAGGGGCCTTAGCGTTACCTACAATTCTACTGCCTCCTCTCCTCTTCCTTTCTCTGTTGGGGTCCATCAAGATTCTGTTCTTGGACCTCTCCTATTTTCAATCTACACCTCCTCCCTGGGTCAGCTGATAGCCTCCCATGACTTCCAATACCATCTCTACGCTGACGACACTCAAATCTATTTCTCTACCCCTCAACCCACTCCTTCAGTCTCCTCACGTATCACTATTTTACTATCAGATATATCAGTCTGGATGTCACACCACTTCCTCAAACTTAATCTATCCAAAACCGAACTTATAATTTTTCCTCCCCCACGTACCTCTTCCCCTGATCTCTCGGTCAAAATTGATGGCACAACTATCAGCCCATCACCACATGCCAAGGTACTAGGAGTAGTCCTGGACTCTACTTTAAGCCCCATGTCCAATCACTGTCCAAATCTTGCCGCCTCAACCTCTGGAACATCTTCACAATATGCCCCTTTCTAACCAATGACACAACAAAGCTCTTAATTCACTCCCTGGTAAGCTCTCGCCTCAATTACTGCAACTCCCTCCTCATTGGCCTACCTCTGCATACTCTATCCCCCCTTCAGTCCATCATGAATGCTGCTGCCAGACTCATCCACCTTACCAACCGCTCTGTCTCTGCTACTCCTCTCTGTCAATCCCTCCACTGGCTTCCGCTCACCAAACAAATTCAATTCAAAATACTAACAACGACCTACAAAGCCATCCACAACTCTGCCCCCAGGTACATCACTGACCTAGTTTCAAAATACCAACCTAATCGTTATCTTCATTCTTCTCTAAACCTCCTGCTCTCTAGCCCTGTCATCACCTCCTCCCATGCTCGTCTCCAGGACTTTTCCAGAGCCTCTCCAAGCCTATGGAACTCCTTACCCCAATCTGTCCGTCTATCTTCTACTCTATTAGATTTTAGACGATCCCTGAAAACCCTCCTCTTCAGAGAAGCCTATCCTACCCACACCTAACAACTTTATTTTTATTTTATCCATCTGATCATCCCCCACAGCTACTCCCCCTTTGTTACACTTGACCCTCTCTTCTAGATTGTAAGCTCTAACGAGCAGGGCCCTCTGATCCCTCCTGTATTGAATTGTATTGTAATTGTACTGTCTTCCCGATGTTGTAAAGCGCTGCGCAAACTGCTGGCGCTATATAAATCCTGTATAATAATAATAATAATGCCTGTACGCGCCCTTCTGCCGACATATATCGGCGTGAGCCGGTCAGCCAGCGGTTAATCAGCCACAGAACCTGTGTAATTAATATGTGTTCAGATTTAAAGGGATGAGGTGGCAACCCTATCGCATACTAGCACATTATGTGAAACTCACCTGCAAACTAAGCCCTCGTTGTCACCGCTGGAGGCCGCATCCATCTTCACCTGGCTTCCTTCCGGCTCTGTGACTGATCAGAGCCACATGACGTCACTCCCTCTGCACGCAAGAGCCGCCAGTCACGGCACAGGGCTCTGATGAAATGGCACTGGCGGCCGTTCCTTCAGAGCGCATGCGCCGATGACTTCATTGGCGGCGTCTACAGTAAATATCTCCTAAACGGTGCAAGTTTATGAGATATTTACAGTACCTATAGGTAAGCCTTATTTTAGGCTTACCTATAGGTACAAACAATCCAGGGAAGTTTACTTCCCCTTTAACATCAGGGGCAATAAAAGGGTTAACTGTGTGCATAACAAGTGTCTATGTGACCGGTGCAAGGTGATTTTACTAGGGGAGAGATTTAGGCTCTGTTTCCACTACTGCGACAAGTCAAAACCCATGTATTTCAATGGTCCCCGTTCTAATTAGTGCGACTCAAGTCGCAGCGTCTCCAAAAAAGGTTCTTGCACTACTTTGTTCCGTCTTCGGTGCGACTTGTTCTCCATAGAAAGGTATTAAGTCACAATGCAGTCGCATGTACATGTCTGACACCGCGACTTTGTTGCGACTTCCACGGAAGTCTATGGAAGCACATGATCTCTGCTCCTCCCAAATACATCACTTCCAATATTGATGTACGTGAGTGTGGAAGACAGGAAGGGGAAGTAACTAAGCAGGATAAGGAATAACATCACTCTGGCTAAATCGCAGAACATCAAAGTCGTTTTGAAAGTCGCATCAAATCGCAACATAAATCGCATTGTAAAGTTGCAGTGTAAATCGCGCAACTTTGGGGACGCACTAGTGGAAACATAGCCTAAATGTATTCCCGCTTTGCAGAGACACAAACTCCATCCCTTCCCCCTGTCAGAACAGCGATCTGCCTTGTTTACATAGACAGATTGCAGTTCTGTGTGTCTGCATAACGATCGGCGGGTACCAGAGGACATTGAGTACCCGGCACCCGTCGATGGGCTTCCACTGTGTGTAATCACAGCAAAAGCAAGCCACAGGCAGGACGAACACGCTCCCCCTACCCAAAAGCACAGGATCACGTATAACAACATGATCTGGCGCACCGCTGCTCCCTCCTGTAGCAGTAAAACTGCTATAGTGCGAAGGGCAAGCGGTTAGTAGAGGGGTAAAGAGAGACGAGTTTTTATTTCTTCAAAAAGATATATTAAAATGTGCTGGGACTTCATCACTTCTTCATTCCAGAACACAAAAAGACCATAAGGCATTATGTGCACAGCACTTTGGCTCATGGGCCCATATTTTAGTTTTGGATAGAGTGCTTTCTGTGCCCCATTAGAGAGAGTCACCTTCTCTATTCGTCCTAGTGAATTATCACTGAAATCATCAGTGGAAGAAAATTCCACATTCTGAGTTGTCACCAGAATTGAAACAGAGGGGAAATCCCATTGGGGACACTAGTTCTGATGAGACCATGTGATTCCCACACTTTGGAGAGATTTCCTCTCACTTCCTGTTTTAGCTATGACTCAGGACATAATAGAAAATCTCCTCTATAAGAGGAGAAAAAAAAAAAAAGGACTAGGGTTATAACCCTCACTTATTCTATCCAAAATAAAAAATTGCAATCATTAGATGTGTTGGCTGCATTAGTTTATTTTTATTTTTTTATGCTTTTTTTTCACCTGGTGATTTGGCCAGTAACACACCACCTCTTGTATTATGCCCTGTACACTCGATAGGATTTTCCGATGGAAAATGTGTGATAGGACCTTGTTGTCGGAAATTCCGACCGTGTGTAGGCTCCATCACACATTTTCCATAGGAATTTCCAACACACAAAGTTTGAGAGCTTGCTATAAAATTTTCCGACAACAAAATCCGTTGTCGGAATTTCCGATCGTGTGTACACAAATCCGACACACACAGTGCCACGCATGCTCAGAATAAATTAAGAAACGAAAGCTATTGGCTACTGCCCCATTTATAGTCCCGATGTACGTGTTTTACGTCACCGCGTTCAGAACGATCGGATTTTCCGACAACTTTGGGTGACCGTGTGCATGCAAGACAAGTGCGAGCCAACATCCGTCGGAAAAAATCCATGTATTTTGTTGTCGGAATGTCCGATCAATGTCCGACCGTGTGTACAGAGCATTAGAGTACCTACACTATGGGCGAAAAAGCAAAGGGGGCACCTTTGGACAGCAGCATTGTCAGGGGAGAGGGGAGTGTTAGATGTACTAGCACATTTAAATGCACCAAAAAATTGAAGCCAAATTCCATCTCTCACTTTTTAAGCAGTTACAGCAAACAGTATTGTTTGCCTTTTGGGATAAAGGTTTTACATAAATAAAATGTATTATCAGAACCCCGGTTAGTAATAAATGTTTTTTCTCAACCGTCTAACAGCTACATCTGCAGGACAGCTTGTTTTTTTAAATAAATAACAGATTTACTGGCATGACCACCAAGTGAAAATAAAAAAAGAAAGCCTAAAACGGAAAACGAATGCAGCCACCACATCTAAGAACTGGTAAGCTGTAAAATAATAAATCATGTTTGCTTCTGGGTATAATACTTTCTGTTTCAACATTTTTATTGAGGTTTCAAGAATCATAGCAAGCCATGGTTTGCCCACGCAGGGGCAGCATCGGACATGCATGTGAAGAAACAGCGTATGGACGTGTAATGCATAACAAAACAAAAAACTGTTACCAGGGCCAAGTTAAGTATTAGGTAGATATCACGGGCTATAATACTCCACTCCTTGGGGAACAGCAATCTGTAATGATAGCCTTCATATCAAGAATGAAGAGTGAAAAAGGAGGAAACAGAGAGAGAGGAGAAAAGAGAGAGAAAGAGAAAAGGAGAGCGGTCCCACGAGAGGGCGAGCACCAGGGATGCGGGACCCATACAAGCAAGATTTTCAGAAATTTTGCATGCGAGTCCCTCGATATACTGGACATCTGCTCATCAAACATCAAAGCGGTTATTCTGATTTTTACCCTCTGGAAGGTAACAGCTGGGGTCTTCCAGGCTTGGGCGGTGGTCCGCTTGGTAGAAATAAAGTGCTATGAGGCCAATATCTGCTGGGGTGCAAAGAGGCCTGGTATAGGGCAATGCAAGAGAGCCAACTGGGCATCTTTTCGGACCGTCACATGTAATAAAGTCTGCAATAGGCCAAAGATTGGGTATAATACTTTCAAGTGATGGTTGTCTTTTGCCTGCAAGGGATGTACAGTTGTTCCGGTGTATCCACATGCAGGTGTCCCATTCATGTCATTCTGTGTTAAAATAAAAGTGGGTGCACCGAAGGACTAGGTGGGATGGCCTGTGGGCGGATTCGGTGAGACAACCAGTGGGTAGGCAATGGAGAATGTTGGGAGCCGAGGGCCCAGGCCTAAAGCTGTGTAAGGGGCCCCAAAATTTCTGATGGCTGCCCTGGATGTGCACCCCAAAAGCTCAAACACACATATGTCTTTCTCTGCAGTCTCAGCTGCACGGGGCAGTGAATGAATGAGATGTGCTCTGTGTTGAGTGGCTTCCTGTTCATTCACAAACGGAAACGTAGGAAACACAGTTTACTATACTTTAGTTATGAATGAACACAGTGAGTGAGTGTGTTCATTTAAAAAAGGAGGGGCCGGTAAATTACATATTTACTGGCCCCTTTCCCTACTCTCCATCCTGAAACATCCCCGCAACAGAGGGGGGAGGGGGGAGGGGGGGAGAGAAGACAGAAGCCAACAGGACTACAGGGCGGGGGGGCGACAAGGCGAGGGGAAGCCCGGCAGTAGGAGGGATCGGCACCGCACATAGTGATTAGGGTGTGCCGATATTTTGTGTATAATTGTGAAGGAATAATAAAGTGCAATAAACAAGTATTGAAATCAACCAATATGGCAATTGAGTCATTAGGCTGGTATAATACAAAGGGTGATGCTCGTGGAGTCATTGCAATCCTTTCTGATTTATCTTTGGACCAATCAGCGCTATTCAAGTGGATTTTTTTAAGTGTACACCTGTTTTTACAATAAAACGCATTTTATACAGTTTTACACCATGTGTAACCGTTTATTCCCTACATATATGTCCAGGAGCGGCCTTTCCTATTGATGCCTGCTGTGCATTGAGAGCCTATTTGTCACATACCATCTATTCTATCCGATACAGCTGGACATGGTTGAGGTATCACCTCACACATGCTTGTTTGACTCAATACACACCAGTATGAGGCTCCATTCACACTAGCGCGTTTTTTGATGCATTTTGCAGAAATGCATGGGAATTTTTTAACATGGGTTCCTATGGAACATGTTCACATCAATGCCTTTTTGTACCTCTGCATTTTTGGAAAGGGTCAGGGACTTTTTTTCATGCAAAATGCAGCGTTTTGCATGTAATAGAATTAAATGGACCAGCATCAAAAACGCAAGTGCAGCGTTTTTGATGCATTTTTGGCGTTTTTTTTTTTTATTATTTTTTTTTTTTAGACTGTATACAGTCTAAAAAAACTGTAAAAAAAAAAATGCAAAACGCGGCAAAAATGCTGTAAAAACGCTACAAAAACGCTGCTCAAAAACGTGGCAAGCATCACAAAGAAACACTCCAAAAACGCTCAAAAGCAACATGCATAGATGTGAATCTAGCCTTAGTCCACATCTTTTGGTAAGCGTGCCCAATTTACTCTATGGTGGCGGACCACACATTAAGGGAGAAGTTTTTTATTCTACTGTGCTCTCACATGGGTGTCTTCACCTTCACTTCAAGATTATTGATTCAGTGTTATTAATTATATCACGTTTTTTTCATCACTCCATTTTGCTTCATTTTTTTGTTGATGGACTTTACAATTAGAATTTTATATGCATTATACCAGCCTAATGATTCAATTGCCATATTGGTTGGTTTCAATACTTGTTTATTGCACTTTATTATTCCTCCACATTTATACATGTAGCCAAGGGTTTGCTAATATAGTTATTACCGTTGATGTTATTTCAAATGAGTTTGGCTCCTTCTGCATATGAATGCAGCACAGTATTGTGGGAGATGAGGTTTGGAGGAGGAAGTGACTCTATTAGCTGGATCAGCCCTGAACTACAATACATACAATGCAAAGCGCGCAGCACTGCCTGCTGGGAGTAGTAATAAAAGTACGAGCGTGGGCTGTTTTCAGCCTCTCTGGACGCCATTCAACACCTGCCAGCAGGAGGTCTGTGTGTGACCAGGAGTTAGAGACTATGGCCTTTACAGCGGAGAGTCGGATCGCCTGCCTCTGAGGGACCTTGGAGGACAGCCCTGCTATTCCAGCAAGCGGACCGGCCTGCGTTTCAGTTGCAACTGGAAGCCACCTGCACTTCACCTCATCGGGAGTTGCAGCACGGCGTGGCAGCGCCATCTTCACCAGACAGAGACACCAGGAGGGGATTCTGGACGGAGCCTCACAGTCATTCTGCGTCTATTGTGGTGAGAGGGCACCTGCCCATTCCAGTAGAGAGTATAGTATTGCTGAGTGAGTTCTTTTCTACAGACTGCTGGTGAGATCTGTAGTTCCACGGAGGTGAATCTACTTTTCCACAGGCATCATACAGCTGGACTTTGGGGCCTTGTCTTTTCCCCTGCGCTGTAAGGTCAGTACTGTTATTGCACTCACATATAAAGAGGAATCTACAAGTGGTGATATTTCCTCAGTTAAGCCATCTTCAGCATATCTTTTGCCCTACAGTCATTTCTTTTCCTCCGTCTTTGTGGATTACAAATACTGCAGTTTAGCTGAAGATATGTGGAGTTGAAAGAACTTTTGCCATCTTCCTCTTTTCCTAAGCATTGCTGTTACACTCATAAGCTCATAACTCTGAATTACAACCTAGGGGGAGCCATTGAGTATATGCTAGACTTCATACTGTGTTTCCGAATGTAAAGATTATATACTGTATTTTGGTCTGTGTGTTGAGGCCTCGGTGGGAAGGTATTCAATATTTGTTTGAAGATATTGGGTACTTATCCCTCTGTACTCCTATTCAACATATACCCCTGAAAAGTGAATATAAGGTTATACGTTCTGTATAGCTGCATTAAGTGATAACGGTTGTCAATTACAATTTTGTGTTTATTCATGCTTTCCATTGTGTTCCATTATTTACTTTAGTAAACTTTCTGAGTGGTTCAGTGACAATGTGTGAGTTTCTCATTGCTAACATCACATTGCAGAATGGAACCCAAGGTGTCAGAGATAAGAGAGGATCTGCAGAGTCGGGGTAGCCAGTGGGGTATAGAGTCAATCAGCCCCCCTCATGGGGGTACTGCTACATACACATCAATATTGAGCGCTGCACTATTATTTATTTTTTTACATTTTTGCACTATATATCTAGTAAGTGCAGCTGCTATCTACAGTCTTATGCCCTGTACACACGGTCGGATTTTCCAACGGAAAATGTGTGATAGGACCTTGTTGTCGTAAATTCCAACCGTGTGTGGGCTCCATCACACATTTTCCATCGGAATTTCCGACACACAAAGTTTGAGAGCTTGCTATAAAATTTTCCAAAAACAAAATCCGTTGAAGGAAATTCCGATCGTGTGTACACAAATCCGACGCACAAAGTGCCACGCATGCTCAGAATAAATTAAGAGACGAAAGCTATTGGCTACTGCCCCGTTTATAGTCCCGATGTACGTGTTTTACGTCACCCCGTTCAGAACGAACGGATTTTCCAACAACTTTGTGTGACAGTGTGTATGCAAGACAAGTTCGAGCCAACATTCGTCGGAAAAAATCCATGGATTTTGTTGTCGGAATGTCCGATCAATGTCCGACCGTGTGTACAGGGCATTAGAGCGCAGTTTTCTATCTTCCTTTGTATGTGCTGGTATTTGCCCATCTCCCTGTTATGTCAAAATCCACAGTCATTCGTTATCATGTCTATGTGGCATGGGCGGAAGGGGTGCGCTCTGCCACTATATAACAAATTAGATTGAATTACTGGGGATTTTATGGACATTAGGAATACTCAAGCAATCAGAATAATATATAGTACATTCCCTCTTGCTATTTTTAGGTATTGGTGTATAGATTCCTCCCCCTTTCACCTATATTTGAGGGCTAACAGGATATCAGGTATACAATTGATCTAAGGAAAAGTATATTAGAATGAGTTTTTGTTATCTGTTTACCTTTCTTTGATGGTACTATCCCAGAGTATTATAAACTTATTCCATAGACTGGTGTAACCAGTTATTTTCTCTTTTCCTGACATTAAAATCTAGTATTGTTGCAAGCTCCAGAATATTCTCAGATATGTGAATACAGTTTTTTTTTTTGGGGGGGGGGGGGTCATTACTGTTTATTTTGTCATTGAAGGAGATGAATATAATATCCCTTAAAGCGGTATTAAACCTAAAACCAAAAAATATAATATATTGTAGCTTACCAATCATTAGATATGGTGGCTGCATCAGTTTTTTTTTCTTATGCAGCGTACACACGGGCGGACTTTTCGACCAGACTGGTCTGACGGAACAAATCCGTTGGACAATTCGACTGTGTGTGGGCTCCATCGGACCTGCAGCGGACTTTTTCTGTCGAAAATCTGACGGACTTTAGATTTGGAACATGCTTCAAATCTTTCCGACGAACTCGAGTCCGGTCTAAAAATCTGCTTATCTGTATGCTAGTCCGATGGACAAAAACCGACACTAGGGCAGCTATTGGCTACCAACTTCCTTATTTTAGTCTGGTCGTACGTCATCACGTACGAATCCGTCAGACTTTAGTGTGATCGTGTGTAGGCAAGTCCGTTCGTTTGACAGTCCGTAGGAAGTCCGTCAAAAGTCCGTCGGACCAGTCCGGTCGAAAAGTCCGCCCGTGTGTACGCGGCCTTAGGCTTTTTCCCCTTGTTTTTACCTGGTGATCTTGCCACTTTTCAGTATCACCTGGTGATCATGCCACTTGCCTGTATCACCTGGTGATCTGGCCAGTTACACATCTCCTGTATTAGTGAGGCACAACTCTGGAGGAATGAGAAAAGGAGGTACAGCAGACATCAGCATTGTCACTGTTTTTTTTTCCTTTTGCTGGTGGTAAGTGGTTTGTCTCATCTATGTATACTGATAAATTCTGCTGGAGAGTTTGTACTGTGAAAAACAACAGAGTTGCTGGCTGGATCACCAGATGAAAATAGAAAGAAGAAAGCCTAAAAAGTAAAGTAAAACTGCCATCATATCTAAGAACAAATATGCAATATAATAAATGTTTGCTTTTGGGTTTAATATTGCTTTAAATTGCCTCCAACATTGCTATTTTTACATCTTGCCGGAGGTTGCCATTTTGCTGAAGCCCAGAGCCGAGCAGTAAATCATAAAGCAGAACTAAACCCATCAATTTACCAGTTTCAAAAAACAGGTACATTCCTGAAATGCTGGAAATGCAAATACATTTGATTGTGTCCTCAACCAAACTGTCAAACCATTAAATGACTGGTGTCATAACTGATCAGATGTTCAGCACCATGGCAGTTGCAGTTCAAACAGAAGCAGCTTCCTTGGCTGTAAAGGATAGGGGGGTTTAAATCCGCTTTAATGCAGTCAGCAGATCGGCCTCTACTAACTCAACAGTGCCTAAAAATGGAGAGCAACTGAGCATGTGCAGAACAGGGTGAGACTAGGGATGGACCCGATGTTCGAGTCAAACATAAGTTTAACTCGAATATCGGGTGTTCGAATACCCAACATTATGGGGCTTTCATTTCAAATTTGAGCGAGGGGGAATGCGAGATTACAGTGCGTTGACGTCTAATAATTGGCCAAAGCATGCACCTGAGCTGCATGCTTTGGCCAATCACAGCGCGCTCTGCTGAGAGAGCCATAATTGGCCAAAGGCAGGGTGCATTCAGTGCATTCAGTGTAGACTAATTGGCTAATTGTCAGCTCCTGTCTCTCCACAGTGACTCACCTGTTGATGATATCCTGCTCGTCAGTCCCGCCTACTTAAAATGTCCAGCCCAGATGATCTCTGCCTTCGCCTTGGTCACATGTTTAGCCACTTCCCGCCTGCCCTATAGTGGATTGACGTCCGGGAAGTGGTTCCATTATCCTGACTGGACGTCATATGACGTCCAGCAGGATAACATGCCGCCGCGACCCCGCGGGGGCGCGCATCACGCAATCGGTGGAGCGGTGTGTCAGCCTGACGCACCGCTACACCGATCTTGGTAAAGAGCCTGCGGTGGATGCTCTTTACTACGTGATCAGCCGTGTCCAATCACGGCTGATCACGCTGTCAATAGGAAGAGCCGTTGATCGGCTTTTCCTCACTTGCGTCTGACAGACACGAGTAGAGGAGAGCCGATCGGCGGTTCTTCTGACAGGGGGGGTCTGCGCTGATTGTTTATCAGCACAGCCCCCCCTCAGATCACCACACTGGACCACCAGGGATGCCACTAGGACCACCAGGGAAGGCGGCAACATGTGGATGGCCAGGTATGTACCCCATGGCCATCCACATGTGCCCAATCTGTGCCAATCAGTGCCCACAAATGGGCACTGATTGGCACCATTATGTTTTAGTTATGCCCAGCAATGCCACCAATACATTTTCAGTGCCACCAATCAGTGTCATCAGTGCCACCTGTCATTGCCCATCGATGCCATCTGTCAGTGCCCATCTGTGCCCGTCAGTGCCCACCTATCAGTGCCCATCAGTGGCACCTATCAGTCCACCCATAAGTACCCATCAGTGCCACCCATATGTACCAATCAATGCCACCTACGAGTGCCCATCAGTGCCGCCTATGAGTGCCCATCGGTGCCACCTATCAGTGCCCATCAGTGCCACCTCATTGGTGCCCATCAGTGCCCCCTGTCAGTGCCCATCAGTCCCACCTATCAGTGCCCATCAGTGCCGCCTATCAGTGCCCATCAGTGCCACCTCATTGGTGCCCATCAGTGCCGCCGTATCAGTGCCCGTCAGTGCAGCCATATCAGTGCCCGTCAGTGCAGCCATATCAGTGCCCGTCAGTGCAGCCATATCAGTGCCCGTCATTGCAGAAAACGTACTTATTTACAAAAAATTTTAACAGAAACAAAGAAAAACTTGTTTTTTTTTTTAATTTTCGGTCTTTTTTTATTTGTTGCGCAAAAAATAAAAACCGCAGAGGTGATCAAATACCACCAAAAGAAAGCTCTATTTGTGGGAACAAAATTATAAAAAATTTGTTTGGGTACAGTGTAGCATGACCGCGCAATTGTCATTCAAATTGCGACAGCGCTGAAAGCTGAAAATTGGTCTGGGCGGGAAGGTGTCTAAGTGCCTGGTATTGAAGTGGTTAGAGACGCTCTCCTGTGTTCCTGTTAAAGACTTGCTGAGCTGACATTCCTTCTGGCTCTAGATCCTGCTTGCTGTTCTACTACGCTCATCTCTGGCTCCCTGACGTTTTGGCTTGTCTGACTATTTGTTACGTTACTGAAATCTGACTATGTTTTGACTACGTTTACTCTGTTTACCTTTTATTATTATAAAACAAGTGAGATTTAACTGTACTTCTGTCTCAGTCTGATTCATGGTTTCTCACAGTAGGTGAAGGTCATGAATTCAGAAGATATGGTCAATCCACTTGTTGGTAATATTTCTTCCAGATTGGAGGAGCAGGATCACCGCATAGATCAGTTTGCCATGGCGTTACACACGCTCCTGAGTCGTGTGGCTCACCTGGAATCTCCCACTGTGGCTGCTCCGGTACAACCTGTGTTGCAGACCATCCCTGATGCTGCTCCAGTCAGGCACCTGCCTCGAGTATTACCTCTATAAGAGGTATGTCTGATTCCGCTCTGCTTCCCTAGCGATTTGGGGGCAATCCAGTCCAATGCAGAGGGTTTCTTAACCAGGTTGAGATATACTTTGAGAGGCTACTGCAGGCTTTTCCCACAGACAGAAGCAAAAGTAGGTTTTGCGATATCTTTGCTTTCTGAGAGAGCCTTGGCCTGAGCAAACTCTCTATGGGAGATGCAAAAACCTGTTGTCTTGAGTTACACTGAGTTTGTGGCCTCCTTTAAAAGGGTATTTGACGTTCCCGCACGCTCCGCTTCTGCTGCCAAGTGCCTCATGTCCATCAAAACAGAGTACGAGAACTGTTGCCAACTACGCCATTGAATTCCGTACTCTGACAGCAGAGGTTGCTTGGAACAATGAAGCCCTTGTGGCTGCTTTTTCTCATAGTCTCTCGGATACCATCAAGGATGAGATAGCAGCCCGAGATATACCCACTGAGCTGGAGAAGTTGATCACGTTTGCCATCCTCATTGACTCCAGACTCATAGAAAGACCCTCTTTTACCTATCTTTTATTTAGCGCTTGCAGAAGCCTCCTGTATATTTGTCCCTGAGCTTTGCAGTCCCACCCTTGCCTCCCTCACCTCAAATGCCACATGGTACCGAGTCGGTCAGTGAAGATGAACCCATGCACTTGGGCTTCACGCATCTCTCTGCAGATGAGAGAACCCTTAGGAGGAGGGAGAGATTGTGCCTTTATTGTGGCCAGGCAGGTCACTTTTTGAAGTCTTGTCCTACCCGTCCAGGGAATGCCCAAACCTTGAGGTCCTGTCATGGACAGACCTTAGGTGGTGTTGTTTCATCCCCAGTTATCCAGAAGGATAAGCCCCTGGTTTCAGTTACCCTTTCTTGGGCTGAGTCTTCCGTCGAAATACTGGCTCTAATCAACTCTGGGGCTGCAGGCCTGTTCATTGATGCTGCCTTTGTATCAAAGCAACCTGTTTACCTTTTTATTATTAAACAAGTGAGATTTAACTGTAAAGATGGCCTACGCCTGTGATGGCGAACCTTGGCACCCCAGATGTTTTGGAACTACATTTCCTATGATGCTCATGCACTTTGTGGTGTGGTTGAGCATCATGGGAAATGTAGTTCCAAAACATCTGGGGTGCCAAGGTTCGCCATCACTGGCCTAAGCTATAAGAAGATTGCCAAGACCCTAAAAATGAGCTGTAGCATGGTGGCCAAGACCATACAGCGGTTTAACAAGACAGGTTCCACTCAGAACAGGCCTCGCCATGGTTGACCAAAGAAGTTGAGTGCATGTGCACAGTGTCATATCCAGATGTTGTCTTTGAGAAATAGACGTATGAGTACTGCCAGCATTGCTGCAGAAGTTGAAGGGGTCAGCCTGTCAGTGCTCAGACCATACGCCGCACACTGCATCAAATTGGTCTGCATGGCTATAGTCCCAGAAAGAAGCCTCTTCTAAAGATGTTGGACAAGAAAGCCCGCAAACAGTTTGCTGAAGACAAGCAAAGGACATGGATTACTGGAAATATGTCCTGTGGTCTGATGAAACCAAGATAAACTTATTTGGTTCAGATGGTGTCAAGTGTGTGTGGCGGTAACCAGATGAGGAGTACAAAGACAATTGTGTCTTGCCTACAGTAAAGCATGGTGGTGGGAGTGTCATGGTCTGGGGCTGCATGAGTGCTGCCGGCACTGGGGAGCTACAGTTCATTGAGGGAACCAGGAATACCAACATGTATTGTGATATACTGAAGCAGAGCATGATCCCCTCCCTTTCGGAGACTGGGCTGCAGGACAGTACTCCAACATAACAACCCCAAATACAGCTCCAAGACGACCACTGCCTTGCTAAAGAAGCTGAGGATGTCAGGGCTGGGCTCAGCCCTTCCTTCTCTGAGCTGGCCGCTTAGCTGTCGGCTAATTGCCAGCTCCCACCTCTCTCCACAGTTACCCAGCTGTTGTTGATTCTGCTCGTCAGTCCTGCCTACTTAAAAGTCGTCCAGCTCACTTGATCCTTGCCTTCGCCTTTGTCAACATCACAGAGCCTTTCTCCTGCGCTCCTGTTGAAGACCTGCTCGGCTTACGTTCCTTCTGGCTCCTGATCCTGCTTGCTGTACTACTACGTTTATCTCTGGCTCTCTGACATTTGCTGGGCTGACTACCCGATCCGGTTACTGAACTCTGGCTTGTTTTGACTACGCTTGCTCTGTTTACCTTATTATTATTATTATTATTATACAAGTGTGATTTAACTTTACTTCTGTCTCGGTCTGATTCATGGTTCCTGATAGTGGGTAAAGGTGATGGACTGGCCAAGTATGTCTCCAGACCTAATCCCTAGTAAGCATCTGTGGGGCATCCTCAAACGGAACGTGAAGGAACGCAAGGTCTCTAACATCCACCAGCTCCGTGATGTCGTCCAGGAGGAGTGGAAGAGGTCTCCAGTGGCAACCTGTTAAACTCTGGTGAACTCCATGCCCAGGAGGGTTAAAGCAGTGCTGGAAAATAATGGTGGCCACAAAAAATATTGACACTTTGGGCCCAATTGGGACATTTTCACTTAGGGGTGTACTCACTTTTGTTGCCAGGGGTTTAGACATTAATGGCGGTGTGTTGAGAAATTTACACTATTATACAAGCTGTACACACACTACTTTACATTGTAGCAAAGTGTCATTTCTTCAGTGTTGTCACATGAAAAGATATAATAAAATATTTACAAAAATGGGAGGGGTGTACTCACTTTTGTGAGATACTGTATACACTGCATTCAGTGTAGAATATATATATATACACAGTGCAAGCGGTCTTTTATATATATATATATATATATATATATATATATATATATATATATATATATATATATAAACACACACACATACACACAGTGCAGGCGGTGAACACAGTATAGAATACAGTGCTGGACGGTGTACTGTACACAGTATGAAAATATGAGTTCAGTCAGCGCAAAACCAAAAGACAATCCTAACATAAGCATCTGAACACTCAAGATCAATACATAGCAATCCTTGGATAAGTACATAAAAGGAAAAAATAAAATGAAAAAATAAATAGTGCAGCGCTATAACACATAATAACACTAAAAACTAGTTAAAATTATATCTGGCAAAGGAGAGCCATATGTATAGTCCCAGTTCATATAATATGAGAGCAAAAGATGACGTAGAAACATAACACCAAAAAAGGTGAATAAATTCTCCTTAGTAGTGATCAGGATGCTCGGAAAACATATTGTCACGTACCTGGTAGGTGAGCCTGACGTGTAGAGGAAGGTCTCTCGTACAGCTCCGGCTCGAGAGCCCCTGATAGTGGGACAGCAGGCTCAGCAGCACAGCGGGGTAAGAGTGCCTACGATCAGTCCAGAAGTCTGTATCAGCAGTAGCCAAGAACTCACAATAGGAAGCCGGAACACAGCAGGTAACAGGCAGGCGAGGTGGCTGATGGCTGGCGGACTTGGCAGGAGATAGGCAGAGATGCACCACAGGAAGCAGGGGCTTGACGGCCAGAAGCAGGATCAGACAATCCGGGTAGACAGCAGACAGGCAGATCAGACAGAAGCGGCAGGCAGAAGCGTGGTCGGGTCACAGGCAGGTTCTGGCAACAGATAGGCAAATCAGGCATAGACAGCAGGCAGAGGCGTAGTCGGGTAACAGGCAGGTTCGGCAACAGATGCTAGGTAACAGGAACTGGAGATAGAGATCAGTTCGTGGGAAGCCAGGGGTCAGGGCAGGAAGCAGGCAGTGGTAGTCGGGAACAAACCGGATCGGTAGCAGAAGTCAAACAGGAATCAGGATTCATGTTACGCTGTAGACCAAGCAGCAACCAGCCAGCATTGAAGCTCCATTTAAATAGACTGATTGGCGCCAGTTCTAGTGACAGGTGTGAGCTGACAAGCGTTCGCCCATGCGCGTCTGCAGAAGCGCCCGTGATCGTTCTGGTCATTCTTGGTTGACGCTTGCACACAGGTATGCGCCTGGAAGCAAACAGCTGTACTTTGCAGACATCTTCCCTGACACATATCCTCTACGTACGTCCTTATAAGTGCCTCCAACACCTTATATACAGGCCGCTCACCTCAAACTGTAGACCTTCTTTATTAACAGTAAGGTCAATCAAGCTTTTCACACAAGGGTAATTAAAAGGTGAAAATTGCTTCTACAAAGTATGAACAGCAATCTGTCATCTCCCCCCTTCAGTTAGAACACAGAGAGGGAACACAATTAACCACTTGATCGCCCCCTAGTGGTTAACCCCTTCCCTGCCAGTGACATTTTTACAGTAATCAGTGCATTTTTATAGCACTGATCGCTGTATAAATGCCAATGGTCCCAAAAATGTGTCAAAAGTGTCCGATGTGTCCGCCATAATGTTGCAGTCCTGACATAAAACGCAGATCACTGCCATTACTAGTAAAAAAAAAAATAATAATAATAAAAATGCCATAAAACTATACCCTATTTTATAGACGCTATAACTTTTGCGCAAACCAATCAATATACGCTTATTGCAATTTTTTTCTTTACCAAAAATATGTAGAAGAATACATACAGTGGGGCAAAAAAGTATTTAGTCAGCCACCAATTGTGCAAGTTCTCCCACTTAAAAAGATGAGAGGCCTGTAATTCTCATAGTTGAGGTATACCTATGATGACAGACAAAATGTGGAAACAAATCCAGATATCACATTGTCTGATTTTTGAAAGAATTTATTTGCAAATTATGGTGGAAAATAAGTATTTTGTTAATATCAAAAGTTTATCTCAATACTTTGTTATATATTCTTTGTTGGCAATGACAGAGGTCAAACGTTTTCTGTAAGTCTTCACAAGGTTGTCACACACTGTTGCTGATATGTTGGCCCATTCCTCCATGCAGATCTCCTCTAGAGCAGTGATGTTTTGGGGCTGTCACTGGGCAACACGGACTTTCAACTCCCTCCAAAGGTTTTCTATGGTGTTGAGATCTGGAGACTGGCTAGGCCACTCCAGGACCTTGAAATTCTTCTTACGAAGCCACTCCTTCATTGCCCGGGCAGTGTGTTTGGGATCATCATCATGCTGAAAGACCCAGCCACGTTTCATCTTCAATGCCCTTGCTAATGGGAGGAGGTTTGCACTAAAAATCTCACGATACATGGCCCCATTCATTCTTTCATGTACACGGATCAGTCGTCCTGTTCCCTTTGCAGAGAAATAGCCCCAAAGCATGATGTTGCCACCCCAATGCTTCACAGTAGGTATGGTGTTCTTTGGTTACAACTCAGCATTCTCTCTCCTCCAAATACGACGAGTTGTGTTTCTACCAAACAGTTCTACTTTGGTTTCATCTGACCATATGACATTCTCCCAATCCTCTTCTGGATCATCCAAATGCTCTCTAGCAAACCTCAGATGGCCCGGACATGTACTGGCTTAAGCAGGGGCACATGTCTGGCACTGCAGGATCTGAGTCCCTGATGGTAGCCTTTGTTACGTTGGTCTCAGCTCTCTGCAGGTCATTCACTAGGTTCCCCTATGTGGTTCTGGGATTTTTGCTCACCGTTCTTGTGATCATTTTGACCCCATGGGGTGAGATCTTGCGTGGAGCCCCAGATCGAGGGAGATTATCAGTGGTCTTGTATGTCTTCCATTTTCTAATTATTGCTCCCACAGTTGATTTCTTTACACCGAGCTGCTTGCCTATTTCAGATTCAGTCTTCCCAGCCTGGTGCAGGTCTACAATTTTGTTTCTGGTGTCCTTAGACAGCTCTTTGGTCTTCACCATAGTGGAGTTTGGAGTGTGACTGAGGTTGTGGACAGGTGTCTTTTATACTGATAACAAGTTCAAACAGGTTCCATGAATACAGGTAATGAGTGGAGGACAGAGGAGCCTCTTAAAGAAGAAGATACAGGTCTGTGAGAGCCAGAAATCTTGCTTGTTTGTAGGTGACCAAATACTTATTTTCCATCATAATTTGCAAATAAATTCTTTCAAAAATCAGACAGACAATGTGATTGTCTGGATTTGTTTCCACATTTTGTCTCTCATAGTTGAGGTATACCTATGATGACAATTACAGGCCTCTCTCATCTTTTTAAGATGAAAGAGGCCTGCACAACTGGTGGCTGACTAAATACTTTTTTGCCCCACTGTATCGGCCTAAACTGAGGGAAAAAAATGTTTTTTTTATATATTTTTGGGGGATAGTTATTATAGCAAAATGTAAAAAATAGGGTTTTTCAAAATTGTCGCTATTTTTGTTTATAGCGCAAAAAATAAAAACCGCAGAGGTGATAAAATACCACCAAAAGAAAGCACTATTTGTGGTAAAAAAAAAAAGGACGTCAATTTTGTTTGGGTGCAACTTCGCACGACCAAGCAATTGTCAGTTAAAGCGACACAGTGCCGAATCGCAAAAAGTGCTCTGGTCAGGAAGGGGGTAAAATCTTCCAGGGCTGAAGAGGTCAAATGACATTTTTTCCTTTAGAAATGTCATTTTGTTGCGGCACTGTAAAACACATCACACAGATCCGCCACTTTACAGGCAGACTAAGGGGACCCCCAGGCATGATATTTAACCGCTTGCTGCCCGCCGGCCGTCATATGAGGGCCAGGCGGCACGGCTCTTGTTCTGGGAGGGCGTCATGATGTCCGTCCATTTAAACAGTACATGCGCGCGATCGTGTGCGCGCAGCCCTGTACCTTTGGTGGCGGCGTGTCACGGAGACACCGCTAGCCACCGAGGGGGATGAGCAGCCATTGGGCATGTGAATGGCCGATCACGGCGTGTTCCCGGGAACACTGCTCGTCACTGACGCTGGTAAACAGCCATTGGCCGGCGGCTGTTTACCACATGATCGGCTATGATCCTTTCACAGCCGATCACTGAATGTAAACATAGAGCAGTAACGAGATGTTACCGGGTTCTGCTCCTCACACAACAATCGTGTGTGAGAAGGAGATTGCGGTAACATCTCATTACAGCCTACAGTGTACACCAAGCACACTGATTGCCCCCCCCCCCAATAAAAAGGACCTGTTACCACCCATAAAAGTACCTGTCACAGTCCATCTGAGTACCCGAGTACGTGTCTTAGTCTGAGTACCCGAGTATGTGTCACAGTCCAATTGAGTACCCGAGTACCTGTCACAGTCCATCTGAGTACCCAAGTACCTGTCACAGTCCATCTGAGTACCCGAGTACCTGTCACAGTCCATCTGAGTACCCGAGTACCTGTCACAGTCCATATGAGTACCAGAGTACCTGAGTACCTGTCACAGTTCATATGAGTACCGAGTACCTGTCACTGCCCTTCAGAGTACCCGAGTACCTGTCACCAGGCCATCAGAGTACCCGAGTACCTGTCTCCAGGACATCAGAGTACCTGAGTACCTGTCACCAGGCCATCTGAGTACCCGAGTACCTATCAGCAGCCCATGCCTCATAGAATATACGTTGGGGTGTTTGCTTTCCAAAATGGGGTAATTTTGTGGGTAATTCCACTGTCCTGGTGCTCAAGGACCTTCAAAAGTATGATAAATAGGAATGAAATGAGATGTGAAATTTATGCTCCTAGAACACCTGAAGGTACTACTTCAATGTTGGGCCTCTGTATGTGGCCAGGCTGTGTAAAAGTCTCATACATGTGGTATCGCCATACTCAGAAAGAGTAACAGAATGTATTTTGGGGTGTAATTTTTGCTATATACATGCTATGTGTTAGAAATATCTTATAAAATGGACAACTTTGTGTAAAAGAAATGCGTTTATTTATTTATTTATTTTTACACATTTCCAAAAACTTCTGGAAAAAAAATGAACCGTTCAAAAAACTCATTATGCCTCATAGATTATACGCTGGGTCAGCATCACGGATCACAGTAAATGGCCGCTGACAGCGGCCGTTTACCACTTGATCGCTCCGCCAAATGACGGAGCGATCACTTGTAAACAAACCGGCGTCATGTCCAGTTCGTCATCTCTACCGTCTCTGTACCGATCGGTACAGTGTGAGTGGAGAGGGGAGAGATCAGATGCCGCAGCGCTGTGGGCTGGATCTGTAGTGCCCACAGTGCTGATATCTGACAAATTCCTGCCTCATCCAGCCAACCCTCCATCCATGCTCAGCCATACATCCTCATCAACACTCAGCCATCCATGCTCAGCCATCCATCCTCATCTATGCTCAGCCATCCATCCTCATCTATGCTCAGCCATCCATCCTCATCCATGCTCAGCCATCCATCCTCATCCATGCTCAGCCATCCATCCTCATCCATGCTCAGCCATCCATCCTCAGCAATACTCATTTATCCATCCATACTCATCCATCCATACTCAGCAATACTCATCCATCTATCCATGCTCAGCCATACCCAGCTGTACTCAGCCGTACCCAGCCATACTCAGCCGTACCTAGCATTACTCATTCATGCTCAGCCATCCCCATCCATGGCTCATCCATCCCCATTCATTCTCATCTCAGCCACATCAGTTCTCATGTTCAATAAATTGTAGCGCTAAAAAAACACATGTGTCATAAGAACAGAATGTCTCTGTAATCATAGACCAGTGTCCTAATAGTGACGTGTAGTCAAAGAAAACATGATGATCCGCAATGGATAAATAAACGGTGTAACAGTTCCTTCAGCTTCCCAAATCTCAGTTCAGATGTCATCAAACTCATGAAAAGATGGGGTACGCTTACCGGAACTGTTGGATTCTACTGCCGTAAGCATAGAATCAATCGAGCTGTGTGCCACCCTGGGCAAGTGAGTGTAGTGGTTGAGGGCAGATGGCACCTCTATGAGGCCTGGATGTCACCTCTGGATACACGGGAAATGGATAAAAACCTGGTTCCAAGGTTGTAGATGTTTTCTCAGTTCTCGAAAGTATATGGAAAAGAAATGGGATACCTCCACATGGTGTAAATCCGGGTAATTTATTTACTAAAAAAACACTATACATAAAAGTGATCACAATTATAAAAAGGCAGTGTACAGGGTATAGAAACCGCCCTACGCGTTTCGATCAACAGACCTTCAACAGGGGCATGGAAAACCCTCGAAACACTGCCCTAATTTATAAAATAGTATAAAATAGCTAAGTAATTACAGGACCAATCAGCTGTGAGAACTTGAACAATAATAAATCTTATTGGACGGAGGGGAGGGTCCCATAATAGGATGTGAACAACCCTCTCCTGAAGTCCAATCAATGCAGAAATACTTAAATAAAATTACAAACTGAAGATTCTATCCACCAATAGTATCACTGAATTTCATGACCTTACTGAGATCCTAAATGTGCGTCTCGTGCTGGGAGCCCGGGAAGCCGGCAAACCTGAGCACGTGACGCTGACTTCCGGAAATATGTGTGCCAACCCCCACGCTAGGCAACCGCGAGTCTCTGGATTGTTTTATGACAGTTCTCAATTCAAATGACCGCGGGATTTCTCTTAGTTATGAGGCTAGCACAAACTCTATTCATTTTCTGGATTTAGAAATTATGATAGTAGATCAACATTTAGAGTTTAAAACGTATTTTAAACCCACAGACCGTAACGGGTATATCCCGTCGGACAGTTGCCACCATTCTCAGTGGCTACGGTCTGTTCCACGCAGCCAGTTTTTACGACTGCGCCGCAATTGCTCTAACATTTCTAATTATTATGCTCAATCCCACATATTGAAGGATAGATTTGTGGCTAAGGGATATAACGCAGGGGAATTAGACGCTGAAATTAATAAAGTATCCCAGATTGATAGGAATTCCACGTTAGTTGAACGTTCCACCATTACCTCAGATTCTAGAGCTAAATGGTTCTTTTTCACTACGTATTCCACCCAGTTTAAAGAAATTAAGGCCATTTTCAAAAAACATTGGGGAGTACTTAGGAGTGATAGACTCCTGGGTCCTGCGCTACCTGAAACCGCTGGGGTCATTTTTAGAGGTGCCCGTTCCATACAAGGACAAATTGCCCCCAACAACATAGACCCCCCCAAGAAAGTTTCTTTCTTTCAACAATGCCAAAGCTTTTATCCATGTCGCAGATGTAACGTGTGCGCACACAACACCAGAGTGAGACGTAAAACTGACACTTTTAGTTCCACTACCACTGCGTATTTATGACATGAGAGAGTTCGCTACTTGTACCACTCAATATGTGGTATATTTGCTTACCTGCCCATGCAAAAAGCAATACGTGGGTAGGACCACTAGAACGTTTACTATACGCATTAACGAACATATTGCTGGCATAAAAGGTGGTAAGGATAAGCATATGGTACCCCGACATTACCTACTTCATCATAACAAGGACCCTAGGGGTAGTACATTTCAAGTGATTGATAAGTTTGTCCCCCATTGGCGGGGGGGGAGTCCGCCTAAGGGGGGTCTCTAAGTTAGAGACGTACTGGATACACATGCCCCTTCCAAGCCCTGCGTAGGGCGGTTTCTATACCCTGTACACTGCCTTTTTATAATTGTGATCACTTTTAAGTATAGCGTTTTTTTAGTAAATAAATTACCCGGATTTACACCATGTGGAGGCATCCCTTTTCTATTCCATATACTTTCGGGAACTGAGAAAACATCTACAACCTTGGAACCAGGTTTTTATCCATTTCTCGTGTATCCAGAGGTGACATCCAGGCCTCATAGAGGTGCCATCTGACCTCAACCACTACACTCACTTGCCCAGGGTGGCACACAGCTCGATTGATTCTATGCTTACGGCAGTAAAATCCAACAGTTCCGGTAAGCGTACCCCATCTTTTCATGAGTTTGATGACATCTGAACTGAAGCTGAAGGGACTGTTTATTTATCCATTGCGGATCATCATGTTTTCTTTGACTACACGTCACTATTGGGACACTGGTCTACGATTACAGAGACATTCTGTTCTTATGACACATGTGTTTTTTAGCGCTACAATTTATTGAACACAAGTACACATTTTAGTCACATGGTTTGTAGCAGCTTTTGTTTTTCTTTTCAGGTAGCGCATTAATCATCCTTTTTACATCAGTTCTCATCCATGCCACATCCATGCCACTACAGTGCCTCACAAAAGTGTAATAGGTAGTCAAATCAGATTTGACATTTATGCCCTTAGAACACCTGACGGTGCTCCCTGCATGTTGGGCCTCTGTATGTGGCCAGGCTGTGTAAAAGTCTCCCACATGTGGTATCGCCGTACTCAGGCGGAGTAGGAGAATCTATTTTGGGGTGTAATTTTTGCTTTGTACATGCTATGTGTTAGAAATATTGTATAAATTCCAACTTTGTGTAAAAAAAAAAAATGCGTTTTCATTTTCTTTACACATTTTCCAAAAACTTGTAGGAAAAAACGACATGTTCAAAAGACTCATTATGCCTCATAGATTATACATTGGGTTGTTTTCTTTCCAAAATGGGGTCATTTTTGGGGCGTTTCCATTGTCCTGGTGCTCCAGGGCCTTCAAAATTGTAAGAGGTAGTCAAGAAATTATAAGTGTAATTTATGCTCCAAGAACCCGGATGGTGCTCCCTACATGTTGCGCCTCTGTATGTGGCCACACTGTGTAAAAGTCCCACACATGTGGTATTGCCGTACTCAGGAGGAGTAGCAGAATGTGTTCTGGGGTGTAATTTGTGGTATGCATATGCTGTGTGAGAGAAATAACCTGCTAATATAACAATTTTGTGAAAAAAAAAAAAGAAAAACAATCTTGATTTTGCAAAGAATTGTGGGACAAAAATTACAACTTCAAAAAACTCACCATGCCTCTTACTAAATACCTTGGAATGTCTACTTTCCAAAAAGGGGTCATTTGGGGGGTATTTGTACTTTACTGGCTTGTGAGGGTCTCAAGAAATGAGATACACCCGATGTACTGAAGGCCTGATCAGATGTGATCAATTTTCAGTGATTGGCACCATAGTTTGTAGACTCTATAACTTTCACAAAGACCAAATAATATACACTAATTTGGGTTATTTTTACCAAAGTTATGTAGCAGTATACATTTTGGCCAACATTTATGAAGAAAAATTACTAATTTGCAAAAATTTATGACAGAAACAAAGAAAAAGGCATTTTTTTTCACAAAATTTACGGTCTTTTTTTATTTATAGCACAAAAAATAAAAAAATCCAGTGGTGATTAAATAACACCAAAAGAAAGCTCTATTTGTGTGAAAAAAGTATAAAAATTTCATAAAGTTACTGTGTTGCATGACAGAGTAATTGTCATTCAAAATATGAGAGCACCGAAAACTGAAAATTGGTTTGGTTAGGAAGGGGGTTTAGGTGCCCAGTGGGTAAGTGGTTAAACAGTATAGACACTTATTTTTAATGTTTTGCAGAGCTATACCTGCTAAAGGGGCCAGCCTAAAGTGATCTAGCAGTTCTTAATTTTCTGCCTAAAGTTCCACTTTAAGGGAGAAGTATAGACAAAGCTATTTTAGCTATACTTCTCCTGTATGTCATAGGAGTGCAGTTCATTCTGCAGTCCTGTGACTCCTTTTCAGCCTATAGCGGGCTAAAGTCCGCTGTCGGCTGACGTCACTCAGCTGGTCCAGGCTTGAGAAAGATCCCAACCATATGGTAGGGTTCCACCAAGATCCCTGGGACCAGCACCTGGATCAGTGATTTGCTGAGAGCCTGTGCCAGCCCCTCCCAGTGAGCACTGGAGGGGCAGAGCAGAGAGCCATCGACTAACCGTCACAGCTCGCTGCTCAGAGCGGAGAGGGAGAACTGATCGATCAGTGGTGTTTGATCGCTCAGTTCTCACTGCAGAGCTGGTGAGAGACAGATGCAGCATCAGATAGATGCTAGATCCACGTAGGTGAGTATAAATGTTTGCTTTTTTTCTCAGTCTATACTTCTTTTAGTGTAGAGGGGTATATTTTACTTTGAGTACTTTTTTATATAGTAATCGGGGAGTCTTGTGTTGATACAATTATTTTAATACAGATAGTGGGCTGGCTTGGGGGACCCTAGTGGATCCAATTATCCGGTAAAAAACAACAGGCAAGCTTGATTTGTTACTGATCCCTATTTAGGGTAACAATTAGGGATCATAGTGTAAAGATATAAAGTTGATATGGTGATCTACATCTAAATTTCATTACAACATCAGGTTGAAGTGGTATCCTCTGTGGGCTCCCCCTCCCTTCCCTTCCCCACTGTTGGAGCGGGTGAGGTTCGCACACAAGAGAATGGCACTGTAATTTTACATTGGTTGGTTACTTTCCGATGTATATAAACCTTGTTTGATCAATTTTTGTTAATTACGTTTATTCGTATACACAGTAATGATTTCATTATATTATAGATTAAGTGCCGGTTCACAAATATATGTTCTTGCATCGCATGTCACCTGCCGGCAGTTCACACTGACATCTGCGAACCACTGCGGGTGTCAAAACAAAGTTAATGCCACCCCCAGATCGGTTCACAGATCACAGTGCAAACTGCCAAATAGCGCAGGAATCGAATCGCATGGGTGTGAACACCCATGCAATCCAATTCAAGTGCGGACAAAAAAAAGGGATCTGCACCATTTTGGTGCCAATAGGATGCGAATTTAGCCATATAATCTGTATGGCTGAAATTGCATCGCACAGACCTCTCACAATCTGCACAGCAGTGCGGTGCGAATCACATGCAATGTCTAACGTCGCACACGTTTAAACCCAGCCTTATACCCACCATAAAATATTCTCCTGAAAAAGTGAAATTAAATGCATAGAAAGAAATCCCGGGTCTACATAATATTTTGCTCATTACAAAAAAGTGTGGAATTTAGATTAGATGTAATAACAACTTAGATCTGGGAAAATTAGCCCCTAAACCTTGGTTGCTGTGAACAATTAAGTGTGAATGGATAGAGGTACCCTTAATGTGTGGGTTTAACTTTATAATTATATTTACTGTATGTGGTGTAAAAAAAAAAAAAAAAAGCTGTGAAATTTTAGATGACTTCTTTCATGGTAATTATAACTTGAATGTACCTAGAAAGACCTATTAAAATAATGTGTTTCTATAATAGACTAACAGGGGTAATGGTACATATATAAGGTGGTTTGCTCATGAAGCCAATAATTATCAATCTAGTACAGTGGGGCTGCGCCCACACTCCAAGGACTGACTGCTCATTTATGCCTAAGGGACTGTGAAAGCAGTTTCACTTAATTGATCCTCCTTCTCCTGCAGGATTGCACTGCTACACCATTCCTTGCAACCTCTTCGCTCCTGCGTGTCTAAGGTACTCTGACGTAATCAAAATTGCCGCAGAACCCACAGCATCAAAGCCCCACTACAACAGAGGATGTTTTACAAATGCAGTTAGCTCTTTAGACATTCAGGTTTAAGTTTTGTTCTTGTGTTTAGATACTTATTAAAGCGGAGCTCCACCCAAAAGGGGAAGTTCCGCTCTAAGCACTCCTCCCCCCCAAATATGCCACATTTGGCATGTCTTTTTTTTGGGGGGGGGGGGACAGATACCTGACTGTTTTGACAGTTCTCCTATCCCCCTCCCTCCTTGCAATCTTCTGGGACATGTCACAGGTCCCAGAAGATTGCCTGACCAAAGGGGCGGCGCTGCTTGACTCGTGCATGCGCAATGCACACCCGGCTGTGAAGCTTCAAGTTGTCACAGCTGAGTGCCCACACTTGCAATGCCGGTGCCACGGAGAGGCAAGGAAGAGAAGCAAGGGTTCCGCGGCCGCATCTCTGGACCGTGGAACTGGTGTGTTTTTAATAATAGTCAGCAAAAATTGACAGAAGTTCTAACACATCTGTATCCATATTTTAAAGACAGTAAGTGATGGAAAAATCATAGAAATAAAAAACACATTAGCTAATTCTATCTAGTGACGCATTTAAAAAAGTTCTAATATTACCACTGACAAAAGTGCATTGTCAGAACACATTATCTGCCATTATGTTAACGGTACTATGTGTACATTTCATATACCTGGCAGAGTGCTTAAAGCCCAAATTTTTAAGACTGCAAAAAAATTGGATGTTTGTTGCTCACTGTAAAATCCCTTACTCCGAGTTCATTGAGGGACACAGCTCTTCTATGCTTGACCATAGAGTTAGGGTCTGCAGGATACAGGGTGCCTTGCCGTGGCCTACAGCTTATGCATGTATTTGCAAATGTGTGCAACGAAACCCCCATTTTTAACGCATACTGTTAGGCAGGTTAATTCGGTTGGTCACAGGCTGGTTGGTAAGTTGAGCTTGGAAATTCTCTGGTTTTATTTTACTTGACCATAGGGTTGTAGCACCACCAACAGGAGCAGGACACTAGGCAGAAAAGAAACACAGCACCGCCTATGGGCAGTCCTAGCTGGTATAAAATCCCCTCTCTGCTAAAGGCAAGCCAGTTGTTTCTGTCTAGTTTTTAAGGAGTAAGAACCTAGTTTCCTGCTGAGACATGTGGTTTCTTTGCTTTCTTTTTCTGGGATTTCTTCCTGTTGAGAGGGGGGTGTGTTTGTCAATGAACTCAGAGAATGGGATTTCATGGCGAGTAACAAAAATCCTGTTTTCTCTTACGTTTATTGAGGGACATCTCAAAACAGTGCTCTTAATGAGGGGTGGGAAAACACACAAAATGGAACCACTAGATAAACATGCCAACCACCCAAATGAACCCCTAAAGGGGAACAAGAACCGCAAACAGTGAGCTGCAAAACCTTGATGCCAAAACAAGCATCCAAAGATACAAAGACACTAACTATGCAAAATTTGTTAAAGGTTTACACAGACGACCTTGCAAACCTGAGACACAGACACCTGCTCCTGGAACGCTCAGTAGGCACCAATCACCCTGTTGGAATGTGCCATAACGGGTAAGGGAGGTATCCGACCCCTAATAGCATATGCCTAAACAATTGACTGATGAGCCATTCCAAAACTGTTGCAGCAGAGGCCACAGGCCTTTCCTTGGACTGTCCGTGAGCACAAACAGAAAAACCCAGCTGCCGGTAGGGGCCATAGCTAACAAGTATACACAAACCACGGACCACATACAGTATCTCACAAAAGTGAGTATACCCCTCACATTTTTGTAAATATTTTTATATCTTTTTATGTGATAACACTGAAGAAATGACACTTTGCTACAATGTACAGTAGTGAGTGCACAGCTTGTATAACAGTGTAAATTTGCTGTCCCCTCAAAATAACTCAACACACCGCCATTAATGTCTAAACCGCTGGCAACAAAAGTGAGTACACCCCTAAGCGAAAATGTCCAAATTGGGCCCAAAGTGTCAATATTTTGTGTGGCCACCATTATTTTCCAGCACTGCCTTAACCCGCTTGGGCATGGAGTTCACCTGAGCTTCACATGTTGCCACTGAAGTCCTCCTCCACTCCTCCCTGATGACATCACAGAGCTGGTGGATGTTGGAGACCTTGCAGTCCTCCACCTTCCGTTTGAGGATGCACCACAGATGCCCAATAGGGTTTAGGTCTGGAGACATGCTTGGCCAGTCCATCACCTTTACCCTCAGCTTCTTTAGCAAGGCAGTGGTCATCTTGGAGGTGTGTTTGGGGTCGTTATGTTGGAATACTGCCCTGCCCAGTCTTCTAAGGGGAGGGATCATGCTCTGCTTTAGTATGTCACAGTACATGTTGGCATTCATGGTTCCCTCAATGAACTGTAGCTCCCCAGTGCTGGCAGCACTCAAGCAGCCCCAGACCATGACACTTCCACTACCATGCTTGACTGTAGGCAAGACACACTTGTCTTTGTACTCCTCATGGTCTGAGCACTGACAGGCTAACCCCCCACCCCTTCAACCCCTGCAGCAATGCTGGCAGCACTCATAGGTCTATTTCCCAAAGACAACCTCTGGATATGACGCTGAGCATGTGCACTCAACTTCTTTGGTCGACCATGGCGAGGCCTGTTCTGAGTGGAACCTGTCCTGTTAAACCGCTGTATGGTCCTGGCCACCATGCTGCAGCTCAGTTTCAGGGTCTTGGCAATCTTCTTATAGCCCAGGACACCTTTATGTAGAGAAGCAATTCTTTTTTTCAGATCCTCAGAGTTCTTTGCCATGAGGTGCCACGTTGAACTTCCAGTGACCAGTATGAGAGTGTGAGAGCGAAAACACCAAATTAACACACCTGCTCCCCATTCACACCTGAGACCTTGTAACACTAACGAGTCACATGACACCGGCTAATTGGAAAATGGCTAATTGGGCCCAATTTGGACATTTTTACTTAGGGGTGTACTCACTTTTGTTTCCAGTGGTTTAGACGTTAATGGCTGTGTGTTGAGTTATTTTGAGGGGACAGCACATTTTCACTGTTATACAAGCTGTATACTGACTACTTTACATTGTAGCAAAGTATAATTTCTTCAGTGTTGTCACATGAAAAGATATAAAATGAAAATATTTACAAAAATGTGAGGGGTGTACTCACTTTTGTGAGAAAATGTATAAGCAGTGTAGCTCAACCACCTTAGGGTCTGAAATCCACGAACACGGGCGGCAGGACAACAGTCCCATGCAAGTGGAATCCAACACCTCCATTGAAAAGAAGGAGGTACACAGATGGAGAACCACTGCATCACTGTTTAAGGCCAAACAAGGAGACTTACAGGACAAGGCCGCCAACCTGACCCCCGCCTCGTGGAAGAGAAGGAGACCATAAATGCAACTTTCTGAGTGATCGTAAACAGGGGATACCCTGGATACTCTCAAAAAGAGGGGCTCTAGGAGGCCCGAGACAGAAGTACAGTAAACCACACTTGTTTATTAATAAAAATAAAAAAGGTAAATAGAGTAAGCATAGTCAAAGCATAGCCAGAGTCCAGTAACCGGATTGGGTAGTCAGCCAAGCCAGAGTTCAGTAACCGGATTGGGTAATGAGCCAAGCCAGAGGTCAGGGATCCAAGTAGAGGAACAGCAAGCAGGATAGGGAGCCAGAAGGGATATCAGCAAAGCCAGTCTTTAAACAGGAATGCAGGAGATGGTTTCTTGTGATGTGACCAAGGTGAAGGCAGGAATGAAGTGAGCTGGAGATCTTTAAGTAGGCGGGACTGACGAGCAGATTCACAACAGCTGGTTAACTGTGGAGAGAGATGAGAGCTGGCAATTAGCCAACAGCTGAGCAGCCAGCTCAGAGAAGGAAGGGCTGAGCCAGCCCTGACAGTACCCCCCTCCTCAATGACCCCTCCCGCTCGGAGGACCAATGGGCTTGAGGGGGAAAAAAAGTCTATGGAAATCACGGAGGAGGGCAGGAGCATGTACATCCGAGGATGAGACCCAGGAGCGTTCCTCCGGACCGTACCCCTTCCAGTGCACCAGGTACTGTATGCACCCACGGAGCCTACGGGAGTCAACAATGGATTGTACCTCATACTCCTCATGGTTCTCAACCCGTATAGGGGGAGGACATGGCATTGAGGTGGTAAAGCAGTTGCAGACCAACGGTTTCAATAAGGAGACATGAAACACATTTGAGATGCGCATACTAGGAGGAAGGTCCAACGCGTAAGCCACTGGGTTAATCCTGCAAAGGATACGGAAAGGCCCAATAAACCGAGGTGCGAACTTCAGTGAGGGAACATGAAGTCGGAGGTTGCGAGATGACAGCCAGACTCTGTCTCCAACCTGGCAGGAAGGCTCAGGCAGGCGTCTGCGGTCAGCATGGATTCTGTACCTATCATTAGCATGACGCAACACCTCCTGGACTTGTGCCCAAGTGGAACGAAGACCACGGAGATGCTCCTCTAGTGAAGATATACTCTGCGGAACAAACGAGTCAACATGGAAGATTGGAAACCATAATTTGCCATAAACTGAGACAATCGGGAAGCAGAATTCAAAGCACTGTTGTGAGCAAACTCCCCATGGTAATAGGTCTGACCAGTTTTTGTGATGGTCAGAAATATAGCAACGTAGGAATTTCTCCAAGGACTGATTGGCTCGTTCTGCAGCCCCATTAGACTGCAGGTGATACGCAGAGGAGAAAGCAAGCTGAATTCCCAGCTGTGCACAAAAGGCTCGCCAGAACCGGGACACAAACTGACTACCCCTGTCCGAGACAATCACCTTGGGTAGCCCATGTAAGCGAAAGATCTCCCGAGCAAAAATGGAAGCCAGTTCCTTAGAAGTGGCCAATTTCTTAAGTGGAATACAATGACACATCTTTGAGAACCGGTCAACCACCATAAGGATAACTGTGTTGCCTTGGGAGTTGGGCAACTCCACAGTGAAATCCATAGACCGGTGGGTCCAGGGCCTCTCTCCATTGGGTATGGGGGGTATGGGGGAGGCCCACTGGAAGGTGTTGTGGAGTCTTACTCTGAGCACTCACTGAACAGACAGCTACGAAGGCAGTTACATCAGCCCATAGACTACAGCCCATAGACTAGGCCACCAGAATTGTTGGGAAATGGCCCAAACGAGTTGATTCTTACCAGGGTGGCCAGCTGCCTTGGGAGAATGGTAAGTCTGGAGCACGACAGTACGGAGACACTCTGGGACAAAGCAGTGGTCACAAGGTTTCTCAGGAAGAGCATCAACTTGAGCAGCAAGAATTTTGTCACCCAAAGGAGAAGTAAGACTGGTGCGAACCATAGCCAGAATACAATCAGGAGGAATCATAGGAACCGGCTCCAACTTGGAAGTGGAGGAAAATTGTTGTGACAAGGCGTCAGCCCTTACATTCTTAGTACCAGGTAAGAACGAGACAATGTAATTGAAACCTGACAAGAAAAGAGCCCATCGCGCCCTTCTGGGAGAGAGTACAAGAATGTGAGATTCTTATGGTCAGTAAGAATGAGAACCTGCACAGTGGTACCTTCGAGGAGATGTCTCCATTCATTCAGGGCTAAAATGATTGCCAACAGCTCTCTGTCACCAATCTCGTAATTGCACTCGGCAGGTGACAATTTCTTGGAAAAGTAGCCACAAGGATGCATAGCACTCTCAGAGGTAGGACGTTGAGACAGAAGGGCGCCAACACCAGTCTCAGAAGCATCAACCTCAAGAATAAAAAGGTAACGTAGGATCAGGATGTGCCAACACAGGAGCAGAAACAAAGGCAGCCTTGAGACTTTCAAAGGCCTTAATGGACTCCGGAGACCAACTCTGTGGGTTACCGTTCTTTCTGGTCATATTGGTCAGCAGCTTGACCAGAGACGAGAAGTTACGAGTAAACTTCCGATAATAGTTGGTAAAACCCGGGAAACTCTGCAGGAGGACGTAACCCCTTACGGGTCGAGGCCACTGTAAGACTGCCGAAAGTTTCTCTGGGCCCATCGAAAAACCAGCAGTGGAAATGACATGCCCAGGAATTTAAACTGTTCCAGATGGAACTCAGACTTTTCCAGTTTACAATAGAGATTGTTCTCTCTTAATTTCTGAAGCACACGAGAGACATCTGTGTGGTGGCTCTCCAGAGACTTGGAAAATATGAGGATATATATCATCGACATAAACCACCACACAACTGCAACAAATCTAAGAGGACATCGTTAAAAAATTCCTGGAAAACTGCCGGGGTGTTACAAAGGCCAAAAGACATTACGAGATAATCATAATAGCCTGTTCTGGTATTAAACGCAGTTATCCACTCGTCGCCCTCCTTAATCCTCACAAGATTGTAAGCCCCTCTCAGATCAAGCTTAGGGAAAACCGTTGCTCCCTTGAGGCGGTCAAATAACTCTGTAATCAACGGGATCGGGTAGGCATTCTTAATCGTGAAATGATTGAGACCCCTATAATCAATACAAGGTCTCAGTTCACCGCTCCTCTTCTTCACAAAGAAGAAACCAGCACCAGCAGGAGACGAGGATTTGCGGATGAAACCCCAAGAAAGTGCGTCTGCAACATACTTCTCCATGGCTTTATCCTCCAAGACCAACAAAGGGTAAACCCGGCCACGAGGGGGAGTGGCACCAGGTTGAAGGTCAATTGCGCAATCATATGGCCAGTGTGGAGGCAAACTACCGGCTTGACCTTTGTCAAAGACATCACTAAAATCAAGGTACTCCTCTGGCAGGGAGGAGAGTGAAGAGGTACACAGGACCTTGGCTACCTTTCGGAAGCATGTGTCACTGCATTGTGGTGACCAGGAGAGAACCTCAGCACAGAGCTAATCAAAAAAGAGGGGTTGTGCCTCTGTAACCAAGGATAACCAATAACCAGCGGAAACTTAGGAGAGGAAATCGCTTGGAATTAGATTATCTCATGGTGAAGAGCCACTACGGCCATGGACAACGGAACCGTCTCATGAGTCACATGGGCAGGCTGTAGAGGTCTCCCGTCAAGAGCCTCAATAGCAAGTGGAGTGTCACGCAGCTGCAGTGGAATCGAGTGCTTTGATACAAAGGCAGCATCAATGAACAGGCCTGCAGCCCCAGAGTTGATTAGAGCCTGTATCTCGATAGACGACTTAGCCCAAGAAAGGGTGACCGAAACCAGGGGCTTATCCTTCTGGATAACTGGGGACGACACAACACCACCTAAGGTCTGTCCATGACAGGACCTCAAGGTTCAGGTGTTCCCAGGACGGGTAGGACAAGACTTCAAAAAGTGACCTGCCTGGCCACAATAAAGGCACAATCTCTCCCTCCTCCTAAAGGCTCTCTCGTCTGCAGAAAGACACGTGAAGCCCGAGTGCATGGGTTCATCTTCACTGACCGACTTGGTACCAGGAGGCATGGGAGGTGAGGGAGGCACGGGTGGGACTGCAAAGCTCGGAGGAAAACGTACAGGAGGCTTTCGCAAGCGCTCCTTAAGAGAATATCTTTCTGGAGTCCATTAGACATGTGCGCCGTCAATAAATTTGTTTTGTTTCATTCCATTCCGTATTAGAATTATTTCGTATTTCGTGTCCGAAATTTCATACGAAATACGAATTTTCGTTAGGTTTGTTAACTATTCGTAACAATTACGAATGTTCGTTATGATGAATTTATCATTACGAGGGGCTCCCACCATCCCTGTGCTGTGCTGACTTCCTGGGTTTTTAACTTTTAGGTTCGTTAACTTTTTGTAACAATTACGAATGTTCGTTAGTAAACAAAATTTCGTATTTCGTACAAAACTCGGAAGCATAGCAATTCGTATTTCGGATCCTCCCGAATGTACGTATTTTTAATTCGTATGAAACTAATCACACATGTCTAGAGTCAATGAGGATGGCAAACAAGATCAAGGTCTCCAGCTCAGTGGGTATATCTCGGGCTGCTATCTCATCCTTGATGGAATCTGAGAGACCATGAGAAAAAGCAGCCACGAGGGCCTCATTGTTCCAAGCAACCTCTGCTTCCAGAGTATGGAACACAATGGCGTAGTCGGCAACAGTTCTCGTACTCTGTTTGATGTCTCCCATAGAGGGTTAGCCCAGGCCAAGGCTCTCTCAGAAAGCAAAGATATCACAAACCCTACTTTGCTTCTGTCCGTGGGAAACGCCTGGGGCAGCATCCCAAAGTATATCTCAGTTTGGTTGAGAAACCCTGTGCATTGAACTGGATCACACCCATATCGCTGGGGAAGCAGGACGGAACCAGACATACCTCTTGTAGGAGGTAATACTCAAGGCGGGTGCCTGCAGAGAGACTAGTGCAGCAGCAGGGACGGTCTGCAACTCAGGTTGTACCGGAGCAGCCACAGTGGGGGATTCCAGGTGAGCCGTGCGACTCAGGAGCATTTGTAACGCTATGGCAAACTGATCCATGCGGTGATCTTGCTCATCCAATCTGGAAAAAATATTACCAACAAGTGGATTGACTGTATCTTCTGAATTCATGCAGAAGATACAGAAGGGATGTCAGCAAAGCCAATCTTTAAACAGGAACGCAGGAGATGGTTTCTTGTGATGTGACCAAGGCAAAGGCAGGAATGAAGTGAGCTGGAGATCTTTAAGTAGGCGGTACAGACGAGCAGATCCACAACAGCTGGTTAACCGTTTAGAGAGATGAGAACTTGCAATCAGCCGACAACTGAGCGGCAAGCTCAGAGAAGGAAGGGCTGAGCCAGCCATGACAGACAGCAACAGGGAATGCACAGGTGGAGCCACAGGTGAACCCTTGATGAAGGTACCTAAGATTCACACTAGGCGATAGCAATGAGGAACCTTCCAAAAGATAACCTTGCGTGCCTTCAACATTGTAGAGATCACCGAACCCGACAACCCCCATCACTCAGGACCTGGCTTTCAATAGCCATGCCATCAAAACCAGAAACAGCAAAAAACAAAACGTAACAAAAAAAAACAGGTAGATCGGTCCCGAGAACACGAGATGCTCTTGAAGGGGCAGCCATCAGGGAGCGACTGCAACCAGTCACACCACATCGGCTTACCATAGATGAGGCCAGTCTGGAACCACCAGAAGAACCATAATCTATGTGGCCTCACTTGTGCAGCAGACAAGGAAGGAGTTTGAGTGGAGGACCATGTAAATGAGGCGAGACCGATCCCACAGCACCACCAACCGTTGCATCCTCTAGGGCAGGGATCTGCAATTAGCGGACCTCCAGCTGTTGCAAAACTGCAAGTCCCATCATGCCTCTGCCTCTGGGTGTCATGCTTGTGGCTGTCAGGGTCTTGCTATGCCTCATGGGATTTGTAGTTCTGTAACAGCTGGAGGTCCGCTAATTGCATATCCCTGCTCTAGGGAGTCCCTCATCCTAGACACGAACCTCGGTACTGTTCTGGTGAAGTGAGAGGCAGAAGACTCACATCTAGGAACCCCCAGTGTAGGCAGAACTGACAGGTCACATCCGGATGTAGGGACTGCTGTCTCCGGTCCAATGTCTGATGACTGAGGTAATCCGCCCCACAATTCTTTTTTTTTTTGTTTTTTCTTTTTATTTCAGTTTCAATCTTTAAGATACAAAAACAGAGCCTATTGGACATATCCAGGCTCGGCACATATACAATTCAATACTAACAAACAAAAAAACAAGCATCAAAAAAATTAGCACTGAAATTAAACAACTTGCTCTATTAGCTATGTAGGATATTTGTATGTTATAGGGTATCAGCTACTAAGGTTAATATTGACCTATGTTCTGGGAAATCATTTTTGGTTCTCTACCATACTTATAAATTCTTTTAGCACCTTGCAAGTTAATTTATTAACTAGTAGGTTCAGGATCAGTACTTATGGAAGGATCTTGAACCCAAATGTCCCAAACTTTGTGGAATTTCTTGGGGCACCCTCTCGCTAAATAAGTGGCTTTGTATAATGGTAGGCTAGCATTGATTCATTTTTTCGACAAGGTTAGAGTTGGTGAAAATGGCGATTTATTTATTTATTTTTATTTCAGGAACTTATATAGCGCCGTCAATTTACGCAGCGCTTTACATATACATTATACATTCACATCAGTCCCTACACCCTCAAGGAGCTTACAATCTAAGGTCCCTAACTCACATTCATACATACTAGGGCCAGTTTAGACAGGATTCAATTAACCTACCAGCATGTCTTTGGAGTGTGGGAGGAAACCCTTCTTACTGCTAGGGGAGAGTGCTACCCACTACACCACTGTGCCGCCCCGATTTCCACTGCAGCAGCATAGGACTATTCTTGTTCTATTCAGGAAAAACCAGAGTCCTGGAGGCCATACGATAGGCCAGAGTGTACACCAGACCCAGCAAACATACTTCCACAGTCCGGGGTACCCGGATAGTGGTCACAGAGTGTATATTTCTGAAGCTACAGATTCCCAATATGGGGGCATTGCCAAAAGATGTGAATAAAGTCTGCTCGGTCTGCTGAGCACTGGCAGCACTCCGCAAGAGCAGATGAGTATATTCTGTGTAAACTTGCAGGTGTGAGGTAAATCCTGTGTAGGATCTTGTATTGAATCAACCTATCTTTTACAGAAACTAGCTGCAGAAAGGAACACTCCTGCATTTCCTCCCAATCTTTATCGTCTAAGTTAGGGAGGTTTCGTACCGATTTAGATTTAAGAGTCGCCTCACAATTCTTGATGCCCGGAGTGTACACAGCATAGGGGGCTGGCACGTGACGTTCTGCCCACCAGAGAATGCAGAAGGCCTCCAGTGCTGCTGTCATACTCCTCCTTCTGACCTGGATCCTGATGCGTCCAATGGATTCAGACACAGCCTGAGTACACGTAACTGCAGGACATTGATGGGCAGCTAAGCCTCCTCCGTCATCCAAAGACACTGACCTGATCTTTATCCCAGGACTCCTTGCCAGTTGGACAGGATGGCATCTGATGTGACTACTGTCCACTGGATGGGAAGAAGGAACTGCCCGGCCAGTAAGTAGGGAGACTGAAGCAACCCAAGGAAAGATGCCCTTGCCATCCGACCCAGACAAAACTGAGTGTCTGGGTGAAAGCGAGAGATTCGTCCCCCTTTTGTCTCTGAAAGACCCTCATATGGAACTGAGCATACGAAAACACCTTGAAGGTGGACACTATAAGCTACAAGAAAGGAAAGACCTGCTGCAAGACAGGAGCAGCTGAACCACAGCCTGAGGTTCCCGCAGCTAAACATCAGGAGGGACATCTTGACCTGTGCTGATTGATATTCAGGCCCAGATACCCCAGTCTCCTGCTCAGGGTCTAAGCAGACTTCAATTTCAGATTTGAACACATATGAAGTCCCACAAAGAGTGCCTCCTGAGCACACCACATTGATTATCAGCACAGAAGGAGTCCCCGTCTGCAGGGCCAGGCCATTTGGGTAACCAAGCACGGCGATCCCCCATTATCACAGTAACGCCAGTGCTGGAGCCAATCCCATGGCAAGGACCCAAAGCACAGAGGCAAGGCCAGAAGGAAACGCCACAAAATCGATATCGGGTGTCTCCAACTGCCAAGCGCAGGAAGCGTTGATGCCCAGCGCAATAGGGGGCATGTAGGCATGCAGCTTGCTGTCTATGGAAGCCAGGAAAATCCGATGATGAAAGAGGACCACCACTGAATGTGTGGATGCCATCCAGGAATTTTGCACCCGGAAAAATCAGTTGAGAGCCTGAGATCCAAGGTCAATGAACGTGGTCCTTTTCTGGGACTGAAAACAGATTGGAGTAACACTCCCAAAAATGCACCAGCTCCGGAACCGGGCAGTCCCTCCCTGGAATAGCAAATTCTGCACCACCCCACCCTGAGCCCACGGGCAGAAAAGAGGGAGGAGAAGATCAGATGGAAAGGATTTCTCAGGTGGATTAATTTTATGTTGTAGCTGGACACAATCCAAGGTGTGGAACTATTCGTTGGGGGTGAGGTAGATTCAGGGGCCTGCAGACCCGCAAAGATGACCCTGCCACCCTGCAAATGGGAGGGGGCAAGCCCACATGCTGAGGAGCTTCAGGGTCTGAGGGGACAGGAATGCTTGGCACTACCCACAGGGGCATGAAGAGCTAGAGTCCTTGTCTGAGGAGCTAGGGGACTGAAAGAAAAAGAAAATACTTACCAGTGCCGAACTGGCAATGGTAAACATAGTGCTGACACCCATCACCAAACTCCAGTGGCTAAATCACCAGATTTTTCAGACTCCAAAAGGCACAATAAGGAGTGGTAAGTATAACAGGAAGTAGCCGACACAGATCCCCACCTAGCAACAAGCTGCCATACAGGCTGACAGCGCATGCATTGCAGCAGTAAAAATGCTTTCAGGTCACACAAGGGGAGCAGGAGGGGACACTGATCCCAAATCTTCAGAAGTGGCCAGCATCTCCCAAATTACAACCCCAAGGGTGATGTAGGCAAGCACAACCCAGGAGCCGCCACCACTTAGATTAAGGACTTTAACTCCATATAGGTCGCACAGCGCGGGAGCACACACAGCCAGGGGGAGGAAGTAATGCAGTGCAACCTCCCCATTGCTACCAGGAGGCCAATCTGTACCACAGGTCCAGGGAGGGTAAGAGTGACCAACTCCCCCAGCTCAGAGGCCGTGCACCTAGTAGGCCGCAAAGCCATGCCTATATAGAGAAGTCTCCAGCCTTGTCCAGTCTAATGAGAACTTTCCTGGCCAAAGATAGCTGACATCCTTCTGTATGGGGTGGGCGGTGAGGCATAGTGGGTGCAAGGTGGACAAAGCCATTGGGCGCCAGACACTTCTTGCATTTCTATTAACAGTCCTTTTTATATTTTGGGGGGAAAGTGGGTTAGGGCCAGGACACCCTTAAATAGTTGTAGATTCAATTGGCAGACTCCGAGACTTCAATAGGTGGACAGCTGTGCAGGGAAAGGCCCCAGTAAGGCACCCCATCTGCACATGCAGGAATGCTGTCTCCTATGGCAACAGTCTTTAACAGTTCCTTCAGCTTCACTACAACTGCCTCTTGTAGTTCTTCAACAATGAGCTTCCAGTCTCTCACTAGACCCTTTAATTCACTGACTCTGAATCCCTTGAGTTCCTCCAATATCTGCAGTGGTATCTCCCTCAAGCGTCACCCATGCTTCCTTGCTGGGTCCCTAGCTTGGCACTCCAGATACTTCTCAAGCTTTACCCCTGCTGACCGGCTCAGTCACCGGCTTGACTCACAAGGCTGCTCTGCAAGCGTTTCCTCCACTGGTTGGGTCCCTAAATTGATCACCGCCTGTAGTTTCCTGGTTCTCCACCGTGCCCGTTCGGTGAGAATGCTGCTCCGGTGCTTGCTTCAGTTACTCACTGTGGTCCCTGGTAATAAGGTGTTTGGTCCCTTTGACAGATTCCCTTCTACTTCCAACCACTGACAGGTTCTCCAGCTGGCAGAACCGTCACTTCTGGTTGGACTGCAAGCCGCAATCCCAACCCTGCGCTGCTCTGTTATTTCTGGATAGGCCCTCACACAGCTCCGGCCTAGCATCGCGGGTTACATGACACACATCCACCCAGACAGCCGTTCGGGTGGCACAGAACATAGATCACCTGACCTCACCCATATAGGCTCTCCCAACAGGCCAAGGGATCCAAGAAAACCCCTGCCCATTGACTGAGACACCCCACATATCCATAACCTGACCTTGGTTAACCTTCCCGTAGCTAGTACCACCAAGTACCCGGCTACCTGGTGGTAGAAGAGAAAAGTGCAACAAGGCAAAACTTAGGGAGAAATCAACAGATCTCTAACAATTGACCAAGGTGACTACTCCTGGCAAGTAAATTTGTGAGGAGCATCCCTGACTAAACCCTAGGGTGCTACACCTAAATTAGTGAAGCGGTCTAACCGTGTGGTACACACACCTACAAGAGGGCCCAGGAAGCTCCACTGGCCAAGGCAGGGAAGCCGCAGTCCATCTCCACCCAGTAGTTTGATCCCGCCAATGACTCCCAGGGAGCAGACACTGAGTCATGCACTATACACCTCATACAACATCCAACCCAATCCATAACCCAGGGAGGGGGATTAGGGGGGCCCCCATGGTTTAAAGCAGTCAGGCGCCAAAAGAGGGCACACCAGCCTAGTGCATTATTCCACAAAGTTTGTTTGAATTGAAACAGAATAAAATGTACTCAAACACGTGAATTAAAATTGCTGATTGAGCTATTTGTCCATAGCCCATTAGTCACAGAGTTGGCAGGCTCCACAGAACAGGGGGACCTCACTGGGATCCTAATTGGCTGATGTGTTTCAAAGGATATACTTTCTTCATCAGAGCCAGGCCTGGAGGGAAGGGGGGACTCTGCAGGACTGATCACCCAGGGAGTACCTGTGTGACACGCCTTGGAAGAGGAGGGTCTTATCTACTTACCAGTCCAGCAGAACATGCAGGTAAGGCTCCCATGACAGATATTTTTCTCCACCGAAGTAGGAGGGGGCTGTCGGTCAGGGTAACACTGTGACACAGACTCCAGCGCCTGGCCATATGTGTCCCCACGAGATGTTTAACTCACTGGCTACCCCAGTCCAGGTTGGGTGCACTTGGTGGCCAGACTGGGGTGAACACTGGATCTAGATTATCCAGCTAGTCGCCCAGCTCTACTGTTGATTGAAGATCTCAGCAGGAAAAAATCCCAGAAAAAGAAAAAAAGAAAGCTAGAGAACCACAGGTCTTAGCAGGGAACTAGGTTCTTACTCCTTAAATACTAGACAGACATAACTGGCTTGCCTATAGCAAAGAGTGGGTTGTATAACAACTATTAGGTAAAGGAAGGGGAAATTGGGACTTTATATGAGATACAGGTACTGCATCTCCATCCCCAATTATATTTAAAGAAAATAAAAGTTTAGGACTTTGTATGAGGCAGAAATGAGAAACTAGGTAAAAAAAATTGTAAAGACACTTTAACTAGCATAAACATTTATCATATCACATTGCAATACATAAGCATATATGAAACGGAGAGATATATATATATATATATATATATATATATATATATATATATATATATATATATATATACACACACACACACACATATACACACACACACAGGTTATCAAGTAACACAGTTCATATATGTACATAATTAGATGAGCAGCACGTGGTAGTCGTAAAAATTCATATACACAAGTAGATAAACGGTACACAGTGGTAATCAGTGTTCATACATGTACATAGATGGAAGGACAGCATATTGCAGAGTCCATGTGCAAGGTATTGATATTTCATTAGGTATAATAGTAAAATTGATAAAAGTTGAGAATATGTTCTAAATGAAAAGTCAGATATGCATAATAGAGCATGGTGGCATCCTAGTGCTCAACACATTTCGTGGGCAACACCACTTTATCAGGAGCAGATGCTTCCAAATATATAGGACTAGAATAAAAAGCATATACAGTGGCTTGCGAAAGTATTCGGCCCCCTTGAACTTTTCAACCTTTTGCCACATTTCAGGCTTCAAACATAAAGATATAAAATTTTTATTTTTTGTGAAGAATCACCAACAAGTGGGACACAATTGTGAAGTGGAACGAAATCTTTTGGATTTTTGAAACTTTTTTAACTAATAAAAAAATGAAAAGTGGGGCATGCAAAATTATTCGGCCCCCTTGCGTTAATACTTTGTAGAGCCATCTTTTGCTGCGATTACAGCTGCAAGTCGCTTGGGGTATGTCTCTATCAGTTTTGCACATCGAGAGACTGAAATTTTTGCCCATTCTTCCTTGCAAAACAGCTCGAACTCAGTGAGGTTGGATGGAGAGCGTTTGTGAACAGCAGTTTTCAGCTCTTTCCACAGATTCTCGATTGGATTCAGGTCTGGACTTTGACTTGGCCATTCTAACACCTGGATACGTTTATTTGTGAACCATTCCTTTGTAGATTTTGCTGTATGTTTGGGATCATTGTCTTGTTGGAAGATAAATCTCCGTCCCTGTTTCAGGTCTTTTGCAGACTCCAACAGGTTTTCATCCAGAATGGTCCTGTATTTGGCTACATCCATCTTCCCCTCAATTTTAACCATCTTCCCTGTCCCTGCTGAAGTAAAGCAGGCCCAAACCATGATGCTGCCACCACCATGTTTGACAGTGGGGATGGTGTGTTGAGTGTGATGAGCTGTGTTGCTTTTACGCCAAACATATCGTTTTGCATTGTGGCCAAAAAGTTCGATTTTGGTTTCATCGGACCAGAGCATCTTCTTCCACATGTTTGGTGTGTCTCCCAGGTGGCTTGTGGCAAACTTTAGATGAGACTCTTTATGTATATCTTTGAGAAATGGCTTTCTTCTTGCCACTCTTCCATAAAGGCCAGATTTGTGCAGTGTACGACTGATTGTTGTCCTATGGACAGACTCTCCCACCTCAGCTGTAGTTCTCTGCAGTTCATCCAGAGTGATCGTGGGCCTCTTGGCTGCATCTCTGATCAGTCTTCTCCTTGTCTGAGCTGAAAGTTTAGAGGGACAGCCAGGTCTTGGTAGATTTGCAGTGGTCTGATACTCCTTCCATTTCAAAATGATCGCTTGCAAAGTGCTCCTTGGGATGTTTAAAGCTTGGGAAATCTTTTTGTATCCAAATCCGGCTTTAAACTTCTCCACAACAGTATTACGGACCTGCCTGGTGTGTTCCTTGGTCTTCATGATGCTCTCTGCGCTTTCAACAAAACCCTGAGACTATCACAGAGCAGGTGCATTTATACAGAGACTTGATTACACACAGGTGGATTCTATTTATCACCATCAGTCATTTAGGACAACATTGGATCATTCAGAGATCCTCGCTGAACTTCTGGAGTGAGTTTGCTGCACTGAAAGTAAAGGGGCCGAATAATTTTGCACGCACCACTTTTCAGTTTTTTAATTGCTAAAAAAGTTTAAAATATCCAATAGATTTCGTTCCACTTCACAATTGTGTCCCACTTGTTGGTGATTCTTCAAAAAAAAATTAAAATTTTATATCTTTATGTTTGAAGCCTGAAATGTGGCAAAAGTTTGAAAAGTTCAAGGGGGGCGAATACTTTCGCAAGCCACTGTAGTTCTGCAGTGGAGAGAAACAGCTGGGAATACTTGGCCCGGGAGCTGAGGTATATAGGGCCCTGTGTGGATCAGGCACCTATAGGAGGTCCCCAGGAGTGAGTCAAAATCCCCATGTTGTACTGAATAATACTATTGTAGATGATATGGAACATGATCCACATGTGGTTCAGCATGCCCAAGTTCACAACCCAGTGTGCCTAGGTGTACACTTGGGCACGCTGAACCTGTCCTACTCCAGTAGGTGGTTTTGAATACCTATTTTTTTTTTTCAAATTTCACCCATAATCTGCAGGTAAAGTATGTTGCCCTCTGTGTGAGAGAAGCAGTCACTGTACAGCAGTCCAACAGGCACCATGCTTTTTCAATACAGCATTGCAATCAGCAGCACTTGAGCTCCTAGGTAATTGTTCCTGGTTGCAGTGCTATTGGGGTAAGGCAGGGGGGCCTGTTGCACCTTGTATTCATTGTAATGTGTAACTTGTTTGCTTTGTTTTGAGGTTTGGTCCCATAGACTAAGGATTACCATAACCTTTAGCATTAATGTTATTTTACTTTGGGTGGATGCTGACCAATTACTGTAGATATGCGAACAGGTTTCGCAGGAGCAAGCTTAGCACTGCAACATTTCTGTGTGTGCATCCTAGGTTTACATCAATTCTACATCTTTTTTTTTTTCCAAAGGAAATACCTCTAGATTCTGTTTTCTAGTCACTTAATACTGCCAAATCATTTTCCTTTCCTGTGGGAGTAATGACCAGTGGAATTCACCTGCAGTAGACTGGTCAATGGGAGTAACGACCAGTGGAATAAGCCTACAGACTTCTGAGGACCCTGCTGCTGGACAGCTAGAAAGAAGTGCCCACGTTACACAGGCAATGACGTGAACACCCAAACAAGGACCTTCCCACATGCCAAGAAAGAAGATAGAACACTAGCAAGCCAGAACGTCACATGCCCACAAATGTCGGTATGTATTTTCTCCATTCAGAACAGACTTGATTTTAAACTAACACAGTGATTATTCAGGGAAGGTGGTGGCATGGGTAGTCCCTAAATCCCAGAGTTCAGCTTTAAAGGATAAGTTCACCTTTTTAAAAAAAATAATAAATGCACATCTTTTTGCAAGTAAAAAAATGTGCATTTATTATTTTTTCCACTGTAGAGCATGTAACGCATTGCACCAGCGATCTGCACGCTGGTGACATGCAGGACTCCTGCAGACAGACAATGAACTACGAGAGCGCTCAACATCGCCATGGCAGTTTATTGAGAACTACAAGCCGACAGCCGCAACAGCTGGCTGTACTTGTACTTTCCCAATCACAGAAATCTGTGAATAAATTATGTGGGCAGGTGGCAGAGCCCTGCACAACTGTATTATTTTCAAACAGTGACAGCGGGCGCCGGAAGAAAATGCACGTTCGCTTTCCCTGGGGAGGGGAGAAGCTGTAGCTTTTGGAACCCCAAATATAGGTGGAACATGTAACATGTTCGAAAAGGTGAACCTACCCTTTAAAGATATTGGGTTACTATCAGTTTCTACCTAATTGGTTATTACTGGTTCCTCCTGCACAGGAAAGTTTGTTCACAATGAGAGTCCATTGCTAATGATATTGGTCAACAGATTCTATTTCAGACACTTTGATAAGGAAGGACCATTCACATGTTTTTGTGAATTTCAAATACTATAGAAACTTTATGAAACTAATTACCGTATATATACTCGAGTATGAGTAGAGTTTTTCAGCACTTTTTTTGTGCTGAAAGTACCCCCCTCGACTTATACTCGAGTCAAGCACTTTACTGCAGCAAAAAATTTCATTTTCTGAACCGAATTTGGGGCCCCATATCTCAGGGCCACTTGGTGCTAGGAACCCCAAATTTGGTGTGCAAACCCAGTGGAACTGGTACCAGAATATATCCAAAGCTGGGGTTCCTAGCACGAAGTGGCCCCGAGATACGGGGCCCCAAAATAGGTTCAGAAAATGTCATTCTCTGCTGCAGAAAAGTGTTTGACATTTTCTGAACCGATTTTTGGGGCCCTGTATATCGGGGCCACTTGGTGCTAAAAACCCCAGCGTTGGATATTTTATGGTGCTAGTTCCACTGGGTTTGCACACCAAATTTGGAGTTCCTAGCACTAAGTGACCCCGAGATACGGGGACCCAAATTCGGTCAACTGTGTCCATCTGCAGCTATGTCATTTCGGGACCCTTTGGGTTCAGAGACCCCAAATTTTGGCTGCAGCTAGGGGGCATCTAGGAACCCTTACCTACCGAGTTTGAAGTTCGGGGGACCTATGGCTGCAAATGGGCACAGTGAGGCATGCAAACGGGCACAGTGAGGCTGCAAATGGGCATTGTTGACCCTCTTTTCCACTTACAGTAGCTGTGCATTTCTCACCCTCGTCTTATACTCGGGTCACTAAGTTTTTCCCATTTTTTGTGGTAAATTAGGGCCTCGACTTATACTCGGAACGACTTATACTCGAGTATATACAGTAAACGGACACCTCATTTTTAGAAATTAGAGACTTTTATTATAAGGTGCTTGGACACTCAATACCTTATTAACTAAATTGAAGCGCAATATTTTGAATACACAGGATCCTGAAAGTGGCTGTAAATGTAAGCGGGTGCCGCAGTGCCACCAACGGGCAGAAACCGAAGAAATCCAAAGTGAGAAGTATTTCTCCAGCACACCAAGGATCTTTAGAATGGGTCCAAGGTTTTATTCAGCAGTCATATCATCAGTGGCGGTGCATCCATTAGGGGCGCACGGGCGCCGCCCCCTCTCTCCAGCCACCCCTCTATGACTAATGGATAGATTCATGCATTGCATGAATCTATCAATGGGTGCTGCCTCCACCCCCTATTCAGGTGTCCGGCCCTTTTTTGGATGCCGGGAGCCTGAATTACAGCGGCGGGGGTGTTTTTGACTGATTAGAGCCATAGGATCTAATAGGCTTCAAAAAAGGTTGAATGCACAGTGGCTGCATTTGATGGCACAATGGCTGCGTTTGATGGGCACTGTGGCTGCAATTGATGGGCACAGTGGCTGCAATTGATGGGCACAGTGAGGCTGCAATTGATGGGCACAGTGAGGCTGCAATTGATGGGCACAGTGAGGCTGCAAATGATGGGCACAGTGAGGCTGCAATTCATGTTTTTTTCTCAGAATTTTTCAGTTTGTTTGCACCCTCTCAAAAATTTTGAGCACCAGCTGCCACTGCATATCATAGTTACAGAAGCAACGTTTCAGAGCTTTAAAGGACACCTTCATCAGGCATGTGACTTCACAAGTTGCCTCTGTAACTATGATATGATCGCTGAATAAAGATTTGGATCTCGAGATCCTTGGTGTGCTGGAGATATACTTCTCGCTATCAATTAAATTGAGCCCAATATCCATGAGTTCCAAATTTTCTATGCAATAGTAATTGTAGTGATTACCCATAGATTATGTCAAGGGCAAAACTAGGAGCTCCTTGGCCCTTTTGCTGTGAGAAAACAGTATTTTACAGTTTTGTGAGGTGAGAAAGACAGGTTACCATAAATTACCTCATTGTGACTGGGTGACTAGTGTGTCCCAGTGACTTGAGAAGCTATGGTAGTGGGAACTTTGTGCTCCTTTTAAGACCAAGATTGTTTCAGAGCTAATGTCTAGACTAATAAAGTGATCCACTGATCCTCCAGCTTTGGGGGTTAAGCACAAGGCTATTACCGTATCAGAAAATAATTCTATTCATGTGATAAAGACCTTTAATTTAGTATAGTATATACAGTATAAGTTAATTGGGGTAAGACCTGTTTTTTGGGAATATTTTTTACCAAAAAAAAACTGCAAGGTTCCATGCATGTTGGGTTCAAAAATGGTCCATTGGCAGAAGAAAATGCTCATATAGAGCATTTTTTTTCCTGCCGGAAAACTTATTTTAAAAACTCAAACCAGCGTTTTCTGCCTCTAAATGCTGAGCTTTCAGAAATGGTTACCAAACTTACATGGCTTCTTTAATTTCAAGTGTGAAAATTGCCTTCAGACAGGACTGAGAAAATTAGTAGGTATGCTTGATCATTTTTTTTTTGAGTAGGAATATAAATACCAAAGTTCTCACCTGTCCAGTTTTAACCTGCACGGTCTAGTTTCCAGGTTATTACTTGGGCTACAAGAAAAAGAAAGATGCATGAGAATAAAGAAGCAAAACGTGTATTGTTGCCTTAGCTGATCAGACAGAAAATATTGTCAAAATTCAAACACATTTCAGTGACGGAAAATATGTTAATGCTTTAGTTTTTCTGTGGGCCTGAGGAACCTCTGGACCCCAGACCAACACTCAACCAACAATCCATTTTGAGAGCTTCTACTGGCCTCTGAGTTCAATAAAGTCGCTTGCTTCTTCTTTGTACACTGCCTTGATCTCTTCCTATAGCTCTTACATCTTCTGTGTAGCTGTATGTCACAGTGAAACATATTATTAGTTGTCCGTTTCTTTAGAAGGAGGCATACCTCTCAATGTAGGTTCTATATTGACTTAGTCATCCTGCAGAATCTAGATCTCAACCTCATCTCACTGCTCCTGCTCTAACTTAAAGTGGTAGTGCACCAGAAAAAAAAATCCCCCTCTGCAAGCTAATGTAATAATGTGCTAGTATCACATACTAGCACATTATGAAAGACTTACCATAAAACGAAGCCCTCCAGCCATGCACTGTCACCACTGACAGGGCTTCCATCTTCACCTAGTCTTCCTTCTGGGCTCGCAGGCTCTGGCCGTTTGAATGGCTGAGCCGCAATAACATTACAGCTGCGCCACAGCCCCCTCAATGGACTGCATGCTGTTTATTGAGAGTGCAGTGCACCGGTGACGTCCCTGGATGCTACTAAAATAAATATCTCCTGAACACTGCACATATGGCTAAAACTAAAAGATGATGTTGGCGTGAAACACGTTAGCTGGAGTGCTATGTTCCCTTGAATGTAGTGTGGAGAGTATTTCTTGAATATGTCTAAATAAAGGTGATTTTATTGGATGTGCGGCCGATTTGATTCTTCTCTTCTACTGAGAAGAATTGAAGATACTTGGGGAGTTCAGTTGTTATTTCATCAAGCTCTACATGACAAATTAATTTACAAAGGTCAAAATATTAACTGTGTAAGATGATTAAAACCGGGTGAAGAACATCCAAACTCTGCTACTAAGGCAAAGTTGTGGAAGACAGTTTCATGTCACAGGTCATACACCATGGCAAGACTGAGCACAGCAACACAAGGTGGTTACACCGCATCAACAAGGTCTCTCCTGGGCAAAGATTTTAAAGCAGACTGGGATTTCAAGATGTGGTGTTCAAGCTCTTTTGAAGAAGCACAAAGAAACGGGCAATGTGGAGGACCACAGACACAGTGGTCAGGAGGTCCAAGGAGGCCATTAATGCTACACATTTCTCTGGGCGGTCTGAGGAGGTCTGTAATGTACAGTGCTCTGGACAGTGGTCTGAGGAGGCTTGTAATGCTACACAGTGCTCTGGGCAGTTTGAGGAGACCTGTAAATGCACAGTGCCCTGGTCCTCTGGACAGTCGGGACTCAGGAGGCCTGTAATGCACAATGCTCTGGATGGTCATCTGAGGAGGCCTGTAATGCTACACAGTGCTCTGGGAGGTCTAAGGAGACCTGTAATGTACAGTGCTCTGGACGGTCCAGAGTCGGGACTCTCTGGAGGCCTGTAATGCACAGCGCTCTGGACAGTTGTCTGAGGAGGCTTGTATTGCTGCACAGTGCCAAGCATGCCACACCACTAAGTACACCATGGTTGCTACCTTGCTTACTGGGAGGGGAAGCACTCATGGGCTCTATAGGCAGAGAGCCAAGGAAACCAGAAGTTCACGTGGGTAAACGTCCCTCCCATTTTTGTTCATTGACAAAAATGCAATGGATTTTTGTCATAGTTTTCATCACTAGAAATATACCGCTGACAAAAATTATGACAAAAATGTTTTCGTCGACAAAATTAACACTGGTGGTTGGCCAAGGAAACTTAATGCAGCAGAAGAAAGACACATTATGCTTACTTCCCTTCGATATTGGAAGATGTCCAGCAGTGCCTTCAGTACAGAACTTGTGGAAACTAGTGGGATCCAGGTACACCCATCTACTGTCTGAGAAGTCTGGCCAGAAAAGTGTTCTTCATGGAAGAATTGCACCCAAAAAGCCATACCTCTGACGTTGAAACAATGCTAAGCTACCCAAATATGCACAAAAACATAGGAACTTGGGTACAGAAAAATGGCATCAGGTGCTCTGGACCGATGAGTCGAAATGTGAAATATATGGCTGTAGCAGGAGGCAGTTTTCTTGCTGAAGGGCTAGAGAGTGATAAAATAACGAATGTCTGCAGGCAGCTGTGAAGCATGGTGGAGGTTCCTTGCAAGTTTGGGGTTGCTTTTCTGCAAATGGAATTGGAAATTTGATCAGGATCAATAGTGTCCTCAATGCTGAGAAATATGGGCAGATATTTTTCTATCATGCCATACAATCAGGGACAGGGCTGGATTTACATCTCAGGAGCCTATAGGCAGAGAATTTAAAAGCCCCCTACAAGTCATTAGTTTAGTGTTACGGAGGAGGTCTTGGGCTAGTATTATTGCTCTCACTCTGGAGTGCGCAACGATTTATAACATGTGTATCGCAATCAACGTTTAAATGTGTTGGTGCCCCTGACATGTGCGTTTACATGCGTATGTGCATACGGGGCTGCTGATAAGGCAGTAAAATCCGTCCTGTTGTACTGTGCCTGGGCTCCATCAGTCCAGCAGGGGTGCCCGGGCAGCTTTGTAGTTATTTCTGCTAATATAAATAAAAATGTTTTTCTAAACCATAGCCTGCTCAACTTGCTTATCAGAGGGTAATTACAATTTCCTGGCCCCCATCAGGTCAACAGAGGGGCCCAGGAGGTGGCAGCAGAGAAGAGACTTTTTTTTCCCTTATTCGGGGCGCAGGCAAATAAGCCCATGCGCTGCCCGTGTCAAAGTTCAGGCCGCAGCCACCTACTATGCTTTCCCTGGCAAGTATTGATCGTGAGCGTTTCCGTGAGTCGCCGGTCACTGTGCCTGGAGCACACAAGGCACACACTTTCGGCACAGCACTGTTGATGCTATTGCACGCAAATATGCAGCAGCTCGGTGCCTAAGCCCGCCTGCTGAGAGGCCGCATATATTTGCGTGCGCTCGGTCCCAACTGGTTAAGAACTATATTCAGTGTAAAGAAGAACAAGAAGTCCTGGAGGTGATGGTTTGGCCCCCACAGAGCTCTGATCTCAACATCATAGAGTCTGTCTGGGATTACATGAAGAGACAGAAGAATTTGAGGCAACCTACATCCACAGAAGATCTGTGGTTAGTTCTCCAAGATGTTTCGAAAAACCTACCTGCTGAGTTCCTTCAAAAACTGTGTGCACGTGTACCTATAAGAATTGATGCTGTTTTGAAGGCCTTGTCACTGCAAATATTGATTTGATTTGTATCTTTCATCTGTTCATTTACTTCCCATTTTTTTTAATTGATAAAAATAAACTATTAACACTTCTATTTCTAAAAGCATTCTAATTTACAGCATTTTTCACACCTGCCTAAAACTTTTACACAGTATTATATAATAACTTTACATCGAAACAAGTTTTTAAAAACATGAACACACACTGATAGGATTATTTACGCAAAGCTAATCTCTTTGACATGAATATCTAATAAAACACAGTCATGAATCTCGGCTAGTGTGCAAAACAATCTCCCTAATGCCATGTACACACGACTGGTTTTGCCATTGGAATAAACTCCGAAGGTTTCTCTGACGGAATTCCACTCAAGCGGTCTTGCATACATGCGGTCACACCAAAGTCCGACCGTCCAGAACGCAGTGACGTACAACACGTACGACAGGACTAGAAAAAGAAAGTTCAATAGCCAGTAGCCAATAGCTTCCATCTCGTACTTGCTTCAGAGCATGCATCGTTTTTGGTGCGTCGGAACAGCATACAGACGAGTGGTTTTCCCGATAGGAATTGGTTCCGTCGGAAATATTTAGAACATGTTCCATTTCTAGGTCTGTCAAAAATTAAAAAAAAAAAAAAAAAAGTCAGATGAGGCATACACACACGATCAGAATAGAAAATGAAAAGCTTCCGTCGTACTTTTTCTGTCGGACATTCCGCTCATGTATACGAGGCTTTAGTATTCTGGCAAATCAGAAAAGGTTTGCTGAAAGACTCTGCTCTACATTTTACAGTTGGAAGAGGTTTCAGATACCTCTCGCCCAGTCAACCTTGTGGTATATATGGTCCTAAATTCATTAGGTTATATTTTTTTTAAAAAACAGAAAATACAAGACATCAAAAGAACATTCCACATCTTGTTATGAGCAAGTACAAATAAGTTTAGTTGCAGACAAAAGCGGAGTCTGTTGTCCACTGGTGCTGTATACTGTACTAAGTTACATGTGTTGAGTCAGTGGATAAGGCCTCATTCACACGAGGCGGATCCGCTCAGCAGAGTTCGCCAGCTCAGCAGGAGATCTCTCTGTTGATCTCCGCTGAGCCGGTAGATGACAGGTGCGTCTCTGCTCACTGAGCGGGGAGGGACCTGTCAGAGCACCGCCGATTCCTATGGAGGGATTGGACGAAAATGGACAGCATGTCCGTTTTCATCAGATCTCATCCGATCAGCCAGAATGGATGCGAACGTATCGCCATATGTCTGATTTTAGTGGATCGGATGTCAGCGGACATGGTCATCGCTGACATCCGTCGCTCCATAGACCTGCATGGAGCGTCAGTTCAGGTCCACCTAAAAAACTGACAGGCGGACCTGAACAGTCGTCCGTGTGAAAGGGGCCTTTAAGATGTATGTGTCTTCTTACTGTCAATTTTTTTAGGAAGGGAAACGGGAGGAATACCACAAAGAGATTGAAGGGAGGTGAGCAAGTATATGCCTCATGTGCTTACCTCAAAGAATCCAATAAAAGTGAATAAAAAGTAGGGTATGTCTGAAACCCCAGTCAGGTTTTTTTTTTCCCATGTGTGTCCAATTGGAGATATTTCCTTTCACTTCCTCTTCTGTAAACACGGTAGGAAGAGACAGTGGTGTGTACACCACCAGTAGCATGTACCCATAATACCTTTGTGTGGCCATAAATGATTGTCTAGTCTTTAAAGACCATTTTGTTTCAGGGTACGCTGCTCATCATGGATTCTGCAAGTCTGTCCTGTGGAACGACTCTTCCGACCACCTAGCTTTCCCTTGTTACCTCAAGTTGGGTCTAGTGTCTTTAGTACATTCCAGGGTGAGCTGCAAGTTTAGAATCTTCTTTGCTTTCGGAGCTATGTGTCTACGTGCAGTTAACCAAATTTTCCACCCATGGCCTTAGACTGTCATATCCAATTGTTCCTTAGTTGGCAATCCATAACCTTAGGCACAGGCCCCTTAGGCCATACCACAGTATTGCATGGACCCCACAGAGGTTCGAATGATATCTACTGGCACCTTACTAATGATGTCTGAGAAAATGTTGACTCTCAATGTTATCAACCCATACTCTCAGGACTGTATGCAACAGAGGTTAGAGCCACTGCTGGGCTACAAACCCATCCACAGTTAAACAGACTTTTTGAAGGTCTATATGCTGATCAAGTACAGCAAAAGCCAAATGGCCAGCTTCTGTCGGACCGGCTGCAGTACACACGGGCCAAATTTCGGCCAATTTCTATTCAACCGGCTGATGCTGTCTGACATTCAGCCCATGTGTACCAGGCTTAAGGCTGGCTCTCTGGATAGTGTTAGCCACTTTACTAGGTCCTTTAACGAGGCGTATACTGCAGAAGGTGTATTGGGATGTTAAGTCTAATCTCCCTTGAGCACATACCACTTGGCTGGGTGGTTTTGTATGGAGAGATGTCTTCAAACTCCATTCTTTCTAGATTAACTCTCATCACTTCCATAAAGGAGAACAAAACAGTAATCTGGGGAAAAAGTGTATCCCTTTAAGGAGGACAGACAGTGTCTGGCTGCCTGGAGGACTAAAGCCTAGTACACATGGGCTGAATGTCGGGTGGCATCGGCCAGTTCAATAGAAACTGTCCAACATTCGGCATGTGTGTACTGGAGTCGGTTCGACTGAACAAAGTCTGCCAATCGCCTCCCGATCAGAGCTCTCAGCCAATGGCTGAGAGCGCTGACCGGAGTGTTCTGGTGGGGGGGCATTACCCTGTCAGAACATCATAGAACAGCAGGGGAGATTGCTGTACTAACGTTGGATAGTTAGTACCGTGGCTCTTCCTGAGCTGTCATTTTTTTTTTTTCATTCAGCCTTGCATGGTTGAACGTAAACAAACTATTGGTGTGTACGAGGCTTAAAGAGGAGCTCCAGGCTCCTTCAAAAAAAAAAAAAAAAAAAAAACTTTAGTCAGAAAATTAAAGGAAATATACAGCCAAAACTCATTTGGCTGTACTTCTGTAGATCACAGGAGTGCAGTTTATCCTGCACTCCTGTGACCCTTTTTCAGCCCGCCGTCTGTTGATGTCACAGAGCCGGTCCAGGCTAGGGCAAAATCGTGACAATGGAATCGGGATCCGCCCACATGCCTGGACTGGCACCCGGCTCGGCCTGTCAATGAGCCACTGAGAGCCTGAGTCGGCCGCTCCCGCCCCCTCCACAGCCCAGCACTCCAGTGAGCGCGTGGGGGGGGGGGGCGGTCAGAGCAGAGAGCTGCTGAATGAAAATCAGCAGCTCTCTGCTTGGGGAGCTCTGAGAACCGATCGATCAGGAGTGATAGATCGCTTGGTTCTCAGTCTCAGAGGCACCGGGGGACAGATGCACCTAGGGTAAGTATGATTATTAAATAAAAATTAAAAAAAACATACTTTTCTTTTAAGCTCTGCTAGATCACTTCATGCTGGTCCCTTTTGCAGGTATAGCTATGTAAAACATTAACCACTTTAATACAGGGTACTTTCACTCCCTTTCTGCCCAGGCCAATTTTTTCAGCTTTTAGCGCTGTCGCACTTGGAATGACAATTGTGAGGTCATGCAACACTGCCCACAAATTACATTTTTATTATTTTTTTAAAGCTAGATTAAGCGTTCTTTTGGTGGTATTTAATTACCACTGGGATTTTTTTTAATTTTTTGCTAAACAAATAAAGAAAAGAGAATTGAAAAAAAAAAAACAACACCTCTCTTCTTTTCTGTTGTAAAATTTAGCAAATAAGTAATTTTTCTTCCTGACTGATGTGCACTGATGTGGCTGCACTGATGGACACTGCTAGGCTGCACTGATGAGGTTGCAATGCTGGGCACCGATGACGTGGCACTGATGAGGCTGCACTGATGGGCAATGATAGGCACTAATATGCTGCACTGATGATCAATGCCCTGATTATCAGTGTAAATGCCCCGTCACATCAGGAAAGCTGGTTATCAGCTATCCTGTACTCATATACTGACAGCACTGAGAAAAGGAAATGCCGATAACCGGCATTTGTTTCATATATATATATATATATATATATATATATATATATATATATATATATATATATATATATATATATATATATATATATATATATATATATATATATATATATAACACACACACACACACACACTATCTCACAAAAGTGAGTGTGAGTCACATTTTTGTAAATATTTTATTATATCTTTTCATGTGACAACAATGAAGAAATGACACTTTGCTACAATGTAAAGTAATGAGTGTACAGCTTGTATAACAGTGTAAATTTGTTGTCCCCTTAAAAATAACTCAACACAGCCATTAATGTCTAAACCGCTGGCAACAAAAATGAGTACACCCCTAAGTGAAAATGTCCAAATTGGGCCCAATTAGCCATTTACCCTCCCCGGTGTCATGTGACTCATTATGCCCCGTACACATTTGGCTTGTTCAGCAAGGACTGGCTGAATCTTGATCCATGTATGGGCACCCTGGTTGTACACAAGTCCATACAAGCAGCCTGTCAGGTTTTTCCCAAATGATTAGTGCTGCTGGCTATAGCTGGAAACACTAATGCCCTGTACACACGGTCGGACATTGATCGGACATTCCGACAACAAAATCCATGGATTTTTTCCGACGGATGTTGGCTCAAACTTGTTTTGCATACACACGGTCGCACAAAGTTGTTGGAATTTCCGATCGCCAATAACGCGGTGACGTACACCACGTACGACGAGACTTGAAAAGGCCAGTTCAGAACCAAGCGCGGCACCCTTTGGTCTCCTTTTGCTAATCTCGTGTTAGTAAATGTTTGGTGAGAGACGATTCGTGCTTTTTTAGACTCGTGGTTTTCAGATTGTTTTCTGCTGTTCAGTTTGTGCTTGTGGGTTTGTATCTGCTCTTCAGTGCGTGCAGCGAGTACCATTGACTTGTCATTGTGTTCTTGTTCGTTCGTTACTGTTTTTCAGGTCGCTCTTCACAGGCCTTGCTGTTCTTCAGTGCGTTCTGTTACTTCGTTCTGAGCAGCCGACTGTTTTCTAGCCATGTTGCGTATACGTACTCCTCGTAGAGTTCGTGCTGTGCGGGGGATTAGTGTTGGGGTCCTGACCTTGACACAAGTCCAGTCCATGAACAGGGTGGGGAGGAGTTCATGGACCAAGAATTGGTTGCTTCAGTGTGACCAGTTCTGTCATATGCCTTTGCTCCGTGAGAATAATCCTGATGATTTCAGGAACTTTCTCTGGATGACGGACCCCGTATTTCACTGTTTGTTTGCTTTGCTGACCCCTTATATTAGCAGGCAGGATACCTGCATGAGGCAAGCCATCACTCCGGAGCAGGGGCTCATCGCCACCCTGCGGTACTTGGCGACGGGGAGAAGCCTGCAGGACTTGAAGTTCTCGACAGGCATCTCCCCCCAGGCTCTAGGGATCATTATTCCAGAGACCTGTTCTGCCATCATCCAGGTCCTGCAGAAGGAGTATATTAAGGTAAGATTTTTATCCTTTAATATCACATTTTATTGTATTTAATGTTTGCTAATATATTGTATTTCTGTCCTCATTCCCTAATTACCATGATTGTAATATGCTGTAAATGTCCCCTTTGTCCTCATGCATGCTTGATATTTTTGTAATTATTTTTTTGCTCCTTCATACACATTTGCCTTCACTTACCTCCCCAGCATGCTCTTCTGGCCCTATATTCACCTCATGTAGTCACTTAACAATGTATTTTATCAGCTCCATAGTAGTGCTTTACCCCAAACACCCCTAAAATGTGTTGAAATGTGATTTGTGCTTTAAATTCAGGCAGAGTGCCAGAGGCTTTTGTTGGGGGTCCCTAAATCATTTGGAACCCTCCCTCCCCCCAACTGCTAAGTCAGCTGATACCAATTCTCTATCTATCCTCAATCATCTATCTGCTGACTTTGCCAAACCCATACACACTATACCCATCTCCTTTGTGCTCAGATGTATGGATGAATTCCCCAAAGCATGTAGTGCAAGGGCCTGCCTGTATACTTTCAAATGGTACTGTTTCAAGTTTGGGTATCCTATTATTATCTTGATAGATAATAGCAGAATGTCCAAATATGCTCAAATGTGTACAATGTGTATTTATATCTTTGTATTCTGACACTTCTTACCTGTCCAGTGGGCTGTCAATAGTGTAACTAAGGAGGGGCTGTTCCAAGTAATACACATTATTTAGGCATTCATCTCTCAATGAAGTGGAGAGGGTTACCTGTCCAAGAGTCCCCCCCCTATAATTAATGTTAGAAATGGCCCATGGGGGGGGGGGGGGGGATATGATAGGTGTACCTTATACTTTGGTGTTTAAAAATTCCCATAAATAAATGTTATCTTGATGTTGGCCAAGAATGTTTGTGTCTAATCTGCTTTCCATGTTTATGTGCAAAAAGACTAATTTTTTTTTTCCTCCACAGTTTCCTTCCACGCCACAGGAATGGCAGACTGTGGCCTCCCCCTTTGCCCAGCGGTGGGACTTTCCTAACTGCGGAGGGGCAATTGATGGGAAACACGTCCACATCATCCCACCACCCAACTCAGGGTCGTACTATTATAATTATAAGGGGTTCAATAGTATTGTGATGTTGGCGGTGTTGTCGGCTACTTATGAGTTCCTGTATGTGGACATGGGGAAGAATGTCCGGATGTCAGATGGTGGAGTCATCGCCCAGACGGAGTTCTACAGGCGTCTCCAGAATGGCACTTGCCACCTCCAGAAGACAATGTGGAAGGACTCCCATTCCTCTTTGTTGCTGATGAAGCTTTTGCGCTGGGGGCCATCTTACGCGGCCATTCCTGATGAGGACCCTCACCCCGGACCAGAGGGTTTTTAATTACCGGCTGGCCAGAGCCAGAAGAGTGGTGGAGAACACGTTTGGAATCATGGCCAGCCGGTTCCGCCTATTTCTTACACCCATACATATGGAGGAGTACAAACTGAATCACATTATCCTGGCGTTCTGTGTTCTACACAACTTTTTACGGCAACATTCTGCCAACTATGCTGGCTCAGTTGGGCCGGAATTCAAAATGAATTTACTAAAGGCAAAGACACTTTGCACTACAAGTGCACTTGAAACTGCACTTGTAGTGCAAAGTGTATTTTCCCTTAGGAAATAACCCCCATTGTCACTGAAAACACCAATTAGAGCACCACAAAAGCGTTGGAGCGTTGAGACAATCCACACAATCTTGATTAAGAATCTTTTTAATAACAGCACAATCACATGTGCATTTCCAAAAGGTTTTTAAAACAAACCAACATGTTTGTTGTTTAACTATTTTTGGGGTCACATTAGAAAAAGTAGAAATGTCCATTTAGGATAAAACAGGCATGTGTAAAACCAACAAGAAATACACAATTTTAGAACTTACAAAGTTCACATTTGGTAGAACTTGAAGGCAATATCAGACATGAGTATTTACAAACTGTGTTTGATATTGCGTTCAGATGGGGTGAAGTCACCCCAGGAAAAGCCAAATTTGGAAGACGCACACAAATTTCCAAATGTCAACATGTGCTAGCTGCCATCACGGGGAATCAAGGGACGTGTTTTGGGGGTGCAACCCCTTCCTCACAGCTACTTTATTATTGAGGAAGGGGTTGCACCCCCCAAAACGGTCCATTGATCTCCCGTGATGGCAGATAGCATATGTTGACACACTGTGTGCCTCTTCCAAATTTGGCTTTGCTACAAATTGACATAAAAAAGACAAACAAATTTGGCACAACAAAAACCCAAGGCATTTTGAGGGGTTTTAAACTCTCTCTAAAACATCAATGATGTTCTTCCTTTTTTTGGTGAACATCATTGATACTTTTCACTATGTTTTCCAAGTCTCTATTACACCCCATGATCTCCCCGATCAGGATCTGGGCACTTTCACTGGTGAAAGGATCTGGATCCACAACATCACGATCCCCTAAAAAGATAGAAACAAAAAAACACCATGTATTATAAATATGGCGGCATCCATCTCTTACCTGAGCTTGTGGTCGCAGACACTCACCTGTTGTGGTGACTAGTTCCACCACGTCTTCCTCCTCCTGCTCTGCTGGTCTTCGGTGGATTTCCCCTTCTTCCAGAGGTGGGGGGTCTGTTGTTTCCTCGGATGAGGGGTGTCCTCCTAGTCTTTTCTCCCCTATGTCAAAAAAAAAAAAGGTATACTTAGCACACAGATATTTGATGGCAGAAATAGGAATATGAAACATTGTTTGGAAGTGGGGTTCAATTGTCTGTTTTGGCAGAGTTCCAAGATGTTGCATTTTTCTTGTCCTTTGTCAAGCTTGAATACTTACCTGTCTTGTACAAGCTTCACAGATGGAGACACCCCTATAGTATACACTGGAGCACCTGTGTGGCCCCCCTAATAAAAAGGGTGTTCTTGTGTCCCACACTAGTGCTCCAGCGTCCAGATGTGTAAACTGCTGCTGAGTGTCCTCTCCTTACACAGAATGTAGTTGGCATTTCATTCTAGTAACAAACCCATCTACACAACCCAATTCTTTTCACACAAGTAGGCCCTAAAAAATGCTGGCAAATGCATATGGCCAAACGAACTATGTTTGATACGAATGAATAATGTGCCCATGAACATGAAAGTTGCCTTTTGAAACTGGATAAAAGCACATGGAGCAGCACGAACGTAATAAACATAAAGAATAGGAACACAGCACAACTACTTACTTTTTTGCAGCACTCTCCGGATCTTTCTGTACTGCTCATGCTCTCTTAATTTGAGGTCCGACCACCGTTTCCTGAGCTGATCTTTCGATCGTCGTACCCTGAAATTCCGGTGCAGACTCTTGACCACTTTCGCCATGATCTTGGCCTTTCTGACATTGGGGTTGGGGTAAGGCCCATACTTCCCGTCATAGTCGGCCTTCTTCAGGATGTCGACCATCTCCAACATCTTCCCAAAGGACATATTTCATTCCTTAAATCTTCTCCTTCTGGATCCAGACGTTTCTGCCTCCGGGCTTTCCTCCCCCTCCTCCTCGTTGCTATAATTAGCACACACCTGCTGTGTCTCCGCCATGTGCTCCTCCCCCACTGCGCCAAACGAAAAGGGGCGGGGAATAGACTAGAAAGAACGTCAGGGGTGGGCGGAGTTACATGCATGCGCAGTGTGTATAAAGCGTAACACGCGTGCGTAGTACGTATGATGTAAACTTGGGCCTATACTGCTTCTAGATTGAGGCCTATATTGTAACAAGATTAGGAGAGTTTTGCCTGACATTAGGGTTTGTCTCGTGTTGTCTCTTGCAGATAAAATGGATGGCTTCAATGACCACAACTTCCTCCCCCTGTTCATAGACAAGTACAGGGAGCTGCCCTGTCTGTGGCAGGTGAAACATCCACATTACATTAATAAACAAAAGAGGCAGGCAGCGCTGGAGAAACTGCTGGAGTTGGTGACGCCAGTGGTCCCCACAGCAACCATCCCCTATTTAAAAAACAAAATTGGTGGCCTGAGGAGCACTTATCTAAGGGAGCGCAAGAAGGTCACGGATTCCCAGAGATCCGGAGCTGCAGCAGATGACATTTATGTCCCCAGACTGTGGTACTATGAGAGACTGCGATTTCCGTCAGACCAGACTGGAGTCAGGGAATCCCTCTCCACTCTTCCAACGAACCCCAGCTGAGGCTTCCGATGTCCAACCTGGGACTTCCAGCCAGGAAGAAGTGGAGGAGCCCAGATGGAGTTGGGTATAGCATTGTTCTACAGATTTCTGGTCAATAAATAAATGATGTTTACTAGATGTTATTATTGATCACTAATTGCTGATTTAAGAACGTGTTTTAAATATCAATAGACAGTAGTGGCCAAAAATAATTGGGACAAGAATGAAAAATGCTGGGCTCAGAAGGATAGTCTATTATATTTGTTAACATTCAATTTGCAACAATCATGAGGTGAAAATTGTGTTTGATTGATGAAGAAAAAACTAAAACTATGTCCCTTTTTCATACACAGGAAGACCTCTGTGACGAGGCTGTGGAATGTGGCACACAGGAGGAGGCTGTGGAATGTGGCAGCCAGGAGGCGGGGGTTAGTGGCAGCCAGGAGGAGGCGGGGCTAAGTAGCAGCCAGGAGAAGCCTGGGACCAGTCGCAGCCTGACAGAATGGCAGGTTCCTCCCCTCCGCCTTCCATACAAAAGACAGAGGAAGGGGACTCACATGCAGGATTTAGCGCTCAGGCTCATTCAGGAGGCTTCTGCATCCCTCAGAGCCTTACCCACTCCTGAAGAGGCCTTTGCCTGCATGGCTGCCACCAAACTGAAGGGCATGCAGGAGGGTCAACGCCTCATAGTCCTAACTAAGGGGGTGAGTGGTGAAACCACACCCAATACCGAGGTGATTGAGTTGGACAATCCTCCTCCTCCTCCTGCCACAACTCCACCACCACAGCCACAGCGTAGAAGGAAGCGTGGAAGGAAGACCAGAGAGTGATGGCCCTGGGATCAGTCTGGGCTGACAAAAGATGCAGTCTCTTGTATGACCACAGCCTGGGGACATGTATGTCATCTGCTGCTTTCAGGATCTCTGGGACTTCTGGACCAGACTGCACTACCTTAGATAAGGACTCCTCAGGCCACCAATTTTGCCTGGAAATAATTGATGTGTGCCCTGGGGGCCAAAGGCTTCACCAATTTCAGCTGTTTCTCCAGTGTTGCCTCCCTCTTTGTTTGGTTCTGAGCCCTTAATAAAGGAATTTTTGTTTCAATTATACTTGCCTATGTGCGTTTTCCTTCAAAAAGGACAGTTTGTTTGTGAGGAGGCAGGTACATTTCAAAAATACAATGTGAAATTAACAAGAGAAACCAACAGCAAGCAATCTCCTTGAGATTAAATAATACAAGATAATAATGGTGTTGTGGTAACTTGACACACAAAACACACACAAAAATATTATAAAAAAACATCAGCCTTGAAAAAAAAAAAAAAAAAAAAAACACAAAAAAAAATGCCTTGACCAAAAAAAAAAAAAAAAAAAAAAAGAAATATTTAAAAACCAACAAAAAAAACTTGGTCAGATGTGACAAATTTAAATATATTGAAGGAATCACAATAAATAATAAAGAAAGAAGTTTGTGAGAAGTCTGTGTGAGTATGAGCAGCAAAACTACTTCATTCTACACACGGTCGGAATTGACGCGATCGGATTTTGTTGTCGGAAAATTTTATAGCCTGCACTTAAACTTTGTGTGTCAGAAAATCCGATGCAAAAAGTCCGATGGAGCCCACACACGGTCGGAATGTCCGACAACACGCTCCGATCGGACATTTTCCATCGGAAAATCCGACCCTGTGTACAGGGCATTAGTGTTACAAGGTCTTATATGTGAATGGGGAGCAGGTGTGTTAAATTTGGTGTTATCACTCTCACTCTCTCATACTGGTCATTGGAAGTTCAACAGGGCACCTCATGGCAAAGAACTTTGAGGATCTGAAAAAAAGAATTGTTGCGCTACATTAAGATAGCCTAGGCTATAAGAAGATTGCCAAGACCCTGAAACTGAGCTGTAGCACAGTGGCCAAGACCATACAGCGGTTTAACAGGACAGATTCCACTCAGAACAGGCCTCGCCATGGTCGACCAAAGATGATAAGTGCAGGTGCCCAGCGTCATATCCAGAGGTTGTCTTTGGGAAATAGATGTATGAGTGTGGCCAGCATTGCTGCAGAGCTTGAAGGGGTGAGGGGTCAGCCTGTCAGTGCTCAGACCATACGACGCACACTGCACCAAATTGGTCTGCATGGCTGTTGTCCCAGAAGAAAGCCTCTTCTAAAGACGATGCACAAGAAAGCCCACAAACAGTTTGCTAAAGACAAGCCGACTAAGGACATGGTTTACTGGAACCATGTTCTGTGGTCTGATGAGACCAAGATAAACTTATTTAGTCCAGATTATGTCAAGCGTATGGCGGCAACCAGGTGAGGAGTACAAAGACAAGTGTGTCTTGCCTACAGTCAAGCATGGTAGTGGGAGTGTCATGGTCTGGGGCTGCATGAGTGCTGCCGGCACTGGGAAGCTACAGTTCATTGAGGGAACAATGAATGCCAACATGTACTGTGACATACTAAAGCAGAGCATGATCCCCTTCCTTTAGAGACTGGGCCGCAGAGCAGTATTCCAACATGATAGATACCCCAAACACACCTCCAAGACGACCACTGCCTTGCTAAAGAAGCTGAGGGTAAAGTTGATGGACTGGCCAAGCATGTCTTGAGCATTTGTGGGGCATCCTGAAACAGAAGGTGGAGGAGCGCAAGGTCTCTAACATCCACCAGCTCTGTGATGTCGTCATGGAGGAGTGGAGGAGGCCTCCAGTGGCAGCCTGTGAAGCTCTAGTGAATTCCATGCCCAAGAGGGACAAGGCAGTGCTGGAAAATGGTGGCCACACAAAATATTGACACTTTGGACATTTTCATTTAGGGGTGTACTCACTTTTGTTGCCAGCGGTTTTGATATTAATAACTGTGTGTTGAGTTATTTTGAGGGGACAACAAATTGACACAGTTATATAAGCTGTACACTCACTACAAGGGCCACCCTACCATGGGACTCAGTGGGCCCATGGTCCCAGGCGGCATGTTAAGAGGGGTGGCAGTCGGCAGTGACAAGTTGTACCTGTACATCACCCGTGCCAGCCAGAGGCGTACTAAGTGGGGGGCGGGCCGTCCCAGGTACCACACACTGGGGAGGTGTCAGACGGGCACCCCCCTCCGCGATTGAAGCGGTGGCAGCACCGCGGGTTTAGGCAGCGGCGCAGTGACAGGCACAGGCAGGGAGAGGCGAGCTATAGTTGTGATGCAATGGGGAGGGGGTGTGCAGGGGGGGTGCAGGGTGACACTGCTGCACCTACCATCCCCTCCTCTCCTGGCCGAGGGCTCAGCCGAGCAGAGTGAAGCTGCCTCCCCCTCCTCTCCGTTTATGTGTAAACAGGGGGAGGGGATCTGCTGAGCATGTGCCGCCGCACTGATCTGAGGTACTGAATGGGGGGGCCAGCACTGAACGGGGGGCTACACTGAAAGGGGGTCTGCACTAAAAGGGGGCTACACTGAAGGGGGGTCTGCACTGAACGGGGGCTACACACTGAACAGGGGCTACACTGAATGGTAGGGGCTGCACTGAAGTGGTTGTCTGCCCCCCCCGGTGGGTGGGGGGATAGGCACGGGGGGGGGGGAAAAAAAAAAAAACAGGTGAATAATGTTTTAGGATATTTTATATTTGGAGTGTTGTGCACATGAGTTTGGAATGTTTTATAGTTGATGGAAATTACTGTATAACACTGTGTAATGAATAAAGATTATTTAAAAAAAAAAAAAAAAAAGAAGTGGTTGTCTGCACTCAGGGCCGGCCCTACCATGGCACCCAATGGTACCATTGTCCCAGGCGGCACTTTCAGGGGGGCGGCAAATTGCCGCCCGCCAGCCAGCAGGTGATGTCGTGGCAAGTGACAATCTGCAACGTGTGGCAGGTGACGTTGTAGCAAGTGACAATCCGCAACATGTGGCATTGTGGCAAGTGACAATCTACAACGTGTGGCAGGTGGCATCGTGGCAAGTGACAATTCGCAATGTGTGACGTTGTGACAAGTGACAATCCGCAATGTGTGGCAGGTGACATCATGGCAAGTGACAATCCGCAACAGGTGGCAAGTGTCAATCCACAATGTGTGACAACGTGGCAAGTGACAATCCACAATGTGTGGCAGGTGACGTTGTGGCGAGTGACAATCCGCATCTGGTGACAGGTGACGCAGCAAGTGACAATCCGCATCTGAAGGCAGGTGACGTTGGCAAGTGACTTGCTCAGAGCTCCCACTGATTCTGCATTACGGTGAGTTGAACTATTTTATTCTATATAACAATGTAATAATAGAAATATTGCACTTCAATAATTTTTTTTTTTGCAATACGGTGTTTCTAACTGGGGTGGATGGGACTGACTGGAAGAGGAGAGAGATCTCTGTTCCTAATCACTAGCAACGGCAGATCTGTCTTTCCTCCCCTGTCAGAATGGGGATCTGTCTGTTTACATTGACAGATCCCCGTTCTGGCTCTCTATGGAGCGATCGCGGGAGGCCGGCTGACATTGCGGCCGCCGGCCATGCACAGGTCCTTTTATACTACTATATACATGTATAGAGCCATGACAGGTCCTCTTTATACTCCTACATACATGTATAGTGCCACCACAGGTCCTCTTTATACTCCTATACATGTATAGAGCCTAGACAGGTTCTCTTTCTACCCCTATATACATATATAGAGCCATGACAGATCCTCTTTATACATGTATAGAGCCATGACAGGTCCTCTCTATACTTTTATATACACGTATAATGCCATGACCGGTCCTCTTTATACTCCGATACATAAATAGAGCCATGACAGGTCCTCTTTATATTCCTACATACATGTATTGAGCCATGACACGTCCTTTTACACTCCTATACACATGTATAGAGCCATGACAAGTCCTCTTTATACTCCTACATACATGTATAGTGCCATGACAGGTCCTCTTTATACTTCTATATACATGTATAATGCCATGACCGGTCCTCTTTATACCCCTATACATGAATAGAGCCATGACAGGTCCTTTTTATATAGCCATGACAGGTCCTCTTTATATTCCTACATGCATGTATTGATCCATGACACGTCCTTTTACACTCCTATACACTTAAACACCCATATACACATATAGTGCCATGACAGGTCCTCTTTATACTCTTATACATGTATAGTGCCAGGACAGGTCCTCTTTATACTTCTATACATGAATAGAGCCATAACAGGTCCTTTTTATACTCCTATACATGTAAACAACCATAACAGGTCCTCTTTATACTCCTATATACATGTATAGAGCCATGACAGGTCCACTTTAGTCATCATGATATAAAATAATGGATGTGGGGGCATTTTGGTGGGCGTGATTTTTTTTTTGGGGGGGGGGGGCATGCATTTCATTCTTGGTACCAGGCAGCACAGTGTCTTGGGCCCGCCCTGCTCACTACTTTACATTGTACGAAAGTGTCATTTCATCAGTGCTGTCACATGAAAAGATATAATAAAATATTTCCAAAAATGTGAGGGGTGTACTCACTTTTGTGAGATTCTGTATATATTGTGGGAGATTAGCTTGTGGGGATCACCTTTTCTCGAAAGGTCAGCGTGCAGGCAGTTTCTTTAAAATCTGGTTTGGTTTGCAAAGTCATAAAATTGAACAAAAACAGTAAAGCAAATCCTTGCCGTCCGGCATTAAACTAAACAGTAGTGGCATCCCAACTGGTGCACATACATGATTGGATGAACCCAAATCCAGCCAATGCCTGTACAGCCACGGAAGGGGCTATCACATCTTCCCTTGAAACTTTACATAACATAATTTATAGAGGCCAGGTCCCTGACCGCCCTGGAACCTCTCTACTCTCAGTCTCCCTTTCACTGTTTAAATATATTACCACAAAAATATCAAAACATTCCTGGCTGAAATCCCCTAATAACCCCTTGTGGTTTAATCCCAATCTGCAAGAATTATACTCTTTTCCAGATGACAACCGCTGGTATTCAAAAGGGGGTTAAATATCTGTGTCATTTATATACTACACAGGGCTTTAAAACTTTCTCTCAGTTGAGCAGAGACTTTGACTTACCAAGATCACACTTATTTTATTATTATCAGCTCAGACGTGCTCAATTTGGTACCTTAGATCAGTGTTTCTCAACTCCAGTCCTCAAGGCGCCCCAACAGGTCATGTTTTCATGATTTCCCTCAGATGAAACAGCTGTGGTAATTACTAAGGCAGTGAAACTGATCAAATAACCTGTGCAAAATAATGGAAAGCCTGAATACATGACCTGTTGGGGCGCCTTGAGGACTGGAGTTGAGAAACACAGCCTTAGATGATATCACTGATCTGCCTCCACTGGAAAGACTACTTAGGCAACCAGAACCCTCTAAATTATTATCCACTTACTATGCAGCCTTAATGACTGACTTTAACCCTAGGTTCCACAAAGCACAAGAGAAATGGGATTCATTGGATATCTCCATGGTAAATGAGGATTGGTCAGAATTTAGTGACACATATAAAACCTCTGTCATTTCCTGCCGAGACCGTATCATACAAGTTAAAATCTTTCACCAGACCCCCCTTACCCCGGCCAGACTGCATAAAATGGGTCTCCTACCATTAGTCTGTTTCCGAGGCTGTGGCCAAGAGGCAGACTTCTTACATTGCTTTTGGTCATGCCCGATAATTAGTGACTTCTGGGAGGAAGTGGGTGCTTTTATTTCGACTGTACTGGGCCTTCCTAACATAATTCACCCCAAGAACTACCTGTTGGGAGTATTTGGAGATTTACACATATCATCACATGCCAAGAGATTGCTCCGTATACTTTATTTTTATGTAAAAAAATCTATTCTACTGTCCTGGAAAGGTGCTCAGACCTCCTTGAAGTCCCTATGGCTAAAACTTATCAATGACTCCATTCCATTATACAAATTAACCTTTGAAATTCGAAAACGGAATAAAACCTTTCATAAAAGTTGGGGTAAATGGTTGGCTAGTCCGCTAACTCTCTCTCAAAATTGAATACAATTGATCATTGATGGGCCGTGCCACAGGGTCCTTCAATACAAGGTCCTTTAATATGGTTATGTCGTGCAAAAGTGCCTATATCTGATTGTTATTATTACCAATATTTCAGACCTTTTAAAATGACTTGCCTGCAATGTCTTGTGTGATCTAATTACAGATTGGATACCACTTTTGTATGCTTAATGGATCAAATACTCGTGTGTGTTTTGTTTTTTTTATATTTTTATTTGTGACTGTTTTGTGTTTGTTGGTTTGTGCCGAACCTAAAATCAATAAAAATATCTTTAAAAAAAAAAAACGAAACAGTAGACTGCTCTCTATACAGTGCGGGGCTGTTCCCCGTCACCCACAAAACATGAGGTAAAGCAAACCTTTTTAAATCCAAACAAACAGAGCTCCTCTCTCTCCCTTCTTAATTTTAAGGCCAGAGCCCTGCTGTGCTCTCTTCCTGGTCATTTAAAGTCCACCTGAGCATGGACTCAAGTGGACCACAACACCTGGACCGGGACCAAGCCTGTCACAGAGGCTGGAAAAAATCCGGGCCAGATTCCGGTTCTGTCTCTTACAATAGAACGAATGCGAGGTGAAATATACCTAATATTTATGACCTCATTTTGCATACCTTCACATATCCTCCCCCCTCTGCTCAAGCCCCTGCGGCTGAGCAATTGTCCCAAGCATACAGTGCATGCGGAAGAGGGCATGTGCATTGTTTTGGAGCTTGCCTGGCCTATGCTCTACTGTAAATTTAAAGGGCTGTAAAGCTAGGAACCATCTTGTCACGCGGCCAATTTTTTTCCCCATTGTCACACATCCACTTTAGGGGAGCATGGTCGGTGACCAGCTTAAATGACCTCCCCAACAAGTAATACTTCAGGGAGTCTAAGGCCCATTTTATAGCGAGACACGCCTTTTCGACAATGGAATAGTTTTTTTCATGCTTGTTCAGTTTCCAGCTCAGGTATACAACCCGGTGCTCCTCACCATCTCTGCTCTGGGATAGTACAGCCCCCAGCCCACCTCAGAGGCGTCCATCTGTAACGCAAACTCCTTTGTGAAGTCCGGGATCACTAGCACCAGTAGTACACAAAGGGCCTGCTTTAAATTTTGCAACGCCTCCTCGGCTTCAGGATTCCATTTAACCATGACTGACCCTCTACCCTTTGTCAGGTCTGTCAGAGGGGCGGCAATGGTGGCAAAGTTAGGTATAAACCGTCTGTAATACCCCGTAATGCCAAGGAAGGGGCCATTTTTGAATTGCCTCAACCTTATTGGTCTGAGTTACATAGTTACATAGTAGGTGAGGTTGAAAAAAGACACAAGTCCATCAAGTCCAACCTATGTGTGTGATTATGTGTCAGTATTACATTACATATCCCTGTATATTGCGGTCATTCAGGTGATTATCTAATAGTTTCTTGAAGCTATCAATGCTCCCCGCTGAGACCACCGCCTGTGGAAGGGAATTCCACATCCTTGCCGCTCTTACAGTAAAGAACCCTCTACGTAGTTTAAGGTTAAACCTCTTTTCTTCTAATTTTAATGAGTGGCCACGAGTCTTATTAAACTCTCTTCTGCGAAAAAGTTTTATCCCTATTGTGGGGTCACCAGTACAGTATTTGTAAATTGAAATCATATCCCCTCTCAAGCGTCTCTTCTCCAGAGAGAATAAGTTCAGTGCTCGCAACCTTTCCTCATAACTAAGATCCTCCAGACCCTTTATTAGCTTTGTTGCCCTTCTTTGTACTCGCTCCATTTCCAGTACGTCCCTCCTGAGGACTGGTGCCCAGAACTGGACAGCATACTCCAGGTGCGGGCGGACCAGAGTCTTGTAGAGCGGGAGAATTATCGTTTTATCTCTGCAGTTGATCCCCCTTTTAATGCATGCCAATATTCTGTTTGCTTTATTAGCAGCAGCTTGGCATTGCATGCCATTGCTGAGCCTATCATCCACTAGGACCCCCAAGTCCTTTTCCATCCTAGATTCCCCCAGAGGTTCTCCCCCCAGTGTATAGATTGCATTCATATTTTTGCCACCCAAATGCATTATTTTACATTTTTCTACATTGAACCTCATTTGCCATGTAGTCGCCCACCCCATTAATTTGTTCAGGTCTTTTTGCAAGAATTCCACATCCTGCGGAGAAGTTATTGCCCTGCTTAGCTTAGTATCGTCTGCAAATACAGAGATTGAACTGTTTATCCCATCCTCCAGGTCGTTTATGAACAAATTAAATAGGACTGGTCCCAGCACAGAACCCTGGGGGACCCCACTACCCACCCCTGACCATTCTGAGTACTCCCCATTTATCACCACCCTCTGAACACGCCCTTGTAGCCAGTTTTCAATCTATGTACTCACCCTATGGTCCATGCCAACGCACCTTATTTTGTACAGTAAACGTTTATGGGGAACTGTGTCAAATGCTTTTGCAAAATCCAGATACACCACGTCTACGGGCCTTCCTTTATCTAGATGGCAACTCACCTCCTCATAGAAGGTTAATAGATTGGTTTGGCAAGAACGATTCTTCATGAATCCATGCTGATTACTGCTAATGATATCATTCTTATTACTAAAATCTTGTATATAGTCCCTTATCATCCCCTCCAAGAGTTTACATACTATTGATGTTAGGCTAACTGGTCTGTAATTCCCAGGGATGTTTTTTGGGCCCTTTTTAAATATTGGTGCTACATTGGCTTTTCTCCAATCAGCTGGTACCATTCCAGTCAATAGACTGTCTGTAAAAATTAGGAACAACGGTCTGGCAATCACCTGACTGAGTTCCCTAAGTACCCTCGGATGCAAGCCATCTGGTCCCGGTGATTTATTAATGTTAAGTTTCTCAAGTCTAATTTTAATTCCGTCCTCTGTTAACCATGTAAGTGCTTCCTGTGTTGTGTCATGAGGATAAACACTGCAGTTTTGGTTACTGAAGCCCCCCGATTCACTCGTGAAGACTGAGGAGAAGAATAAATTCAATACCTCTGCCATCTCCCCATCCTTTGTAACCAGATGTCCTTCCTCATTCTTTATGGGGCCAATATGGTCTGTCCTCCCTTTTTTACTGTTTACATACTTAAAGAATTTCTTGGGATTTTTTTTGCTCTCCTCCGCTATGTGTCTTTCATGTTCTATCTTAGCCATCCTAATTGCACCCTTACATTTCTTATTGCATTCTTTATAAATTCTGAATGCTGTGGATGATCCCTCAACCTTGTATTTTTTGAAGGCCTTCTCCTTTGCTTTTATATGCATTTTTACATTGGAGTTAAGCCATCCAGGATGTTTGTTCGCTCTTTTAAATTTATTACCCAATGGGATACATTGGCTAATGCCCTTATTTAATATGCTCTTAAAGCAAACCCATCTCTCCTCCGTATTCTTTGTTCCTAATATTTTATCCCAATTTATGCCTTTTAGCAAGGTTTGTAGTTTAGGGAAGTTGGCTCTTTTGAAATTCAGTGTCTTTGTGTTCCCTTCATGTCTCATATTTGTGTGATTTATACTGAAACTAATTGACCTGTGATCGCTGTTACCTAAATTGCCCCGTATTTCCACATCTGTTATCAGGTCTGTATTGTTGGTAATCAGTAGATCTAGTAATGTTTTATTTCTAGTTGGTGCGTCTACCATCTGACCCATAAAATTGTCCTGCAAGACATTAAGGAACTGGCGAGCCTTAAATGAATGCGCGGTTCCCTCCGCCCAGTCTATGTCTGGATAATTAAAATCCCCCATTATGATAACACTTCCCATCCTTGCTGCTAATCCAATTTGTGATAGGAGATCCGTCTCCACTTCCTCCCTCAGGTTAGGGGGCCTATAGCATACTCCCAGTATTATTTTCCCCTTAGCTTCATCCCTTTGGAGCTCTACCCATAAGGATTCCACCTCCTCTCTAGCTCCCTCAGTGATGTCATCTCTCACATTCGCTTATACATTATTCTTGATATATAGGCATACCCCTCCCCCTTTTTTACCCTCTCTATCCTTGCGGTATAGGGTATACCCTTGAATGTTTGCCAGCCAATCATGAGAGCTGTTGAACCAGGTCTCTGAAATTCCCACAAAATCCAAATCCTCCTTGTACAACAGTATCTCTAGTTCACCCATCTTGTCCGCCAGGCTCCTGGCATTGGTGAACATGCCACATAGTTTAGACCGGTCGCATATTGTCCTCGTATTGGGTGTTTCAAGATTGCAACTTGGACTTGCTACTATACTCACCTTGTGTTTTTGTGCTTTGGTTAACCTACCACTAATGCCCCCAATACTACCCTCTGGACTATCTTCCACGCTGGCTATCACTGTCTCTGGACCCTCCCCCCCATCGCCTAGTTTAAAAACCCCTCTAACTTTTTGGCCATCTTCATTCCCAGCAGATCTGCACCCTCCTCATTTAGGTGCAGTCCGTCCCTTCTATAGTACCGGTTACCGACTGAGAAGTCGGCCCAGTCCTCCAGGAACCCAAACCCCTCCTTACTACACCAGCTCTTCAGCCACTTGTTTACTTCCCTAATCTCCCTCTGCCTCTCTGGTGTGGCTCGATGTACCGGTAGTATTCCTGAGAACACTACCTTGGAGGTCCTTTTCCTCAAATTTAGCTCCTAAGTCCCTAAAATCGTTCTTTAGGACACTCCATCTGCCTCTGACTTTGTCATTGGTGCCAACGTGCACCATGACAGCCGGGTCTTCCCCAGCCCCTCCCAGTAATCTGTCCACAAGATCCGTGATGTGCCGAACCCGAGCGCCCGGTAGACAACATACTGTTCGGCGCTTCAGGTCTTGGTTACAGATAGCCCTCTCTGTCCTTCTAAGAATTGAGTCCCCTACCACCAGAATCTGTCTTTCCTTTCCCTTTGCTGCCCCCCCACTCTCACTGGAGGAGTTCTTCCCCTGGCAGCTAGGGGAGTCCCTCATCTCCAGCAGTGCTGGTCCCTGACTGGTTTCACCAATGTCACTCAATGGAGCGTACTTATTGGGATGCTCCAGTCCTGGATCGGCCTCCCTGGCACTTCCCCCTCTACCCCTCCTGACTGTCACCCATCTACTCTTTGCTAGTGCCTGCACCTCTTTGTCTCCACCCGCCTCTGTGCTGGCCCCTGCCAGCACCTGCCGTGTACGTTCCTGGCTCTCCTTTAGTATGGAGGGACTTCTCAGTGCTGACAGTTGCTTCCCCAGATTCAGAACCTGGGCTTCCAGGGAAACAATGTGCTTACATTTTGCACAGCAGTATTCGCCCTCGATCGGATGATCAAGGAACGCATACATGCGGCAAGATGTACAAAGAGTCATCTTGATCAGTCCCCGGCCAATAACGTACCCAAAGTATTTGGCCTCCTCCAGGCCTATGGCACACTTTTTTGGGTTGGCTGTGAGACCTGCTTCCACCACTGCTTGTACTCGGGGCAGGTGCGATTCCCAATCTGGGCTGTGGATGACCACATCGTCCAATTAAGCAGCTGCATACGGGCGATGTGGTCTCAAAGCTTTGTCCATCATTCGCTGGAACGATGCAGGGGCTCCATGGAGACCAAAAGGCATCCGCTTGTACTGAAACGAGCACTCAAGAGTGGAAAAGGCAGTCTTCTCCTTGGCCGATTCAGTTAGCAGTATTTGCCAATAGCCTTTCGTTAGGTCTAGGGTTGTTATGTAGCGAGCCTGTCCCAACCTGTCCGCTAGTTCGTCGACCCGAGGCTATGCAGCAAACTTAGACACACTGTTGAGTTTCCTAAAGTTGTTACAAAACCTGATAGTGCCATCAGGTTTTAGGACCAGCACTATGGGGCTCAACCACTCACTGTGGGACTCTTCTATTACGTTCAACTCCAACATATTTTTGATTTCCTTCGCTACTGCCTCTCGTCTGGCCTCTGGGATTCTATATGGTTTTACATTTCCGCAAACCCCGGGTTCCGTCACTATGTCATGCTGGATCACGTTGGTCAGTCTGGGTAAGGGGGAGAAAAAGCCTCTATTTTTGTACACAAACATGCTAACGTCGGACGGGGAATCCGTTATGGTAACGTCAGGTGTCACCACCGGTTCCCGGTCTGCGAGCAGTAAAGTCTCTTTGTCCTTCCAGGGCTTTAAGAGATTCACATGATAATGATAAATTTGGTGTGGTTTCCTTTTCCCTGGCTGGTAGACTTTGTAGTTTACCTCCCCCACCCTTTCGACAACCTCAAAGGGACCCTGCCACTTGCCTAGGAACTTACTTTCCACCGTGGGCACCAGTACCAACACTCTGTCCCCAGGGCTGAAAGTACGGACCTTGGCACCCCGATCATAGACCCTCCTCTGGACCTCCTGGGCTCGCTCCATATGTTCTCATACCAGGGGCAGGACAGCTGCGATTCATTCCTGCATCAAGGAGACATGCTCTATGATGCTTCTATATAGGGTAGCCTCTCCTTCCCACGTTTCTTTGGCGACATCTAGCAGCCCCTTGGGATGTCTACCATACAAGAGCTCAAAGGGGGCATAGCCTGTGGATGACTGCGGAACCTCACGTATGGCAAATATGAGGAGGAAGGTAGCAAAAAATCCCAGTTTCTCCCATCTTTGTCGACCACCTTTTTCAGCATACTTTTCAAAGTTTTATTAAATCTTTCGACAAGACCATCCGTTTGGGGGTGGTAGACAGAGGTATGGAGATGGGAGATTTTGTATAACTTACACAGCTCTTCGGTAACCCTGGACATAAATGGGGTCCCCTGATCGGTTAAGATCTTTTTTGGGATCCCCATTCGACTAAACACCTGGACTAGCTCCTTGGCGATAGCCTTAGCCGAGGTGTTACGCAAGGGAATGGCCTCAGGATAGCGCGTCGCATAGTCCAGGATTACCAAAATATGCTGGTTACCCCGGGCAGACTTCACTACCGGACCCACCAGGTCCATGCCAATCCTCTCAAACGGCACCTCGGTTATTGGTAGAGGAACAAGGGGACTGCGAAAACGTGGTGATGGTGCTGACATTTAGCACTCGGGGCACGATTCACAGTACTCCCCGACATCTGCATACAACCCGGGCCAGAAAAAACTCAGGCGATTCTCTCCCTGGTCTTTTCGATTCCGAGATTCCCCCCATTACATGACCATGGGCCAGGTCTAGCACCACCCTACGGTCGGATTTGGGAACCAGCAGCTGTTCTACCTCGTCCTCTCCCCGTTTTACCACCCGATACAGTAAGTGGTTTTTAAGGGCCATGTAGGGGAGAGACATCCCCCAGTTAGGATCCACCGGTTCACCATCCACCATCTTAACCTTTTCTCTGGCTCTCATGAGGGTGGCATCTTGGAGTTGCTCGGTACAGAAATCCTCTCTCCTGAACTCTAAGTTGGGTACCACATTCTGGCTACTCATTGTCAGGGTCAGAGGTGTCCTCCTGTTCGTTACCCTAGGGCTGGGAGCTGGCTTCCAGGTCCTCCGGCTCCCCAGCCATGACAGGGAAAGGAAGAGGATCTCCGGCTTCCTCAATCCCACCAACAGCATCCCCTTCCCTTTGGCAAAAAGGGTCTGGTGAGAGTTCCCGTGCTTCCCCAGCAGGGGGAGCTCTATCTACCAGCCTCCCTTTGCTCTCCCATAATTTCCAGAAATGGGGAAAATCTCTCCCCACTAAAGCTTCATGAAGCAGCGAAGGTACCACCCCCACTGAATGTGTTACACTGCCCCAGGGGGTATAAACCTCAACCACCGCTGTCTGGTAGTCCCGAGTGTCCCCATGGATGCAAATTACCCCAATAGTACTGGAGTGTAAACCCAATCATTACTGACTAGGGTCACCACACTACCAGAGTCTAGCAGGGCTGTGAGTGGCTTCGTATCCACTGAAATAACACACATTTGTTTTTCAATGCGAATCTGACATGATGCAGTACATGCGACCCGTGCAAACAGAGATATGCGTCTTTTCATATAAGCATAATCACATTGCATAGGTTCATCATTTATAGGACAGTTTGCAGCAATATGCCCTAATGCATGGCAACAAAAATACCATATATGCTCTACCCCCAGTCCTCTTAATGGTGCCAAAGACCTTCCTGGCTTCTTTGGCCAGTCTCCAGGTCTAGGACGCACAGTCTCATCAGCTGTAACAACAGTCCTATCTAACTTCCCCATGCTCTTGAACCCCGAAACAGTCATACCAGAACCGCTGGGTGATCTTGCACCTCTAGACACACCGAAGTGGGGCGTAGACGGGTTCACCAAGTCCTCAGTAGCAATGTACCTCTCCACTAGGTCCACCAATTGGGTTGCAGTTTTGGGATCCACCTGTCCAACCCACTTCCTCGGAGCAGCTGGGAGCGCACGCAAGTACCTGTCCATTACCACACACTCCACGATCTGAGGGCCTGTCAGTCTCCGGCTGCAACCACTTCCTGGTGAGGTGGACCAGGTAGAACATTTGAGGAAAAGGCGGCTGGTTGCTGGAGTCGGTCCATTGATGCACGTGCTGGGCCCGGACTGCCATAGTGACACCCAAGCGTGCGAGTATCTCTGTCTTTAGAGTCTCATAGTCCTGGGCCTTATCCAGTTCCAGATCAAAATAGGTCTTTTGAGGTTCTCCTGTCAGAAATGGGGCCAACAGACCCGCCCACTGTCCTTTTGGCCATCCTTCGCGGACAGAAACTCTCCCAAAAGGTATGCCTCTACATCATCGGCAGGTGTCATTTTCTGTAGGTGGTAGGAGGCACATTCCATCTTTGGATCCACTGGCACAGGAGGTGCGGACCCCTTTTTCAGTTCCACTAGAGCCTCTGCGAACTGCTGGTTCATCTCCTGCTGGGCCGCCTGTTGTGCTGCAGCGGCCTCTGCGACTTAGCGGTGCATATCCTGCTGGGCCACCTGTTGTGCTTCAGCGACCTCTGCAACTTGGCGGTTTGTTTCCCACTGAGCTGCATTGGACTGTAACTGGGCCTTTATCATTTCCTCCATTCTCCTGCATTCTCCACCACTTGTGGGAGATTAGCTCGTGGGGATCACCTTTTCTCGAAATGAAGGTCAGCGTGCAGGCAGTTTCTTTAAAATCTGGCGGGTTGCCAGCTTTATTTACAAGTGGTCTGCAAAGTCATAAAAAGTCATAAAAATAAACAAAAACAGTAAAATCCTTACCGTCCAGCACTAAACTAAACAGTAGACTGCTCTCTATACGGTGCGGGGCTGGTCCCCGTCACCCACAAAACACAAGGTTAAGCAAACCTTCTTTTTCAATCCAAACAAACAGAGCTCCTCTCTCTCAGATTCCCTTCTGAGCCTCAGGCCAGAGCCCTGCTGTGCTCTCTTCCTGGTCATTTAAAGTCCACCTGAGCATGGACTCAAGTGGACCACAACACCCAGACTGGAACCAAGCCTGCCACAGAGGCTGGAAAAAATCCGGGCCGGATGCCGGTTCAGTCTCTTACAATAGAACGAATGCGAGGTGAAATATACCGATTATCGATGACCTCACCTCGCATACCATCACAATATATATATATATATATAATATATGTACATACACAGTGTCTCACAAACAACGTGTAAATTTGCTGTCCCCTCAAAATAACTCAACACACAGCTATTAATGTCCAAACCGCTGGCAACAATGGTGAGTACACCCCTAAGTGAAAATGTCCACATTGGGCCCAATTAGCCATGTTCCCTCCCCGGTGTCATGTGACTCGTTGGTGTTACAAGGTCTCAGGTGTAAATGAGGAGCAGGTGTGGTAAATTTGTTGTTATCGCTCTCACTCTCTCATACTGGTCACTGGAAGTTCAACATGGCACCTCATGGCAAAGAACTCTCTGAGGATCTGAAAAAAAGAATTGTTGCTCTACATAAAGATGGCCTAGGCAATAAGAAGGTTGTCAAGACCCTGAAACTGAGATGCAGCATGGTGGCCAAGTCCATACAGCAGTTTAACAGGACAGGTTACACTCAGAACAGGCCACGCCATGGTGGACCAAAGAAGTTGAGTGCATGTGCTCCGCATCATATCCAGAGGTTGTCTGTGGGAAATAGAGGTATGAGTGCGGCCAGCATTGCTGCAGAGGTTGAAGGGGTGGGGGGTCAGGCTGTCAGTTCAGGCTGTAATCCCAGAAGCTCCCATAGGCTTTAAAAAAAGGGTTGGCTCGGGGTGCAGAGCACTGCGCCCAATCAGGAAGCAGGTCCTGAGACCCGATTCCCGATTGGAAGAAAGGAGAAGCTACCCTATTTGCCGAGGGAGGAGACACACTGCTACGATACCGCCGTGTTGCCGAGGAAGAGGCACACGACGAGGACACCGCCATGATGCCCAGGAGGAGACGCAGGGGAAGCCGGTCACCAGAAGGGAAGCACTGCCCGGGGTAAGTGTTGCGGGTGACGGGGGGGGGGTGTTTCTGTGCACTGTTTGCTGCCCCCCCCCCCCAAAAAAAATATCAAATCCATGTTTGCCATAGGAGTAAGTATAAACAATCACAGGTAATATGTGCTTTCTGAATAGCTTACATACACTGTGTCAGTCGTGTTTGAAACAATGTGCATGTGTATGCATATTAACAGCACAGGCTAATATATGCAAGTCAAGTCGGCTCTGCGCATAATCATTAGCATTGCAGAAACACCAAATACGGAACTCTGTAATTCTCATCTAGAGAGGGTACAACACCTCCCAAGCCGCAGAACACAGAGAAGAATGGATAGCACAAACAAAACATTTCCCAGCACATTACCAGCTAGCCTGCAATAAAAAAACAAAACAAAAATGACACAGTCTAACAATTTGTGTTAACCACTTGAGTTTCAGCAGTCATACCAGGATGATGCCTGGGTGTTCAGGCCCCCCTCCGCCGCTGTATCCAGTGCTGTGTCCGCCTACAGCGGCTCTCCCCCTCTCTCACAGGACTGAGAGACAGAAGTGGGAGTGGAGCCATTGGCTTCCGCTGCTGTCAATTAAATCCTGTGAGCAGAGGCTGCTCTGTGCAAAACCAATGCATGGAGCAGGTACCGTAAGTATAAACCAGTTTATTATTTTAACCACTTGCCAATCAGGCACTGTAGATTTACTGCTACAGTGTGGGCAGGTTCCGCAGAATCATGTATATACAGTATACACGATTCTGCTTTTCCGGGTAGGGGAAGTGTGCTCACTGGCTGTGCTGTGATTAGTCACAGCACAAGCTGACCAGCAGGTGCCGGCCAATGGATGACCGTTGACAACGGCTGAACGGCAAGGAGGAAGAGAGGACAGAGCTCTATCAATGTCAGCAATACAGAGCTCTGTCCTGTCAGAGGATGTGTGCTGGTTGCTGTTTCCCTGCAAAGCAGGGAATAAAAACTGGCACATCCCTTAGTAAAAGCAACTCACAGTACACACATAAATACTGGTTAGGCGCACATTTAACCCTTTGATCACCCTAGATGTTTAACACCTTCTCGGCCAGTGTCATTAGTACAGTGACAGTGTATATTTTTAGCACTGATCACTGTATTTGTGTCACTGGTTCCCACTTCCCACCAAGTTTCAGTTAGTGTCAGATTCCCCACCATACTATCGCAGTTCCGCTATAAGTCGCTGATCGCCACGTATAAAAACAATTAGATAAAAATTCCTTTATATATCCCACAGTTTATAGATGCTATAACTTTCCAACTTTCTAACTTACCAACCAATATATGCCTATTGGGATTTTTTTTTAACCAAAAATATGTAGCAGAATATATATGGGACTAAATTTATGAAGAAATTAGATTTTTAAAATTTTGTTATTGGATATGTTTTATAGCAGAATGTAAAAAATTATGTTTTTTTCCCCAAAATGTTTTTTTTTTTTTTTCAATTATAAAAAAACAGTAGTGATTAAAATACCACCAAAAGTAAGGTCTATTTGTGTGGGGGGGGATATAAGTTTCATTTGTGTACAGCGTTGCATGACCGCACAATTGTCAGTTAAAGTAACACAGTGCCAAAAAGAAAAAAAAATGGCCTGGTCATGAAGGGGGTAAAATCTTCTGGAGCTCAAGTGGTTAATTAACCACTTGCTGACCGTAATACGTATATATACACATTGTGGTTTGCAAGTGGTTTACCGGGGTTATGGCTGAACCTATCAGCCATAACCCAGGTATTTCTTTTCAGCTGGCGGCTGGCTTTCTCATAAAAGCTTTCCAAGCGTCTCATTAGCACTGGATCGCTTTCAGAAGCGGCGGGAGGGGACACAGTATCTCACAAAAGTGAGTACATCACATTTTTATGAATATTTTATTATATCTTTTCGTGTGACAACACTGAAGAAATGTAAAGTAGTGAGTGTACAGCTTTGTATAACTGTGTCAATTTGCTGTCCCCTCAAAACACAGCCATTAATGTCTAAACTGCTGGCAACAAAAGTGAGTATACCCCCAAGTGAAAATGTCGAAATTGGGCCCAAAGTGTCAACATTTTGTGTGGCCACCATTATTTTCCAGCACTGCCTTAACCCTCTTGGGCATGGAGTTCACCAGAGCTTCACAGGTTGCCACTGGAGTCCTCTTCCACTCTTCCATGATGACATCACAGAGCTGGTGGATGTTAGAGAACTTGCGCTCCTCCACCTTCCGTTTAAGGATGCCCCACAGATGCTCAATAAGTTTTAGGTCTGGAGACATGCTTGGCCAGTCCATCACCTTTACCCTCAGCTTTTTTAGCAAGGCAGTGGTCGTCTTGGAAGTGTGTTTCCAGACCATGACACTCCCACTACCATGCTTGACTGTAGACAAGACACACTTGTCCTTTGTACTCCTCACCTGGTTGCTGCCACACACGCTTGACACCATCTGAACCAAAAAAGTTTATCTTGGTCTCATCAGACCACAGGACATGGTTCCAGTAATCCATGTCCTTAGTCTGCTTGTCTTCAGCAAACTGTTTGAGGGCTTTCTTGTGCATCATCTTTAGAAGAGGCTTCCTTGTGGGACGACAGCCATGCAGACCAATTTGATGCAGTGTGTAGCGTATGGTCTAAGCACTGACAGGCTGACCCCCCACCCCTTCAACTTCTGCAGAAATGCTGGCAGCACTCATGCGTCTATTTCCCAAAGACAACCTCTGGATATGATGCTGAGCACGTGCACTCAACTTCTTTGGTAGACCATGGCAAGGCCTGTTCTGAGAGGAACCTGCCCTGTTAAACCGATGTATGGTCTTGGTCACCGTGCTGCAGGTCACTTTCAGGGTCTTGGCGATCTTCTTATAGTCTAGGCCGTCTTTATGTAGAGCAACAATTCTTTTTTTCAGATCCTCAGAGAGTTCTTTAGCATGAGGTGCCATGTTGAACTTTCAGTGACCAGTATGAGAGAGTGAGATTGATAACACCAAATTTACCACACCTGCTCCCCATTCATACCTGAGACCTTGTAACACTAATGAGCAGGGGCGTTGCCAGGTGGCAAAAAGACCAGGGGCTTCAGCCCGAAGTCAGAGCCCGGCACCGGGGGGGGGGGGGGGATGGGGCGGAGGGTGGTGGGGTTGTATGGAGGGGGGTGTTATCTACCTGACACGCACTGACCTACCTGACACACACTGACAACATAGTTGCCAACATTGTGAAAGAAAAAATATTAGGGACACTTTTTTGCATGTAGGGGGAGCCTTGCTATTAATAGGGGGCGGGCCATTTGTTTGTAGGCGTGACATAGCAAAATAGTAAAATGCGGCGCGCAAAACGCGCCACGGTGAAAATTGGGCATGGTTTATGCGGAATAGTGGGTGTGGCTTAAATGGGCGTGGCTAAAAAGGGGTGTGGTTAGAGTCCGAGTTGAATGAGGGATGAAGGGACAAAGAAAGGACAGCAGGCCCAGAGCCTACAACACAATAGAAATATGCGTATTCCAGAAAGTTTAACAAACCAGCAGATAAAGATACTCCAAACACCTGGGGTTAGCGCATCAATCATCCCGGCACCATGGTGTCAGGGTGATTGAAGTGCATTATCGCTATTACTACATTGTAATATAAAATAAAATCGTTCAACTCACCATAATGCTGAATCAGTGGAAGCCCCGAGCATGTCACTTGCCACGTCACCTGCCACCAGATGCCATCAGGTGCCTCCCCAGCAGAGTCCGTCCTTGCATCAGGTGCCCCCAGCAGAGTCCGTTCTTGCAGCAGGTGCCTCCCCAGCAGAGTCCGTCCTTGCATCAGGTGCCTCCCCAGCAGAGTCCGTCCTTGCATCAGGTGCCTCTCTAGCAGAGTCCATCCTTGCATCAGGTGCCTCCCTAGCAGAGTCCGTCCTTGCATCAGGTGCCTCACTAGCAGAGTCCATCCTTGCATCAGGTGCCTTCCTAGCAGAGTCCATCCTTGCATCAGGTGCCTCCCTAGCAGAGTCTGTCCTTGCATCAGGTGCCTCCCTAGCAGAGTCCATCCTTGCATCAGGTGCCTCCCTAGCAGAGTCTGTCCTTGCATCAGGTGCCTCTCTAGCAGAGTCCGTCCTTGCATCAGGTGCCTCCCTAGCAGAGTCCGTCCTTGGATCAGGTGCCTCCCTAGCAGAGTCTGTCCTTGCATCAGGCGCCCCCAGCAGCAGTGGTGTAGCGTGGGTTGTCAGGGCCCAGTGCAAGGCAAGAAATTTGCACCCCCTAACCTATGGACTTTTAGCACTCCCCGGGTCCCTTCCCTTCCTACAACAGTACTTACCACAGCCTGATTTCGACACTGACCACTACACTGACCTACATGATTCCTAGACTGACCATTACACTTACCTACCTGTCCACTGCACTGACCTACCTATCCACTACATGGACCATTACACTTACTTACCTACCTGTCCACTGCACTGACCAGCACATTGACCTACCTGTCCACTACACACTGTCCACTACATTGACCACTACACTGATTACCACTACACTACAGTGTCCAGAAGATGGTACCTGCGGTGCGTGAGGATGTGGGGCCGACCTAGGCCAAGCTGGGGGTTCGAGGAGTCTTCCAAACGGAGCCTTGTGGAAGGGGGGGGGAGCCAGGACCATCAGTGTCCCCAGCCAGTGGAGCCCCGGTCCTTCTATCAGTGTCCCCGCTCGTCGGACACATGAGGGCGGAGGGTTGGCGGCGGCAGCGGCTGATCACTTCCTTGTGTTCAGTGCCGTTTTTAGCCAAAAACATTCCCGATTTTCCCGGGACAAAAGCAAAATCCCAGGAAAATAATCGGGACAAGCTTAAATCGGGACGAGGGTCCCAAAATTGGGATTGTCCCGGGAAAATTGGGACTGTTGGCAACTATGTGACCTACCTACCTGACACACACTGACCTACCTGACACACACTGACCTACCTATCTGACATACACTGACCTACATGACATGCCTGACACGTACTAACCTACCTGACACACACTGACCTACCTATCTGACATACACTGACCTACCTATCTGACAGACATACACTGACCTACCTGACACACACTGAGCTATCTGGCTGAAATACACTGACCTACCTGACACACACTGACCTAACTGGCTGACATACACTGACCTACCTATCTGACATACACCGACCCACCTGCTCTACCTGACATACACTGACCTACCTATATGACATACACTGACCTATCTATATGACATACACTGACCTACCTGACATGCCTGACACGTACTGATCTACCTGACACACACTGACCTACCTATCTGACATACACTGACCTACCTGTCCTTGCCCCCTTAAAGCCCAAGTTTATTTATTTAAAATTAGCCAAGGGGCAGTCAAATGCAGCCACTGTGCCCCATCAAATGCAGCCACTGTGCCCCGTCAATTCCAGCCACTGTGCCCCGTCAATTGCAGCCACTGTGCCCCGTCAATTGCAGCCACTGTGCCCCGTCCACTACACACTGTCCACTACACTACACTGATTACCACTACACTACACTACCACTACCGTGTCCAGAAGATGGTACCTGCGGTGTGTGAGGATGTGGGGCCGACCTAGGCCAAGCTGGGGGTTCGAGGAGTCTTCCAAACGGAGCCTTGTGAAAGGGGGGAGCCAGGACCATCAGTGTCCCCAGCCAGCGGAGCCCGGTCCTTCTATCGGTGTCCCCGCTGATCGGACACACGAAGGCGGAGGGTTGGCGGCGGCGGCGGCTGATCACTTCCTTGTGTTCAGCACCGTTTTTAGTTAAAAACATTCACGATTTTCCCGGGACAAAAGCAAAATCCCAGGAAAATAATCGGGACAAGCTTAAATCGGGACGAGGGTCCCAAAATCGGGATCGTCCCGGGAAAAATCGGGACTGCTGGCAACTATGTGACCTACCTACCTGACATACACTGACCTACATGACATGTCTGACACGTACTAACCTACCTGACACACACTTACCTACCTATCTGACATACACTGACCTACCTGACATACACTGACCTACCTATCTGACAGACACACACTGACCTACATGACACAACTGACCTACCTGACACACACTGACCTACCTGACACACACTGACCTACCTGGCTGAAATACAATGACCTACCTGGCTGACATACACTGACCTACCTACTCTACCTGACATACACTGACCTACCTATATGACATACACTGACCTACCTGACACACATTGACCTACATGACATAGCTGACACGTACTGATCTACCTGACACACACTGACCTACCTATCTGATATACACTGACCTACCTGTCCTTGCCCCCTTAAAGCCCAAGTTTATTTATTTAAAATTAGCCAAGAGGCAGTCAAATGCAGCCACTGTGCCCCATCAAATGCAGCCACTGTGCCCTTTAAATGAAGCCACTGTGCCCGTCAATTGCAGCCACTGTGCCCCGCCAAATGAAGCCACTGTGCCCCGCCAAATGAAGCCACTGTGCCCCGTCAAAAGAGAGAGAGAGAGAAAAAAGAGAAAAGAGAAAAGAGAAAAGAGAAAAGAGAAAAAAGAAAAAGAGAAGAGAGAGAAGAGAGACCTTTTTTTTTTTTTCTTTATTCTTTCTTTAATCTTCGTTGTCCACCATGGCCGTCATCCAGCGTGACAGGAGGTTGAGGGAGAGTCACAGAGTCTGTGTAAACTGCCCCTGCTGCTGTCTGCCTGTCTCAGTCTGACGGCGACCTATTTTTTTTCCTTCTCTGACACTCGGGGCTATTGGCCACACATTCAGGGCTTCAGCCTCAATAGCCCCATGCTAACAACGCCTCTGCTAACGAGTCACATGACAGCGGAAAGGGAAAATGGCTAATTGGGCCCAATTTGGACATTTTCACTGAGGGGTGAGATAGATAGGGCTGAGATACTAGATAGATAGATAGATAGATAGATAGATAGATAGATAGATAGATAGATAGATAGATAGATAGATAGATAGATAGATAGATAGATAACAAGAGCCTTTACAACCCATTTAAAGGCGCAGGAGGTTAGAACAGAGGGGCCTCGATGAAGCAGTGCAGCTTCCAATATACTTGCAAATGTTGTGCAACTAAAAACCAGTTTTTATTGCAAATGATTGGACTGTGTCATTTTGTTTTGCAGGCTAGTAAGTGTGCTGGGAAATGTTTTGCTTGTTTCTCCAGTGAGCATGCGCTTTGGATCTGGGCATTGCATGGCTAGTGATGCACACCAGCAATTGTAGCCTTGCACACTGTCTGCGTTCAGAGACAAGCACCCACATGGCTGTCAAATTGGGAGCAGCAGCTGTCCATGCAGCTTCTGTGACCTAACAGATATGACTGGGATTACCTGCATAGGGATGCCTGGATGCAAGCAAACAAGGCCCTTCATACAGGTGTACGCTTAGATATGCCCACATGAATGAGATCTAACTGCTTTTAACCAAAAAACAAAAAAACAAAAATGGTAAGGCAGGCCATACATTATGCAATTTTCTTTCCATCCACCATGGGTAGTGTTGATGGGCGATTCCCTCCTGCCTAGCTATTGTATTCTGCCAGCAGGGAGCCTTCCCTGCTGGCAGAATACAATGATTATGCCCTGTACACACGATAGGATTTTCCAATGGAAAATGTGTGATAGGACCTTGTTGTCGGAAATTCCGACTGTGTGTAGGCTCCATCACACATTTTCCATAGGAATTTCCGACACACAAAGTTTGAGAGCTTGCTATAAAATTTTCCGACAACAAAATCCGTTGTCGGAAATTCCGATCGTGTGTACACAAATCCCACGCACAAAGTGCCACACATGCTCAGAATAAATTAAGAGACGAAAGCTATTGGCTACTGCCCCGTTTATAGTCCCGACGTACGTGTTTTACGTCAGTGCGTTCAGAACAATCTGATTTTCCAACAACTTTGTGTGACCGTGTGTATGCAAGACAAGTTTGAGCCAACATCCGTCGGAAAAAATCCATGGATTTTGTTGTCGGAATGTCCGATCAATGTCCGACCGTGTGTACAGGGCATTAGTGTTTCCAGCTATAGCCAGCAGCACTAATCATTTGGGAAAAACCTGACAGGCTGCTTGTATGGACTTGTGTACAACCAGGGTGCCCATACATGGATCAAGATTCAGCCAGTCCTTGCTGAACAAGCCAAATTTCAAACCATGTACCGCCGGCCTAAAGCTGGCCATAGATGGGTAGAATCTTGAATGAAAATTCTTGAGAAAAGAATGTTCTAAAAGAGTTTGTAAGCTTATCTATCCATAATGGGTCAACTCGATGTTAGTTTTTGACTGCAGTGATGAGAAAATTTGAAGGAGCAGGTTGGAAAATGTTTCTTGAATGAACATATAAACGCTGTATGTGGTTTTCACTCGGTAAAGTCCATTCGTTCAAAAATCAATTGTTAAAAGCAAACAAAATCTTTCGAACGACAACCGAATGTTCTGAGAATTTTCCTAAGACTTTTCATTTGAAATCCTATCCAGCTATGGCCAGCTCAGGGGTTGGCTTTGTACATTTTGCGTTGTATTGTACATCTTGAACAGCAGCAGATCCTGTTGATCACCTTGCTTCTACTGTCCCTAAAGCCTGGCCAACACTAATGCCGCGTACACACGAGCAGAATTTCCGTCAGAAAAAGTCAGTTGGGAGCTTTTCATCCTATATTCCGACCGTGTGTATGCCCCATCGGACTTTTTCCTTCGAAAATTCAGGCGGACTTAGATAGAGAACATATTCTATATTTTTCCGATGGAATTTATTTCTATCGGAAAAAACGCTCGTCTGTATGCTGTTCCGACGAGATTAGCAGAAGGAGCCTGAAGGGTGGCGCACTGGCTATTGCACTGCGTTTTTCTAGTCCCATCGTACGTCACTGCGTTCTTGACGGTCGGACTCTGGTATGACTGTGTGTATGCAAGACAGCTTGAGCGGAATTCCATCTGAGAAAATTTTAGAGTTTATTCTGACGGCAAAACCGGTCGTGTGTACGCGGCCTAACAGTTTTTTTCGATTAAAAAAAAATTGACAGCTCCTTTTGGAGCTGCTGTACAAACAATCCAAAATTAGTACAGCAATCTCCCCTGCTGAGCTGTTGTGTTCTGACAGGGGGACGGACGCCGCCCCCCCGCCAGAATACTCTGATCAGCGCTCTCGGACATTGGCTGAGAACGCTGATCGGGAGCCAGTCAGCTGCTGGTTTTTCAGCATGCTTGTCCAACAGAAGCCGGCTTTTGTCATACCTACTGACACATACACATGGGCCAAGTGTGGTCTAGTTTTTATTGAACCGGCCACTGTCTACCGACATTCGGCCCGTGTGTAAGAGGCTTTAGACAAAGGCAAGTCTTAGGCCCCATTCACACCTCAGTGTTTTGGAGCTTCAAGCTCCAAAGCGCTGGAGGAGAAAAAAAAAAAACAATTATTCTCTATGGAAATGGTTCACATCTCCATTCCAAGTTGCCTGAAGCCAAACGCCTAAAGCTCAAAAAAGTTCTGGAGCTTTTTTTGTACCTTGAATCGGGCAGATAAGTGCGTTTTTGGAGGGTTTTTTGTTCCATAGAAATGCTTGAGACAAGTGTTTTACTGCTTCAAAATACAATAATTAAATAAGTAAATATAAATAATAAAATACATAAAAAAACATAACCCTTATATTAACCCCTAACCCAACTAAATAAATACATTTTAAGAAGTAAAAAAATAAGTTAATTAATCACTTGCCTACTGGGCACTTTCGCCCCCTTCCTGCCCAGGCAAATTTTCAGCACTGTCATACTTTGAGGCCGGGTTCACATCGCAGCACGCTCCGGCTCACAGCAGGAGTCTGGAGCACCTCAATTCACTATTTCAGGCTGAATTCAGACCTAAAACGGACCAAAAGAGGCACAGGACTCCTGTGCAATTCACACTGCAGCCGCTGCGGAGATATGTGAACTGGCTCCGTAGAGAGACGGTCACAATCTCCTGCTATGCGAATTGGATGCAGAGAAACCCACATCCAATTCACACTAGTGTGAACCCAGCCTGAATGACAGTTGCGCAGTCATGCAACACTGTACTCATATTAAAAAGTTTTCACACAAATAGAGCTTTCTTATCGTGGTGTTTAATCCCCAGTTTTTGGTTTTTTTTTGCTAAACATATGGAATAATACCAAAAGTTTAAAAAAAAGGGACAGCTGACATCCTTCTGTGTAGTGTGGGTTACAAGGCATGGTGGGTGTAATGCAAGATGAAATGGTGGGCCAGACACATTTTGAATGCAAAGAGATTTATTGTCTCTTCAACAGAACTGGGGGAGAGAGGGTTAGGGCCAGGACACCCTTAAGTAGATGCAATGATAATTGGCAGACTCCGAGACTAGCCACAGAATCCCTTAAGATCTTCCACTTTTAGCACTCAGTATCTTCCTCAAGCGTCACCCCTGCTTCCCTTCTGGCTTAGCACTCACAGATACTCTTCAAGAGTCACCCTTGCTGACCTGTTAGGTCCCTTGCTTGGCACCCACTGATGCTCTGCAAGCGTCACCTCTGCTGTCCCGCTGGGTCCTTGGCTTGGCACTCGCTGAAGTTTTCCCACTTCTTTACCGTCCCTGGCTGGTGAGAAGACTACTCTGGTACTGGCTTCAGCTTACTCACAGTGGTCTCCGGTAACAAGGTGGATGGTCCCTTAGTGGCGACAGTTTCCCCTCTACCTCCGACCACAACTGGTTCCCCCCCGGCTGAACCAGTACTTCTGGTTGGACTACAAGCCAGTAGTCCCAACCCCACTTCTCCTGCTTCTGGATAGGCCTCGGGCAGCCTAGCTGCCAGGTGTCGCCAGGATAGGCCTCAGGCTTCCGGTCTAGCAGCATAACACAAGTCCACCCAGACAGCCATCCAGGTGGCACAGAACCCCGATCACCTGACTCCGCCCAAATAAATAGGCTATCCCAGCAGGCCAAGGGACCAAAGAAAATCCCTGCCCATTGGCTGAGACACCCCACCCATTCATGGGTGAGCTTGCAAAGCCGCTGTCTTATCTAATGCCACTAGCAAAGTGCCACCTAGGGACAGAAGAGAAAGGGTGCAACAAGTCCAGATTTAGAGAGGAATCAATTGATCTCCTAACAATTGGCCAAGGCAACTAAATTTGATAGCAATCCTGCCTAAACATGAGGGTGCTACATCTGCAATAGGTAATTTTCTCCATTACTGACATGTGCTGATGAGGCTACACTAATATGATACACCGATGAGGCTGCACCAATATGCTACACCGATGAGGCTGCACCAATATGCTACACCAATGAGGCTGCACTAATATGATACAGCGATGAGGCTGCACCAATATGCTGCACCAATATGCTACACCGACGAGGCTGCACCAATATGCTACACCGACGAGGCTGCACCAATATGCTACACCGACGAGGCTGCACCAATATGCTACACCGATGGTCACGGATGAGGCTGCACTAATATGCTTCATTGATGGGGCCGCACTAATGATCAGTGTCCCGATTATCAGTGTAGATATCCCCTTTCACACTCGGCGGTTACCGCCTCCGTTCTCTCCTCACTCTGTCACAGGAATGCCGATAACCAGCATTGTGATCAGCTGTGATTGGATACAGCTGATCACATGGTAAAGAACCGCTGCCATTGGCTCTTTACCCCAATCTGTGATCAGCTGTTTGCAAAGGACACCGGGTGCGTGCCGCTGCGGGCGCGGTTCTGGGAGGACATCAATAGACACCCTCCCAGAACCGTGCTGTAGCCGTCATTTGGCTATATAGCGCGGACGGGAAGTGGTTAACTCCTAACCCTTTAAATTAAATGAGTAATAAATAAAAGCAGATAAAAAAATGAAAAACATAGCAACAAATGATGAAACAGAAGATATTTTCTCTATTGGCTAATTTAAAAAAACGCCAGATCTCAAAAACACTTCTCCAAACATTTTTTAAAAATTCTCAAAAATGTGCAAACAAAAATCCTCCAAACCGCTGAGGTGAATGCGGCCTTAGACCCCAGAGTGTGGAGCCTTCCTGTGATATAAAATACATTAGGTCTGCACAGCTCACTTCACTACAGCTCTGCTGTTTCCTGTGTCCTCCTAGGAATGAATGGTGTTCCAGTCAGTGCAGTATATATGAAGTTAGGGGCCCAGCTGAAGCGGTGCAGTAGTAAAGGCGCATTTCCTGTACCGCACAGTTCACCAAGCATCCCCAAATAATAACCATCCCCCCACACATAAATACATATAGAGGACACGGAACACACCGGCCAGCCCCTCCTCTTACACATTCTTCCCGTCCTCTAGCTGTATCGCCGCACTCACGCCCCTCAGTACAGGCGGAGCAATCGCAGATAAGGGGGATACAGTTAGAAGGTCGCTGATTGGCTGTTCCATCCATATCAGTAGTAGACGCTGGATATCGCGCTTCTAATTGGTCGGGCTGTCTGCCTCTCTGACGCTGATTGGTCGCCGTAGGGCAGGGCTCCTCGGTGAAGTGAGTTTTGCTCGAAGTTGTGAAGATCACCGGAAACAGAGAAGAGCGGACACCGGGAGGAGATCGGTCAGTGCTGTGTTCTTATCGTGTGTATGTGTACTGAGCGATGGTTATGATGTTAGGGCTCTGCTGAGGGAATCCACAAGTCTCTTGAGCTGGCGAGGTTTGCTGGGACTTGTGGTCCCTCAGCTACAGAACGGATAACATTCGCTGTGTTCATCCTGTTTATGTTTTGGGGCATTTTGAATTCTTATTTATAAAATAAATAGAGGTATTAAAAAAAACCTCAAATCCTATTTTTTATTGTTTGGCATCCTGACTCGCGCTATAACTTTTTTTTTTTTACCCATTGATGCCCACATAACATGTACACGCGATGGCAGAAGGGTGGTCTTCGATGCCCACAGGCTGCACATATGCGTTGCTGGGTGGCCAATGTTTCTGTGCTGAGATCGCGCTCAATGCGCACGGCGTCATCGGCTTCTGATCATGTGACAGTGGTCAAATGATTGCCAATCCTTCCCTACCCCCGCCCGGCGGTCAAGCAACGGGTTAAGCAAAGTTTCTTAGCTGGAGAACAGGAGCGGCCGGTCCATAAGGGGAGCGCCGCGCCCCCCCCCAAGTTTGCCTGCGGGGCGCTGGACTCATAGGTTTCTATGAGGTTTCTTTTTTTCCCCAAGTCACATTATTAGAGCCGGAGGCTTTATTTGGCTTGAAAAAGGTTGGGCTCGGGGCGCAGAGCATTACGCCCCAAACTCGCCCACATATGACACCAGTGAATCAATATTCGCTATTGTCTTCTGGCTTCTCCTAGCGGTCAATCAGGACAGGAGGTGGATTGGGCTGGCCGGGAGAGAAGCCGCGGCGCCACAACCATGACGGGGTGAGTGCAGAACTGGGGGGGGGGGGGTTTGTCTGCCGCCCCCCTCGGGAGGGTCTGCTTGAACAATTCTCGTTCAAGCAGACAGGGTAAAAGCGGCAATGTGGATGCGCAATGCCGCTAAACATGAAGGGAATCATAATTCACAATCTCATCTGACGTAGCGCCAGGGAGCGTGCTACAGGACTCGGAAGCTGTGGCAATGTAAAGGAGGAAGTGCAGAAAATGAGGGAAGTAGAAAACGGAAGATATCAGTTTTGGCAGAAAATAAATATAGATCACAGATGTTTGCAGCATATATATATGCTAAAATATTTGTGCCTTTAACACCCCAAAAGCAGCTCGCAAATCGCAGTGCGTTTGCCTGAACCAGATCACATGGGCATGAACACCCATTCGACCCAGTTCTAGTGCAAACAAAAAAAGCTGCCTACACCTTTTTAATGTGGCCGCGTTGCGACTTGAGCCATTCATTTTCGCATGTGATTTGTACAGGAATGCAGTGTGAATCAGATGCGACATGTGACAGTGTGAACCGGGGCTCAGTCCTAGCTCAACTGCAGCTTTGTTCTGTTTTTATTTGCAGTGTTTGGATTGGTTGCAGCCTAGGTAAAGGAGGCACAATGAATTGCCATGTTAGCCAAAAATATCCTTTTTAGTATTGGGTGGAGTTGGAGGAAGGACATACAGCAAGAAATTGGAGGAAGTCTCTCAAAAGTAAGGCAGCCCATACTTGAGTCAGTTTCTTTTTGTTTTGTCCAACCAGTAGGTTGAGCAGAAGAAATTGACCCAGAATCCTCCCGTTGAGCTATTGTATTCTGACAGCGGGAGAGCTTTCCTGCTGGCAGAATACACTGATCAACGCTGCCGGCTATTACCTGCAGTGCTGATAGCAGGGAAAATCCAACAAGGCATTTGTACAGAAGTCAGTCAGCTGATAGACTTCTGTGCAACCCAGTGCCTATACCTGGATCGAAATGTGTCCAGTCCCTGCCAAATTTCTGACCATGTATGGCCAGCTTAAAGTGGAAGTAAATTTCCATCTCTTGCTTTTACCTATAGGTTAGCCTATATTAAGGCTTCCCTATAGGTAGTGTAAATATCTCCTAAACATGCACCGTTTAGGAGATATTTAGTGTATATGCAGCCAGTGACATGACTGGCGCATGCGCTCTGAAGGAACGGTGCATACTTGCACATTATATTTACCTTAGAGGTACAAAAAAAAAAAAAAAAAAAGAATAAAATGTCCAGTGGTTTACATAAAAGCGTCCTCCTTAGGGGCCTGTTGACACCAGTCCCAGCACATGGACAAGGCAAATTGCCTTCTGTTCTGTTTGTTCAGTTCGTGGCTCTGTTTTGGTGGTGTGCACTGAAAAAAGGAGGACATGCAGTACTTTTTTCACTGCAGCATTTCACAACACACTAAACTGCATTGTAATGCGCTGCAGTAAATAAACACAAATGGAATGTCAGTTAGTGACATTACAATAAAGGTGAAAAGAAAAAATAACCAGTGCAATGTGCTGTAATGATCTCATTGGCACTGTATACTCCACAGTGCACACCAGCAGCCACGTTATAATGTGAACCAGCCCTTAATTTTCATTGGAAAAGGGGTTTAAGTATGTAGCACCAATATTTACAAAGGGCCCAAAATACATCCCTGGGAATTGCAGACCAGTTAGCCTAACATCAATAGTATGCAAGCTCTTGGAGGGGATGATAAGGGACTATATACAAGATTTTAGTAATGAGAATGGTATCATTAGCAGTAATCGTTCTTGCCAAAGCAATCTATTCACCTTCTATGAGGAGGTGAGTTGCCATCTAGATAAAGGAAGGCCCGTAGACTTGGTGTATCTGTAATTTGCAAAAGCATTTGATACAGTTCCCCATAAAGATTTACTGTACAAAATAAGGTACGTTGGTATGGACCATAGGGTGAGTACATGGATTGAAAACTGGCTACAAGGGCGTGTTCAGAGGGTAGTGATAAATGCGGAGTACTCAGAATGGTCAGGGGTGGGTAGTGGGGTCCCCCAGGGTTCTGTGCAGGGACCAATCCTATTTAATTTGTTCATAAACGACCTGGAGGATGGGATAAACGGTTCAATCTCTGTATTTGCAGACGATACTAAGCTAAGCAGGGCAATAACTTCTCCGCAGGATGTGGAAACCTTGCAAAAAGATCTGAACAAATTAATGGGTTCGACAACTACATGGCAAATGAGGTTCAATGTAGAAAATGTAAAATAATGCATTTGGGTGGCAAAAATATGAATGCAATCTATACACTGGGGGGAGAACCTCTGGGGGAATCTAGGATGGAAAAGGACCTGGGGGTCCTAGTGGATGATAGGCAATGCCAAGCTGCTGCTAACAAAGCAAACAGAATATTGGCATGCATTAAAAAGGGGATTAACTCCAGAGATAAAGTGATAATTATCCCACTCTACAAGACTCTGGTCCGGCCTCACCTAGAGTTATGCTGTCCAGTTCTGGGCACCAGTCCTCAGGAAGGATGTACTGGAAATGGAGTGAGTACAAAGAAGGACAACAAAGCTATTAAAGGGTCTGGATGACATTAGTTATGAGGAAAGGTTGTGAGCACTGAACTTATTCTCTCTGGAGAAGAGACACTTGACGGGATTTGATTTCAATTTATAAATGCCATACTGGTGACCCACAATAGGGATAAAACGTTTTTGTGGAAGGGAGTTTAAGAAGACTCGTGGCCACTCATTAAAATTAGAAGAAAAGAGGTTTAACCTTAAACTACGTAGAGGGTTCTTTACTGTAAGAGTGGCAAGGATGTGGAATTCCCTTCCACAGGTGGTGGTCTCAGCGGGGAGCATCGATGGTTTCAAAAAACTATTAGATAAGTACCTGAATGACCAAAACATACAGGGATATACAATGTAATACTGACAAATAATCACGAACATAGGTTGGACTTGTGTCTTTTTTAAACCTCACCTACTATGTACAAGTAGGAAGATTTTCCCTCGTTTCCTGCCAGTGACAATTTAGGAATTCCCTTAATTTTCTGTGTTGGGGACAATGGCCCATCAGGACAAATCGAGATAATGACTTCTAACCCTTGCCTACCATATTCTTTAAAGCAAACACTTTAGGCTTCAGATATACTTTAACACTGACCATACACTGTATAATCGCCTATAAGCTCACTATGCAATCTGAGTGTACAATCTCCTCTTAGATCTACCATCAAATATGTAGTGCAGGGGCCTCTTTTTGATTAGTACCAAATTGAACACCTTGTCTAGGTGTGTTCTTATATTACTAACAGAGATTAAAGTGGTTGTAAAGGCTCAAGGGTTTTTTTTTTTGTTTTGTTTTTTTTTACCTTCGTGCATTCTGTGCATGAAGGTAAAAGGCATTCTGCATGCAGCCCCCCACCCCCTCTTTGTACGTACCTGAGCCCTATCTTGATCCAGCGATGTGCTCTTTTGGATCTCTTTCTCCTCATTGGCTGAGGCCATGCCCACTCTCATTGGCTCACTGGCTGTGATTAGCGAATGAGGAGAGAGAGTCTCCGGAGAGCCGATGATCTTGTACATATCGCTGGATCAAGGGGGAGCTCAGGTAAGTAGTGGGGTAGCTGCTGCACACAGGTTTGAAGGTAAAAAGCCTTAAGGCTGGGTTCACACTAATGCGGCTGTGGGTCACAGCAGGGGGTCTGGCGCTTCCCTGTTCACCGATTCGGGTTCGAATTTTTGACTGAATTTGCACCCGATTCGGAACCAAAGACGCACAGGACCCTTCTCCAATGGGGACCGTAGCCGCCCCGGAGGTGTGTAAACCAGCTCCATTGTGAGCCGGTCACTCTCCTCTCATGCAAATTGGATGCGGGCAATTCGCATCAGTGTGAGGAGGAATATCTGGCTATCATAAAAGCAGGCGGCTAGCACTTCAACCATTGCAGTCTACATATTTTTCTATGAGACATATACAACTGATCATAGCCTATTGCTATGTGTCAGGATATTTCCAATATAGTAGTTATGTGTCCTAACAGTTTTAAAAAGTTTGTATGGGTTGGATTGTATGTGATGAGGTACAGTGTTTCCTCTGTCACCATGTTCTTACTAAAGCTGCCCATGAATGGATCAACATTAATCCAGTTCAGCAGGGACTGGTTGATTTTTGATCCATGTGTGGACATCCCTGTTCGACAGAAGTCGATAATTAGATTGATATTAATTGAATGGAAATGTTGGAAAACTGTTGATCAGCTGCTGCAGCCGCCGATCAGTATTCTGGCAGCCCCGCTGTGGGAATACAATCTCTCAGGATTCCCCTATACACCTCGCTTGTGTTGATGGAGGAACCATCTATGGGCAGGTTTAGAATTGCTGTTCTTTTCCCACAGACACAAATTTGCACTAGACCGGCTGTAATAGTCAATGTTTCGTTGGTGGTTGTAGGGAAATACCGTATTTATCAGCGTATAACAAACACTTTTCCCCCTAAAAATTCAGGCAAATCATGTGTGTGTGGCCGGATAACACGGAGCTGGGATCTCCTGTGTACTCAGCGCTCGCAGGCACACAGTCCCGCCTCCTGGCCCGGCTCCAAGGATAGATGTCACATGTCCCGGCATTGGACCAGTGTTCTGTCCATCATAGGAGCCGGGACTGTGTGATACTGTGAGCACTGAGTACATAGAAGATCCCACTGATGCACTGGTGAGGCTGCATTGATGGGCGCTGGTGAGGCTGCATTGATGGGCACTGACCTTTATTTTGCTTCAAAGTTCTTCGTTTAAAATTTTTATTTTTCCTGAAACTTCTCTCTTAAAATTAAGGTGCGTGTTGAATGCCGATTAAATATAATAACTCCAGTACTTGGGGCCCAAAATCATTAAGGGTGTATTCACACCAGATTCCACATCACAAATTTGCAGTGCATTTTTTATTTTTATTCTGAGCAGTTTTTGGCATGGAGAAAGACACGTCATCAAAGAAACCAAACTTGTTTTTTGTTTCCAGAGTCATGTTTATGCACATTGTACAAAAATGCAGCTTGCTGCACATTTCTTTGCTGCAATGCAGTGCAATAGTGTGAACTGTGCTCATTCGCTAACATTGGTTTAGGCCTGTCTGTGCAGTAGGAATGTGTTCAGAAATGTATCCCACTTAATTTGGTGTGAATGGGCCCCTAAACAAGCAAGAAAAAGTGACCAACTGCAAATGGCATCTTTTCTCCCGTGTGACTTGTGTGCGGGAGGGATACAAGTTCAGGGTGGTGTCCCTCCCTATCCACATACCAGTCATTGAGGAATGACAGTCTAAGTTATTTCCCACTCCTCTCATACAACAGAACAGCTTTTTGCACTGCAGTAAAGTAATATGTTTTAATCTTGTCATTAGTAACAGTTAAATGTGTTTTTAATTTTTTATTGTGTATACAGACTTAAGCTCACCACATATACAATCTGATTGTACAATCTCCTTAAGATCTACTAACAAATATGTAGTACAGGGCCTTATCTGATTGGATAAATTGGGTAGGTCTTACTACAACAGAGATTGTATGGCGAGATTGTAATGTGTTTGCTGATCCTTATGTGTTGTTTCTGTCAATCTTAAAAGGGTATTAAACCCCAAGCCAAAAATGTCATACATTGCAGCTTACTAATCATTAAATGTGGTGGCTGTATTCACTGTGCCCCCACTCTGGTGGAAGGAGCGCAGAGATACAGTGCCTTGAAAAAGTATTCATACCCCTTGGAATTTTCCACAGTTTGTCATGTGACAAACAAAAACGTAAATGTATTTTTATTGGTATTTTATTAGATAGACCAAAATGGCACATAATTGTGAAGTGGAAGGAAAATGATGAATGGTTTTCAAATTTTTTTACAAATATGTGCAAAGTGTGGAGTGTTTTTGTATTCAGCCCCCCTGAGTCAATACTTTGTAGAACCATCTTTCTCTGCAATTACAGCTGCAAGTCTTTTTGGGGATGTCTCTACCAGCTTTCAACATCTAGAGTGACATTTTTTCCCGTTCTTCTTTGCAAAATGTCTCAAGCTCTGTCAGATTGGATGGTGTGTCTGTGAACAGCAATTTTCAAGTCTTGCCAGAGATTCTCAATTGGATTTAGGTCTGGACTTTGACTGGGCCATTCCAATACATGAATATGCTTTGATCTAAACCATTCCATTGTAGCTCTGGCTGTATGTTTTAGGGTCATTGTCCTGCTGGAAGGGGGACCACCGTTCCAGTCAAGTCTTTTGCAGGCTCTAACAGGTTTTCTTCTAATGCCCCGTACAAACGATAGGATTTTCCAAGAACAAATGTTGGATGTGAGCTTGTTGGCGGAAAGTCCGACCGTGTGTATGCTCCATCGAACATTTGTTGGTTGGACTTTCCGCCAACAAATGTTGGCTAGCAGGTTCTCAAATTTTCCGCCAGCAAATGTTTGTTGTCGGAATTTCCAATCGTGTATACACATGTCTGTCGGACAAAAGTCCACACGTGCTCGGAATCAAGTACGAGGCGGAGATATAACTAGCGTTTGTAATGGAGATATCACGTACGTCTTGTATGTCACTACGTTCGTAATTGTTGGCCAACATTTTTGTGACCGTGTGTATGCAAGACAAGTTGGAACCAACATCCTTAGAACAGAAATCCACGGTTTTGTTGTCGGAAAGTCCGTTCATGTGTATAAGATTGTCCTGTATTTGGCTCCATCCATCTTTCCATCAACTCCGACCAGCTTCCCTGTTCCTGCTGAAGAAAAGTATCCCCACAGCATGATGCTTCCACCACCATGTTTCACAGTGGGGATGGTGTGTTCAGGGTGATGTGCAGTGTTAGTTTTCCGCCACACATAGTGTTTTGCTTTTAGGCCAAAAAGTTCAATTTTGGTCTCATCTGACCAGAGCACCTTCTACATGTTTGCTGTGTCCCCCACATGGCTTCTTGCAAACTGTAAACAGAACTTCTTATGTCTTTTTTCACAAATGACTTTCTTCTTGCCACTCTTCCATAAAGGACAGATTTGTGGAGTGCACGACTAATAGTTGTCCTGTGGACAGATTCTCCCACCTGTGGAGCTGTGGATCTCTGCAGCTCCTCCAGAGTTACCATGGGCCTCTTGGCTGCTTCTCTGATTTAATGCTCTTCTTGCCCTGACTGTCAGTTTAGGTGGACGACCATGTCTTGGTAGGTTTGCAGTTGTGCCATACTCTTTCCATTTTTGGATGATCGATTGAACAGTGCTCTGAGATGTTCAAAGCTTGGGATATTTTTTTATAACATAACCCTGGTTTAAACTTCTCCACAACTTTGTCCCTGACCTGTCTGGTGTGTTCCTTGGCCTTCATGATGCTGTTTGTTCACTAGAATTCTCTAACAAACCTCTGAGGGCTTCACAGAACAGTTGCATTAATACTGATATTAAATTACATGCAGATGAGCTATTTTTACTAATTAGGTGACTTCGGAATGCAATTAGTTCCACTAGATTTTACTTGGGGGGGTATCGGAGTAAAGGGGGCAGGCTGAATACAAATGCACGCCACACTTTTTTAAGATATCTGTAAAACCTTTTGAAAACTATTTATCATTTTCATTCCACTTCACAATTATGTGCCACTTTGTGTTGGCCTATTACATAAAATCCCAATAAAATACGTTTACGTTTTTGGTTGTAACCCGACAAAATGTGAAAAACTCCAAGGGGTATGATTACTTTTTCAAGGCACGGTACTTGCCTGATCCTTCGATCCTCCGGAAAACAGCATTTCCCCACATCCTGCGGTGGACGGTGTCTGTTGTCCTCACATTCAGAACCGGTCTATGGGCGTGATGACGTCAGGAACAGTCCACCACACAAAACCACTAGCGTTTGGGGGGCAGGAACAGCATGGACTGGGCTTGCGCTCGAAGGATCAGCGGATTAGGTAAGAAAATCTCCGCTCTCCTCACCTCCAGGCAAAAATGAGCGGTTAACCCCCCCAAAGCCCCACTGCATGGGGAGGGGGATTTGTAAGGGTGAGCTGAATCTTTTCCAATCTACATGTTTGATGGTATTTTGGTGTTTACAACATTCCTTTATTGTTTACCAGGGTGGAAATTGCAGAAGATGCAAATACAGTTTCCAAAGAGAACCTGCAAATCCTTACAATAAAGTTTTTTTTGTTTTTTATGCCTGTAGTTTGTGAATGTAATGATGGTTGGCATTCATTTCATGCAGCTGACAAGGGGCAGTGTAGATCCACCTAATGTTTTCAGCAGATGGGACATGCCAATGCTTTTATGTGTCATATCTCAGCCATGACTGTAACATACCACAGCATCCATTCCACCATCTGCTATAGTTCAGTCTTTGTCAAATTCTTATTGCTCTGTGGGGTTAAGTCATGAAATACCCTTTCATTGTAGGGATAAAAAGACTGATTTGGCAATGGGGCAAATGAACAGTTTGTGACATGTGACTACTTTTGTGTGTCATTACAAGAACGGGATTTGGATGAAAGAGCATTTATTTGGGTTTTATGGGGTGATGTAAAAAAAAGAAACTTGTAATCCAGAGTAGGTAGCCTTCACACTTGAGCTGAGTGTCTTGGGTCATTTTGCAGGAGTCTGAGGCTTGAGGTTTTTTTTTTTTTGTTTTGTTTTTTTAGCTGGTCGCTAGGGAATAAACTATAAGCTAAACAGGGGACATGGTCAGGTCACGCTGTGGTCTATGGACGCACACCGCCCAACTTGGAAGGGCGCCCACACAGGTGCCCCCATAGCACACTGCTTGCTGAGGGAGCACCTGGCAGACAAAGGAGTAAATGGCATCGGCAGTGGACTTCAGAAGAGGAGGTAACAGGCCACTCTGTGCAATATAGTTGCAGGTAGGGCTTCATGTACACAGCACGTTTTTACAACCTCTCCTGAACAATTTAACTTGACAGATAGTAACTCACATTTAAAACGTCCGTTTTGCCGCATTTACATGTCGCGTTTGCGTTTACAAGTATTTTGAAAATAAAAAAAAACTTTTTTTTTTTCTTTTTTTTTAAGCCAAAAATGAAAAAACACCTGTAAATGCATTTATCGCTTGAAATGCCTCTAAACTCAACTGGCCTGAACCCATTTTTTGCTTTCCAAAAAAAGCCTCTAAACTCAACTGCCTAGAAACAAAGGAACCTGCGTACATGTACTGATAAGATAACAGAGGAGAGTTCAGGAACAGTTGAAAAAAAATGCCCAACTGCTTCTAAACTTCCATTTAGCAGCAGCAGTGTACATGAGGCATAAGTATAACTTCAGATACATTTGGTATATGACCCCAATGGGACTTTTAAGGCAGAGTTATAGGTAACACAGATGTATAAAAAAAAGGAATGAAGACAAGTGGGGCTGGAATGCACTCCCAGGGGCACACATGGGCCCCCTTGAGATGAAAGTGTCTGTGCCAAAATGTACTGGAATAGTAAGGTACTATACAGTGCCTTTAAAAAAGCATTCATACCCCTTGAAACTTTCCACATTTTGTCATGTTACAACCATAAAAGTAAATGTATTTTATTGGGATTTTATTTGATAGACCAACACAAAGTGGCCCATAATTGTGAAGTGGAAGGAAAATGATAAATGGTTTAAAAAAAAAAAAAAATCTGAAAAGTGAGGTGTGCATTTGTATTCAGCCCCATTTACTCTGATACCCATATAAATGGAGTCCACCTGTATGTAATTTATTCTCAGTATAAATACAGTTATTCTGTGAAGCCCTCAGAGGTTTGTTAGAGAACCTTCGTGAACAAACCGTATCATGAAGGCCAAGGAACACACCAGACAGGTCAGAGATAAAGTTGTGGAGAAGTTTAAAGGAGGGTTAGGTTATTTAAAAAAAATCCTAAGCTTTGAACATCTCACGGAGCACTGTTCAATCCATCATCCGAAAATGGAAAGAGTATGGCTCAACTGCAAACCTACCAAGACATGGCTGTCCACCTAAACTGTTAGGCCGGGCAATGAGAGCATTCATCAGAGAAGCAGCCAAGAGGCCCATGGTAACTCTGGAGGAGCTGCAGAGATCCACAGCTCAGATGGGAAAATATTTCCACAGGACAGCTATTAGTCGTGCACTCCACAAATCTGGCCTTTATGGAAGAGTGGCAAGAAGAAAGCCATTGTTGAAAGTAAGCCATAAGCAGTCCCGTTTGCGAGAAGCCATGTGGGGGACACAGCAAACATGTAGAACAGGGATCTCCAAACTACGGCCCTCCAGCTGTTGCAGAACTACGCGTCCCATGTGACATTGCAAAACTCTAACATTCACAGACATGACTAGGCATGATGGGAATTGAAGTTCTTGAACAACTGGAGGGCCATAGTTTGGAGACCCCTGATGTAGAAGAAGGTGCTCTGGTCAGGTGAGACCAAATTTGAACTTTCCCCTAATCGTCTTTCTGGACAGCCACGAGAGACCTTGGCTCCTCCCCTCTGTAGGAAACACTGCGCCAGCCATCTTTAAATTTCCTCCTCCCCTGCTGGCTCCTCGGTTATTTGTGTTTCCTCCAGAGAGGAGACACCACCTGAAACCAAGCCAGGAGAGCCAGGGAGGCTCAGGCAGAAAGTCCTGAAAGGGGGCAGAGGCTTTTTGGACAGGCCAGGTAAAACGTACCTGGTGAAGATTGCCACCCCCACATCCCTGAGAGCAGATGGAGGTCAGGGGGGCTCTGGTTTTTCACTACTGAGTGCGGTAGATGGAAGTGCTGGTCCAGTCAGAGGTTCCGGACCGGGAGCAGCCAAGGGTAAAGCACAGCAATGCAGAGACCACACCGGGCTCTGGGACCGCACGGAAGCTGGATGGCGGGTGACGTCACTTCCAGCGAAAGGAGCAGGCACTTCTGGTTGACCCGTGGCTGCAATTGCCGTGGAGACAGCACAAGCTCCGGTGGCGGCACCAGTAAGTCGGAAGCGGAAGGAAGGGACCAGACTGCTCCAGCTGAGGCCTGCTCCAGCCACACTAAGGTAAGGGGAACCTAGGGTGGAGCTCCCCTTTGCTAGAACATGCCCCCATCCCTGCATGGGACTGGGGGGTAGGGAAAGAGTCCCTCCGTTGTCAGATAAGTTCATGGGGCCCCTGGTGAGGCATGCCCACATGAAAAAGGCTGCGCAACTGCAGTTTACTGCAGAGGGGCTATGTAAAGTAATGCTTAAATGCCTGTGGAGATTTTGGTCTTTCAGAGCAAAACAGACAAACTCAGACCCCCTCGTAGTTCTAAGAGGAGGTGCCCCTCCTGTAAGACTACACTTGGGGACTCCTGGGGAAAAACACTCTGTAGAGAATGTATTAACAAATTAGTACAGGAACATACCACTGAGCAGGGCAGTGAACTAGCGGCATCAGTAAAGGAACTTTCTAGTACGTTGTGAATCTTTTCAAACCTTTTCTGAAGGGTTTCAGATCCCACAGCTTCAGACTGCTCCTCCTTCAACACAGCAGGTAGCGTTACCAAAAAGGCCCTCCAGTAGTCTCCAGGGACGCTGCTGAGGAGGAGCCAGACAGTGCAGCCTCCGGCTCCCAAGAATCAGAGGGAGAAGCGCTGGTAGGGGATTTCAGAAAGCCACCCTGATACAAACTGTTGCTGGAAGAGGTGCACAATCATTTATACCATGTTAGGGGTTTCTTTTCTGTTTTGTATACCTATCTCTACATGACCAAATTAATGAGGGCCTAGGGGAACAGGAAAATAATAATTTCCCAGTGCATGAGGTTTTAGTAGAGGCAAAAAACTAAGAATGGCAGGACCCAGAAAGTAAATAATTTTTTTTCAAAAGCATTAAAAAGGTTTCCATTTACAGATGATCCGGCGTCAGTTTGGAAAAGGACCCCCAAAACTAGACTCCCAAGTCTCGAGGCACACAGACTTGGCCTTCAAGGATATGGGGGTCCCGTTCAACGCAATGGACAAAAGGATGGCCTCCCTCTTAAAGAAGTCATGGGACTCCACGGTGGGAAGCCTAAAACCAGCTATAGCAGTATCTGTAGTAGTCCGAAAGGTAGAGTTTTGGCTGACTCAAAAACTTGTCCACGTTGAGGAGGGAACTGCAAAAGAGCAGATTCTATCCTCTTTCCCCATTCTCCTGCGAGGCATCGCTTATATCGCAGATGCATCAGCGTAATCGGGGCAGATGGCAGCCAGATCCTCCGCGTTATCCAATTCCGCAAGAAAGAGCCCTGTGGTTAAAGATATGGCAGAGGGGCTGCGTGTCTAAAGCCAAACTTTGCGGGATCCCATTCACATGGGACTTGCTGTTTGGACCAGGGTTGGAGAAAGTGCTGGATCGCACGGCGAACAAGAAAAAAGCATTTCCACTGAAGCATAAACCCGCCTGGGGACAGCCACAGCAAAATAAGAGGCAAAGAGGGGACACAGAGCTTCAGAGCACCCAAGGCTGAAAACCAAAAAAGACCATGGGTACAAAGAGGAAAGGGCAAAGGAGGGGCAATTTTTCACCCTCCTGAACAAGCCCGCAACAAACCATGACAAACCAGTCACAGTGGGGGGGAAGACTGGGGGCTTTTCTCTCACAATAGAAAATGATATCCTCCAATCAGTTCATATTGAGAACGATAGGAAACTCTATCACTTGGTGCTCTCAAGATCACCCCCAAACAGGTTTTACATCACCGAACTCCTGAAAAACAAAGAAATGGCCAGAGTATTAATGAAAGCCGTAAAAGAACTCAGAAAACAGAAAGTCATTACCAAAGTACCAATAGAAGAAAGGTCAGGGCTTCTACTCCCACATATTTGGTGTACAAAAACCCTCGGGAAAGGTCATACCGATGCTCAACCTCAAACCTCTAAATCCATCTATAATCTACAAAAGATTCAGGATGGACTCCATATATTCAGTAAGCCTCTATTACCTCCAAACTGCTATATGGCTTCCCTGGATCTAGAAGATGATGTGTACTTGCACATCCCGATAACTCAGAGTTGCCAAAAAATTTCTAAGATTAGCAATAAGAACAAAGAAGAAAATCATGCACCTTAAATTTCGGGCTCTACCCTTCAGCCTTTCCTCCACCCCAAATTTTTACAAAAATTCTGGCGGAGGCCCTGGCGACACTTCGATTCAAGGGCCTATCTATCATCGCCTATTTAGGCGATCTTCTCCTCTTTGCAAACTCTCCTGTAAAATTACTAGAGAACCTGAAGTATACACAGGCATTCCTAGAAAATCTAGGTTGGTTGGTGAACAGAAAAATCCAACCCAAACCCCACTTGGCAAATAATATACTTGAGATACATACTAGACTCAGCTCAACAAAAAGTGTTTCTACCCAGGCAGAAGATACAAAAAAATCCAAGAGGCGATGAAAGTATTATAGGCCAATAAACCAGGCAAATAATGTCAACATTAGGATTACTAACCTCGGCAATCCTGGCAGTACAATGGGCGGGTTTACTTTTTCGGCCCCTACAGATGTTCATCTTAAAAGTATGGGACCGCAAACAAGAGTCCTTAGACACCCAGATTCTGATTCCAACACGGGTAAAAAGATCCCTGTGGTGGTGAAGGAGATCAGAAAATGTAAATGGAGGACAGATGTGGGCCCTACCAATCACACGAATAATAACTATAGACGCAAGCGGCGTAGGGTGAGAAGCACATCTAGGCTCCTGGGTAACACAAGGAACTTGGAAAAAGGAAGAGATGACGAGATCATCCAATTGGAAGGCGTTAAAGCAGTAGTTCTAGCACTTTGATCCTTCCAGAAAGCTGAGCGGTCATCACTTACAGGTCAGGTCCGACAATCCATCAATAATCGCCTACATCAACAAGCAGGGAGGAACAAGGAGCAAAACTCTGTGGACTTCAGCAGAGGAAATCGTAAACTGGGGAGAGAAAAACCTACTCTCCTTTTCAGCAGTACATTTAAAAGGGGAATTAATCAAAGTGGCAGATTTCCTCAGCAGAAATAAGTTGAGAGAAGGTGACTGGATATTAAATCGGGAAGTGTTCAAACGGATCACGCAAAAGTGGGGAACACCTCATGTGGACTTGTTTGCCTCAAAAGAAAGCAGGTTCAGGCTTTCTTCTTCCTGAAATGGGAAGATGGTGCGCTCGGAGTAGACGCACTAGCACAGAAGTGGGCATTCAACAAATGCTGTTTATTTCCCCCACCAGTGCTCCTACCAGCAGTACTAAGGAAATTTCATACAGAGAACACATCACTGATTCTCATTGCACCACACTAGCTCAGGAGACCATGGTTCTCTATGCTCAGAGAACTTGCTGTAGAATCCCCTTGGTTATTACCAGTCCAGAAGGATCTCCACTCCCAGGGCCCAGTGTGTTGCCCCCAAGTGGAAAGGTGGAACCTGGCCGCTTTGTTTCTGAGGAGCAGCTGCTGAAGGCGAAAGGATTCTCAAACCGTTTAATACACTGCTGAAAAGCAGGAAAATGTAAACTCGCACCATTTACCAGAGGGTATGGAAGTGTTTTAACAAATAGTGTACAGAGAACTCCTTTTTTAAAACACAAAGTTCAGTGGCGGTTTTAGAGTTCCTGCAGAGTGGAGCAGATAAAGGTCTAGGCACTGTCCGTATATCAGGAAAGAAAACTAGCGTCCAATCCATGGATAATTAGACTCTTAAAATCCTTGAGCAGGCAGAGACTGATACAAAGTTTGGCCTTCCCAAAATGGGACCTGTCATTAGTGCTACAAACTGACAGCCGACCCTTTTGAGCAACAGGAAAATTGCAGTTAGATGCTTACACTTAAAGCAGTCTTCTTGGTAGTAATTACTACAGCCAGAAGGGTCTGTGAGATAGAGGCCCTATCAATCGGACCCCCCTTTTTTTCAGATTTTCCCAGATCATAGTTTTTAAGATGGTTCCAGCTTTTTTGCCTAAAGTGGCCTCAATTTCACAGAGGCCAAGATATTGTTTTACCTTTGTTTTGTACAAATCTTTCCAGGGAACAAGAAATTAAGTTCCATATGTTAGACGTCATGAGATGCGTCTTGCATTATTTAGATGAAACAAAAGCCCTTAGAAAGACAGATTGCATATTTATATTAATTTCAGGGGCCAGGAAAGGGCACAAGGCCTCAAAACGCACCATAGCCACGTGGCTAAGAGGCTATTGGCCAGGCTTATACGTTAGGAGGCATGCAGATCCCAGAGGGTATCGGGCACACTCCACAAGATCAGTGGCAGCGTCGCAGGCAGAGAGAGCTGGAGCAACGCCAGAACAGATTTGTGAAGCGGCAACATGGTCCAGCTTCACCACTTTTTTAAGACACTATAGAGTGGATCTTTGGTCTACAAAGGATCAGACCTTTGGACGCGAGGTCTTACAAGCTGTAGTTCCCCCCCTTCCCCCCACCCCCTTTGGGTAAGTGCTCGATTATCCTCTCAAGTGAAGGAAGGGGGGTGGCGGCGCCAAACTGTGATAGTCCTATCATATAATTGGGTGTTAGTGCAATATATACACTTACTGGTTCACAGGGTGGAGATGCCCATCCGGGGTAGAGGTGTGCTGGTACTGCACTGCAGGCTCCGGTGACGTTCCTTCGGCCATAGGGGTGTTAGATCCGGTCACAGGCTGTTCAGCGGTGTCCACTGGATGGGAAGCTCCACGCTAACCACACTGGAAAGCGGAAGTGACGTCACCAATGCACGGCGGGCATCCAGGCAAAGGGTAAGGATTGTACAGGCTACACACTCGAGCTCACAGCTCTTTCTACTGGCCTGTACAAAGGCTGAATACAAATGCACGCCACACTTTAAACATTTTTATTTGTAAAAGATTGTGAAAACCATTTATCATTTTCCTTTCACTTCACAATTATGTGCCACTTTGTGTTGGTCTATCACATAAAATCCCACTAAAATACTTTTTCAATTTTGGTTGTAACATGACAAAATGGGGTATGAATACTTTTTTTTTTCCCCAAGGCACTGTACATCTTTTACCTGTTAAGAATAGATGTCTGGGGGCAGGAGGAGTGCGAGAGTAATGAAGCTCAGTTTACAGTCCGGGGAGTACTGAAGAGGCATTTCACATCTCTTCTGAAATACTATGCCTGCTTGCTCGCAATGTATCATAGCAGAGTTTAAAATTTGCAGGCTTTTCTTTACCAGGTGATTCTACAAGTAACGCACTTTCTGTCATAGGATAAAAACACTCACTGGACTGAATCTGTGGAGGAGCAACTCTTTGTAACCCTTGGACAAGACTACAGAACACCTACCTTCTCCTAAATAGGAGATGTGTCCTGTAGTTTACATAGGTGAACTGGGCAGGGCACACAAAAGCTCACTGGGTTTTTGGTAGGATCCACATTTTATTTATTTTTTTATTTTTTGCACTTACGCTTCTAATTTAACAGACCAAGAGTAGTTCCTTTTTGTGGTTTACATACACATACACTGACTACTGCAGGATATTGCTTTAAAGAAAAAAAATAATAAGATGGAATTGGTCTTTAAACCCTGGTTCACACTGACAGTGGGAATTAAATCGTGCGAGTTCAGCTGAACTCGCACAATTTCGTTCCCGCCTGTCAGTCCCGACTTCGGGGGCGATTTCAGGGACCCCTGTGTGGGTTGCTTCACAGATGTAAATGGAAATCGCACCCTGAAGTCGCCAAAAGTAGTACAGAAACGACTTTTGGCAATCGATGCGGCGTTGCACAGATTCGGATGGTGCAATTGACGCCGATTTTACATGTCAAATCGCTCCAATGTGAACCAGGGCTTAAGATGCTATTTTCTCATATTTGAGACGTTTTCCACTTTACACAGTCAAAGCTCTTGCTTGGCCATTACTGAGCATAGTTTGTGTCTGTGACTTTGACAATATTGTGTTGTCACAGATGTAAAAGCATGCATTTATGACTGCGTTCCACCATTTTACTGAAAGTACTCAGTAGTAAGTATTAAATGTGTGCAGCCAAAACTTGTTACAATCATACTTTTCAAATCAATCTAACAATGGCAGGACGGTGCCCACATCAGCAGGTCCGGAGAAGGATGTGTATAGTTTTGTGACAGTTGCAGCATTTTGAGAACAGGAGGTATGTGTCAGTGTTGGTGAGGTTTGTGATACAGGAAACAGCTATTAGTCTCGGTGTCTGTGAGTGATCCCACACTCCTCGCACAGCTTCCTTCCTGTGTAGCTCTGTCTGATCACATTTCAGGGGGCCTCGCTTCTACATCCAGATCCCACAATCACAGCACGGATCTGCCAGCATCTTCACACCATCATGTATGTATATTGTCTCTTTTCTGGGGAGCTACAAATGTCCTCTGCTTATGTCTCTGCTTCTTGTGTTTTCCTGTTTCCTGTGAAATGTATGTAATTCAATAGGCGACGCAATATTTTCAACCATTTAGCGGCATGTGAAATGTAAGAATGCTCTGGTACGATCTGGTTGGTTTTCAGGCCAGTTGAGCTTCTTTGATTTTTGAAAGGAGTTTCTACTTTTTTTTGTGACAAGGAAACTACTTTCAATGGTGGAGTAACGGCAGTAGGACGGTAAAGCTGGGTACACGCTATGAGAAAATCGGAAGAAAAATTCAGTATGAGGCACAATTGTTCAATTTTCGCATACTGTGTACCCAGCTTTACAGTCCTACTGGCATTACTCCACCATTGAAAGTAGTTTCCACATCCAATTCACAATAGTGTGAGCCCAGCCTGAATCAGATGTCAAAAGTTGTGTACACGCTATGAGAAAATCGGAAGAAAAATTCGGTACGAGGTTCAATCATTCAATTCTCGCATAGTACATAACTTTTGACATCTGATTCAGGCTGGGTTCACACTATTGCGAATTGGATGTGGGTTCCCTACATCCAATTGGCAATAGCAGGATATTTTGACCGGCTCTCTACAGGGTTGGTTCACATATCTCCGGTGTGAATTGCACAGGAGCCCTGTGTCTTTTGGTCCATTTCAGGTCCAAATTCAGCCCAAAATTGTGACTGTAATCAGACCTGAAAGGGTGAACGGGGACACACCGGACTCCTGCTGTGAGACGCATGTGAAGATAGTGTGGACCCAGCCTTAGTCTTTCCAAATGAAATTTCCAAAGGGACAAACTGAAAAATTTTTCTTCGTATGTGAACAGAACGAATGATTTTCATTTAATGTGTAGTGTTTTCATATGAGAAAAATCAGATGCGAAAGGGTGTGCATGATCAGAAGTAAGACAACAAAAAAAAGCCTGTTTGTATAACAATTTTCATACGTTATTTCCATCCTTGGTTTCGAATTGCTGTGAAACATTGAGGGAAAACCGGACAATCGTTCCAAAGTGAGGCAAATCCCCTTCTAGACAGTTATCACAGGAATCTGTGTACTCATTGGAAGGTTTTTTTTTTTTTTTTTTCTCTATTCCTGTTTTGATGGCAATTCAAAACTTTGAATATTCCGTCAAATTGTTATCCCGGTGATGTCAATCAACACGACAATGAGGACACAGAAAGTAATAAAAACCTGAGAAGGTTGCTAACCCTTGGCTACTCCATCTAAAGTGAACAAAATGCTTGCCTTTATACAGTATATGCTTTGAGAAGTCTTTACTGGGACTGTCAGATACTTCAGTGCTCTTTGGAGGAAGACAAAACACAGATTTTGGTGCACAGGCCTTAAAATGACAGACTTGGCAGAGATTCCATTGCTGTAATGTTTTTCCAGGCCGTAGTTATTTTGTTTGGTTCAAGACAGAAGTATGCAGGACATAGAAACTTGATACCTCCTTTTAGAAACGGTAAAGTGTACGAGTGTTGGAATCTTTTATAATTGATTACAATAATGTATTAAAGAAGTAAACTCTTTGTATTAAAAATCCTGACAGGCAGGGTATTTATGACAGAAGAACCCCCCTTGGTCTCTTCTGCCATAAATGTATCCTTCTGCCTGTCAGCTACATGGAGCCGCCATGCATGCGCGCAGCTCAGTGAACATTTACGGCCCGATCCGTGCTGCGGTGATGTGACTCCAGTGGAAGGAGGAACGGGCGAAGATGGAAGTGCCAGGGGCCCGCCGGATTGGTCCCATCGCTGTGTTGGGAGGACACCATATGACAGGCATGTCTACCATAATGTACTAATATGCTGTGCATACGAGTACATTATGGCATAACCCACCTGGGGGGCTTTGAAGAAAAAAAAATACAGCAGACTTTACTTCCGCTTTATATCAGACTAAATTCTGAAAAAAAACACAAACCCTTCAATAAGTTGTTGGGCTAAAACAATCTAACATTCATTTTATAGATGAGTCGTCTTCACATTTCTTGGCTGTCAGGATTTTCACAAATGCGCATGACATGCTTTCTATGGAGCCGGTTCACATGCACTATATTACCAAAAGTATTAGGATGCCTGTCTTTACACGCACATGAACTTTAATGGCGTCCCAGTCTTAGTCTATAGGGTTCAATATTGAGTTGGCCCACCTTTTTGCAGCTATAACGGCTTCAACTCTTCTGGGAAGGCTGTCCACAAGGTTTAGGAGTCTATGGGAATGTTTGACCATTCTTCCAGAAGCAAATTTGTAAAGTCAGGCACTGATGTTGGATAAGAAGGCCTGACTCGCAGTCTCTGTTTTAATTCATCCTAAAGGTGTTCCATTATGTTGAGGTCAGGACTCTGTACAGGCCAGTCAACTTCCTCCACCCCAAACTCGTTCATCCATGTCTTTATGGACCTTATTTTGTACACTGGTGCGCAGTCATGTTGGAACAGGATGGGGTCCTCAAACTGTTCCCACAAGGTTGGGAGCATGAAATTTGTCCAAAATGTCTTTCATGTTGATGCCTTAAGATTTCCCTTCACTGGAACTAAGGGGCCAAGCCCAACCCCTGAAACACAACCCCACACCATAATCCCCCCTCCACCAAATGATTTGGACCCGTGCACAGAGCAAGGTCTATAAACACATGGATGAGAGAGTCCTTCCAGAAGTGCATTTGTGAGGTCAAGCACTGATGTTGAATAGTCAGACATTCCCATAGACTCCTAAACCTTGTGGACAGCCTTCCCAGAAGAGTTGAAGATGTTATAGCTGCAAAAGGGCGGGCCAACTCAATATTGAACCCTATGGACTAAGACGCCATTAAAGTTTATGTAAAGGCATGTGTCCCAATACTTTTGACAATATAGTGTATGTGTGGGCCAACTGCAATGTGTTTTTAAAAGGAGCTCTGTACAATTTTTGGTCCAGTTCAGCTTTGATTTCAAGTGTCATACACTTTAACAATTCGCACCTGAATCGGTGAATGAAAGCACACCGAACTCTTTTGAAAAATCGCAATTAAACCATGCCCAGACATGTGTAAACCGAGCTAAAATATAAGATTTCATATCATTTTTTTTTCTTGTGAATTGTTCCCTTTTTAAGGATTGAATTTCAGTATTAATAGTAGCACTATAGGAACACAAAAACCTATACTTTTTTTAGTTTTGTATTACGGTACGACATGAAATTTAATCAGGTGGAACTCCAGGGAAGAAAAATAAAAAACTTTTCTGACTGGGTACCAACAAGCTACCTTTAATGGTGGCAAGACATGTAACAATCTGATCAAGTGATTTCTTAATAGACCAGATCATACTATACAATTCTATTAATTTTAAAAGACATATAATGTGTCATCAATTTTGCTTGAAATCAATTGATTTAAACTTTTATTCTGATTGACCTTGTTGGAAATGCCAATTGTGGGAAAGTAGATCACTAGATATGATTAAGTGTATGGTGCATCAAACAATCTTTTTTTGATCTTGTGAACATATTTCCGATCGGATTATCATAAAATTGTTCTGTGTATGGCAATTATGATACTGGCTATCTTAGGTGTGGATCACTCTTGTGTAAGGTAAAAATCATCTATGGCAGAAAGTAGAGCCAGCGCTGTGGTAATGATAGTAGCTCTTATACATCGAAGGGATCCTGTTATTTAGCCTTCCTTTCTTTCCTCTTGCCATTCATGGAATACTTGTTCTGTGAATGGGCAAGGTTAGAGAAAGGGAGGGTAAACGACAGGATTCCTGCTCTGTATATCACAAAAGTAGCAACACACTAGTTTGAATGGGCCCCTTCATGATTTCTTACCCGACTCTGCCAACTGTTGTTTCATTGTTAAATGAGACTGCCTGTGGGTGTTCTTTGGACAGCGATTAAGTCAGGAAAGTTAACCACTTCAATACCGGGCACTTTCACTTTTTTTTTGAGATAGAGCTTTTTTTAGTGATATTTAATCACCCCTGGGTTTTTTATTTTTTTGTGACGTGAAAAAAGACCAAAAATTTTGAGGGAAAATAAAACCATGTTTTTTTTAAAATAACCTTTTGTAAATAAGTAATATTTTCTCCGGCACTGATGGGCACAGATTGACATCACTGATGGCCATCACTGGTGGGCACTGGCAGGCATCGCTAATGGGGCTGCACTGATGATCATTGCACTGATTATCAGTGCAGATCCTCCCTGTGAGGAAAGCTGCTTATCTGCTTTCCTCTCTTCACACGCTGTCAGAGTGCAATAACCGCCACTTCCTATTTACACTGTGATTGGACACAGCTGATCACATGGTAAAGAGCCCACGGCATAGGCTCTTTACTATGATCGGAGATGCGGTGTGCCTGAGGGACACTCCGCACCGCCGATCACTACGCTCCCAGGTGCCCGCACGAGCGGCTTGTTATGAGGGACATCATATGATGTCTACTCAGAATAATGAAAAGTGGTTAAAAGAGAAGTTCGGGTTTAAAAAACAAACATCCATACTACCCTAGGTGGATGCAGCATTGATCCGATGCTGCATCTGTCCCCCGCCAGGTCTGCACTGAGAACTGAGTGATTAAACACCATTGATCGCTCAGCTCTCCCCTCACAGTGCTTGTGCTGTGTAATCTGCTCTCCTCTAAACTGTAACCCCCCCCCCCCGAACATGGCACTTCCTGTATCCCCTCTCTAAATGGACCACGATAACCAGGGCTGCTCCGCCCTGATCACTGTGGTCAAAGTGCGTCCCTCCGTCATATGCTGCCTGTTCTCCTCCCTCCCCCTCCTTCCTGCCTGTCATCTCCCTCTGTGTCCTCAATTTATACCAAGATTAATATAAAAATAGTGCAGGAAAAAGGAGTAGGAGATGAGGATGGAAGAGCAAGGTTGAGCACCTCTTTTGTGCTCTTAGAAATATTAAAATGTATAGTCTCCTATCTGCAGAAGTTTTTTTAATGGTTTGTGGGCTGACCTGTGTATAAACCAAATGGACATTTAAAAAGATATCTTTGAATTAGAGTAGTCAAAATTGGGGGGAAAAAAAGTCAAGATATTTAAAGTTGAACTCCAGGCAAACAACTGGACGTGCCATTTAAATATTCTGTAAATATGATTGTGGCTTTACATGCCAAGGATTTGGTCCATCGAGTCTTGAGATTCACTGCACAACTAACCTCTCTGCCCTGCTTAATCAGTTGTAACTTTAATGACCTGATTCACCTTTTAGGTTAGGCAATGGTTTTTCTTCATCCATCAGATACAGTAGCTGGATAGACACTACAATTTTCTGTAGGTTTTTTTTTTTCCCTTCAGATTTCTCAAAACCATATACTGTAATATGAGGTTTAATCTTAAAGTGGTTGTAAACCCTTACAACACACTTTTTGCTACAGGTAAGCCAATAATATGGCTTACCTGTAGCTACCCTGGATATCTCCTAAACCTGAACGGTTTAGGAGATATCCCCTGTATTTGCATGTGCCGACGTCATCAGCACATGCGCACGGAAGCAACGGCACGTATGTGCTGTTGCTTCAGTTAGACTGTGCCGTTACCAGCGGCTCCCGCACGCAAGCACGGCGGTGACGTCATCGCGGCTCCGGCCAATCACAGCGCCGGAGCCTGCGATACCCTGAAGTAACTCCGGGAGCAATGTCGCCGGAGAAGTGAACGAGGACCGCTGTGGGGGCTTCAATCTAAGGTAAGTAATACATAATGAGCTAATATGCTATGTTTACTAGCGCATTATGCCTTTTGTCTTGCAAGTGTTTTGTTTTTTTTTTCTAAAATCTGGTAACTACAGGCATCATGTCTATTTTTCATTATGTCCGGTGGTATCAAATTTTTCAAATGTGTCCTTGATGGCAGTCATCTCTTTTTGTAACTTATTATATTAATTGTTCTTTTTATTTTGTGTCTTGCAGCTTTCTTGCCATAACTGAAAATGTCCAAGGTAAGAATAGTGGTGATTTACAGTATATGATCTGACATAAATATATGGGCCTTATCTCATTGTCGATTCTGCCTCTGGTGACAGCTCACTTGGCAAGCTTATGTAATTGCAGTTACTCACTAGTATGCTGCAGAATCTTTGGTTAGTAGAGATGCAGCAGCCAGGCATTCTAAGCAATTGAAATAGTATTGCCCCAATGCATTAAATGTCCTGTAGCTGGGAGGGAAAAAAAAGCTAGGATTAGGGCAGCAGGAATCGTAGTTAACAATAGCAAAAAGGTTTGGCCATACTTCTCTTCTGGGTCACATGAGTGCACTTACATTTGTTTTCCTGTAATCCAGAATCGGCTAATAGTGGTCTGAAGCCTGCTGTGAGCTGCCATCGCAGAGCTGCTCTAGGCTCGGCAAGGATCCTGACTATACTGCCAGGATCCACCCAACTGCCCAATTGACAGCTGGCTCCGGCTCTCAGCACTCAGCTTAAAGCCAAAGCCAGCTGCGCCCGCCCCCTCTCCAGCCCAGCACTCCAGTGAGCGATGGAGGAGGAGATCAGAGAGCGGTGTCCTACAGTCACCAGTTTCTGCTCAGGGATGCCCAATCAGCGGTCATGTGATTGCTCAGTTCTCAGGCTTAGCGCCAGTGGGGACCAGCTGCAGCATCAGATCGAGGTTAGTATGGATGTTTTTTTGTTTTATGAAAATCTCAAACTTCTCCTTTTTTAAAGTGCCTTTTCCATAACAGAAATTATTACTATGCATATCCTCCCAAATCCCTGAGGGCTGTGGCTATGCCTTCTTATGACAAAATGGCATGGGAGACTTGTGACTGGCAGAAAATGGCTGCTACACACACAGCTATTAGTGTGCCCAGTACGCATGACCACTTTAGGAGGGTAGCTACATTCGTCCTCCATGACCCCACTGTATGTAGGAACGTAGCCTCCCTCGCTTGCTTCTGAGATGGACTATGTGATGTGTAGTGTGAAAAGAGCATGACAGAAGTGAGCGGGGGAAATAAGATTCTTGGGAGCTCATGAAGGATGCAGAAACACACAGTAAGAAACAATTTATTGAAAAATATATTGCAGGGCCATTAAATGGTGAATGTGTATTGATTATTGGACAATAAGGATATTATTCAGTGTCTCTTTATGCTGGGGCATGTTTGGGATGCAGTGGCTGCATGCACACAGCATCTCATCCCGATTTTGAAAGCTGAATAGGTGAGCCGCCTTGAACACAGACTGTTTGCATTCATGGTCACTCACCTGCATGGCTGCCAAATTGGGATGAGCGATGTGTCTCTGCTGCTGCCTCCCAATGGACATGAATAGACTGTCTACACTCAGCACCTGATGGCTAAAGCTACATAAACAAGGGGGGTCATTCATGAGATATGGGTGTCAGCATCTGTCTCAATGACCCCCTAGGCTCTTGTTAATCTAGTAATGGTCCTCACTAGCAACAGAATCTGTAAAACTCCAATTACCATCTTTTAGTGGGGTGGTTTCCTCGCTGTCTGAACCAGCAGGGTAGGTTCTGCGGCTGCACCATTGCTAAGAAGCTAAATTATGCTGTGCTTGGGTCCGCAAGATTGACCTTAACCAACTGGGAAAAAAATACTGGACATGAGACTTTTGAAACTAAAATTATAAGAGTTTTCACAGCTGCTTTCTAGGGATTACTAGAGAGCTGTTAGGTGAGAAAGGGAGCAATAAAGTGCTCTTAGCATAGTTCACTTCAGTGTTTGTTTGAAATAAATATCCAGTGACTTGTAAAAATGATCAGGTCCTCCCTTGGGGCTCCTCTTCATGGCTTCCCTTTGGGATTGTTAATGGTGGGCCAAAGGCTTCTTCATGGCCTCTGAGATTCTGCTCTATCCTGGTTCTCTGCCTATGTATCACAGCGCTCCTTCAGTGTCACCTACAACTCTGTCTCCTCCTCTCCATTGCCCCTTTCTGTGGGGGTCCCCCAAAGGCTCTGTTCTTGGACCCCCTTCTCTTCTCTATCTACACCTCCTCCCTTGGTCACTTGATAAACGCCCACGGCTTCCAATACCACTTATACGCTGATGACACCCAAATCTATTTGTCTACTCCTCACCTCACTCCTTCAGTCTCCTCTCGCATTACTAACTTACTGACATATCAGCATGGATATCGCACCACTTCCTTAAACTAAATCCCCCTAAAATGGAGCTATTAATATTCTCCCCCGCCCGTGCCCCCTCCACGACTTTTCCATCAAAATCAACAATGCAACCATCAGTCCCTCCCCTCACGCCAGGGTACTAGGTGTAATCCTAGACTCTGACTTGTCATTTCAGCCTCAAATCTAATCGTTGTCAAAAGTTTGTAGAATTCACCTCTGTAACATCTCTAAAATTCGCCCCTTTTTAACAAATGAAACCACCAAGCTCCTCATTTACTCCCTTGTTATCTCTCGCCTTGACTATTGCAACTCTCTTCTCATTGGCCTGCCCCTCCATAGGCTATCCCCTCTTCAGTCTATCATGAATGCTGCTGCCAGGCTTATCCACCTTACCAACCGCTCAGTGTCTGCAACCCTTCTCCTCCAATCCCTACACTGGCTCCCAATCACCCAGCAAATTAAATTTAAAATACTAATCGCAACATACAAAGCCATTCACAACTCTGCCCCGAGCTACATCACCAATCTTGTCTCCAAATATCACCCAAATCGTCCTCTCCGCTCTTCTCAAGACCTCCTACTCTCAAGCTCTCTCGTCTCCTCCTCTCATGCTCATCTCCAGGATTTCTCCAGAGCATCTTCCATCCTCTGGAACTCGCTACCTCCACCTGTCCGGCTATCCCCTACTCTTGCTACCTTCAGGCGATCCCTGAAAACTCACCTCTTCAGGAAAGCCTATAACATCTCTAACTAATCTTTTACCACTTCCATCAGCTCATTCCCCACAGTTACAACCTTTTGTACCACCTGCCCTACCCTTTTAGATTGTAAGCTCTTCTGAGCAGGGCCCTCTTAATCCTCTTGTATTTTATTGTATTAGAACTGTATTGTCACCCTTTTTTATATTGCAAAGCGCTGCGTAAGCTGTTGGCGCTATATAAATCCTGTATTATTATAATATAATAATAATAATGGGTATGCATGACATTGCAAGCTAAACTTGGTCTGGAAATGTTTACATATTTTAAAGGAACAGTCCACCCTAACACTAAAATCTTCTACATCCACAATCTATCTAGTCCTGTAAAGAAGAAATCACTAAACATAACTTTTTTGAAGCTGATCCGGGCTGTAGCGGCGGAAGCTCTGCAGAGGACACAGCCGACAACGGCTGTGAAATGAATGGGGAGTAACATCACCTATACACTTACTATTGGGCTTCCGTTGCCGGCTGTGTCCTCTGCACCCACCTCCACAGCGAAACCGGAGCTGACAGCTCAGTGTGGGACCGGGTCGGATCGACTTTAAAAAAAGGTATGTATACTGATTTCTTCTTTACAGGGTTAGATAGGTAAGTGTTAGATCGTGGATGTCTGTAGATGCAGGGATTTTAGTGTTGGGGTGGACTTATCCTTTAATGCAGGGGTAGGCAACCTGGGGCCCTCCAGCTGTTGCAGAACTACAAGTCCCATCATGCCTCTGGGAGTAATTGTAACTGCCAGCCTTGCAATGCCTCATGGAAAATGTAGTTCCACAACAGCTGGAGAGCCCCAGGTTGCCTACCCTTGCTTTAATGCATGCATTCGTGAAAAGGCAGGTGGTCCAAAAGACTCATGTACTACTTTGTATTGCTTACATATATATATAAAGCATTTTAACCAGCAGTATAGATTTCTGTGTGTGAGAGAAGCCCTCTGTCATTGTGCATTTGCAGATCTTTGTGTGTAGAACTCATGAATTTCTCAGGTGTTGCTCTATAGCAGCTAAACCCCCTACCTCCCAATCTCAGCTGCAGCAGCACAGTAGCTACTTTGTAGAGCTTTCTGTAGTTTATCTTCTCCATTGTATTCTGACCTTTTCAGGCTACTCCTGGTAACACAATGCTGCCGCTGTTGTATAGTGAAAACCTCCCTGCACCTGTGTTTTGCTTAGTATTAAAACATTGGAGAATGTTTACTGTGTCTGGATAGATCAAAGGTTCATATATTCCCATGAAAATATTTTTCGTTTCTGTATGTATTTCTAGATTTTATTAGCAAGAACAAAAAATTAATATTTTTTTTTTTTTCATCCCACCAGCAGGCTCAGTTCACAAACCCAGAGACTCCAGGGTATGTTGGATTTGCGAATCTCCCGAATCAGGTTCATCGTAAGTCTGTAAGGAAGGGATTTGAGTTTACACTGATGGTTGTAGGTAAGTGTTCTACAGCATGTTGCAAGCCTAATTCCATAAAAAAAAATGTAATGAATAAAAAGATAGGTAAAGCAGTTTACAGACCTCTGGTCCAGTATATGCATTCTCCTTTACTAAAAGAGGTTGGGACATCTGAAGAAGGAAAAAGAAATTGCTTGGGTCCTTCGTATCCCTTCCCAGCAAGCCCTTAGGCCTTTTTCACATGGGCCTCAGCTTGTATAAGAGCAGTGTGAACAGCAAGCTTTGACAAAGCATTAAAGGGTTTGTAACCCTTCTAAAAACTGTCACTGACAACCTCGTTCTTTTTTTTTTCTTCTTTTTTTGACATCCTAGTTTATGACCTATTTCAGATTAGCTGTGATTTATCTTCATTGTAGAAATATCCCTTTAAGTCCTGATTGTGAAAGGGATAGAAGTGAATAAAAACTCCTCCAGCAGGGACATGGAAATGAATAAAATATTTATTAAGAGTGGTGAAGGGTAGAACTTCTCATGGTTTTGTTTCTGTTTGGGTCCCTGTTGGCAACATCTCCTTACATTCTTTTGTGTTAACAGACTAGGAACTGGGAAAGAAATCCCCTCCAATGAGATTGCTATTTACGGCTGAATTTTAGGCAGATCTAAAAGTGTGAGAGCGAAAAAGCAGCACAAGAAGCCAAGCATTTCATCTACAGACAAGAATCATGCTGATAGAAGTAGAAATCAGTGTGCCAGAGAGATGAGCTCATCACTGCGCTGCTTCTCTTTTCTCTGTCCAGTAACAAGCTGGGGATTGGTCCTGGAGGACCTTGGCTCAGAGAAAGCATGCTGAATAATACTGGCCATCAGACTGAGGGCATCTATTTGCAGAAAAAGTAACTAGATTTTCCCTGTGAATTTGTTTGAATGTAGTGGTACTCTATATGCAGCTTACCTTAAATTTACCAAATCATAAAAAAGCTACAAAGTTATTTAAAAAGTTAAAAATAAAATCAGATTTTGAGATACACCAGAAGTTTATTCACGCTTTCATAAGGTTCCTCATAACTCCGCATTTGTTATAAGCAGTCAGGAGTATCCAATAGGTCTATACAGGTATCTTTTGTGGAAAGTGGACCCTTCTAAATCATTTCTCATCGATGGATTTGAATGGCTGAAGATGTCTGCAACTGAATGCGACTAATCGCAGTTTTGTAACGATATGATGCTTGCAAAACACATGGATCATGGGGCATCAATAATGGTAGTCTCTGGATGCAAATGGTTAATTGTCACTATCCCAGAAGCACATTAAATAAGCAGTTTTCTGCAAAGATGGTCAGTTATAGTCACTGCCAGCAATTCTCACATGTCCACCAATGAACTGCCTTCATACCAGGTTTTTGGAACATATATTTATGTATAATTGGTATTCTGTAAGCAACACTTTTTGCGATCATTAAATATGACACGCATTTTAAAATTGCCACATTTGTATTCATGTCAAAGACAACCATGATCAAACTGGCATGAATAGGCAGATTGCTGTATATAATTAACCCTTCCCTCTATTCCCCCCCCCCCCCCCTATTTCCCTATCCCCAATAAACCACAATACTTGGCTGAATCATTTTTAGCCGTTCATTCTGTAATATGTCATGGTGTTTTTCCGCAGGTGAATCTGGTCTGGGGAAATCAACGCTTATTAACAGCCTCTTCTTAACTGACTTGTATCCTGAGCGTGTGGTGCCCGGTGCAGCAGGTGATTGATTGAACTGTATATTATTTTTATTCCAGATAGATTTACAGCTACATCATATAATGCAAAGCAACACTGATGGACATATGTGTCAATGTGTCTGCAATTCAGAATAGTTTACAGTGATTGTAAAGGCTAATTTTTCTTTTTTTTTCTAATAACAAACATGTTATACTTACCACCTGTGTGCAGTGGTTTTGCACAGGGCAGCCCTGATCCCCCTCTTATCAGGTCTCTCCTCTGTTTCCCTTAGCCCCTCCCTCTTGTTGAGTACCCCCACAACAAGCAGCTTGATATGGGGGCAGCCTAGCTGTAGCACCATGTGTCCATTCAGATGCAAAGCTGCCGTTTGGTTCAGCCCCTCTTTCTTCTGATTGGCTAACTAATTGACAGCCGCAGGAGCCAATGGTGCTGCTGCTGTGTCTCAGCCAATCAGTAGAGAGAGTCCTGGATGGCTGAGGGACTCGTGGACATCGCTGGACAGGGATGAACCTCAGGTAAGTATTTGGGGGGTGCTGGGAAGGCTGCTACACACAGAAGGCATTTTTATCTTGATGCATAGAATGCATTAAGATAAAAAAACCTTCCTCCTTTACGATTTCTTTAAAATTAAAATCAAACCATTAATTGACTTAAATCTTATCCCCTCTACTGCACAGCACCATAGCACAGCTAGATGCCAATGTATTGCTGGAATGTTTGAGTCAATTTGGCTGGAAGCTCTGCACCTTCCTGCTTATTTTTTCCCAATTTGGTGTTCCTATATAAGCTGATTGGTGTACTGCAAATTAAGCATTTGTCAAAAAGAGGTTGCCAAAAGCAGCAAAACCAGTGGTTCCCAAAATTTAGGAACCTTGTGTGTACTGCCGCTGGTTGGAACATAAAAAGTTATGCATCAGAGAGAAATGCACGGAGCCCATAGATGTAAACACCATATTGGTTAGAAAACCGTGTTCCCTCTGCTACCTGATGGTTCTGTATATATGACTATAGGCTCATCCTAGTGACAGTTTTTAGTTAACAGAATGTCAACATTTGTGCATTCTGGTGATCCTTTTCTGGACCCCTGTGTGTAGACTTGTTGAATTTCTTGGCGGGCTGGTTGCCTAAAATAGGATTTGCATTAGAGACTCAGGACACATGAAAGGAGAACAACAGAGGTTTTGGTGGCAGCCCTAATAAATGCAGCAGGATAGATATAGCAATATAAAGCTGACTGGTAGTGGTAGCCTTCAGATATTCCACTCCACGTTTGTAGACTGAAACACTTAGGGGTGGTAGCCTTCAGACGATCAAGTTGTAGATTGAAGGCTATCACCACTAAGTGTTGTATTCCAGCCCAGGTTTTAGATTGCAACACTTGGTAGTGGTAGCCTCCAGTCATTCCAGTCCAAGTTGTGGATAGCAGCACTTAGACATTGCAAAATCCAGATGGGGAGAACATTGCCTAAAGCTCTAAGATCAATCGCGGTAGTTGCTTTTTTCTAAAACAATGTCTTTGTCACATAAAACAAATTTTTATGCGTGTGGAGCAAACTTGTAATCTTCAGAAATAATTACCCGACTGGTTTTAACCCAAAGGAAAAGTATGTGGGAAGGATATGCTTTTTCCTTAGGCATCCTCTGACTTTTCAGTATCGCCATACTGTCTCACTGTTAAGAGAAATATATTTAGTTTTAGTTCCTTATAATGTTTAAACCATGTCCTTTTTATGCCTTCAACATAAAACAGATTTATTGTTCTGTCAGTAGATTTCCCAAAATAAACTTAGACGGAAATGAGAACAACTTTACTGGTTGTAAACCCACAAAATGGAAAATCCCATACAATGTTTACATGTTACATGTGATGTCATTGCACTTCATGTCATTGTCTAAAGCAGAGCTGATCTAGCCAGCAATAAGTCACAAATGGAAGTGAGCTAAATGGGAAGCTGGTTCAGGTTTTTCCTGGTCTAATCTAGACCTCGCATATAAGGGGAAAAAAAAAACTCTTTAAAAATTAATTTAATTTAAAAAAATGACCTTTCCACATTAATGTTCAAGCAATGACTTTGAATTCTGTAGAATATTGATTTACTGTTTAAGTGTCAAATATAATATAATGCTACCTTTGTACTGTACAGATAAATGTCGTCATGCTTGTATGTGTGTGAAATTCAATATGTTTATCTGTTTCTTTGTATATCTGCTGTTTATCTGTAATTTTAGTACAAATTCTGTTGTGTGGCCTGTTGGATAGGAGCTATATTTATGGCCCTCTGTATTTTAAGTAGACCACCACTGCTGAGTGAGGGCCTTTCTATACTTGCCCCCACCATTCCATCATCATTATTGACACTTGAAGCTCAGGAAGGAAATTGCTTATGGCCTTGATTTGTACCCAATTAAAAAATGCTGAGGAGGAACGTGGTAGCCACACAAGTTCTCACCTTCCCTTTTAACAGATCAGTGGTTGTTAGAACTATGGGCTGTGTTCGTTTTGGTCACAAAAATGTGGTGTTTTTCTGAAAAGACATTGTAGCTTATACTATGTGATTAGTTGAATACAAATATTGCTTGATGTAGCTCTTTTATGTGACTTGCCAAGATATGTTCTGAATCACATTATGCTGGGATTTCAGACTATGCAGTTTTCTCGTTCTATGTTTGCTTGAAGCCTGGCTGTCACCCATGCTCACATGTCCTCATCTCTGTGTGATAGATAAGATTGAACGTACAGTGGAGATTGAAGCGTCCACTGTGGAGATAGAGGAGAGAGGGGTAAAGCTTCGTCTAACAGTGGTTGACACCCCAGGCTATGGTGATGCTATGAATTGTGAAGACTGGTAAGTACTGGTTCCATGCTTCTTTTAAAGCACATGTTTAATCAATGTTAGAAAGGAAACGTAACACCACTGGGGGGGGGGGGGGTTAATTATTTAACATTGTGGTGGGGTGAGATTTTTCAACATTTTATGATTAGTCACTTCAAATAAACCAGCTTTTATTTCTTACCCCATCTTGGTTAGACAGCAGCCTTGGGCAATAACTATAATCAAATGGTGAAGTGCAAATACTGTAATGTTCAGGGAACATTGCAATCATGTTATATTTAGAAAGTCATCGGTAACTTTCATCTGTATATAATCTTTTGTAGACCTGATTTCATAAGGTTTCTTGCACTGCTTGCCGAACGAGTCACATTCTTTGTTCTCACAGTTCTGCTCTGTACAGACTTCTTTTTCTGCTGCAAAGTCTACCTTTTAGCAGAAATGTATTTATTCAAATGTCACTTCATAATAAATGAAATGTTATAAATATATAGACTTAAAGTGCTTATTCATTTGTATTGTAGCGAAAATGAGCACATGTAGACATGATCTAAGATTTTATTGTAGCGAATAATTGTGTTGTTGCTATTTGCTTAGTATCAGAGGTATTTCAGTGTTCACCTAGGAATACAATTCAAAGTAGAGCTGTAACCCAGCTGAGGACATTTTAATATGACATATTCTTAAAAGAGAAGTATGGCCATACTTCTCCTGTAGGTCACAGGCGTGCACTTAGTTCTGCACTCCTTTGACCCAGATTCACCTAACGGGGGGGGCTAAAGTCTGCTGTGGACTGATGTCACAGAGGCAGTCTGGGCTCTGCGGGGATCCCGACAATAAAGTTGGGATCCGCCCAGATGTCTAACTGGAAGCTAGCTCAGCCCCTCAGCGTGCCGGCGCTCCAATGAGTGCTGGAGGGGCAGAGCAGACTCGAGAACCGAGCGATTAGTGGTCTGTGATCGCTCAGTTTTCATTGTAGAGGCAGTGGGGGACAGCTGCAGCATTGGTTCGAAATTATTTATTTATTTATTTATTTTTTTTACAACCCCTCACTGACTATCGTAGATTCATGATCTGCTGAACTATTCTTCAAATTCGCAACAGAGGTCATACAAATGTACTCAGTTCAGAGAAGAACATAGTCTACGTTGTTGACTTCCTTCTGAAAATGTGAGCTGCTTGGGTGTCATATTTTTGTTACAACTTCAGTACTTTCAGAAGTTTTGACTTGGAACTTGCTATGTAAGCAAATGTAGCATTCAAAGTTCACTGACTGCATGCTTGTCTCTGACTGACGGGCAATTGGCATTTTCAGGAAGAAAAACATCAAAGGGTAACTCCACTTTCATGGGAAAAAAAAATAGCAAACAACGAAAAAATTATATAGCGCATATGATTGCGACACTAATCATTTTGTGATTGAATGTTCTTAAAAATTACCTTTCTATTTTAAATCTGCAGCCAATGTAATTTTCTGAGAATACCTGGAGTTTTCAGTACACAGTGTGTACTGACCACTTCCCAGAAACATAATTTCCTGCTTGCGTGATTGGCTCACCAATTTTCCCAGAAGTCTGCCTAAGATGCAAGTCAGATTTCAGGCATCCCTTGCAGCAAAAATTGTCATTTTTTTTGAGAGAGATACTTTATAATAGGAACCCGTCTAAAGGGATGCAGACCCAACAGATTTCCTCATTAGTGCCCTGTAGCTCCACACCTGACAGTAAATTATGAAACCACTCCCATTAGATCTACTCAGAACAGAGGCAGAGACACACACAGTGATTTCTTCAGAATAACAGAAGGTAGGAATCTGCAACAAAGTTTGTTATAATCCTTGCAATGTACATAGATCACCCAGAGGGGAGTTGCGCTTTTAATGGCAACCAGTACTTTTTTCTGTGAAATGTGTTTAAAAGGGTTTGCTTGGTAAATAAATTGTGAATTAATTTAACTACTACTGTAAGTATGCTACAAGTGTGCCAATGTTCCAACACGATGCACATCATGTGTTATGCGTTGCCTAGTAATTGCGTTAAAGTGGTTGTAACCCTTGAAACTACAAACGCCATCTGTCAACAAGTCAAATCCAGCTTGATTGCACTGTGATCTTTGTGTGTGTGTGTGTTTTTATTTTATTTTTTTTATTGCCTTTAGTCTGTGCAGCCTCCTACCTGCAGGTCACGTAATCGCTCTCGGTTCCACAGCAGTGCATAGACCTGTCGGTGGGCATGTCTGGTGTCAGGACATTGATGTCAGTACTGGAAGTAACATTGCCGCCCAGCATCTGCGATTCCGTGGCAATGGAACGCTTTCAGACCCAGCAGCAGACGTTCGCTTCCTTCTTTACCAATCCAATAGGAGGGATGGGTAGGGCGCGGCACTGCACTGAAGATACAGGCATGCTGTGATCTTGCACAGTGCACCCGTATCTTTAGCAGGATGACGCAAGACTTAAATGGACCGTGGTAGCATTAATCGGCTGCTATGCTACCGTGGTCGGTATACTTGTAGGAGGAGCTGCACAGGCAGAATCCACCTTTTTCAGTCAAGGCACCCTTTAAAATTATGGAAATCTCGAGACACCCCATTTTAAAATGTAAAAAACAATTCTAATTTCTTTACACAATGCAGCAACATCCACGCGTAGGACACCCAATGTTAGAGGTGATTTTTTTCTTCCAAAGCAAATACACTTTTGTACACTGGTACTAACTAGTATTCCAATGTTTCTTTTCTCCCTCAGTTTCTCTCTATCAGTCAGCTAATATCATCCCAGTGCTGAGGGAGAGGGGCAGAGGAGGGTTAAACAAGGATGCTGTGGAGGCAACAGACATCCTCCTTATTAACTGATGACGTCATTGGTTGTTAGGATGCCAGTGTCTAGAAAGTCATAATGGTGCATAATGAAAACCCATGGTTTTGTGTAACTAAAAGGCAGGCTTGATCCACCTGCTGGCTTGTATACAATTTTTTTTTCACTTTAAAGAAAAAGTTTATTGATTTTAATGTTTCCATGGTACATGCACATTGTAACATACTGTTCTGGGCATAGTGTATGACATTGTATAAGTTCCGTTTACAGTCGAGTTTCGAGCAGATTTTTGTTGTCACTTATATTTAATAATATGCAATAAAGACTTATATAATTGTACGACCACATGCTTTGTGTTCATGTCCTATAACACCAGCTATCTAAATCATACTGTTGTTAAGCAATCGATTTATAAATTCAATCACATGCAGGTGTCAGAGTCTTGTAACCATCTGTCCCAAATTTTTTCATATTTTATGGGGCAGCCTCTGCTAGTGTATATGAATTTTTTGTACGGTAAAGTGTTATTTATTTCTGCTTTCCATTCAGTAAATTTCGGTGGCACTCTCCTCATCCATTTCCTAGCTATTACTTTTCTCACTGAAAACAAAGTTTCTTGTAGAAAAATTTTAGTGTATTTGTCAGTGGACTCAGGCAGTATCCCAAGAAGGCACAACTTAGGATCTAGTGTAATTGGTGATCCCATATTATCGTGTAGGAACTTCACTATCTGAGTCCAAAGACCTTGTATTTGAGGGCATGCCCATAATAAATGAATAAATGTGCCCGACTCTTTTCCACACATTGTACAGAGGTTGGATTGTGTCTCCTTGTATCTAGCGATCCTAATTGGGGTTAAGTATGCATGGTGGAGTATAAAAATTTGTATCAATCTATCTGATAGTTTAGGCGATACAGCTCTAACAGATTCCATGCCCTCTTCCCATTCCTCATCCTCCATAGGTCCTATTGCTCTCTCCCAACGTGGCTTGAGCCCATATGCAAGTTTAGAGGCTGTGGGGGTAAGGAGAATATTATAGAATGCTGAAATTAATCTTCGAGGGTCATCATCTTTTACTATTGCCATAAGGGCATTGGGAGTTGATTGAGGAAACGAGGTCCGAAACTGTCTCTGCAGTGCATGTTTGACTTGTATGTATCTGTATAGCATATAAGGAAGAAGGGAAAACTCCTCTGTAAGTGCACTAAAGGATTTGAGAGTACCACTTGAGATCAATTGGTGTAGGTATAGGATCCCATAATTAATCCATAGCTCTACATCAGGTAATTGCATAAGTTCCGGTAGGTTTTTGTTGAACCATAATGGGGTATAATCGTCATATCGAGGAATTCCCAACTTCCCCAAAGCTACAGCCCATATTTTACTATAATGGTATAGTATGGACTTGTTGTGGCTGTGTGGTTCTGTACTGTTGAGTTCCACTACTATTGCGTATATGGGGTCCCTGGTTCTTTTAATTCGTTTGGGGCAGAGTAATTGGAGAAACCTTTCTTTATCTGTCTTGTCTATGTGATATAACTGGGACATCTGTGATGCTATATAATATAGGTTAAAATCTGGCAATGCTGTGCCTCCAAGATCTGTGGGGTTCTTGAGCATCTGCCAAGCTAGTTTATGTCTATTGGTTCCCCATACAAATGGTTTAAGAAGAGTTTCAATTATTTTGAAGTATTTTAGGGGTATATAAATTGGAGTATGCCACATTACATATAGAATTTTGGGTAGGAGGATCATCTTGATTAGATTTATACGGCCCCAAACCCCTAGTGGGAGACGAGCCCATACCTTAATTTTGGATTTTATATAGGTGATTAGCGGTTCTATATTTAATGGGATGTAGTCAGCTGGCATTCTTGATATATGGATTCCTAAGTATTTTATGATACTAACCCGCTGCAGTGGCAAGTCGGCCTGCATCTCAGATGGAGGGAAGCTATCTATAGGCAAGATTTGTGATTTTTCCCAATTGATTTTCAAACCAGAGAATGTACCAAACTGTTCAATGGTTTGCAGTGCTTTTTTAAGGGAAGGGCCTGAATCTGCCAAGTATAACAGTGTATCATCGGCGTACATACTTATTTTCTCTATAAGGGTACCTGATTCTAATCCCCGTATTTCCGGATCAGCCCGAATGGACATAGCTAGTGGTTCTGCGGCCAAGGCATATAGAAGCGGGGACAAGGGACAGCCCTGTCTCGTTCCTCTGCTGAGAGTGAACTGTTTGGAGGTCCAACCGTTGGCCGCCACCTTGGCCGTAGGTGATTGGTACAACAGCTGCACCCATGTGATAAATTTTGGACCAAAGCCATATCCCTCAAGGCATCTCCACAGGTACTCCCATTCCACTGAGTCAAATGCCTTAGCTGTGTCTAAGGTCACTATTACTCTTGAACCAACTTCCGCATGTTTAGCTTGCAAATTTATATATAGTCTACGAAGATTAAAGGATGTATTGCGGCCTGGCATAAAGCCTGCCTGATCGGCATGGATTAGGGACAATATTACTTGGTTAAGTCGTAGTGCCAGAACCTTAGCTAGGATTTTTATATCTACTTGGAGCAGAGATATGGGTCTGTAGGATTCTGGATAGCCCAGATCCTTTCCCGGTTTGGGGAGAAGAATTATTGTGGCCTCTCTCATAGATGGGGTTAGTGTAAATGTTTCAAATAGGTGGTTATATAATTTAAGTAACTGGGGTATAATTACTTCGCCAAACTGAGAGTAAAACTCGATGGGAAGTCCATCTGAGCCTGGGGATTTAGATCTGGCAAAACTCGCCACTGCAGCAGTTATCTCATCTTTATCTAAGGGTGCCTCTAGTATTTCTATTTGTTCATTTGTTAATTGTGGGAGAGAAATTTTGTGAAAAAAACTTTCTCTCAAATCTAAGGTTCCTGTTGTTTTTGTCAGATAAAGGTCTTGAAAAAATTCCCTGAATCTGTTGGTTACTGTATAGGGATCTGTGATGGGATTACCATCTGGTCCTCTCAGAGTAATGACTATTGGGGGTCTATCTTCGCTGTGTACTAAGTACGCTAGTAATTTACCCGCTTTTTCCCCATGCTCAAATAATTTTTGTTTGGTAAAGAATAGCTTTTGTCTGGCTTTAGAGAATTGGATTTGGTTTACTATCCTAGATTGCAATTTAAGTCTAGCTGCTATATCTGGGGTGGGGTTGGATATATATTCCTGCTCAGTGGCATTTAATGCCTCTATTGCCTTATTAAGTGTGTCAGCAGAGTCTTCCTTTATTTTCTTTATCAAATTGGACAATGTCGTACGTACATATATCTTAAAGGATTCCCAAATTGCTGCAAAAGAACCTGTTTGATTATTGTCCGCAAAATAACGTCCCCAAAGGTTTTGGAGCTCGTCATCTTCCGGCAACAACGACAACCAAAACGGATTGAGACGCCATGGTTTTGTAGGTTTATCTATAGGAACACTCAGGGTAATCCAGTATGGGCTATGGTCAGATAGTAATCTAGGGCAGAAAGCAGCTTCAATGATGCGTGGCGACAATGAGCTCGACACTAGGACAAAATCAATACGTGACATGGAGTTATGGGTGCTGGAGAAACAGGAGTATGCCTTAGTTTGAGGATTCTTAAGGCGCCATGTGTCCACTAGGTGGAAGGCAGAAATCATTTTAGCAAACCTTGTCCTGTCCGTCTCCAGCCCCAAAGATTGCTCCACCTGGAGTCTGTCTAGAGTTGGGCACAAAGTGGTATTGAAATCCCCCAGCCACACTGCTTGTATATTGGGGAATCGTGACATAAAGGAGAAACCTTCTGTTATAACAGTTGTGCAGAATGGGGGTGGGATATAGAAAGCCATAACCAGAAACGGTTCTCCATACAGTTTAGCATGTAAGAATACATATTGGCCTTGTGGATCTGTACGCACCTCACACATTTCAAAGTGGACTGACTTTGCTATTAGGATTGAGACTCCTCTAGCATGTGTTGTGTGAGTGGAGTGGTAGGCCCACCCCACCCATGGTCTACGTAAGGCCATCTGGAGTCTACCCTCTATATGCGTTTCTACCAGCACAATTATATCTGCTCTCTGTTTCTGTAAAAAAGCAAGGGCAGCCGACCGCTTAATCTTGTTACGAAGGCCCCTTACGTTCCACGTTAGGAACTTAATAGACGTCATGTTGGTATAAATATTAAGTAAATTATCTTGGTTCTGTATAGTGACGTGTGGCTACCCGAACAAGCACCCGAGTTCCAGCATCCACACAACACGATCACTCGCGATAAACGTAAATATATAAGCACTTCCCATACAGCATATCTATGTGCATACATTTTCTCTTTCCACACTTTCTCTAATGTACCATGGATTATCTTGTTTAACTGGAAAAATTTTCCCCCCACCCCCCTCCCCGCCCGGCTTGTATACAATTTTTAATCAATTTTTAGGCATTTTGCCAAGTAACCTCAAGGCACCCCATCAGCAGCTACAAATACAGACATATGGGATCACATGTAAATAATTTTAAAGTGGTTGTAAAGGTAGAAGGTTTCTTTTTATCTTGATGCTTTAATCTCATGTGTGCAGCCGCCTCCCTCAGTCCCCCTAATACTTACCTGAGCCCCATCTCGATCCAGCGATGTGCATGAGTGCCTCGGCCGTCCTGGACTCTACCTCCCATTGGCTCCCGCTGCTGTCCATCAGTCAGTTAGCCAATTAGGACAGAGAGGGCTCCATGTCTGAATGGACAAACGGATCCCGCGGCTCGGCTCAGGTGTTCCCAAAGCAGGCTGCTTACTGTGGGGGCATTCGACAGGAGAGAGGGACTGATGTAGAGGATCCAGGTTGCTCTGTGCAAAACCACTGCACAGAGCAGGTAAGTATAACGTTTGTTATTTTTAAAGGGGGAAAAAAAAAGAGACTGTAGTATTACTTTAAAGCGGAGGTCCACACAAATTAATAAATTCATCTTAATCCCTTCTTTGCTCTGACCAGATGTTCAAATGAAGAAAAAACATTTTTTTTTGCAGTCTTTATAGGGGTACTTCCTGTCTCTGACCCCCGCGGGAGTAGGCGTGTATCTTATTCTTCCCGGGGGGCGCACTGTCTCCTGGGAGCTAAGCGTCAGCATTCCCAGGAGTCAGTGCGGATCGCCACCGCAAATCTCGTGAGATCTCAAAACGGTATTGTTTTTGTTGCCATGACAACGGGCGGCGGAAGTTTACGGCGCCCTGCGCCGTTAACACTGAGCATGTGCGGGAACGAGTGGTGAATGCTGGTAGCTCAGCATTCACCGCATCCAGGAAATGAATGCTTGTGGGCTTCACATGCCCACAAGCAGGATGGAACCAGGCATCCTCAATTTTTATATCTTTTTTTTTAATGCGAATTCGGACATTGGGAGATATTACATCTAAACAGTGAGTGCTACATTGTCCGTATGAAAGTGTCTAATTAGCTGAAAAAAAAAAAATGAATGGTCGGTGAAACTCTGCTTTAAAGAAGCAGTGCAATGCTTTTTAGTTTTTACCTTTACAAACGCTTTAATGCCTTGTATACAAAACCTTAGCTGGTGATGCAGATGCATCTTTTTCCAGATAGGGCTGCAACATTGTGGGAGGAAGTTGCTTTGAGAAATTGTACTTGGTTCTGGAGCTCATGAACTGTGAGGCCCCCAGAGTCACAGTGAATAATATTAACCCTGATTTGTCTGGTGTTCCCAGACTGCATGCATACAAAGGATGCAGCTTCTGAACACGACTTGGAAATGTGGGGGAGACTTCCCACATAAATGGCATGCAGAGAAAAGGGGAAGTGGATAACTGGGATGCTGTAGTAGGTCAATGACCTACATTATTTAAGCAGTGGAGAAGATTTAGGGAACTAGTCTGGTTCCTTACTTTTTCTGCTGAGAATGTTTCTGTTCTAACAAGCTGTGATGATAGTAATGTAGTTTATAGCATCTGTCTGCAGCTGTTCATCTCTTTGACTTGATAAGATTGTAAAATTCCAACTTTGATATTCACTTTTTCATATGTACTAAGGCTGGATATGTTTTTTTTTTCAATGTGTACAGCTGGCTCTGCACTTTATTTTTACCTATGTGCCAAAATATGAGCCAGCAGAACAGCAAGAGTGTCGGCAGCTATATTGGTTTAATATTGTCCCATAGCAATATTGAACCAAACCATATTTAATTTCAAGTCTATAACCTGTAGACCTTTACAAACCATCTACTGGGGGATTTTTGGCATTGGAGCAATTTGAAATGTATACATACACACTGTCCAGCAATGTCCACGAGTCCCTCGGCCTTCCAAGACTCTCCCTTCTGATTGGCTGAGACACAACAGCGGCACCATTTGGCTTCCGCGGCTGTCAGTCAGCCAATCATGAGCGAGAGGGGGCGGGGCCGACCAGCAGATCCATGTCTGAATGGACACACGGAGCTGCAGCTCGGGTGTTCCCAAAGCTGCTATGGGGGCACCCGAGCCGAGCTTGACAGGAGGGAGGGGCCAGGAGCAGCGAAGAGGGACGTAAGAAGAGGAGGATCTGGGCTGCTCTATGCAAAACCACTACACAGAGGAGGTAAGTATAACATGTTTGTTATTTTGAAAAAAAGTGACTTTACAATCCACTTTAATTCAGATTTTAAAGTGTAGTTCCACCTGTTATCAAATTTTAGACCCTTCCCCAACTAAATGTTTGAGTGCAACTGATAATGAAATTTGCTAGCACGGTACAGACAGGATTTATTATGGTAAACCTTAACCCTCCAGCCCCCTCTTAACCACTTTTCAACCGGGCTATAGCCAAAAGACTGCTACAGTGCAGTTGTCCAGTTCTGGTAAGGTGCCTATTGACATCCTCCCAGAACACCACCCTCGGGGCACACTCTGTGATTGCTGTGTCGGTTGGACACAGCTGATCAGATTGAGGTAAAGGACCAATCACAGGGGCCCTTTTTACCTTGTGATCAACTGTGTCCAATCACAGCTCATCACATGTAAACAAATACCAGTTATTGCCATTTTCTTTCCTCAGTGCTGTGACTGTGACAGGGGACATTTACACAGATAATTGGGGGCACTTTTTTGAAAAAATTTATAACAAACTAAATTTTTTTCTTTCTCGAACATCACGGGACACAGAGCCTCAGTAATTACTGATGGGTTATATAGGTATCACTAGGTGATTGGACACTGGCACACCCTATCAGAAAGTTCAACCCCCTATATAATCCCTCCCCTTGCAGGGATACCTCAGTTTTTACGCCAGTGTCTTAGGTGATGGACGTGAGAAGATGTCCTGTGCTGAGCTCCAAAGGGATTATCCTATATCCTATACCGGGGCAAGCCAGGCGAACCGGATCCATTTCAAAGTGTCTTTCTAGGCCGAATTGGATGGTACCCGGGCCTCGTGTCCGAAGAAACGAGGTTTTACCTGTAATGCCCCCAGCCTTTCCTCCATATTGATTTCGGAGGGTCGGCCAGCGCGGGAAGCGCTTGTTTTTTCTAAATACGAGGGGGGGGGGGGGGGCATCAGCATAGCGTCCAGCGTGCTCAGACACCCACACAGACCAGCTACAGGGTATTAAAAGCACTCTGTACAGGTGCACAAAGCCTTCGAAGGGACACAGAGCTGACGGTCGCATGTAAGGTGGGACACAGGCATTCTCCTAGGCAGCATTTACTAAGGTACAACCCCTGGCAAAAATGATGGAATCACCAGTCCCTGAGGAGGTTCCTTCAGTTGTTTATTGTTGTAGAAAAAAAGCAGATCACAGACATGGCCAAAAACTAAAGGCATTTCAAATGGCAACTTTCTGGCTTTAAGAAACACTAAGGCCCCTTTCACACTTATACGACTTCAAAGTCGCACGATTTTACCGCGATTTTGCGGCCGCGATTTTGCCGCTATTTTACCGCGATTTGCCGCGATTTTACCGCGATTTGGGAGCAGTACTACTTTGCCACGTTTTTGGCATTAACAAATTAAAACATACAGTAGTTGGTATGAATCATAAGGGGAAACTCCACGCCAAGTTTTAAATAAAAAAACTGGCGTGGGTTCCCCCCCAGGGACATACCAGGCCCTTAGGTCTGGTATGAATTGTAAGAGGAACCCCCTACGCCGAAAAATCGGCGTGGGGGTCCCCCCAAAATCCATACCAGACCCTTATCCGAGCACGCAGCCCAGCCGGTCAGGAATGGGGGTGGGGACGAGCTGGCGGCCCCCCCCCTCCTGGACCGTACCAGGCCGCATGCCCTCAACATGGGGGGTGGGTGCTTTAGGGCATGGGGGGCACCCTGCGGGCCCCCCCACCCCAAAGCACCTTGTCCCCATGTTGATGAGGACAAGGGCCTCTTCCCGACAACCCTGGCCGTTGGTTGTCGGGGTCTGCGGGCGGGGGGCTTATCGGAATCTGGGAGCCCCCTTTAATAAGGGGGCCCCCAGATCCCGGCCCCCCACCCTATGTGAATGAGTATGGGGTACATGGTACCCCTACCCTTTCACCTAGGGAAAAAAAGCATCAATAAAAAACACAGTACACAGGTTTTTAAAATAATTTATTAGGCAGCTCCGGGATCTTCTTCCGACTTCGGGGGTCCTCTTCTGACTTCGGGGGTCTCTCCGGCGTCCGCATCTTCTGCCGGCTCCACCGCTATCTTCTGGCGCTCTTTTGCCAGCGGTGGTCCGGACCTCTGGATCGTCTTCTTCCCTCTTCTCTTCCAGAGATGTTGACACGACGCTCTCTCCAGCCAGAATGGTCTCTGTGCGCTCCGCAAGGGACTTATATAGGCGGTGGCCCCGCCCCCCTATGAGGTCACTGTCCCGGGGCATGCTGGGACTGTGCCGTCATAAGGGGGCGTGGTCCTCACCCAGTGACCACGCCTCCTAAAACGTCACAGTCCCAGCATGCCCAGGGACTGTGACGGCATAAGGGGGCGGGGCCACCGCCTATATAAGTCAGTTGCGGAGCGCACAGAGACCATTCTGGCTGGAGAGAGCGTCGTGTCAACATCTCTGGAAGAGAAGAGGGAAGAAGACGATCCAGAGGTCCGGACCACCGCTGGCAAAAGAGCGCCAGAAGATAGCGGTGGAGCCGGCAGAAGATGCGGACGCCGGAGAGACCCCCGAAGTCAGAAGAGGACCCCCGAAGTCGGAAGAAGATCCCGGAGCTGCCTAATAAATTATTTTAAAAACCTGTGTACTGTGTTTTTTATTGATGCTTTTTTTCCCTAGGTGAAAGGGTAGGGGTACCATGTACCCCATACTCATTCACATAGGGTGGGGGGCCGGGATCTGGGGGCCCCCTTATTAAAGGGGGCTCCCAGATTCCGATAAGCCCCCCGCCCGCAGACCCCGACAACCAACGGCCAGGGTTGTCGGGAAGAGGCCCTTGTCCTCATCAACATGGGGACAAGGTGCTTTGGGGTGGGGGGGCCCGCAGGGTGCCCCCCATGCCCCAAAGCACCCACCCCCCCATGTTGAGGGCATGCGGCCTGGTACGGTCCAGGAGGGGGGGGGGCGCTAGCTCGTCCCCACCCCCATTCCTGACCGGCCGGGCTGCGTGCTCGGATAAGGGTCTGGAATGGATTTTGGGGGGGACCCCACGCCGATTTTTCGGCGTAGGGGGTTCCCCTTAGATCCATACCAGACCTAAGGGCCTGGTATGCCCCTGGGGGGAACCCACGCCGGTTTTTTCATTTAAAACTTGGCGCAGCGTTCCCCCTCTGGATTCATACCAGACAGCTGTCAGCACTGCCTGTCGCTCATCGGGAGAGGAAAGAAAAGTTTTCCTTTCCCGAATAGCGAGGCCAGGCTTGTGCTTACAAAGTCGTGCTGAAGTCGTGTCTATATAATATTCAGGCACGACTTGCATGCTACTTCAGGGTTTAACATTGAGGTCTATGGAGTACAACTCGCATAGAAGTTGTACCAAAGTAGTGCAGGGACTACTTTCAAGTCGGCACGACTTAAAGTCGTGCCAATATGAATGGTAGTCATTGAAAATCATGGAGAATGACTTGTCATACGATTTTGCAGTACAAAATCGTGGGACAAGTCGTATAAGTGTGAAAGGGGCCTAAAAGAAATCAAGAAAAATAATTGTGGTGGCCAGTAACAGTTAGATTTATAGAACAAGCACAGGGAATAAATTATGGAATCACTCAACTCTGAGGAAAAAATTATGGAATCGTGGAAAAACAAACAAACAAAATAACACTCCAACACATCACTAGTACTTTGTTGCACCACCTCTGGCTTTTATAACTGCTTGCAGTCTCTGAGGCATTGACTTAATGAGTGATAAACAGTACTCTTCATCAATCTGGCTCCAGCCTTCTCTGATTGCTGTTGCCAAATCATCTTTGCAGGTTGGAGCCTTGTCATGGACCATTTTCTTTAACTTCCACCACAGATTTTCAATTGGATTGAGATCCGGACTGTTTGCAGGCCATGACATTGACCTTATGTGTCTTTCTTCAAGGAATTCATCATCCCCAAACATCCTTTCAATAGATGGGATAAGAAAAGTGTCCACAATGTCAATGTAAACCTGTGCATTTATTGAAGCTTTAATGACAGCCATCTCCCCAGTGCCTTTACCTGACATGCAGCCCCATATCATAATTGACTGTGGAAATTTGCATGTTTTCTTCAGACAGTCGTCTGCATAAATCTCATTGGAATGGCACCAAACAAAAGTTCCAGCATCATCACCTTGCCCAATGCAGATTCGAGATCACTGAATATCACTTTCATCCAATCATCCACAGTCCACGATTGCCTTTCCTTAGCCTATTGTAACCTTGTTTTTTTGTGTTTTAAGTGTTAGAGATGGCTTTCTTTTAGCTTTTCTGTATGTAAATCCTATTTCCTTTAGGCGGTTTCTTACAGTTCGGTCACAGATGTTGACTCCAGTTTCCTCCCATTTGTTCCTCATTTGTTTTGTTGTACATTTTATGTTTTTAAGTCATATTGCTTTAAGTTTTCTGTCTTGACGCTTTGATGTCTTCCTTGGTCTACCAGTATGCTTGCCTTTAACCACCTTACCATGTTGTTTGTATTTGGTCCATGTTTTAGACACAGCCGACTGAACAACCAACATCTTGTGCAACACTGCGTGATGATTTACCCTCTTTACCTACATACTAACAAGCAGATTTAATCTGATGCAGGTGTTAGTGTTTGTAATGAAAATTTACAGGGTGATTCCATAAATTTTTCCTCAGAATTGAGTGATTCCATAATTTATTCCCTGTGCTTGTTCTAGAAATCTAACTGTTACTGGCCACCACAATTATTTTTCTTGATTTCTTTTAGTGTTTCTTAAAGCCAGAAAGTTGCCATTTCAAATGCCTTTTAGTTTTTGGCCATGTCTGTGATCTGCTTTTTTTTCTACAACAATAAACAACTGAAGGAACATCCTCAGGGACTGAAGATTCCATAATTTTTGCCAGGGGTTGTAACACCAGACTGAGCATTTGGTAGCAAGGCTTTTAGCCGGACTACATCGCTCAGCAGTCAGTGTTCATTTTGTGATACCTCCACCTTGTTGCTTTGCACTATGGGTAGAAGAGGTCGAAACACCCCAAGAACCAGAGACTCTAGGGGATCTCGTTGAGGTTCTGAGGACCCCCTTTCTGCAGCATCCCCCCCCCCCCCCCGAGGGGCCAGGGGAGGCTAGCCAGAGGGAGCCGTTGGGGTCAGGGGCTACACCTGCCTCCGGCACTTCAGCCCCTGTATACATTATACAGGAGTTTTTTTCCTCAGCTATATATGGTTTAGAGGAAAGATTAATGGCCGTGATTACATCTTCACTCAGTGGAAGAAAACGCACTAGGCCTTCCTCTGTTTTCCAGGACCCTCAGGCAGAGGAGCTCTGGGATAAAGGAGATGAATCCCTTTCAGAGGATCAGGATGGGATGGATGATTCCTCTTCGGAGGAATCAGGTGGAGAGGGACCCTCTGCGACTTCCCAAGAGGAGAAGGTCTTAGTGCAGATCCTTACTGGATTGGTCCGCTCCACATTTAAGTTGCCCATATCTGAATCAGCTAAAGAACCCCCTTCTTCTTTAGGGTCACTGAAACCTCCTCAAACTACACATGCTTTTCCTGTTCTTAATTTACTTGAAAAGCTTGTTTATTCTGAGTGGGATCACCCAGATAAGCGTTTTTTTCCCGCCGAAAAAGTTTTCAACACTTTATCCGATGGAAGAAAAGTTTATTAAAATGTGGGGAATACCGGCCATTGATGCGGCCATTTCCTCCGTTAATAATAGTCTGACTTGTCCTGTAGACAATGCTCAGGGATCCGGTGGATAAAAAGATGGAATCCCTATTGAAGGATGTTTTCTCCTTGGCAGGTTCAGTGGCTCAACCTGCAGTAGCAGCAATTGGAGTCTGTCAATACTTAAGAGACCATGTTAAGCAGGTCATCAAAGTTTTACCTGAACAGCAGGCCCAGGGGTTGGCTAACCTTCCTGCTGCCTTATGTTATGTTGTTGACGCCATCAGAGATTTTATCGTGCAAACCTCTCGTCTTTCACTGGGGTTGGTGCATATACGTAGAATCCTATGGTTGAAAAATTGGTCAGCCGAAGCACCATGTAAGAAACTGCTGGCTGGGTTTCCATTTCGTGGTGCAAGGTTGTTTGGAGAAGACTTGAAAGACTATATCAAGAGAATCTCTTGTGGGAAGAGCACTCTCTTACCCGTTAAGAAGAACAGTAAGCGTCCCTCTTTCAAACGGACTCTTTCCCCAGCACCTGGGGGAAATCAGCTTCCAGGGGGATCGGCTTAGTATGGTATATGCAAAGTTACATTGTTCCAAGGTACAGTGTAAAATTATTCATACCTGGAATTCATCTTAAAGGAATACTAAACCCTCTTTGTTTTAAAAAAAAAAAAAAAGTCCTACTTGCCTCCTCTGTGCAGTTGGTTTTGTACAGAGTAGCCCCGATCCTCCTCTTCTGGGGTCCCTCAGCAGCACTCGTGGCTCCTCCTCTTCTTGAGTGCCCCATCGGAGAAGCGCTCTCCTTCGGGACACCCGTGCGGGCATGCCCCTGTGTCCTGCTGAGTCTATTGACACAAACTGCACAACTGACCCTGACACCCGCGTCATTGGATTTAATTGACAGCAGCGGGAGCCAATGGCTGTGCTGCTATCAATCTATCTAATCAGGACAGGAGACACTGACTAGAGCTGGTGTGCTCGTCCCTGGGGAGGGAGAACGGGCTCAGGTAAGTAAAGCAGGGGGTCTGGGGGGGCTGCTGCATGACGGAAGGTTTTTCACCTTAATGCATCGGATGCAGGAGCCGAGGATCAGGTAAGAAGTAAAAGAACTTTTCAAAGTCCTCTAGACAGAATCATGTGGTTAACCCTTGCAGTGCAGGCATACTTTTGGGTTTCCTGGATTTCAGCTTTAACTTTGCTATTGTGGTGACTAGTATATAAGTTAATCCCAGCTAATGTTGGGACACAGCAATAAAAATGTGTTGGAGATCTGGCTTTTTTGATACATTTGACAGCACATGACAGCCCCAAACAATGTTCTCTGGGAACAAAGCTGTTGGGTTATCACTGGTGCCTTGTACTGTCTGTGCACAGTTCCCATTGCCTTCTGCGTTGCCCAGAACAAGAGTACAGTTTGTGCTGACTCCTATTCTGAAAGGAGTAATGTGCCTTCTATGAGAAAAATAAAGGATACAAGAAGTGGCCTCAGACAGCAGATTTCATGTATATAAACAAAGCCTTTTCTCAATGTAGCTTTACATCTTTTGCTTTTTTCAGTTTCAGGCCCATTATTTTCTATGTGGATGACCAGTTTGAGCGATACCTTCATGATGAAAGCGGTTTAAATCGGCGGCACATTGTGGATAACCGCGTCCACTGCTGCTTTTACTTCATCTCCCCCTTTGGCCACGGGTATGTAAAGGGTCATATTCATTCCTATTGTCAGGTCACCTTTATACTAATGAGTAGCCGTTGACGTCTCAGTTCAATTAACAAAGTCTGTAAACACAAATCCATATGTCAATATCTGTATACATGATGATATAAACAGACACGCATAGAATTGATTGTGTTTTAAACTGCAAATTCTCCTATACGTATTATTATAATATAGTTTCATCTGTCTTCAGCTTGAAGCCCCTTGATGTGGAGTTTATGAAGGCTTTGCACAACAGAGTGAACATTGTTCCTGTTATTGCCAAAGCAGATACATTGACTCTAAAGGAGCGGGAGAGGCTGAAGAGAAGGGTAAGAACTGCAAATTTACACCGTCTGTGGGCATTAAAATGCAGTTTGCTTTCTGTGAAACAATTCTCAGTGACATTCACAAATGTGCATGTAATAGCATCCATACCTGCAAAGAAAATCGACTCTGGACACTGTGAGCTCTGCATACATAATCCCTATACCACCTTAAAGAGAAACTGCAGTCTGCTCACATAATTTGTAATAAAAACATCTTTGCCATTCTGAAGCTTCCCTCCAACCACTTTGCATATTTTAAATATATACTGTGATGCTGTACTTTCCAAATATGCTGCAGAAATCTCCCTCCACTGAGTCTGGCTGCATCCATTTTAACTGTGGGCAGCTGAAGCTGCTGCCTGTTCACTTTATGGATTTACGCAGACACGCCCACCTTCAGCTCTCATTGGCTCTCTTATGACTCCTTGCCCCTACCTTCCTGGCAAACTCTCTCTAGAGATTGAGAGAGAGAGGTGCATGATGTCATAAGCCTAGGCTAATGACCAGACAAAAAACATGAAGTGGGCTGTATAAGGTATTTACTGGCAGAAAAAAAAATGTTTTACTATCCAAAGTTAAAACAACAAGGGCAGAAGATTTAATAGATGGAAAGTTGAAAAAATGACTGAAGGTCCGCTTTAAAGGACAGGTTTATCTTTTTGGGGAAAAAATAATAAAGGCACATTTTTGCAGGGCAAAAAATGTGCATTTATTATTTTTTTCCCTAAGGAGCCTGAAAAGCATTGCACCCGTGATCAATGGATCAGGGGTGCAATGCCAGACTCCTGCAAACAAGCCCTGCAACCTTCAGCCCATACCTGCATACGGGGCTGTCTGTTTAAAATCTGCAGGGCTTACAATTGAACCATGAGGCCGCTCATCAGCGATCCCCCAGTCCATTCCGAACTACAAGCTGTCAGCCGCAAAGGCTGATGATGCTTGCAGTTCCTGTCATTCATAGGAAACTGTGAATGACACGGCCGTGTGCGCAGAGCCCCGCACAGCCACGTTATATTCAAATAATGACAGCGCGCGTGGAGAAGATTACCCCGCTTGCTGTCACTGGTGAACTTGCCCTTTAAAGGCATCGTCCACCTTTTGCAAAAATAAATGCACAACATAAAAAAAATGTTTGCAATGGAGCCTGCACCCACAATCCATGCATTGTGGGGACAATACATAGGCTCCTGCAGATTCTTCTACCAGCTCCTGGTCCATACAGAGGTACTAAGCTCCTTCTATGGGAAATAGTGGAATACCAGTGTGGTGATGGCACTTGTGTTCTATTTGAAATCTAAAAGTCTGTTCGCTTCGATGGCAGATGGGACTTATGTGTGACGGAACACTTTTGCACGTCTAATAACTCTAAGCCCCCAAGCTGCTGTCATTAAACTCAAAGATAAAAAAATATGCACACCATACATACAAAAAACACAACCAGTGTGCAAAAAACAGAATATAGTGAGAATAACTTGCATTAATCAGTATCCACACAGTGTCCAATAATTAATATTCCCATGTGATCTCCATACTATAGTAATCCACCAGAACCAGGATTGCGTTTTTGGACACCATGTGGATCACTATGTTCGTCTGTGCGAATCTGTGGCTGCAGCGCGAAGTGAAACATATTTAGCAACCTTCTTCACACCTCTGCTAAATGTGCTTCTGGTGTTAGGAAGCCAACGCCAATTGGGGTCCTAACAACCAGTGATCCCTGCCCTGCACTTTCAGCTGTCCAATGACCCTTCAGGTCTGGTATGAGTTTTAAGGGCTACCTCACAAAAAAAAAGGCTTGGTGGGTGCCCCCATATTCCATACCAGACCCTTTTTCGAGCATACAGCCTGACTGGCCAGGAAAGTGTAGTGGGGGGGGGGGGGCGAGTGTGCAGCCTTCCCCCTCCAACCAGGCCACCTGCCCTTAATTTCCTCGTCCCCATGAGGCTTATCAGAATCTGGAAGCTCCCTTTAACAATAAGAGGAACCCTCAATTACGCATTCTTCAAAGTAGAAACATAAAGGGGGGGGGAGGGGGGTGTTGCAAAAAAGACAAATCAAGTAAAGTAAATATACACACAGTATTTGACAAGTCCTCTAATAAAAATAAAGTCCCCATGATGTAGCTCCACTGTCAATCCAGTTGTCTAGCAATGCAGTTCTGCATCATTTATGATGAACAATGCACCTTAACTGGCGTCACATCTGATCTGTCACTTCACTGGCACCAAATGTCATCTCTTGTTCCCTGCTGGTAAAGTAAAACAAGGGAGCGTGGGGTCTCCCGAGTGACATCATTTACTAAAAATAGACATGTCTATATTAGGTCAATGATATATATTGATTTAGGTTTTCTAGTCCTAGGAAGAGGCCTACACCCCTTGATTTAGGTCAGTTAAATCGCTCTTCTCTCTTAGTAGGTTGCCTTTGTTAGATCCATACTGGTCTGCTATGCAATGCTGCACAGCCTGATTGGCTTAAAGAAGAATTTTATTTTTTTTATCGGTCTCCTAAGATGTAACACTAGCTGCATTGTTGAACAGATTGCCCCCACTTGGTGCATGAATGAATGTCCACAGCTAGCAAGGAAATGCTTTTTTAGCCTCTCCTCCCTCTTCATTCTTTGGGTAAGTGTTGGGAGCCAGAGGTGGGCACTGGCTATCAGAACAGCCATTTTCTTGCTAGCTGTGGTGTTGGGCAGCCGTGTGTCAAATTGGGGGGGAGTGTGTTGGAGTTAACTCTGTCCAACATCACAGGTAGTGTTGCAGGGAACCATAGAGGATTGGTTCAAAGGACAATGTATTCTCCATTAACAGGCTTTCCCGTTTTATGTATAAATGCTCCTTTGGCCATTACAGGAGGCCAGCACAAAGACTCCCTGAGGTTCTATTTAAAATGCATGCAAGTACATTTAAATCAATACATGACTGGATAAAATGGAAGTCTTTAATTTGCCATGAATTGCATGTTGCCACTGTTTCATTACTTGCATAAATTCCTTTTTATGTTGTGCCATCTAGTGTTAGTTTACAAGTACTACAATTTCGAGTTTTTATTAATCAAATGGGCCATGTGTATTTATAATGGTAACAATAATACTATTCTTGTTCTTTATGTCATGTTACTTTTCATGTTTTATATATTTTTCGTTTTATCAGTAAAAATGGTGATGCTTTAATACTATTATTTAAAGCCCAAAGACTTTGAACACATTGGCAACTACTTGTATATATGAATTCATGTCTCCACCCCCTTCACTTCCTTTCCTCCATAAGTATCTCCATAAGCACACAATTGTCGGTAGCAATTTGTTTACTTAACAGTTCCTGTTGAATGCTAGTGATGCTATGTTGCATTCTATGTAATCAGCAATGTTACTATACCTCTCCTGTATTTGTAGATTCTGGATGAGATTGAGGAACGTGGAATTAAGATTTATCACCTTCCAGATGCAGAGTCTGATGAAGATGAAGATTTTAAGGAGCAGACAAGGCTTTTAAAGGTATATAGCATCTTGCTTGGCTTCTGTATTCATAGACATACACTACTAGTCGAGTAATTAAAGGCTTAGGTCAGCAAATACCTAAAACCCACCCCCCCTTCCTTTTTTTTTTTTTTTTTTGATAGCGTAAGTAATGGTCAGAGCTTCTGTCAAGATTTAATTGCAGTCTGCTTTCTCGTATACCCTGGCCTTCTATCCTGGTGACAGCAGGAAAATGAATGAGAATGCAGGTGTCACTAGGACAGGAAGCTATTTAAAAAAAAATCTGACAGTTTCTAAGTTTTCTCTGCTCTGTAAGCTAAATGTACTATTGTTTTCCTGCCCCCATAAAAGAGGGATCCCATTGTTTCCTGCTGCACAGGTAGTGAGTACCCCAATTCAGAGACGCACAAAAGCAGGAAAAACTAGAGGGGTTCTAGCTATACTCTGTTCAATACTAAAAAAAGTTCTGACTGGAGTTTTGGTTTAAGTTTGCCACATTGCAAACTTTTGAGTTTTTATTGGTTCTGACTTCTGTTTTATACTCAGTCAAACAGTATGCTGTTTCTCAAACTTTAGCTGATCATATATCATGGTCACATGCATTGCATTAATAAAGTAGCCCCTGTACTGGGGTAATTCAGCATTTGAACTAGTAACTTTTTAAAGTGGAACTTTAGACAGAAAATTTAAGTCCTGTGAGATCATTTTGACCCCTTTTCACACTGGGGCGGCAGGTCCGTTAGCGGTAAAGCGCTGCTAGTTTTAGCGGCTCTTTACCATCGTTTTAGCTGCGCTAGCGGCCAAAGGAAGGGTTGAAACCACCTGTGCTTCTGCGATTCGGAAGCGCTGCCCATTCATTCCAATGGGCAGGGGCGGTGTAGGAGTGTTGTATACAGCACTCCTACACCGCCCCAAAGATGCTGCTTGCAAGTGCACCGCCCCAGTGTGAAAGCACTCAGGCTTTCACACTGAGGAGGCATGAGAGGCAGTTTACAGGCGCTTTACAAGCACTATTTTTAGCACTAAAGTGCCTGGAAACTGCCTCAGTGTGAAAGGGGTCTTTAGGCTGGCCCCTTTTGCAGGTATAGTAAAACAAGTGCCTATACTGTATAAAATCCAGTAATACACTGTCTTTCCCTGCTCTGCACATGCTCAGTTGCTCTCTATTTTTCAGCTTTGTACTGAAAATGTAGAGACCAATCAGCTAACGGCCTAAAGATTTAAGGCTGATCAGGGGCTCTGGGCTTCAGCAAAATGACAGCCTCCAGCAAGAAGAAAATTTACAGCACACACTCATTTTAGTAGCATAATTATGTGGAATGTATGTTTCTTGCTAAAGAATATTATTTTTTATCAAGTTGTTATGGATAATGTTCAGCAAGAAAACTTTCAGCTGTACCTGTTGGCTCTGCCTCTTGAACTACCGTACGGTTTCTCCTTCCTAAATCATGCTCACTAGTCTGTCAGTTAATTCAAATTCTTTCATCATGTTTATGCTCCATGATTTAGATCACGATTGTTGCTGGTAACTGTCACGAGTAAAACGATTCTGGCCCCCCTCCCCAATAAAAAGCTACAAATACTGTAGCTGCTGACTTTTAATATTAGGACACTTACCTGTCCAGGGATCCCGTGATGTTGGCAACCTAGCTGATTTTTGGATTGGCTCTCTGGTGCTGCCGCCACCATTCATGGTGAAGGATACCTGCAGTGAAGCCTTTCGGCCCTTAACAACCGGTTCCTTACTGCGCATGCGCGAAGTGCGCTGTGCTTTCTAACTGACCCAGAAGGAGTCAGACTGCTACGGTGCAGTCTCCTGGAAGTGGGGAAGGGTACCTGTCAAACCACTCCCCCCCCCCCCCCCCGAAAAGTGCTAAATGTGGCACTGGAGGAGGGCAGGAAGCATATAAGCGGAGGTTCCACTTTTGGGTGGAGCTTTGCTTTAAAGTGAATTTTTTTTTTTTTACTCCTCCACCATCATATTCAGCTGCCAGGAGTAATGAGGAAGCTCTTGTCACAACTTGGAGCTTACATACACTGAAGACTTTCCCCACTGCCACGAGTCTTATGACTTTAGAATTAGTACACCTTGTGACATAAACAGTCAGTTGTGTATATTTCAGTTATATCCTCCCTTAGCTCATGGTGAATGATGTTAGTTGATGCTTGATAGTGGAAGGTCATTTACCAATATAGAACAGACCCAAAGTAGGAACCATCAGGAGAATTGTTGTAGATGACCACAACATTTAAGGGACTAAAATAAGGTAAACAGGAAGTTGTTATTTAGGACTCAGTAATGACGTTGTACTTTGTTTTATTCTTTGTAGGCCAGTATTCCCTTCTCTGTCGTTGGCTCTAACCAGCTTATTGAGGCAAAAGGTAAAAAGGTCAGAGGTCGCCTGTATCCGTGGGGTGTGGTGGAAGTAGAAAACCCAGAACACAATGACTTCCTTAAACTAAGGACAATGCTTATGTAAGTGTAACTGAGTCATTTTCACACTTTTGTGTTCTGTTAGTGCCTAAATATGGCTAAATGAAAAATATAGTTAAAGGTCCCATTTTTGCTGGACTGTAGTGAAACCCCACTGCTGACTGCTAATATCGTTTGAAGACTTAAAGAAGATCTCTAGCTTTTCGTCCCCAAAACGGATGCATTGTACATGTAAATTAACCACAACCCTACTGTCAGTTTGTGTGTAAATTTCCTACTTTAGCTGCATACAGCATGTTTCTGTGTCTGTGATCACTCCTCCCTCCTGGCTGAATTTCGGCAATCTCTAACTTCCTGTTCCTTCTTTTTCCAGTCCTGATTCTACATGTCCCATAATCCTTTGAGCCTCTCTAGCTTCAGGGCTATGGGAGTCACTTGTACCAGTTCTAGGAGTTGATGTGGGTTCTAGGGTTGCTGTGGGTGTTTCTAGGCCTTAATGTGGGTGGCAGCATGCCAAAGAATAATGGCTTGCTGCAAGACTACAGAGGAAGGGCTGTGGGAGGTTATGAAGGGGGTTTCTTCATATGTAAATGAATCGCTTCACAGAGAGCAGGACTTTGGGAGGGTGGGTTCTGAGGGGTGGGACTCTCCCTGCTCACACTGGTCGGCATATTTACCTGGGCAGGATTAAACTCTAATTGTGATCTAATCAATCCTGCACAGCTAGCTTTCAAAATAGGCTGTGTATGAAGGGGTTTTCTTCTTGAATAATGCTGTGATCTGTGAGGCTGGACTTGGAAGGTTTGGACTCTAGTTGTAGGTGTGACTGAGCGGGATTGAATGCTAATTAGGATGTATTCAATCCCACCCACCATCAGAGCCACCAAAGTTACATCATTTGCAGAGTATGAAAGACTACAAAGGGGAGTGTTTCAGGCTCTAGCTGCTGCAGGAAGTGGCTGTGGAAGGGACAGAGTCTAGCAGGATATATAGAGTGTCACATGATACAAAGCCACAACTAAACCCAGAATATCAGGGGATCTGCAGACAACAGAGCAACATGGTACAGAGGTATGATCTATGCTGGTTCAGCTTTAACTACCAAGCCTTCACCACAGAAGGTTGTCTCTTTGTTCACCCCTTTAAAGTTATAACAAAGTCTTCGCTCTGTTCCATCTGGGCATATAGGAGAGTCATTTTTTAGTGTTGTCTATTCGTTCACCAGTAGGCTTTTAGATTGTAATGAAAATACTTCAAGGACATATACATTTCACAAGGTATTCCTTTAGTAGCATCAAACTCTGGGACCCTAGAGCACAAAGCAGTAATACAAACCACTTAGCCACTGTTTCCTCTTACAATTTTCATATGATTTGTCCAGCCACTCTCAGGCACTTGCTGTTGTAGGATGACGAGGCTTTATCTTTTTTCCCAGTTGTGTTGCTGCTTGTTACCCGGCACATGCGCTTTTACTAAAGCCTGTAAGCAACTAGGCCTACATCACTTGCGCAGGCATGATCCACTGTTTTCATCAGCGGAAAGTCTTCCTTGAGAATTGTCATGCAGCCGATGCCTGAGCATGTGCTTGTATACAGGAAGTGGCTGCAAAGAGGCAGAATGAGTTCAGCAAAAAAGAATGAAAAGTGTGAAAATATGGCAGATGTTGATGGTACACAGCGCTTTAGTAAACTAGATGTCATCCAGTAAGGGTTTACAAATATTTTAATATTGACCTTTCCTTATGCATGTCTGTAATAGGATGACTGAAACCTTTTAAACTCCATCTGGTATGATAATAGGTGTTTTTTTTTGTAATAATCAAGTTAGAAGCTTTAAACAAGATATTTTTGTTGCATTCGTTTTTTTGTGACCAAATTTACTCTCCGTCTCTCTGTTCTATAGTATAGCGCTGAGTGTGTGCACCTTTTGCCAGTTACAGAAACCATGCATTGTGGCTATTTTCAGGCTTAAATATTTGTAATGGACAATTAGTAAATCCTGCATTAAAAGGAGGTAGGGGTCATTGTTTCAATGTCCAGACTCTTACAATAAAGTGGTTTTTAGATTTGTGGAAGAATTATGGAAAATATAGTGAAAAGTGATGATTGAAGTCAGAAACACCTGTAATTTTAATAAAGCTCTTCTGCTTAATACAAACCTTTTGTGACTTTCCTGCTTTAAAGTGCAAATGTATTTTTTTTTTTCAGCACACACATGCAGGATCTTCAAGAGGTCACTCAGGATTTGCATTATGAAAACTTTCGTTCTGAGCGTCTCAAAAAAGGTGGTGGCAGGTACAGTACACTTATATCAAACTGGTGTAAAAATAGGCTATGTGGTATGCTGGTTCTTTTCCTGTTGAAATGTGTAAGCTTTGAAAAAGGATTTCTACAAAAATGAATATTTTCAGAATGAATGTATTGGCGGTGCTGTTGATAGCAGTGTAAGAGCTTAGAGCCTGACTGGGGCTAAAGTTTAGCCAACCTTACAATGACCATAAGCTTATCAGTTTGTAACAGAGCTCCTGAAATCCAGTAATGCTAATAACATTTCTGTATATTGGATCCTCAGCTGAAGTACATAGAGCAAGCAGAGCAGCCACATAGACTTGTATTAGATTATAAGCTTTCAAAACCCTTCTGGAAAATGGCATGCTTTCCCAATTGCCAGTCAGTGAAAGCGTAATACATGCTGTATGGGAAAGAAGTATGACATAATTGCATACAAACACTGTTTGACTATACAGTATATAACTGCCTGTCTTGACGTCAAGCTTAGAGTAAAAAAAGACATGGCTGGAAAAATCTGGGAGACAAAAGAATCTGGACAAAAAAATTGACTTAAATTCAATTTCATATTTTTTTTTACTGAGAGAGAGCTATATATATGTGACTGACCCCCGTACTCAAGATGTCCGCCGTAAATGCTTCCTCTGTCAGGTATCACACAATCAAAGACCCCCTTAGTTTTCCCATTCACTAGTCGTAGCTCAGTATAGGGTAAGACATCAGACCACACCAGTCTTGGCGTACATCAGGAATAGCCTTTTATTTGAGATCTCACACAAATATATACAGCTTGTTGACAATACAAATTGTAACCATAAACCTAATTAACCTGAGCTAATTATCTAATCCTTTAGACAGCCTAGGTGACTAAGACATGACCTTTAGGACAGACTTGCCTTCTTTTAGCTCAGAAGACGCAATCAACATTATCATAAGTCAACACAGAACTCCTCTATACAATAGTAAGGTTAATTAGCACAAACAACAATGGGTGAAATACTCTTAGAAGTAGACAACAGGAGACCCAGGGCTTTCCAGATCTCATTAATCAGCATTCCCTTCACATACATCTGCTATATGAGTCCCAAGCATGCAGGGACCATCATGGCCTCCTTAATAATGTCCTTTTGCATTACATAACAGAGTATCTTCCTAAATGCTTGTAGCTTCCTCAAATGCCAGGGCCCATAGTCGGTAGGCAAGAGGCTTGCATTCAGTCCTCTCCAAAAGCCTCTATCCCAGCTAGGTCTGTCACAATATATATGTGTGTGTGTGTGTGTGTGTGTGTGTGTGTGTACCTGCACCCATCAAATTTGCGGTACATGCATTGTCCACCTTCCTTCTCATACTCATTACTATTAGCTCCTTGTTTTGTTAGTTAACTCCACTAAATGGTATGATGGATGAGGCAGAATCAGAATTGGCAAGCGGGAAACTGGTCAGTACTTTGGACATCCTGGGTTTGGGAGGTTCACTGGCCCAATATGGGGGTCACAGGGTGTATATACAGGCCGTATTTGTAACTTAGCCTTAGGCCATCTAAACCTTCCCTCTTTTTTTTTTAAAGATAGAGCAGTGGTCTCCAACAGGGGTGCGCATCTTTTCTGGTCTCACAAGTCTGTTATGATCCTGTCAACAATTCGATTCCACGATGCATCGCGATTACTGTTCATAGCTTTTCATAAAAAAATTCAAGCAGTCAGAAGAACTCCATTTTTTTATTTTTTTTATCTGCTTTAACAAAAAAAAAAGCACTCCCTGCATGTGTAGCAAAGTCTGAACACAGTGGTCAACAGTATTTAGAACAGTAAATACTAAAGGGCACAGCCCTCCTGCACAGTACACAGCCGCCCTGAACTCACAGGACACCCCCACCCCGGTCTCCTGGGAGAGCCCTGCCAGCATACACTAAAGTTAAAAAAAATTAAATAAAATCACTGCCAGCCAGTCTGTTTTATGAATCCATCCAACACTGTGTAAGTGTTGGTATAAACCGATGCCTCTAAATACCTTATCTCTGGTCTTGTATGGCTGGTCACATGACCTCGAACCGCTCTCCTGCGATCTAAAGGATACAGTGGGAGGGGCTGAGCGGACATCACAGCGGCCGGTCATGTGACCTCCCAGGCTGACGTTGGAGGGGATCTCAGCCCATTCCGCTGTAGCACTTACATAAAAGGAGAGTGGCCAGAAGTTACGTGGCTAAAAAGACCGGAGATGAGGCATCGGTTTAGATTCAGAGATTTTATTTTCAACACCCCTAGTCTCCAAACTGCGGCCCTTTGCATGCCTTTATCTGGCCCTTGGAGCAGTCACTATTTCTCCCACTAAATACAAGACACTATTCTGCTAACTGACAACAATGGGGCACTGTTCATCCCAATGATACCAAAGATGTGGCACTATTCCTCCCCCTAATACAAATGTGGTGATGTTTACTCCCACTGATGCCAGGAAAAATTTCCACTGCCGCTGTCCAGTCCTGCTCCCCTAAAGTCTGAAGCACAATAAACTAGCCCTTTGTTTAGAAAGTTTGGAGATCCCTGAGATAGAATACAGAAGTTGTTAATATTTAGAACTTTACCTTTAGAACTTTACCTTTTAAAGTTTTGAATGGTCTGATTTGTTAAATCAGATTACCTTAATTTTACCTGCTGTTCTTTTTTTTATATCAGTGTGGAGAACATTGAGGTGTCTAAGGATCAGATACTGCTGGAAAAAGAAGCTGAGGTGAGAAATTCTGAAATTATTGCATTCTGAGTAACCTTGTTAAAATAAAGTGGATGTAAACCATCACTTATACCCAGTGACGTGAACCGCCTCAGATGATGCACAGGGATGGAAAAAATCCACCTACATAAGTTTTACATGTATATCTGCTGTCTTCAGCTTGCTATATTCTTTAGAAAGTGCACATCGTGTTAGAATTTTTTCTCCCTGTTTAGCACTGGGAGTGAAGTATTGGCATACACTGTGTGACAGCTTATTGGAGGAAAGGCACAACCCCCACCCCCCACCCCCTCCGCATAGGTAAAGGAAGGAATGTACAGAGCTGTAAATGGACAAGCTCTCTGCTAATCTATTTATAGCACCCAACCCGACAGAAATTTCATTATGCTGATAACATAAGAACCAAGCAGCAGAAAAACACGGGACTCTGGGCTTTGGACGGAGATTAGTAAGCACTACAGATATATGTGCTTAGGTCAAATTTCATGAATCAGGTTTACATCCACTTTAAGCCTTGTACACACTACTCGTTTTTTTTTCCGTTCAACTTAACAGGTTGAACAAAAACTGACAACTCAGGTCGAAGCCGTTGTACTAACAATCTGATGTTGGTACAGCGATATCCCCTGCTGTTCTGTTGTGTTCTGACGGGGACTACCTCCTGCCAGAACACTCCGGTCAGCACTCTCTCACTCCCATTGGCTGAGAGCGCTGATGGAGAGCCGTCGGCAGCCATTTTTCAGCCATGACCCTTCCAGTTCGGTTGGCTTCTGTCGGACCAGCTGCCGTACACATGAGCCAAATGTCGGACAGTTTCTATTGAATTGGTCGATGCCCCCTGACATTTGGCCCGTGTGTACTAGGCTTTAGACTATAGAGCGGAGGACCCTCACCTTGCCAACATCATATACATGTTTCAATATACTTTGATATATTGTGGCTCCTTATCGCCTTACTATAGGATTGGGTATATGTTGACTCCTTGTAGAGGGAGGGTGTTTTTTTTTTTTTTTTTGTTTTTTTAATGCTTTTCCATGTCATATTTTAATGTATTTAAAATTTGATCTTTTTTTTTTTTTTTTTTTTTAATACAAACCGCCTCATGCTGTGTCTGCAAAGTCTGCCTTTTTGAGATAGTTTAGCTTCTCTTTTTTGTGTAAAGGCTGTAGACTAGTTATAGAAGAGCCAATGTCGTTGGCCTGAGCACAGGAGGTTAGTTTATCCTTCCTGTAACTTGTCACATTCTCTTCCTAATTTGGCTAGCAGCTGTTCGCAAACACGTGGTGATTCTATACCTGCTCCCTTTTTTTCATAGAAAAGTTAATGAAAAGCAAATGCAGCTACTGGCTGCAAGTTGTGTGCTGCTCGCTAGGGCGACCCCCCCTCTGTAAATAATTGTCAGGCACAGATTAAGCTGAACCGGCCAAGATCCAAACCATGTTATGGGCTGGCTGAGTCCAGCCTGTCGAATTTTATATGCGATTATTGCTAGCCACCTGGCGGGAGAACACACTGGCTCCATAGAAGAGATTCTGCGGGGATGGGGGAATGATTGCAGGAAAGAAAATTCCTCTGTCTATGGCCAACCTTAGTATGTATGGTCACACACAGGCTGTCAATAGACTTCTCAGTGACTTTAAAAGATCTGCCATTCCTAATTCTGTTTCTTGCAAACCAGTAGCTACCTGGGCTTCTCATTAGGATGCTTGTACATTAGGCCTCATAATAATGGTTGCCATAAGGGGGTGCTTGATGTGCTATTCTGATGCTAAGTGTATTAAGGGGAAAGGTACAATACACACAACAATTTACTAAAGCTTTCTTGGTGCTGCATTACAATGTAGGAATGTTAACTACTGCATGTGTATGTTGATGTATCCGATTTCACTCCTTTGAGTGACTAATTAACCCTCATCCCCCAACCTCTGCCCTGTAGTATGCCCTGACACAAGCACTGCTAAAACTTTGCTTTAAAAAAAAATCAAGCTGAATATGCTCAGCAATAAATTAAATACTGTGACCTGTTTTTACATTCTACAAGAAAATGCATAGCTATGGTAGTTTTGATGACATTTGGTTTTAATCTATCTTGTAGCTTCGCCGTATGCAGGAAATGATTGTAAGAATGCAAGCTCAGATGCAGATTCAGAGACAAGATGGTGATGCACACATGTAATGGTAAGGATACATTTTTCTGCTGTGTATTTGGCTGCATGCATTTTTTTTTTTTTTTTTTTTTTTTTTTTTTACTTTTTAAAAATTTGAACGATTCAGTCGTCAGAAAAAGACTTGAGCCCCTTTCACACTTGTCCTGCGACTTGGGACTGCAAAGTCGCATGACAAGTCATACCCCATGATTTCCAATGAGTACCATTCATATCTGTGCGACTTCAAAGTAGTCCCTGCACTACTTTGGTCCGACTTTGACGTGACTTGAGGACCATAGACCAAGATTACACAGGCATTGCTTCAAGTTGCGTGACTTTCAGGTTGCACAAAGTGCCCCCCCCCCCCCTTTTTTTTTGTTTTTGCTACGAATATGCAACTATGTTTGTTCCAAGAATTTTTAAATTTACTTACTATTGACTAACTCAGTACCTCTACTGGAAGTCTGTTCCAAGCATCAACTAACTACTCCTTCAATAAAACACATACTGTGTGTTCAAAAACTTTGTCCTATTCCTTCCTCAACTATAACCTTGCCTAGGCACCAAATAATCTTGTTAAATTGTAGTTTTAATAAAAGGTAGACTTGGCCTTCTGATGGAACTTGATTAAAGGAAGGAATGTTCTTGTTGCCTGTGTCAAGATGTTTCCTTACTACACTACAGACATGAGAGCCACTGATTGCTTTGGACAGAATTGGTTATTCATTCATACACCAATAATCATGAGGTCTACTAACCTCATCTGTGATCACCAAAAATCCTTTATTCCCGTTAACATAATATTACCAGAAAATGTGTTGTATGCTGTTAGTTCCTATGTTCACCTTTTACACCTCAATAATGAAAGCAAAGTCATGAGGCTTGCATGACAAGTGGTAATAAACGTCCTTCTGATAGACACTTTATCTACAATCTATCTCACCTTTTATATTAAGGACGTATTTAATTGATTGGGTTCTAAGAATTTTCTTCGGTTTGAGATGTTATGTTGGTAGCGTCTATTTTATAGGCTCTCCTGAGGCTAGCTAAACTTAACTGCTTATGATCTTTAGATCCTAAGGGACAACATGCGTGTTTGGATCACCCATGGCAACCAGAAAATACAAAAAAAAAAAGTGGTCTTAGCCAGATAAACACAGCAGAGTAAAGAATTATGGAAATATACCGTGTGTGCAAATATATAACAAATATGTAATATTAAAATGGTAAACACACCAATTAGCTATACCTTTTTATGACCACTGACAGGTTAAGTAAATAATATTGATTATCTTGTTACAATGGCATCTTCTGAGAGTATGTGGGATGTATTAAGCAGCAAGTAAACATGTTGCCCCTGAAGTTGATAGCTGAAAAAATGGGCATCGCAGTTCGTGTAGAAGGCTGTGTAGCCACAGACTAGTCGAGGTGCTCATGCTGACTGGTGTCCACAGCCGAAAGCGCCTCCAGTGGGCACATAAGCATCAGAACTGGACCATGGAGCAATGGAAGAATGTGGCCTGGTCTGATAATTACGTATTTCTTTACATCCTGTGGATGGCTGGGTGTGTGTGTCGCTTGCCTGGGAAAGAGATGGCACTAGGCTGCCAGTATGGCAAGAAAGCATGCAGGTGGATGCAGTGTGATGCTTTGGGCAATGTTTCACTGGGAAACCTTGTTTCCTGTCATTCATGTGGATGTTACTTTGACACATGCCACCTACCTAAACATTGTTGCTGACCAAGTACACCCCTTCATATAGTTGCATAGTAGGCAAGGTTGAAAAAAGACACAAGTCCAACCTATGTGTATGATTTTATGTCAGTATTACATTGTATATCCCTGTATGTTGTGGTCGTTCAGGTGCTTATCTAATAGTTTTTTGAAATTATCAATGCTCCCCGCTGAAACCACTGCCTGTGGAAGAGAATTCCACATCTTAACCGCTCTTAAAGTAAAGAACCCTCTACGCAGTTTAAGGTTAAACCCCTTTTCCTCTAGTTTTAGTGAATTGCTGCATGTTTTATTAAATTCCCTTTTTGCGGAAAAGTTTTATCCCTATCGTGGGGTCACCAGTACGGCATTTGTACATTGAAATCATGTCCCCTCTCAAGCGTCAAGCGAGAGAGACAAGTTTAGTGCTCGTAATCTTTCCTCATAACTAAGGTCTTCCAGTCCCTTTTATTATTTTTGTTGCCCTTCTCTGGACTCTCTCCAGTTCCAGCACATCCTTCCGGAGGACTGGTGGCCAGAACTGGACAGCATACTCCAGGTGTGGCTGGACCAGAGTCTTGTAGAGTTGGAGAATTATTGTTTTATCTCTGGCGTTTGTCCCCTTTTTAATGCATGCCAATATTCTGTTTGCTTTGCTTGCAGCAGCTTAGCATTCGATGACAGGCTCAGCAATGGCATTCAAGACCCCCCAGGTCCTTTTTCATCCCCAGAGGTTCTCCCTCTAGAGAGTAGATTGCATTCATATTTTTGCCATCCAAATGCATTATCTTACATTTTTCTACATTAAACCTCATTTACCATGCAGTTTCCCACTCTATTAACTTGTTCAGATCTTCTTGCAAGTTTTACATATCCTGCGGAGAAGTTATTGCCCTGCTTGGCTTAGTGTCGTCCGCAAATGCAGAAATTGAGCTGTTTATCCCATCCTCCAGGTCGTTTATGAATAAATTAAATATGATTGATCCCAGGACAGACCCCTAGGGGACCCCACTTTCCACCCCGGAGGCCCGGACCATTCTGAGTACTCCCCATTTATCACTACCCTCTGAACGCGCCCTTGTAGCCAGTTTTCAACACGTACTCACCCTTATGTCCATGCCAACAGACCTTTATACAGTAAACGTTTATGGGGAACTGTATCAAATGCTTTTGCAAAATCCAGATACACCACGTCTACGGGCCTTCCTTTATCTAGATGGCAACTCACCTCCTCATAGAAGGTTAAAAGATTGGTTTGGCAAGAACGATTCTACATGAATCCATGCTGATTATTGCTAATGTTGTCGTTACTAAAAGCTTGTATATAGTCTCTGATGTTAGGCTAACTGGTCTGTAATTCCCAGGGATGTATCTTGGCCCTTTTTTAAATATTGGTGCTACATTGGCTTTTCTCCAATCAGCTGGTACCATTCCAGTCAGTAGACTGTTCCTAAAAATTAAGAACAATTGTCTGGCAATTACTTACTTACTGAATTCCTTAAGGACCCTCGGGTGCAAGCCATCTGGTCCCGGTGACTTATTCATGTTAAGATTTTTAAGTCTAATTCTAATTCTGTCCTCTGTTAGCCATGAGGGTGCTTCCTGTTATGTGTCATGAGGATAAACATTGCAGTTTTGGTTACTGAAGCCCTGATTTCCTCGTGAAGACTGAGAAGAATAAATTCATTACCTTCGCCATCTCTCCATCCTTGGTAACCAGATTCCCTTCATCATTCTTTATGGGCACCAATATGATCTGACCTCCCTTTCTTACCATTTATGTACTTAAAGAATCTGACCCATGAAATTGTCATGCAAGACAATTGGGAACTGGCGAGCCTTGTATGAATGTGCAGTTCTAAAATCCCACATTATAATGACACTTCCCATTCTTGCCGCTAATCCAAATTGTGATAGGCGGTCCGGCTCCGCCTCCCCCCTCTGGTTGGGGGCCTATAGCATACGCCCAGTATTACTTTCCTTTTAGTTTCCTCCCTTTTCCTCCCTTTCGTAGCTCCACCCATAAGGATTCCACCTCCTCCCTAGCTCCCTTAGTGATGTCATCTCTCACATCATTTTTGATATACAGGCATACCCCTCCCCCTTTTTTACCCTCCTCTATCCCTGCGATATAGGGAATACCCTTGAATGCTTGCCAGCCAATCATGAGAGCTGTCGAACCAAGTCTCTGTAATTCCTACAAAATCTAAATCCTCCTCGTACAACAGTAGTTCCAGTTCTCCCATCTTGTCCGCCAGACTTCTGGCATTGGTGAACATGCCACGTAGTTTAGAACGGTCACATACTACCTCCTTATTGGGTGCTCTGGGGTTGCAAATAGGACTTGTTACTATACTTCGGGTTTAGGTGCTTTAGTCAACCTACTACTAATGCCCCCAATACTACCCTCTGGAATATGTTTTGCGCTGACTATCTCTACCTCTGTACCCTTGGCCTCATAATTCTCCAGATCTCAATCCAATCGAGCATCTTTGTGATGTGCTGGATAAGCCAGTCCGATTCATGGAGAGCCAACCTCGCAACTTATGCCCCGTACACATGATTGGAAATTCCGCCAGCCAAAGTCCGATGTGAGCTTTTGGTTGGGAATTCCGACCATGTGATTGCTCCATCAGACTTTTGCTGGTGGAATTTCCGCCAGCAAAAGATTGAGAGCAGGTTCCCTATTTTTCTGACTGAAAAAGTTCCTATCGGAAATTTCGATTGTCACAATTCCGACGTGCAAAAATCCTACGCATGCTTGGAAACAATTCGATGCATGCTCGGAAGCATTGAACTTCATTTTCTCGGCTCGTCGTAGTGTTGTACGTCACTGTGTTCTTGACGGTCGAAAGTTCAGAGAACTTTTGTGTGCCCGTGTGTATGCAAGGCAAGCTTGAGTGGCATTCCATCGGAAATCCAGGTTTTTTTCTGGTGGAATTTCTGATCGTATAACAGGCATAACAGGACCTAAATGATCCGCTACTGATGGCTTGGTGCCAGATAACATAGCGTAGTCTAGTGGCGTCCATGCCTCAATGGATCAGGGCTGTTTTGGTAGCAAAAGTGACCTACCGTATATACTCGAGTATAAGTCGTCCCGAGTATAAGTCGAGACCCCCAATTTACCACAAAAAACTGGGAAAAACTTATTGACCCGAGTATAAGTCGAGGGTGAGAAATGCAGAGGGTCAATAATGTCCATCTGCAGCTGCCTGCCTCCCTGTGTCCTGTGCAGCCTACCTGTACCCTGTACATGTGTGTCCTGTACATGTGTGTGTGTCCTGTACATGTGTGTCCTGTACATGTGTGTCCGGTACATGTGTGTCCTGTGTGCATGTGTGTCCTGTGTGTATGTGTGTCCTGTGTGTATGTGTGTCATGTGTGTCCTGTGTGCATGGGTGCATGTGTGTCCTGTGTGCATGTGCAGCCTACCTGTGTCCTGTGTAGCCTTCCTGTGGCGATCTCCATCCTCAGACAGCGGCCGTGTGATGATACTGTTCGGCGGCCATTCCACAGTTCAAAAGCCGCGCCTCCTTCTCGTCTGTGATAGGCTGACCGCTGACTGCCTATCACGGACATTCTCTCATTCTCATACCACGGACGAGGATGAGAGAATGTCTGTGATAGGCTGTACACTGACAGCTGTTCAGCCTATCACAGAAGAGCAGGAGGCGCGGCTTTTGAAAGCTGGAATAGCCTCCGTGCATTATCAGCACACGCCGGCCGCCGTCTGCCTGCATGACACGCTGATCATGCAGACAGACGGCGCGGACTCGAGTATAAGTCGAAGGGAAACTTTCAGCCCCAAAAAAAGGGCTGAAAAATTCGACTTATACTCGAGTATATACGGTATTTAATATTAGGTGGGTAATCATAAAGTTATGGCTGATCAGTGTATGTGAAAAAAAACAAATTTTTTAAAGAATTACATCGCCTTTGGGAAAAGGTTTCATGTTCCACCCGTTGTTAGGGTGGAACGTGTAACATGTTCCCACTGCTGCAGCCTCTCCCTGATCTGCTGCCTCTAGTGACAGCGGGATGGAGCTGGTGGATGTTAGAGACCTTGCACTCCTCCACCTTCCGTTTTTAAAAATGCCCCACAGATGCTCAATAGCATTTAGGTCTGGAGACACGCTTGGCCAATCCATCACCTTTACCCTCGGCTTCTTTAGCAAGGCAGTGGTCCCCTTTGAGGTGTGTTTTGGGTCGTTATGTTGGAATACTGCCCTGTGACCCAGTCTCCGAAGGGAGGGGATCATGCTCTGCTTCATTATGTCACAGTACATGTTAGGGGTGCAACGGATCGTTGCCGATCCGTGATCCGTACGGATCACCCTCCGCGGATCGGCACACCCGCGATCCGCGGAGCACTTTTCGGGCCTCAGCCATAGGAAAGGCCCCGGCTTCGGCCTAGCTCCGGAGCGGCGGCCATCTTGGTACACCCGGAAGTGGCCGCTGTCTCGACAGGAAGTGACATTTCGTCGCCGCCATCTTGCTACACCCCACACTCCTGCACAGTTCAATAATGATAGAGTGAGAAGGGGGCAAGCGGACATCTTGTTACACCCACCGGAGTTTTAAATTTAAAAGCCATTTTCAACACAAAACTGAGCTTATATGCACAAATACTGTATTTATGCATATAAGCTCGGTTTTGTGTTGAAAATAGCTTTTAAATCTAAAACTCCGGTGGGTGTAACAAGATTTGTGTGTTTTGTTTTTTTTTGTTTTTTTTTTGTTTTTGTTTTTTTTATGCTGATCCGAGGATCGATCCGATCCGTGAGATTTTTGATCCGTTGCACCCCTAGTACATGTTGGCATTCATGGTTCCCTCAATGAACTGTAGCTCCCCAGTGCCGGCAGCACTCATGCAGCCACAGACCATGACATTCCTACCACCATGCTTGACTGTAGGCAAGACACACTTGTCTTTGTACTCCTCACCTGGTTGCTGCCACACACGCTTACACCATCTGAACCAAATAAGTTTATCTTGGTCTCATCAGACCACAGGACATGGTTCCAGTAATCCATATCCTTAGTCTGCTTGTCTTTATAACCTCTGGATATGACGCTGAGCACGTGCACTCAACTTCTTTGGTCGACCATGGCGAGGCCTGTTCCGAGTGGAACCTGTCCTGTTAACTGCTGTATGGTCTTGGCCACTGTGCTGCAGCTCAGTTTCAGGGTCTTGGTAATCATCTTATAGCCTAGGCCAGGGGTATGCAATTAGTGGACCTCTATATATATATATATATATATATATATATATATATATATATATATATATATATATATATATATATATATATATATATATATATATATATATATATAACTTTTTTCTGACATTTGTTGGTTTCAAGTTAAAATCATTTTTATTTTTTTTGCTAGAAAATTACTTAGAACCCCCAAACATTATATATATTTTTTTAGTAGACACCCTAGAGAATACAATGGTGGCTGTTGCAATATTTTATGTCACACTGTATTTGCTCAGCGGTCTTTCAAATGCAATTTTTTTTGAAAAAAATTACTTTCATGAATTTAAAAAAAAAAAAACAACCATTAAAGTTAGCCCATTTTTTTTTTGTATAATGTAAAAGATTTTACATTGTGGGAATCTAAGCAAAAAAAATTGTGGTTCTCATTTTGGCCAGAATCGTGCAGCTTTAGTGTGTGTGTGTGTGTGTGTGTGTGTATGTATGTATATATATATATATATGTATGTATATATATATATATATATATATATATATGTATATGTATATGTATATGTATATATGTATATGTATATGTATATATATATATATATATATATATATGTATATATATATATATGTATATATGTATATATATATATATATATATATATATATATATATATATATATATATATATATATATATATACACACATGTGTCTGCCCACCCAAGCGTATGCCTTTCTTTACTTCGCTGCTATGGGCTTTAGCCCCAGATCTTTTGTAGACCTAGCAACGCCCCCTGTCATTGTGTAACTGCCTGCTCGTGCAAGGTACGAGCAGATGGCTTACACTGACAGTCTGCAGGAACCCTGCATTGCATCCGCGATCTGCCGATCATGGGTTCATAGCTTTCCTGGCTCCTTTTATATAAAAAAATATTATGCATGTTTATTTTACTTGCAAGATGTGCATTTTATTTATTTTTTTTAAAAAAAGGTTAACTTGTCCTTTTTTATTTTTAAAGATCTAACATGATAGAAACACATAGTCTGCCGTTATTGAACATGTATGTTATTGAACATGTAAGTATGCAAATAAAGACTTCTGACTTCATCTGCATACTGCTACCAGGCCACTGTCTTAGAAAGTAAAGAAGCCACTAGATCAGCACAACAGCTGCACAAATACTCTCAGCAATGGCAGCCCCTGTATTTCTCTATCAGGTTTATTTTAATGTATAGACTTGTTTACATCCTGCTTCTCTGTTTTACTATGTGTTAATGCTCTTTTTCTTTTTTTTCTTTTCAGGCCTGGATTGACAATTCACAACAAGAGCTGCAGCCTGTTAGAGATCTGTTCTCTTTGGCCTGTTGTAATGTTAAGATGCTGACTTTTTTATTTGCTAGCTTCACAAAGCTGGACTTGTCAGAGGCATAGATTTATGCCGTGCACACGCTGTATAGAAGTACACTTTTTTTTTTCATATGTAAATCTTTTTAGAAACTATGCTGTTACACCATAGCCTACTAACTGTTACACAACATACATACAAATTGTCACAGATATATAAACTTGAAAATGCATGTAATACTCCATTCAAAATATCACAAGTAGAGACCTCAATTTTAATTTACATTGCATGTTTTTTTTCCCCCAAAGGGTCATTGTACCACTGTTAATGAGCAGTTGTCACTAGTGGACCAGTCTGTAAAAGTTGACCTGTTAAAATTCACCCTTCATTTAGATCAAATAGGCACATGTCGGCATTCCCAAATTGTGTAGTCTTTTTGTTTTGTTTGTTTTTGTAAGAAAAAAAACATCTTTTTTTTTTCTTGCTGCGAAAAAAGGCTCCTACTGAGCTTTCAGCCTAGGCAGCCTAAATCGCATAGTCCTGACTACCTAGTGAACAAAAATGGTTTCTGACATGTACGTATGTCTAGCTACCAACCATACTAAGGTTTTAATTACTTGAGCATACATTCATAAGACTGTTTACATTAAGTGAATCGCTTTCATATGTGTTAGAAAAAAAAAAAACATAAAAAAGCTTTTTATACTGTAAGAAATGGGAAGGTCTCAGGCATCATTCAAGACTAGAGCAGGCAAGAAACATGACCATTCCAAAATATTTTATTTTTTATCTTTGCAAAAACCAATTCCAAAAATGTCTTCCACATCCTTTTTCTTTTACAACAGTACTAGCAGATAAACATATCTGTTCATTTACTGCAGTTAAATAAGCAAATTTGTATGTTTACAATTAAATTAAAAGTGCCTTTTGTATCATTTTTTTTTTTTACCATTATATTGTACTGCATATTGTACCCCCCCTCCCCCTGCTAGAACACACTGATCAGCACTTGCAGCCATTGGCTGATCGTATTCTGCTTTTTCAGCATGTTCATTTGACAGATGCCGGTCAGGAGGCTGTACACACAGGCCCAAAGTCAGTTGGTTCCCACCGAAGAGAACGTTTTCGGGCGATTTTTCAGCCAGTGTGCACCCAGCCTAAAGCCAGTGGGCTGAACGAAGACAAACTGAAGAGCTCGGGAGGAGATCTTGTACTAACAATCCAATGTTTTCTGCCGTACACATGGGACGAATGTATCGAACCGGCCGATATTCAGCCTGTGTTCAGCCCTTTAGTTTATCTCTCTGCTCTCTATACTTTGTCACTTATTCAGAACATATTGCTAGTCGCCACTCCTTACCTACATATATTTGCTGGATCTTTGAAATATTAAAGCCATTGGTTTTGTGTTTTGGCCAGGTAACTAGGATTTTTAATAGGAGAAGTCTCATCACAGAATATTTGAGGGGATGGACTTTTACCACTGTTATGGAGCAACAGTACTCAAGTTTCTTTTAAAGTGTATGTAAACCCAAAATCAATTTTTCAGGGTTTTTTTAGGCATAATAAAATACATTTTCAGTATTTTTGTCACTTGCGGCTCAGTATAAAGTTTTTCTACTTGAGCAGTAATGTTTTACCTGGAAATGGCCAGTAACAACACTTCCTATAGTGGATAGTGCAATGCCACTGCCTTGCAATTAACAGCAGTGTTGCCTAGCATGCAGGCCCTTTCAGTTGGCCTTTGGACTGTCTATCTGATGTACCTGATAGACAGCCATATGGGCAACTAGTGAACCACACAAAGCAGGCTGACCATGCTGCCGCTGATTGTGATACAGTGGGGCAGTAGCTTAACACTGCCAGCCTTGTAAGGGGCAGTGCTGTTAATGGCAAGATCTTCAGGTAGAAACCTCTAATGCCCTGTACACACAGTCAGATTTTCCGACGGAAAATGTGTGATAGGACCTTGTTGTCACAAATTCCAACCGTGTGTAGGCTCCATCACACATTTTCCATCAGATTTTCGTACACACAAAGTTTGAGAGCAGGATATAAAATTTTCCGACAACAAAATCCGTTGTCGGAATTTCCGATCGTGTGTACACAAATCCGACACACAAAGTGCCACGCATGCTCAGAATAAATAAAGAGATGAAAGCTATTGGCTACTGCCCCGTTTATAGTCCCGACATACGTGTTTTACGTCACCGCGTTCAGAATGATCGGATTTTCCGACAACTTTGTGTGACCGTGTGTATGCAAGACAAGTTTGAGCCAACATCCGTCGGAAAAAATCCTAGGATTTTGTTGTCGGAATGTCCGATCAATGTCCGACCGTGTGTACGGGGCATAAGAGTCACAATAACAATTTGTTCTAAGAGAACTGTATAAAGTGGGATATGATGCCAAACATACTGAAAAATGGATTTTGGGTTTACATACACTTACAAGTTCAATGGTTTTAAAGCTAACCTGTAAGTCTGACAGTTTAAGTGACTTAAGATGAGATGGAGCAGCTACCCCTTACCCAGGTAACCCTAATGTTTTCTTTGCACACAGTGACCACAGCTTGTTTGGTCTCACTGGTCCCATCTGTTTGCTCCTCTCTCCTCATGGTTGTATAGTGTGATAAACGGCCTTGTTGAGCAATAATGAGCAAACAAGTGGTGGTCAGCAGCACAGAGAGCTGGCCTTACTGTTTGCAGGATACAGCTTCCTGAGTTCTTATTGTCCTGGGGTGCTGTGGAAATGAATCAAGTGTTCCTGTTTTATCTTTCAGTATAATTTAGGTTATGTCAGAACTCGTTATAAGACGTTGATGCATCTAAAAGGAAAATGCCACTTTAAAATCATGTAAAATAATAACCTATGAATGCGAAATATAGTTTAAGGTCTTCTAAGATATTAGCATTGTTGTAATGCATAAACAAGGTTAAATATGATTCTTAATTGAATGGTATTTGCATACTGACAGTTTATGTTGGGAAATTTTATGTTTTCTTCTGTGCCATGAGTGTCATTACTGATTTACTGACTCATATATTCCTAATGGTGTTAATGCAGTCAGTATAGCACTCATGTTCTAAATAAGGTCCACAACATTTCATATCTGGGTTACTGTTTAACTACAGTGGGGTTGATTTACTAAAACTGGAGAGCGCAAAATCTGGTGCAGCTGTGCATGGTAGCCAATCAGCTTCTAACTTCAGCTTGTTCAATTAGGCTTCGGTAAAACAAAATCCCAGAAGCTGATTGGTTTCTATGCAGAGCTGCATCAGATTTTGCACTCTTCAATTTATAGTAAATCAACCCCAATGGTAACAACTAGCTTCCATAGTGGAGCTACACTCCTGAGCTTAAGTTAAAAGGCAGGTTACAAATAATGTGTCAAAGTTATGGTGACATAAATGACCCCCTTCTCCCAAGCTCCTACTCTCTGCCCACCATGTTGCAATTGGCACAAGATGCTGTCCCACTGCTACATGTATGTGGGGAAGGTGTGTAGACTGTCACCCTACTAACAGGAGGCAGAAACAATGGGTGATCTTTGTACCAATAGATGTCAATATGTGCATCAGCTGAAAATGAACGAGTTACTAAAGTTTAATCTGTCTGTGCAACTGAAATTTCCACTTTCTGAAGCATAATCCTCAGGCATGTGAGATCATACTCAACTTTTACATTTTTTTTTTTTCTCAAGCATTAGGTCATATTCTTATACAGTATATTGGCTAGGGCTCCCTATCTAAAAACAGCTCTGCATATGTGAATTGTTTGTCTATTAGATGAACTGTGATCTTCTAGTACGTGGAAACTACAACATCTGCTGTTCATTCCAGATTTTTGTTTCAAGCAGGGGTTTTATGTTAAGTGGAAAATTATTCTTTCCCTGCCATCCAGGAATTCACCCTTTCTCTATTTAAAACAAATGAGAGATTAGGATCATCGTTTCTACTGGCTGATCACTAGATTAACTGTTCTTAAAATTCACACTCGTCTTTACTACCACTGGAATGGTTTACATAGTCCAATAATAACACAATGGGCCTAACACACATATATCTGTGTCTGAAAGTGTGATCTGTGTTGTCCCATAAAGACCAGTCAGAAAATTTACTTTTTGTTGATCCCCATGAGCACCCTTGGGTGCTTCAAATCTAGGCTTCTCTAACTGGCAATTTTCTGGTTTTAATCCTGAGAAGGTCCACACCTCCCATGCTGTTTACCTCATTTCTCCTCCTGTCTCATCCCTGTGATTGGCCAGTTGGGTGGTGCTGGAAAGGTCAAACAAGCCAAAGACAACCAGTAAGCAACTGCCTGTGTGCCACAGGATATGGGGCACACAGGTGGCTCATGGCAATATCTGAATGTATCCTGCTTTTAATGTTTACAGGCAACAGCAGATACAATATATACAAATATACATTTTGAGTGGATGGACTTTTCCCACCATGTTATAAGTTGTTTTTGACTGTTAGTAGCTGGACAATGCAGTTGCTAAAAAAAAATGCACATATTATGCAAAAAGGTGCATTTTATGGGCAACTAATAAGTAGTAGCATCGTACAATTAACAAAAATTTCAAACTGACAAAGCATTCATTTTGATGGCAATTGTTCTGTGCATGCATCACATAAAAAGTTGGTTGCTCATCTGCCATTTACTGAATAAGAAATATATTTCCGCTGAAAACAGTGTCTTCTGCGTGATCTGAGGTCCCTTACATTGGGGCTAAATGTGCCTTTGTATTATGCTCATACAGAAGCACGTGTGTTTTTTTGTTTTGTTTTTTCCATTTCTACACATTGCTTATTTTATCAGTAAAGACTAACCACTAGTCTGCATATTGTAAGTGCTTATATTACACAATGTGAATTGAAATGCCTTGTATCCACTTAGTTCTATTTTATGTAGTTGATAAGCTGCAGTATTTGCATCACTGCCATACTGTATGTTACAGGGGATCTACCACTCCGACTTTACACGATTTCTCCCCAAAGAACACATTTTCTAATGATATTCTGTGTTCTACAATGGTGGCAGCTTTTTGGTATTTGACAGTTTTTTGTATTACAACATTTTAAATAAATAAACTTTTGTGTTGAAAGTAGTCTTGGCACTATTCGGAATTTTTTTTTTCTTTCAATTATTATGTGATATACAGTATATACCAGGGCTCAAAATTTCAAGTCCTGAGCCACTAGCCAGGCGTTAAGAGTTACTTGCCGCCAGTTGCCCCACCCAGCTCCTACCCTGCCCCGCCCCTAAGTCCACCCTTAAACACGCCCTCGTAAATTATCTCATGAAATGACACTGTTAAATGTTTTATGCAGAATTAGGTTCCAAAAATAAATATTCCAACAATATTAACATAAAGCATATCAGTACCCATCATTGCCCCCCAGTGCAGCCTCATCAGCAATTATCAGTGCCCATCAATGCAGCTGGGAGGATCTGGTGGCTGGATCACACACAGCGGGGATCTCCTACTGAGACGCAGCTTATATATGAATAGCCGGCCGCTGTCAAAGTCCGGCCAGGAGGCGAAACTTCGTTTGACAGTGGCCGGCATTTCATATACAGGGTGTGTCTCAGCGGGAGATCCCTGCTATGTGTAATCCGGCCACCAGATCCTCCTGACAGTTTCCTGGCACATAACTGACATATTGTTACATAATTGACACGTATGAAAACTGATGTCAACATGCATTAAAACCCTCACTGAAATGCGCATGAAAATCGTTGTGGACTCCTATCGCTGCAAGTGAAATATGCTTGGTTTTCCCATCAGTTTTCATTCATTTATGGTGTCAACAAGCCCTCAAGGCATGCCATGAATGATAGCTGTCACAAGTGCTTTTCCTATCAACTGAACTGGCAAGACTTTAAACGGCTTGTGTCATAACTGATCGCAGGTGCAGCTACAGATCAGAGGCTAAGATGGCAGCATTCTTGGCTGTAAAGGAGAGGAGAGTTTAGTTCTGCTTTATTATGACAATCACTGAGGAATAGACCTGTGATATTGTGCCCCAAATTCACATTATATAGAATTGTGAGACTGTCTAATAAATTTGCACTTGAATTTGAAGGATGTGAATATTGCTTCTGACTTGCTTAACCAATTCCCGCCTGCCGTATAGTCAAATGACGGCCGGGCGGGACCGCTCTAGTTCTGGGAGGATGTCATATGATATTCTCCAATGTTTGCCATGCATGCACGTGAGGCTTTCGGTGGTTAGCTGTGTCGGTAGTGCGTATCACCGATCAGGATAAAGTACAAATGATGGCAGCTCTTTACCATGTCATCGGCTGTGTCCAGTCATAACCGATAGTGGTGTAAATACTTGCTGGTTATCAGCATTCCTTTCCTTGCGCTGTCACAGCGTAAAGAGAGGAGAGAGCTGGTAACCAGCTACCGTGTTTCCCCGATAGTAAGACACCTCCGATTGTAAGACGTATCGGGAGTTTCAAAGGGGTCAGCTAATATAAGCCGTACCCCGAAAGTAAGACATATGTCTTACTTTCGGGGAAACACGGGGGGATAGGAAGGTCGGGTGTGTGGGCTGGTTTCTGGTGAATGAATGACCCATGAGAGTGTGTGAGGAATGCGGGCGGTGTATGAATTCCGGGAATAGGGTTGTCCCGATACCGATACTAGTATCGGTATCGGCACCGATACCGAGCATTTGCCCAAGTACTTGTACTCGGGCAAATGCTCCCGATGCCTCCCCCGATACCTTGACTGTCAGCTGTGATCGGCGCGTGGGGGAGTTACAAGATTCTCCCCCAGCGGCTTTCACCAGCTTTAGTGACATACAGCTGTGATCGCTCACAGCTGACTGTCACTGCATCCTCCTCCATGCCCCCTCCTTTACTCTGTCCCTCTCAGCTGTCCCTTCCGTTCTGCTCTTATCTGTCCTTATCTGTCCCCTCCGTTCTGCTCTTATCTGTCCCCTCCGTTCTGCTCTTATCTGTCCCCTCCGTTCTGCTCTTATCTGTCCCCTCCGTTCTGCTCTTATCTGTCCCCTCCGTTCTGCTCTTATCTGTCCCCTCCGTTCTGCTCTTATCTGTCCCCTCCGTTCTGCTCTTATCTGTCCCCTCCGTTCTGCTCTTATCTGTCCCCTCCGTTCTGCTCTTATCTGTCCCCTCCGTTCTGCTCTTATCTGTCCCCTCCGTTCTGCTCTTATCTGTCCCCTCCGTTCTGCTCTTATCTGTCCCCTCCGTTCTGCTCTTATCTGTCCCCTCCGTTCTGCTCTTATCTGTCCCCTCCGTTCTGCTCTTATCTGTCCCCTCCGTTCTGCTCTTATCTGTCCCCTCCGTTCTGCTCTTATCTGTCCCCCTCCGTTCTGCTCTTATCTGTCCCCTCCGTTCTGCTCTTATCTGTCCCCTCCGTTCTGCTCTTATCTGTCCCCTCCGTTCTGCTCTTATCTGTCCCCTCCGTTCTGCTCTTATCTGTCCCCTCCGTTCTGCTCTTATCTGTCCCCTCCGTTCTGCTCTTATCTGTCCCCTCCGTTCTGCTCTTATCTGTCCCCTCCGTTCTGCTCTTATCTGTCCCCTCCGTTCTGCTCTTATCTGTCCCCTCCGTTCTGCTCTTATCTGTCCCCTCCGTTCTCCCCCTCAGTTCTTCCGTCCTCCCCCTCCTCCTTCCTTTGTGTATGGATAGAGTCAGCTGACTCTGTCCATTCACATAACTGAAACATTGTAATCTTCTGTGATTACGATGTGTCAGTTTATGAATGGAGAGAAGCTGCGGTCTTCTCTCCATTCATTGTCAGTGCAGCTGACGCTGCAGAGAAAGGGACTGGGGAATCTCTATCCTCTGTCTCTTTCTCTGTCTCAAGGGGGAGATATCAGAGGTCTGTTAAGACCCCTGATATCTCACCAAAGCCCCCCAAAAGGGCTGATTAAAAAAAAACAAAAAACAATAAAGAATAAAAGAAATATTATTGTAAAAAATAAAAATTGTAAAAAAAAAAAATAACACACACATACAACGTTCTCAGGTGATTGCTAACAGATCCCCGCACCCCAGGTAATTCGACAATTTTTTCCCAATATAAGACATACCCAGAAAGTAAGACATAGTGGGGCTTTTAGGGATAAAAAGAAAGTAAGACACTGTCTTACTTTCGGGGAAACACGGTAGTGTGAAAGGGGACATGTGCACTGATAATCAGTACTGCCTATGTGTGCCAGCCTGTGCCCACTAGTGCCGTCAATCAGTGGCCATTAGTACAGCACCATTAGCGACATCAGTAAAGGAGAAATATTACCGGTTTGCAAAATTTTATAGCAGAAATTAAGAGAAACGTTTTTGCTTGGTCCTTTTTTTTTTTTTTTTCATTTGTTTAGCAAAAAATAAAAAAAACCCAGTGGTGATTAAATACCATCAAAAGAAAACTCTATTTGTGTGAAAAAAGATTCAAATTTCATATGGGTACGGTGCTGCATGACTGCGCAATTGTCAATAAAGCTGGCTTTAGACTGAAGCACGGAGGGGCTCACTTCAAGGGTCCGGTGCGTCTCCATTCACCATTTCTGGCCGAATGTTTAGCTGAATTCAGACCTGAAACGGACCAGAAGACTCGCAGGACCCCTGTGCAATTCGCACCGGAGTCGATCTGGAGATGTGGGAACAGGCTCCATAGAGAGATGGTCACAATCTCTTGCTATGCGAATTGGATGCAGAGAACACACATCCAATTCGCAGTAGTGTGAATCCAGCCTTAAAGTGCGACCGTGCTGAAAATTGGCCTGGGCTGGGCAAGGGTAAAAAGGCCGAGTAGGCAATGAAAGGCCTGTCACGACCCTGGCATCTACAAAATGAGTCATGGTGTCCATATACTAAACATAGTGATTCCTGAGAAGTCCAATCTCCTGTCCTGAAAACATGTCGCAGGTCAGTGACTTAAACCCCAGCCAAAAGTTTTTTCTCTTTAAACTCTGGAAGAGAATGAACTTCAGTGGCGGGCGTATCATTTACTTCTCTGTCCTTGGTCATCATCACGTCATTATTATACTGCTAAAGAGCAAGTCAAGCTCAGGTCTGATTCTACACTCTTCTCTGTGTAGAAGAAGAATGCAAGCTAAATCTCAATGGGGACGCAAGAAAAGTAAACCTTCCCAACTCTGTCAAATGTAGTGATTTTGCTAAATTTCCACTTATGCAGCTAAAATGAGAATTAAAGCCCCAGACCCTGCACTAAAGGTGTGTTGGCAATGTCACTTCCCATATTTGTATCGTCACATGTTCTGTATAAATCAGATTGTATTCCCTGGTCATTTGAAATCTGGGCTTTGGCATTTAGGATAATTAAAGGTTCCCAAAAATTACTCGCAACTAAGCAAAGTGTATGGCTGTAGTGAACACCAGAAGGTAACAGCTCTTACCCTTCTAGCACTGCCCCATTGGCCAAATCTGTTGCTGGTGCTCTGGTATATTCCCCCAGAAGCCTGCCTGAAAAACTCCCAGTTAGCAATTAACATGTCCTGCTTCGTTGCTAAGACTTGAAAATCCTCCTGTAATGCTCCCAGCATGTGTAAGCAACCAATGATTTGCCCCTAGCAACAAGGCAGGACATGGGGGTTGCTATCTGAAAGATTGCGGACAGGCTTCCAGGGGTACCTAAATGGCCTACAGTTATGACTAAAAAATCTTGATCCAGAATATTGCCAGATCCTAGATCCTGCATCTGGCATTAGAAATCTTGACCTATTTTTCCCGAAAAACAGAAAAGATGGGGCATATTCATCATAGTGACACTGGGGCATTTCTTCCCTCCTTCCACTGATATCAAGGATGAGGTATATATTTCATGGCGAGCTTTGCCTAGGAGGTGATTTACAGGTGACCATGAAAATCCTAAATGAGCTTGAGACGATCCGAGAATTTCTGATGTAAACATCCCTTGTGACAGTAATAGGTGGTGATAGGTACTCTTTATGGAGGGATTGGGGGTCTAAAAGTCCCCAAGTTCCCTCCTTTGTACTTAAAAATATTCAGATCGTTGAAATCAGCGTTTCTGAATGTTGTAATTTTTTTTAAAAATCTGGGTCATTGGCAGCTGAGTAAACCGGAAGTGATATTGTGACATTGCTTCTAGGATTTTACATCGGAGACCCGATTGAAGCTGAATCCGGCTTCGTATGGGTCTCTGACCACCAGGTATGCCACCAGGGATGTCAATCAGTGCTGCAAATTAGTGCCACCTCATCTGTGCCCATCAGTGAAGGACAAAACTTACTTATTTACAAGGTTTTGTAACGGAAACAAAAAAAAATTCAAAATTTTCGGTCTTTTTTTTATTTGTTGAGCAGAAAATAAAAATCCCAGAGGTGATCAAATAAAAAGAAAGCTCTACTTTGTGGGAACAAAATGATAAAAAAAATGTGTTTGGGTACAGTATAGCATGATCGCGCAATTTGTCATTTAAAAAGCGACAGCTCTAAAAGCTGAAAATTGGCGTGGGGGGGGGGGGGGCCGTGCCCAGTATTGAAGTGGTTAATTAAATCATAAACAATGTGATCACAATTATTTTGAATCTGTTTTGGTTACTTTTTAAATGTGTATTACACAAATGTAATAGCCTTTGAAAGTGGAAACGGTGCATTTAAAAAAAGGGAAATTAACCAATTCAGCCCCGGAAGGATTTGACCCCTTAATGGTCAAGCCATTTTTTGTGACACGGCCCTGCGTCGCTTTAACTGACAACTGCACGGTCGTGCGATGCTGTACCCAAACAAAATTGGCGTACTACCCACAAATAGAGCTTTCTTTTGGTTGTATTTTATCACCTCTACATTTTTTATTTTTTGCGCTATAAACAAGAAAAAACTAACAATTTTAAAAACAATCATAATTTTTTTACTTTCTGCTATAATACATATCCAAAAAAAATATAAAACAAATGTATTCATCAGTTTAGGCCAATATATATTCTTCTACATATTTTTGGTAAAAAAAATCGCAATAGGTGTATATTGATTTGCGCAAAAGTTTTTTTTTAATCAAAAAAATTTGTTTATTGTGCCACCAAAAACAAAATACATAGTATACGTCAAGGCACCAAAAATGACAGAATATAAATCGTATCACCAAAAAATTACATATGTCAATTTTGACAGAGTGTACATTGTGCAATTAAAGAACAGTACATCAGTGACATCTAAAGGAATTGCTTTAACATATAGAAGGAAAGCTGTGTTATACAATATAGCAGGGACTCTCTGGCCCTACCCATCCAACAGATGACCAACGGGTCATTTAACATACAACTTTGCCCACAGTCCGCTCAAGCATATGAATACTTTTTTGTTAAATCAAGGTATAAATACACCTACTGTCCTACCACATTGTCACATATTTAGGAAAGGTTCATCCCCACATCAGTTCATCAGTCCCTTTTATACTTGTAGCAATCTATGCATAATTAGCTGTGGGGGTGCCAATCCGGGGGTTCCCAGCCAGGGTTGCCATATGGAATAGAATTTACAAGATGCATTTCTATGTTGATATGTTAAGTGCTCCCTAATAAGGATATAGTTGACCTGATCTACCCATTGTTTTTTGGTTGGAACATGTAAAGATAACCAAAATCTGGCCACCATCTTACGGGCCAGATACAGTAATTACTGCTATAGTTATAGGGGGGGATATATCTCTTCGTCTACCGCTCCTAAGATGCATATTAGGGTGTCCAAAGGGACCCTAATCTGAAAGACTGTAGAAATCGTTTCAGTAACACTGCCCCAATATCTATGCAGTTTGGGGCAACGCCACATCAGGTGAATTAGAGATCCCTCCTCCCCACAACGTTTGGGACACAAAGATGAGTCTCTCCTACCCCATCTCTGAAGTTGTACAGGTGTGCGATAAACCCTATGTAGCAAAAATAGATGAGACAGTCTCTGTGATTGTGAAACAAAGGTAACTGGCCCTGCTTGGAGGCATATGTCCCATGTGTCCTCATTCACTTCTCCGCTATCCAACCCCGCCTACTCGGTAGGGTCTTAGTGTCTTGTGTGGCAGATAACAAAAAAGAATAAATATGAGATATTAAGCCCTTTTTTTTCCTGACCTAGAAAAATGTCATCTATCAGGGAGTGAGTGGCAACTGAGAGATTAGAGGTCTGACCTTGGATCTGAAGAGCATGTCGTATCTGAAGGTATTTGTAGAAGTGATGCCTAGGTAAGTCAAATTCTGTTTGCAGTTCCAAAAAAGATTTTAAAATATCATTATTAAACAATTGGGAAATATTACAAATTCCAGCCAGCTTCCAGCATTGAAAGCTATCCAACTTATATACTTCTGTCAAATTCGGATTATCCCATAATGGAGTTTCTATCAAAAATCCTGAGATCTTCAAGCGAGCTAGCCTTGACCATGGACCATAATTTTTTTCAAAAGAATAACAGTGGGCGCTGTTTGTGGCAGGTGTGGTAACCCCGCCTCCAAACTCGCCAGCACCAAAGTATTCAGCGTTCCACTCCTCAACATGTTTTTGACCGGGTCAGATTCACCCAGTAACCCAAAACCACTTAAATGTTGTAGCTGAGAGGCGTAAAAATAAAGTTTAGGGTTAGGGACTGCAGCTCCTCCCCGATCTCTACCATACTGCAGAGTAGAAAGACTGATTCTGGCCACTTTTCTTTTCCATATCAAGGACCTGAACAATGTTTCAATACGGCTGAACCATCTATGGGGTATTCATTGCGGAGAATTATGCATAATATATAATAGTTGGGGTCCCCAGACCATCTTAATTAAATTTATTCTGCCTATTACTGACAACGGGAGCTTGCACCAAGTCTTACACGTCATTTGAAGTTTCTTGAACAGGGGTAGGAGATTGTCCTCTAAATATGTCAGTGGGTCTGCCGACACCTGTACTTCCAAATATTTAAATGAAGAGACTACCTTAAGGGATTCCGCACTAGCCGGTAATGAGATCATTGGCTCATCTACAGGAAGAAGGACAGATTTGCTCCAATTAATAGAGAATCCCGATAATGATCCAAATTGTTGGATTACCTGCATCGCGTTCATAAGGGAAGCACCCACGTCTCCCAGGTATAGCAAATTGTCATCCGCGTAAAGGGAAATCTTATCTGTAAATGGTCCTCTGTTAAAACCCACAATAGACTGGGATGACCTAACCGTAGCTGCAAGTGTTTCAAGGGCTAGCGCAAATAACAGGGGTGAAAGTGGGCACCCCTGCCTTGTGCCTCTGAATAGAGGAAATGAGTCCGAAAGGTCTCCATTTACGCGGATCCTAGCCGTAGGTGCTGCATACAACAGCTTTACCCATTGAATGAAATTGTCCCCTAGTCCAAAGCGTTTTAAGACAGCCCACAAATAAGGCCATTCGACGCTATCAAAAGCCTTAGCTGCGTCTAGGGACAAGATCGCTCTCCCACCCGGGTTATCAACAGGTATCTGTAGGTTAAGGAATAGACGCCTGATGTTAAGGGCTGTAGATCTCGATGGGATAAACCCTGACTGGTCCCTGTGGACCACTTTATGAATAACCTTAGCTAGTCTAGTAGCCAGAACCCTTGCCAGTAATTTAACATCTGTTGTTAATAGAGAAATGGGTCTATAGGAATCTGGGGAGTGAGCCTCTTTACCAGGTTTCAAAAGAAGCACAATAATTGCTTCATTCAGGGATTGGGGCAAGCTTCCCGTTTTTCTAGCGTCCTCAAACACCTCTTTTAAATGTTGTGTTAATGGTTCAGAGTAGCGTTTATATAGCCCTGGCAAGCCATCCAAACCCGGAGACTTACCGGGAGAGGAAAGTGCTAGTGCCTCCAACAGTTCATCAGCCTTAAAGGAAACATTCAACTGCTCCACATCTTGGGCCTGGAGCCGTGGCAATTGGCATTGTTCAAGAAAACAGTCAATTTGTTCTGTAGTAGGAGAAACCTTAGAGGAGTACACATCAGCATAGAAATCCCTAAATGTGGATAGAATATTCACATGAGATGAAACCAAGACCCCCGAGGAATTAGTTATAGCTTCTATATGAGATGATCCTTTCTGTGATCTCACCATTATAGCAAGCATATGGCCTGTGGTTTCTCCCTCCTCAAAATATTTCTGTTGAAGGAAAAACCTTTTATTTTCGGCTTTAGTCGGTACCAAATGTTTAGCCATGTGTTGAGCCTCATGCAAAGTTTTCTCAGTATGCTCTGAAGGGGAGTCAACAAAGGCAGATTCAGCCCTCTCAACCTCCCTCAGCACAGACTGTTCCCAAGTCTTGGTCTCGCTCTTAATGGCACTGATAGATTTAATAAATTGGCCTCTTAAATAGGCTTTTAGTGTATCCCAGAAAACTCCAGGACTAGCCGTGGGTTTGTTAAATCAGATAAATGTAGTCAGGTTATTGTGAATAGGGTCAGGGTTAGGAAATAACGACAACCAAAACGGGTTGAGTTTCCAGCAAACCCGCTAGGATATACCTGACGTAGAAATCTCTATGCAAAGGGGTGAGTGGTCAGACACAGTTCTTGCCTCGTAGCGTGAAGACGTTATTAGTGGTAGCATCGTATCATTGCCAAGACCAAGATCAATTCTGGAGAGACCTCTATGTGTGGCAGAATAACATGAGTAACATTTTACTTGTGAATGATGCAACCGCCAAACATCTCTCAGCCCCAGATCTAAAAGGAGCCGAGCAAAGAATGTCTGTCCCCTGCCCAACGCACTTGGGGGAGCTTTTGTGGACATTTTATCGAGATCTGTATTCAAGTAGTTATTGAAATCACCCAAAATAAGTGCCGGAATACCTGGATACTGTGAAAGAAAAGCAGCCAGAATCTTGATGACCTCCACTGAGAAGGGGGGCGGTATATATATGTTCCCAATAATGCATTGTATACCATCCAGAGAGCATACTAAAAATATATACCGACCATAAGGGTCAGTAAGTGACGCCGTGTGTACAAAGGGGATATTGATACCTATCAACATGCTGACCCCCCTGGCATAAGATGAGAAGGCAGAGTGAAACTGGGCACCAAATAATTTTGCAGAAAATGGGGACTCTTGACCAGGCAGTATATGCGTCTCCTGTAGACACACCACAGAAGAACCCATGCGTTTAAGCATATGGAGTATCGCTAAATGTTTCACCCTGTCTTCTAGACCCCTCACATTCCAACTGGTCAGAACAACTTGTTTAGCCATAAAGCAGTAAAACATATGTATACCAAGCATGAGTTTGAAAGGCATTCATAATAAGCACTGTGTTCTCTAGGTAATCATCCCCAAAGTACCGGATATGGCGGTATGTAGTAGGCCGTCTCTGATCAAAAAAGTGGAATCTGTAAGATAAAAGGTTAAGCAAGACTAGGACCAATGAACCAACTAGGTTCCAAGTAACACAGAAAAAAAAAACAAATAAAAAAACTGTAATGTCCACGAAGGACTCACAACTGGGGGGCTAAGTTCAGTAGCCGGCTTTGAAGAGCCATTAAGCAACAGGCCTCTTATAGTGATCATTAGCGTGAATGACACTAACACTCTTTGTGAACATAGTCTTCCGCCTTGGCAGGATTTTCATATTCATATTACCAATCAGATCTTATGAAGATAGTAGTGGTACCAATATTACATATGTGACAAAAATGATGACATTCAGGTATTTTTGCGCCGTCTGCTCAAGTCTTCCCCCCGCAAGGATCTTTCTTCTCTATCCAGCCATTGCATCACCATTGCAGGTTTTTAAAAAAAATGCACTTCATCTCTGCCCACCACACACAGGCAAGCCGGATAAAGCATGGAGTATTGTATATCCAAGGAGCGAAGCCTCTTTTTAACATCATTAAACTGAGCCCTTTGTTTTTGCACCTCAGACGAAAAGTCCGGGAACAAGGATACTTTAGAGTTATCTATCACCAGGGCATCTCCCAGGGTACGTGCCTTAGACAAGATAATATCTCTATCTCTGTAATGGAGCATTTTGAACAGAAAGGCTCTAGGAGGCAAAGGCCTGGAGGGAACCTGGTGTGAATGCTCCACCGCAAACATAGGAGAGAATGATTCCTTCCCAAACTTTTCCAGTAGCCAATGCTCAATGAAATCAACCGGGTTTCTCCCCTCCATTTTTTCAGGGATGCCAATGGCTCTAACATTGTTTCTGCGAAGTCTATTTTCTAAATCATCAAGTTTTGCGGCGTGTTTAGCCACCATTAATTGCTGTGCATGCGACTCCCTCTGCATGGGGGCCCAATCATTCTCTATGATACTAATGCGCCCTTCAATGGCGGATGTACGATCTCTTAATTTCTGCATGTCCTGACGCATAAAGGACATTTCAGCTTTCATTCCTTTAACTTCCGTGGCCAGAGCAGTAATAGAAAGATTGCATGATGTGACCGCAGAAAGGATGTCTCTCAGTGTGGGTAACTCACTGTGGCTTGGGCCTTGTGTGAGGCTTGGGACATGGGTGGATTACTCACTGTGGCCCAAGGTAACACCGGTGTGTTCGGATCCTCTAGAGGTACTGCATCCTCTGTCTCCAACTGTGATCCACTACGGCTCTCCGCGCCGTTTCCAAGAGCCTCCGGTGAATCCCACATGTCATTCTGGGAGAACAGTTTCTGCACTGCCTCCCTGTGCTTCACTGCAGCCGACTTTAGAACCGAGCCGCCATCTTGTGTCTAGTGTACCGGAACCGAGCGGGCGCAGAGCTGCGTTTAGGCATCTTCCAATCCGCAGATAAGTGCTGCAATAGCCGGTCGGGTGTGACATGTTTCACGGGGGAGCAGTCTGACACTGAAATCGGGTGATCAGTGGTGATGTCCAGGATAAAAGAACGGATTCTCGGCGGAGCTCACATTGAGTGCGACTGACTACATCCGCTGCCAAGCCACGCCCCTAGCGATATGCTATTTTTAGTGGGATTGCATCATTGCAACAGACAAATCTGACCCCAAATGACACTTTTTGGGGACCAGTGATATTATTCCATTGATCAGTGCTATACAAATGCACTGATCAATGTAAAAATGACACTGGCAGGGAAGGGGTTAACACTAGGGGGCGATCAAGGGGTTAAGTGTGTTCCCTGGGTGTGTTCTAACTGTAAGGGGGATGGGCTTACTGGGACATGACAGAGATCACTGGGAACAGAAGATCTGACATGTCGTTAAGCAGAACAGGGAATCACCTTGTTTACATAGGCAGTTCCCCGTTCTGCCTCTGTACACATCGGTTCATGCAGGAGAGCCAACCTGCCTCAGTATATCTGCGTGAGCTGGGCGGCAATTGGTTAAGTAAAATATCCTTCTTTTTAGGGAAATATACCTGTGGATATACAGTATCTCACAAAAGTGAGTACACCCCTCACATTTTTGTAAATATTTTAATTATATCTTTTCATATGACAACGCTGAAGAAATTACACTTTGCTACAATGTAAAGTAGTGAGTGTACAGCTCAGTGTAAATTTGCCATCCCCTCAAAATAACTCAACACACAGCCATTAATGTCTGCTGGCAACAAAAGTGAGTACACCCCTAAGTGAAAATGTCCAAATTGGGCCCAAAGTGTCAATATTTTGTGTGGTCACCATTATTTTCCAGCACTGCCTTAACCCTCTTGGGCATGGAGTTCACCAGAGCTTCACAGGTTGCCACTGGAATCCTCTTCCAGTCCTCCATGATGACATCACAGAGCTGGTGGATGTTAGAGACCTTGCGCTCCTCCACCTTCCGTTTGAGGATGCCCCACAGATACTCAATTGGGTTTAGGTCTGGAGACATGCTTGGCCGGTCCATTACCTTTACTCTCAGCTTCTTTAGCAAGGCAGTGGTCATCTTAGAGGTGTTTTTGGGGGTCGTTATCATGTTGGAATAATGCCCTGCGGCCCAGTCTCCAAAGGGAGGGGATCATGCTCTGCTTCAGTATGTCACAGTACATGTTGGCATTCATGGTTCCCTCAATGAACTGTAGCTCCCCAGTGCCGGCAGCACTCATGCAGTCACAGACCATGACACTCCCACCACCATGCTTGACTGTAGGCAAGACAAACTTGTCTTTGTACTCACCTGGTTGCCGCCACACTCGCTTGACACCATCTGAACCAAATAAGTTTATCTTGGTCTCATCAGACCATAGGACATGGTTCCAGTAATCCATGTCCTTAGTCTTCTTGTCTTCAGCAAACTTTGCGGGCTTTGTTGTGCATCATCTTTAGAAGAGGTTTCCTTCTGGGATGACAGCCATGCAGACCGATTTGATGCATTGTGCGGCGTATGGTCTGAGCACCGATGGGCTGAACCCCTGCCCCTTCAACCTCTGCAGCAATGCTGGCAGCACTCATATGTCTATTTCCCAAAGACGACCTCTGGATATGATGCTGAGCACGTGCACTCAACTTCTTTGGTCGACCATTGGCATGTTCTGAGTGGAACCTATCCTTATAAACTGCTGTATGGTCTTGGCCACTGTGCTGCAGCTCAGTTTTAGGGTCTTGGCAATCTTCTTATAGCCTAGGCCATCTTTATGTAGAGCAACAATTCTTTTTTTTCCATGAGGTGCCATGTTTAACTTCCAGTGACCAGTATGAGAGCGAGAACACCAAATTTAACACACCTGCACCCCATTCACACCTGAGACCTTGTAAAACTAACGAGTCACATGACACCGGGGAGGGAAAATAGCTAATTGGGCCTAATTTGGACATTTTCACTTAGGGGTGTACTCACTTTTGTTGCCAGCAGTTTAGACATTAATGGCTGTGTTGAGTTATTTTGAGGGGACAGCAAATTTGCACTGTTATACGAGCTGTACACTCACTACTTTACATTGTAGCAAAGTGTCATTTCTTCAGTGTTGTCACATGAAAAGATATAATAAAATATTTACAAAAATTTGAGCGGTGTACTCACTTATGTGAGATATGGGGGGTTATTTACGAAAGGCAAATCCACTTGCACTACAAGTGAGGGGTTACAGTGTTGTGGCACCACCACCACCCAAGGCCCATTTTTTCTGCCCCTGTTTAACAGGGGCATGTAATTACAATTCTTGATATAATATTTCACAGCAGGGCCCATTCCTGCGCCCAACAAGAGTAACTGTGAGGGCTTACAGTGTTCTGGTACCACCAACACCTAAGGCCCAATTTTCTGCAGAGTATATAGGGCAGGCCATATAGTATATATATACTGCTGTTCAGAGTATATAGTGCCTGGGGGACCCCCATGCCATTTTTTTAATAAATTGGGTGCGGGGTTCCCCTTAATATCTATACCAGACCTGAAGAGCCTGGTATGGATTTTGGGGGGGACATCTACGCCATTGTTTTTTGGTATTTTTATCTATATTGCTGGGCTCCAACAATACATTACAGCCATGAGCAGTTTTAAATGACATTTTTCCTTTAGAAATGTAATTTTGCTTAGGCACTGTTATAAACATGGGAAAGATGCGTTACTTTACAGGCATACTAAGGACACCACCCAGGCATGATATTTAAAGGAATATTTCATTTTTATTGTTTCACTTTAAGCATTATTAAAATCACTGCTCCCGAAAAAAACTTCCATTTTTTTTTCCAATGCAAAACTTTTTTTTGCATTGATACATGTCCCCTGGGGCAGGACCCGGGCCCCCAAACACTTTTTATGACAATAACTTGCATATAAGCCTTTAAAATGAGCACTTTTGATTTTTCATGTTCGTGTCCCATAGACTTTATCAGTGTTTGCGTGTTCGAGCAAAATTTTGCCTGTTCGCACGTTCTGCTGCGAACCGAACCGGGGGGGGGGGGGGGGGTGTTCGGCTCATCCCTACCTGTTACTAAAGGTGTTAACAAAGCTGAACATCCCTTCCAGAGATTACAAAAATATATATCCAGATGTCCAAGTCAGGATCTTACGAGTATGCATTTTGTATGTATGGCAATGTTTTCTGCATGTCCAGGGGCAAATGCTACTGAAAAGCCCAGAGTAAAAAGTGTTATCAGAAGTAATTTGTAAGTACAGAGTGTCAGACTCTACAGAGAGTAACAGAGGAACTATTTTTACAGGAGAGTCCTTACTAGAGATTTTGAGGTTTTATTTTACACCCATACTGTCTACAATGTAGCGCAAAAGGTAGAGTAATGCCGCGTACACATGGTCGGACTTTCTGGGAAGCTAGGTTCGACGTACTTGCCGCTAGACTTCCGGCTGACTACTGCCGGACTTTCTGAACAGACGGACTTGCCTACACACGACCGAACTTTCCGGAATCCGGTCTTTCGGACGGACTTCCGCTGGACTTTCAGAATGAACGGACTTTCCCACACACGGACAAGTGCGTTCATTTTGAATGTGACTCGGGTACGACGGGACTAGAAAAGGAAGTCAATCTCGCCGCTTTTATTGGCGAGATTGACACCTTGCGAGCCCTGTCACGGGCATCCCAGGCCCTTAGGTCTGGTATGGATTCGTAAGGGGAACCCCCTATGCCGAAAAACTGGCGTGGGGGTCCCCCTAAAATCCATACCAGACTCCAATCCGAGCACGCAGCCCGGCCGGTCAGGAAAGGGGGTGGGGATGAGCGAGCACCCCCCCTCCTGAACCGTACCAGGCCGCATGCCCTCAACATGAGGGGGTGCTTTGGGGGAGGGGGGCGCCCTGCGGGGCCCCCCCACTACAAAGCACCTTGTCCCCATGTTGACGATGACAAAGGCCTCTTCCCGACAACCCTGGCCGTTGGTTGTCGGGGTCTGCGGGCGGGGGGCTTATCGGAATACAGGAGCCCCCTTTAATAAGAGGGCCCCCAGATCCCGGCCCCCCACCCTATGTGAATCAGTATGGGGTACATGGTACCCCTACCCATTCACCTAGGGAAAAAGTGTCAATAATAAAACACACTACACAGGTTTTTAAAGTAATTTATTAGACAGCTCGGGGGGGTACCCCCACGCCGGTCTTTCGGCGTAGGGGGTTCCCCTTACAATCCATACCAGACCTAAGGGCCTGGTATGCCCCCCCGCGCTCGCCGCAATAGGAAAATTTGTTTTTCCTATTGCAGCGAGTGCGAGATGAAGTACCCTGCCCCTCTGTCGTATCTGGTCCGTCGGACCAGCATACAGACGAACAGGCTTTCCGTCAGGAACTGAATCCAGTGGAGTTACAACGTAAAGATTTGAAGCAAGTTTCAAATCTAAAGTACGTTGGATTTCCGACCGAAACGGTCCGTCGGAAGTCCGATGGACACCACACACGGTCGGATTGTCCGCCGGATTTGGTCCGGTGGCGTCCGTCGGACTTTTGTAGCGGAAAAGTCCGACCGTGTGTACGCGGCATAAGATACTAGAAAACTATTGCCTGTATTTTTTGTTATATTTTATTAAGCCCCAAAAGGGATATTGGACTGAGATTTTGTTTGGGAGTGTGTTGCTCACTTGCTTATATTTTGTCTCAGCAGCTGAGATTCGGATCTCATAGAGAAAGTTGCTGATTTTTTAAGGTTTTTAACAAACCTTTCTCCCCAATTCCAGATCCTAACAGGTTGGAAGAATCTCGTAAACTAAAGCCAGGTGACTTGGGGATTGTTAAAGAACATTTATACGGTATATATAAGGAAATGTTTGGAAACTCGTACAGCATCTATTTCATGTACAGTTTTGCAAAACTTGAGGGAAAAGTCAGCTGGATCCACACCAGACACTGCAAAAATGACTAAATGAAAGAATCTCTGTGTTTGATTTGTATCACTCTTGTGATCACAGTTTATGGTACTATTTATTCAAATGCTTTAGTTGTAAGGGATATAAATATATATTTATTGTGATTTGAAAAGTAGTTCAACCATGTTGAAGTCACATTTGTCTTTTGTATGCCTTACATTTTATGTAGAATTTTCTGTGTTTACATATGCTGATAAGTTAGCATGCCAACAATTAAGCTAGAAGGCCGTTCTGGCCACAGGAGTGTACAGCCAGTACTCTGTAAATATGTCTTATCAATCATTTGTTTCTCACAATGAAAAGTCAGTTTGTAATGAAAAAGCTGCTCAGCTATTATATTCTCCACAATGGAGTTTTGCCTCTTTGGCCAGGACTACCTCCACCTAAGCGTGTGGAGATTCCAGGTGAAAGGTGATAGCAGGTGTAGTTAGTGATCAAAATATTGATCAAAAGAGGGGAGATTGTAAAGGAAATTTGTACGTTCTGTATATCATTTTATTCTATTTTGTATGTATTGCACATTGCCCTCACTGTGCACATGGCACTAATAATGTTTTCATTACATGTTTGCATTCTTTCGAGTCCTGATTAGAATTAGCCTGCCTATGTTACGCCCTTGTTACATTATTATTATTATTATTATTAATAACGATTTATATAGTTCCAACGGTTTATGCAGCGCTTTACAATGAAGAGGGGTGACAGCACAATTCCAGTACAATACAGAAGGGACAGGAGGGCCCTGCTCATAGAAAAAGGTAATAGATGCAGGGAATGATTTGATGGGGTTGTCAGGTGGGTGTGGGATATGCTTCACTGAATAAGTGTGTTTTCAAGGATCTCCTAAAAGTGGACAGGTACCATAAAAGTACAATTGTAATATCAATGTGATACCTACGTAATTATGTGTATAAAAATCTTAAATTGCATTATAATGAAGCAGAACAGTTATTTGGAAAGGTGCTGAGTGTATCTTTTGTGTCTGTTCCCTACTACAGTAGTTATTATTAATTTGGAACCACTAATCAATATGAAGATAGGAGTTGCCTATCTAAAAATTCAATGTCAGAAATCCTGACCTATTTTTCCCACAGACAGAAAAGATGGGGCATATTCATCATAGTGACACTTGGGCATTTCTTCCCTTCTTCCACTGATATCAAGGATGGAGTATATATTTCATCTCAATGACCACCCACACTGAGGCATTTCTTCTTCCAAATGATGTCAGGGCATTTTCCTTACTCCTGTCCACTGACACTGGGGTATTTCTTCCTCCCACTGACCTGACCCATCCGAAACAACATAAAAGTTTTAGCTAATATTCAAGCTGCATCTGCATCCATCTCCAGGTATTAGAGAAAGCAGTGGGGTAACAATAGCAATAGCAGCCCCTTTGGCTTCTATAGGGTCTGGGGTAGAGGGGTAGGGGAGGGCCCTATTAGGAAGGCTGCACTACTATTGGTGATTTCAGGTGCATCTTGCATAGACATGAAGTTGCACAGATGTCAGCCAAGTCGCACTTGCATGCGTCTTTGAAACGTGCGATTTCAAGTGAAGTTTCACGGTTTCAAGGCTGCTTTCAGTGTGAACCTAGACTGAAATCAGACCTTGGAATAGTCTTTAGTCACTGATACCATTCTGTGTAGTAAGAAGCATTTTCTTAGCAGTCACCATGGAGTTTGCGTGTTCTCCCTGTGCCTGTGTGGGTTTCCCCCGGGTGCTCCGGTTTCCTCCCACACTGCAAAGACATGCTGGTAGGCTAATTGGACCTGTCTAAATTGGCCCTAGTATGTGTATGTATGAATGTGAGTTAGGGACCTTAAATTGTAAGCTCCTTGAGGGCAGGGACTGATGTGAATGTACAATATACTGTATGTGTAAAGTGCTGCAGAAATTAATGGCGCTATATAAGTACCTGTAATAAAATAAATAAATACATGCTTCAATCTGAATATACAATCAACTTGAGATTTACCAAAACTATGTAATATGAGGATCTACCTAAACTAATCAATCAAATTGTATCTATTCAGGTAGGCCTTGTACTACAAAGTTGGTGGATCTAAAGGAGCTTGTACAGTCAGATTATATCATGTGCGAAAAGCTTTAGGCTGATTATACAATCTACTCTTTTTTTAAAGATCTATGGTTAGCTCTGTACAGCAATCGACCGGCTTGATTTGATTCTAATTGAATGAATTGTTTAGGCCTGTCCTCATATTATCATGTGTGACTCAAAACTAGTGGTGTTTGCTGCTTTTTCAGAAATCATTTGTTGCACAAGCGCAGTTTTCTGTTTAAGTTCAAACAGGTGTCCTTCTATTACAAAGTTTAGTTAAAGGGGTTGTAAACCCTCATGGTTTTTCACCTTTATGCATTAAGGTGAAAAACCTTCTGTGGTGCTGCAGCCCCCCGAGCCCCCGTTTTACTTACCTGACCCTGATCCTTCGCCGGTGTCTTGCCGAGAAAGTTCCCCCGGCGCATAAGGACCCCCCCTGTACTGCGCAGGCGCAGTGCTTGCACAGTATGAACGACTAAGGAGCCGTCAAAGATAGCCGAAGCTGAAAACCTTCAATCAGCTGTACACGGGGCCTGCGCCCTGGGTCCAGGTTCAAGCCCCACCATCCAAGTGGACCTAGAGGGAGAATAAAAAGGTGCCGAGCGAAGCGAGGCCCTGCCTGAAGCGTAGCGAGCCCGCGAGGGGCCCTGTTACAGGCGCCGTGTACAGCTGATTTACATCTATTCAGCTTCGGCTATTTCCGCTGGCTCGTACTGCGCAAGCACTGTGCCTTCGCAGTACAGGGGGGTCCTTATCCGCCGAGGGGAACTTTCTCAGCAGAACACCGGCCGGGAACAAGCACATCAGCTCTAGCTGGTGTCCTGATTGGATAGATTTATAGCAGAGCAGCTATTGGCTCCTGCTGCTGTCAATCAAATCCAATGATGCGGCTCCGGGGGTGGGGCCAAGTCCGGCATTCTGTGAATGGACACAGATGCAGGACTCGGGAGAGCGCCCGCACGGGTGTCCACCAAGGAGAGCCTTCTCCAACGTGGACACTCGACGTGGGGCGGAGCCAGGAGCGCCACTGAGGGACCCCAGAAGAGGATGTTCGGGGCCACTCTGTGCAAAATGAACTGCACAGTGGAGGTAAGTATAACATGTTTGTTATTAAAGAAAAAAAAACAAAAAAAAAACAAAGCTTTACAATCCCTTTAAATCTAAAGATTGTATAGTTCATTCCCAGTTTTAGGTCTATTATTCTTAAAGTGTTACTAATCCCACAACAGTAAAATCAGTCTGTATATGCAGTAAAACATGCTTGTTATACTCACGGTGGAAATTAAGGGGTTAATCCTTCACATTGTGTAAAAAGGCTGTTTGATCCTGTCTTCTCTGTCCCCCGCCCCTTCTTCCACAGTCCCCAATCTATTTCCTGATAAGACAGAACCATTGGATTCACGCTGCACATGCTCAGTTTGGTGTGTATTGCTAGAAGATTTATTTTTTCTTGAGTGGGTGCATGTGATCAGCACAGGGCCAATCAGCACTGTCCAGACATTGGATCAGCGGTCATGCAGCCTCATAGGACAATCAGAGTGAATGAAAACGCCTCCTACAAGCTTTAACCAGACACTGCCAAAAGTCATAAGACGGCTTTATATTGCTGATGAGAAAAGGTATTTAGCAGTTTATATACTAAAATAATTGCATTTCAGTGTACTGTGGGAGCCCAGATATAGTAAATGCAGGGTCCTGGGTTTAGTAACACTTTAAATCTAAAGATTGTATAGTGTATGTCCAGTTTTAGATCTATTATCCTTAAAGCGGGGGTCCACCTATCTATCTTTTTTTTTTTTTTGAGTTAATTCACAAACTGTTCTTCTCAGCATTACATACTCACATATTGTGTGTAATATGTCCGCCTGTGTCAGATTTCATCGGAAAGAATAACTTATATTATTCACTGCAGGCGGTTTCCATCTTCATTGTGGGCATTTGAAGCCCACAAGCATTTATTTCCTGGATGTTGTGAATGCTGTGCTCCCAGCATTCACCGCTCGTTCCCGCACATGCTCAGTGGCATCCTGGGAAGCCTGAGACTAGCTCCCAGGAGTCTGGGAGAGGCTAGAAACACGCCTACTCCCACGGGAGGAGAACCAGGAAGTGCAAAGAAGAATAGAAAAATAAAAGGTAATTACGGCGATTTAAATTTTTTTAAACGGCATGTCAGCATCTAGGCAAGGAAGAGAATACATACAGATATTGTTCAAAATTTGGGTGGAACCCCGCTTTAACCCTGATCGGCTAATTCAGTAAAAAAATTGCAGTTTCTCCTCTGGTAAAATCCTATAGGACAGATGACCTCATTATAGTTAGGCCTCATACACATGGACAGTTTGAAGCTTTAACCCCTTTTGTACCGCTGTATGTTTTTTGGTGTGCTATCATTGACTATAAGGCCCTGCTCACAGCAGTGCACTTTTGCCACACTAAAATGCACCTTTCCAGCATGCCAAAAATACATGAAAATTATAGTAGTTCCGTATAAATTAAATGTTTCTGTTCACATCTCTGTGCTGCATTTTATTTTTTTTTTACATGTGCTGTGTTTTTATAAAGTCAAGCTTGCTGCATCTTTGCTACCCTCTTTGAAAAAAAAATGCAACAAAAATGCATCTTCAATTATAGTCAATTGAAATGCGTCGCTTGTTTTTTAAGTCTATTTTTTTTTTTGGTCACGTGTTAATCAGGTGACCGGGGATAAAAACGCATGTAAAACGTATATGTGTTGCGTTAAAATTTAAGGTACCTTTTTGTTGCATTTTTCAATCAGAGCACCAAAGATGCAGCAAGCAGGACGTTTTAAAAATGCAGCGCAGCGATGTGAACAGATAGAATTTAAAGAGAACTATTTTACACTCGCTTCTGATGTGCACTGATGTGAACAGGCCCTAATGGCCCGTGCATATGATCAGATAATCGTACGAAAAATACAGATCTGATCCGTAGTACACAGCTTTTGAGAACCAATCACGACAGTTCATTTGATCGTGTCTGATAGGACAAGCACAAAAATGTTTATCGTACAATCCCAGATCTTTCGATTTACGTTTCATCAGTACAGTTGTCATTCGAAAATACAATACAAATACAAATTACATCACTTCCAAATTTTTATTCTGTCGTAACTTTAGTAAACTGTTCATTTTCGATATGAGATTAGCATGCAAAAAAAACAGACGATCGTTCGTCCGATAATCTCATTTACCTCTAGTTACAGGTGACACTGCAAGCTGCTACAGAAAGAGATGGCCACGGACCCCAAGAAAATATCGCTATAGGGTCCCATGATTGGTAGTTACGCTCCTGTGTCAAACTTCTACAGAAAATTGAGGGGGGATCCTCTTCTGGATTGTACAAAGAAACAAACCAAATTCTGTGACTTTTGCACAGTTTATTAACCACCGTGTATTTACGTCGGTACTTTGAGTTTGCTTTTAAGTGTAAATGTGAGGTCTTTTTGACCCCAGATCTCACATTAAAGGATTTGTAAACCCTCATGGTTTTTCACCTTAATGCATTCTCCCGTTTTATTTACCTGAACGCTATCTTTCTCCGGCCGGGAAAAAAGCACACTAGCTCTAGCTGGTGTCTTGTGTCCTGATTAGATAGATTGATAACAGCGCAGCCATTGGCTCCCGCTGCTGTCAATCAAATCCAATGACGCAGGTGCCGGGGGCGGGGCCAAGTCCTGCTTTCTGTGTGAATACACGCAAAAGCAGGACCCGGGAGCGCGCCTGCATGGGTGTCCATCAAGGAGAGTGCTTCTCCAATGTGGACAATCCATGCGGGGAGGAGCCACAAGCGCCGCTGAGGGACCCCAGAAGAGGAGGACTGGGGCCACTCTGTGCCAAATGAACTGCACAGTGGACGTAAGTATGACATGTTTGTTACTTAACAAAAAAAAATGAGGGTTTACAACCCCTCTAAAGAGGCCCTGTCCTGCTTATTACTATTACAAGGGATTTTTACATGCCCTGTAATAGGAATCAAAAAAAAATTTTTTTAAAGGGACAGTGTAAAAATAAAAAGTAAAATAAATAGGAAAATTATTTATTTTTTTTAAAACTCCCGTCCCTCCGGGCTTCCACGCAGAAGCGAACGCATATGAAAGTCGCGCCCACATATGTAAACAGTGTTCAAACCACACATGAGGTATCGCTGCGTTCATTAAAGCAAGAGCAATAATTCTAGCAAAAGACCTCCTCTGTAACTCTAAACTGGTAACCTGTAGAAATTTTTAAAGCGTCGCCTATGGAGATTTTTAAGTACCAATGTTTGTCTCCATTCCACGAGCGTGCGCAATTTTAACCATTTCAACAATTCTGGACCGCCTGCTGTCGTTATACGTCAGTACTTTGACATTGAATACCATTGTTATAGCAGCAGATAGCTGCCATAACCCCGGTCTTTGTAAAAATGGCGGGCAGTCCGCCTTTGGATAAAAGTGGTCCCTGCAGCAGATTCACCATTAGATCACTTTTATCGGTGGCGGGAGAGATGCCCACCCGCCTCCCGCTGCGTCCCGGTCATCTCCACCGCTTACTGGAGTCGCCAGTAGCAGCGGAGACGAGCTGGTCCTTTCCCCTTAGAGGCAAGAAGTCGAGTGAGGGAATGATGGCCCCCACCGGACTCCAAACCATTGTATGTTGGAAGCGATGTCAAATGTCACTTCTGTCCAATGGTCTTAAAGGGGACATTTTTTTTTTATTGAAAAAAAAAGACTTCTTTATTTTTTATTAAAAGGGATGTTTACATTCCTTGTAATATAAATAAAAGTGATCTTTTTTTTAAAAAAGGGACAGTGTAAAAATAAAAAGTAAAATAAATAAGGAAAAAAATTAAAGTGCCCCGTCCCACCGTGCTCACGCGTAGAAGCGAATGTATAGAAGCGCACGCATATGTTACCGATGTTCAAGCCACACACATGAGGTATCGCCGCGATCATTAGAGCGAGAGCAATAAATAATAGAAATTTTTAAATGTCGCCTTATGGAGATTTTGAAGTGATTTTTGTCGCCATTCCACGAGCGGGCGCAATTTTCAAGCATGACAAGCATGTTAGGTATTAATTTACTCGGTGTAACATTATATTTCACATTATAGAAAGCAAATTTAGCTAACTTCAGTGTTTTCTAATTTTTTTTTTTTATTGCGTTTGTAAGACTGCTGCGCAAATATGGTGTGACATAAAGTATTGCAACGATCTCCATTTTATCCTCTAGGGCCTCTGCTAATTATATATATATATATATATATATATATATATATATATATATATGTATAATATGTATAATGTTTGGGGGTTCTAAGTAATTTTCTAGCAAAAAAATACTGATTTGAACTTGTAAGCAACAAGTGTCAGACACAGGCTTGGTCCTTAAGTGGTTGAAACAGTTTTGCAATGGAGGCTACAAAGCTATTCCTGGTGACACTAAAGGACTAAAAAAAATGGTTCACTAGCATACAACGTGTACACTCTGCTTTCGCCCTTAACAAGCATGGCGGCCGAAGAAATCACAATTGTTTATGGCTTTATTGCTTGGCTACCTTCGCCTTCTCAGCCAATCACAGGGTGGAGACCTTTGCTTTCCTCGTAATCCACCAATAAAAAAAGTTTTGGAAAGTTAGAGCGTGACGTTTGTACACACTGCAGGCCCCGCCTACAGATTGACCTTCTACGCCAATCGCCGTGGGTATCCCGCCCAGAAATTGTGTCGAACGCTGTGGAGGAACGAAAGAGAGAACTCTTAGCCCCACCCTCCCAACTGTTCTGTGACACGCCTACCACCGTGACCGCACCTCTTGTCTGTTGCAGCGTCCAATCCCGAGTGTAACCGTTAGTGTCGCCTGGAGTTTCGGTGGAGGAAGGTGAGAAGAGGGGAGCTGTGGGTGTAGGACGGGTGTTAGGTGTGCCTCGTAGGATGAAGAGAGGGTGAGGGGCTGTAGTGTGCTTCTGTATTGTATACACAGCTAAACGTGTTTACACCGACCGGCCCTGTACAGAGGTCTGCCTGTGTGACTGACACTTGTATGTGTACAGTGTAATCTTCTCTTCTGTGTGTCCAACTACATAGGAGAGCACTGCTTTGTCTGTGTGGCTGCATGTGTGACTCATCTATGGGTGCAGGGAAGCAAAGTCATAGAAATATACAATGTAACACAGGAGAGTGCAGAACAAGGATTGCTCCATTTGAAGAAATGTACTTCTGACCAGACCTTTTCCTGACACTCTTTGTTTACAAATAAAAATCTGTATTTTTTGCTGGAAAATTACTTAGAAACCCTAAACAAAATATATATATATATATATATATATATATATATATATATATATATTAGCAGAGACACTAGAGGAAAAATTAGCAGTCATTGCATTATTTTTTTTATCTCGCACTGTATTTGCACAGCAGTTTTTCAAATGCAATTATTTTTGGAAAAGATACATTTAATACATTTAAAAAATCTACCCCAATTTTTTTCTATAGTATAAAAGATGATGTTACACCAAGTAAAACAGATACCTAACATACCATGTTTTAAAATTGGGCGCGCTCGTGGAATGGTGCCAAACTACGGTACTTAGAAATCTCCACAGGCGACACTTTTACATTTTCTACAGGTTACCAGTTTAGAGTTACAGAGGATGTTTAGTGCTAGAAGTATTGATCACGCTGTGACGTTTGTGGCGATGCCTCACGTGTGGTGGGAACACGGTTTACATATGTGGGCATGACCTACGTATGCGTTCGCCACTGCACAGGGAGACAGAAGCGCTTTAAATATATATATATATATATATATATATATATATATATATATATATAATATTATATTGTCCAGAGGATCGTTGCACTTAAAATTTCTTTATTGAACCAAATTTCAAACAAGCATTACATGATGTGTAAGTTCATTACGTTTCCTCTACTTTGAAAAGGTATGTGTGTATAGTATAATAAATCAAATATATATTATAATTTATAATTTTTTTAACGCGACGGTGTAAAAAAAAAAAAAAAAAAAAAAAAAAAATATATATATATATATATATAATTTATTTTCTATTTTTACACTGTCGCGTTAAAAAAATGTATCACTTTTTTGTTTCTATCGCAAGAAATGTAAACATCCCTTGCGATAACAATACAACATGACAGGTCCTCTTTATGGCAAGATCTGGGGTCTATAAGACCCCAGATCTCTCCTCTATCCTTAAAGGAGTTGTAAGCCCTCACAGTTTTACGTTTTTTCACCTTAATGCATTAAGGTGAAAAACCTTCTGTGCTGCAGCTCCCCCCAGAGCCCCCCCCTTTCCAGCGACAGTGAAGGAGCCCAGCAGCTCCAGCCGCTGTCTCGGGTCCTCATTGAATAGATTGATAGCAGCAGGAGCCATTGGCTCCCGCTGCTGTCAATGAAATCAAGTGACACAGGAGTCGGGGGTGGGGGCGAGTCCTGCTGTCTGTGTCAATGGATGCAGTAGCAGGACTCGGGAGCGCGCCTGCATGTGTGCCCCCCATGGAATGCGGCTCTCTGTTGGGGCACTCGATCAAGGGTAGGGGCCAGGAGCGTTACTGGGGAAACCCCAACAAAGGAGGATCGGGGCCACTCTGTGCAAAACCCTTACACAGAGCAAATAAGTATAACATGTTTGTTTTTTAAACGAGCCATTACAATCACTTTAAAAGCAAAAGATGAAAAAAAAAAAAAAAATGGCATTATTTACATGGGGCTGAAACCAGAAGTGACGTCATGACGTTGCTCTGGTCCTCCTAGGCCATAGAGATGAGCTGATGCCATCTTTCCTTCGCTCATCTCTGTGCCCAGCTGCCGCCAGCGCTGGATTGATTCCCAGAGCTTCTAAAAGTGATCCAGCTGGGAATCTGCTGCTCGGACCACTTTTATCAGAAAGGCCGGCGCCCTGAGGGGTTGTAAACCGCTGGACAATTTTTTTTTTTTTTTTTTTTAGTACCTACAACGTAAAGGCATAATGTTTTGGCCACAGATATTTTGTTGCATCTATAGCTCCTATCCTTTACAGCCAAGGAAGCTTCTTATGTTTGATCTGCAACTGCCATGGTGCTGCACACATGATCAGTTATAGCACCAGCCATTTGATGGTTTGACAGTTTGGTAAAGAGCACAAGCAAATGTGACAGTTAGCAATCCCGGCATTGCTGCAGCCGAGAACGCTAGTATAGGTACATGTACTCGTCTTTTTAATGAGCACCCAAATATGTTGCTACATACTTTCAGTATTCTGAAGGTTCTCTCCATGCAGGGGGGACCATTTACACAAAGGGGCAGTATTTGTCCATGACACCATTATATATTTATTTGTCAGGTTGATAGATGATTATAGATCATAACATACACATGGCAGTATGTTCTACCAATTATTTGGAATACCTAAGGTTTACCCTTCTATGTGCCTCCACACGTTTCAGCGGTATGCCCTGTGTGGAAGCTCTTGACATTTACGTATTTTTCAGTCCATTGGATGTTTGTTTTTGGTTGTTGAATCATCCAAAGAAGACTTGTAGTGATGGTTTACATGGACTAAACTAAGGAGATTAAAATTGCAAGCTGTCAGGAAAACTCTGACCCCCTTCTTCAGGCGAATTTCGAAGTGATTATCTCCCCATATAAGTCTATTCACTTCCAGACCAAGCCTTTTCTGGCACTTTTTGTTTACATGTAACAATTAGTATTTCTTGCTAGCAAATTATTTAGAACCCCTAAATATTATATAAATTTTTTAAAGCTGGGTTTAGCAATTTTTTAGGTCACACAGTATTTGTCCAGCAGTCTGTCAAACGGAATTTTTTTGGAAAAAATGCACTCTCCTAATTTTAATGGGGAAAAAAAACACAATACATGACCCATTTTTTTTTTTTTTCCATAAAACATTAAAGATGATACGTCAAAAAAATAGATACCAAACATGTTATGCTTTATAATTGTGCATGCCCGTGCAGCGGCGACAAAGTTTTACTATCCATAGGAGATGCTTTAAAAGCCTTTTACATTTTACTATTTCAGATTTACAGAGGTGGTCCAGTACTTGAATTACTGCCCATGATCTGACGTTCATAGTGATACCTCACACGTGTGGGACAATTGCTGTTTGCGTGTGTGCGGGACCAATGCGTGTGTTTGCCTTTGCACAGGGACACTTTAAAAAAAAAGTTTTGTGTTATTTTTGCACTATTGCGTTAAAAAAAATTCTCACTTTTATTGCTGTCACAAGGAATGTAAATATCCTTGTGGCAGCTATTGGCATGTGACATATGCTCCTTTTTATGGAGAGATCTGGGGTCTACAAGACCCCAAATCCCTCCTCTGCTCTTAAAAGCATTTGATCATACCAAGATCAGTGTTTTTGAATGCTTTTGATTTTTTTAAAATGGCGCCTGTGACATCTGGGTAAACCGGAAGTGATGTCAGGTCATCGCTTCCCGGTTATCAAAGCCAATCCGGGCTTAGTTCCGCTCGGCATTCAGCCGGCAAAAGCATCAGCTGGTCGCTCAGGTCTCCCGGTGGGATGAGAGAGCCAGAGGAAGCCCCGGGGGGGGGGGGACGACTCCCCTCCCGCTGCTTGGTAAAGCAATCCAGCGGCTAGATAGCTGATAGAATTGCTTTTACAAGAATCGACCACTGGTTCTAAAAGACAGTACTGCAACTGCTGGCATCATCCCGGTATCACCACTTGAAATCCAGCGACTTATGCCGCTGGTCCACAAGTGGCTATGGTAGGACAAAAGCAGTTAAAGCAAGTCAGCTGTGCCTGCAATGATTTCTGAATGATCTTTGAAGCATTTCAAACTAATTTCGAAAGCGCACTGAATTTTTCCATTGAAACTCATTGACAAGGGATTTAATAAGCGCATATCAAACATCGCAAATGAAGTCAAGCATTTGTATCTGTGACCAGAGTAAGAGTGGTCAGAGAGCAGTAGATATAACCCCTGAGATTGAGCGGCAGAGCGATGGCTTGTTGTCCTTGTACAAATGGCTCTTGCAGCAGGATCCACCTCAATGCAAACATTGGCGAAGAAGCATGTTTTCTTCACTTTTCTCTATAGAAGAGTAATTGGGCCTGCAGGGAGATTTTTTTTTACAACATAATGCACTCATTCACACTACCCGAATGCTAAAATCCTGCGTTTTGCCCTGGAGTAAGCTGCAGTGAGAGGGTGGTGCGATGCATGTTTCAGCATACTTTTTTGTTTTTTGTTTTTTTGTTTTTTTTTACTTTGAGCTGCATAGATACTTCATTGATGTCACTGGACAGTGACATGATGCATTGCACTTCAGTACGATGACATGCATTGCCATCCAGTGCCCTGCATTTTTCGCACTCCACCGCACATCACACCTTGGTTGTGCACAAATAAAACCCTTGTGGTGACTGGCGTTTATCCAGTGTGGAAAAACTCCATTCAACGCACACATTGTGAATCATCCAGAAGTGCCTTTATCAGAAGATCTAGTAACACAATAAGAATTAAATCATGTCATTAAAATGTGCTTTCCTTGTGATGTTGCTGTAATTTTAGAATTTTTAAAGGCTTTTGACTTGGTAGCATGATCTGGGTTCAGGTGAATATAGTATCATGTGTAAGTGGCTGTGAATGTTGCTAAATTAGTCCATGTGTGCTTGGCAAAGGTACTTTTTAACATGCCCCATATTTAGATGGAATGCACTATGGAATGAGACAAACATTCATGTCTACAAATATGTCTGCATTTCTGAACACTCTGTAAATGATAGCCATGTCCTCCAAGAAAATGTGAGAGTTCATCCTTGGTTTGAAATAAATATTCTCCACTTACAGAGTCAGTAAAGCAGAACTAAACTCTAAATCAACATGAACTATTTTTAATCCTTCTGCTACTAGCATTGGTAAATAGATAGGAAGGTTCCTTATGCTGCTAGCATCGATAAATAGATCAGAAGGTATATTATATTTACTTGGTTTTTAACCCTCTTTTTGCATTTATTCAGTTTACTTCCTGATTTCTGGCCTAGGCCAAAATGATGTTATACATCCCAGGAGTCTTCATGGGGTTTTCTTTTATCTGGAGAAGGTGCTTTTCCAGCTAAGCGACCTCTGCCTTAGCCTGAGCTAAGGGCAGATGCATTCCAGGAAGTAAATGCTACATGAATAATCTGCCCCAAGATGGCTGCAGCTGGGAATGCGGGGGGGGGGGCGATCAAAGCGTTAAGTGTGTCTCTTTAGGGGGTGCTTACTGTGTGGGGATTTCTTTGACTGCTCAGCAGGAACACAAGATCTCTATGTTCTCCCCTGTCAGAATGGCGATCTGCCTTGTTTACATGGAGAGATTGCTGTTCTGCCTCTCTTGGGAACGATCACGGGTGGGCGACGGACATTGTACCCGCTGATTGACCCCCCCTCTCTGTCTAATCAATGCGTGCGCGTGCTCCCAGAGGCTATTGGATGAAGTGACATACAGGTACATTGTTTCGCACAGCCGGGCCGCCTTGCTGCAGTAAATGTACGGAAGGCAGTCCGGAGGTGGTTAAGCTGGTGCTATTCTCACTACCCCAGGTTTCCATTTTCAGGGTGATTCCTTCCACTTGCTGCACCCTATGGAGCCAAACTTGCATGTAGGGGGTAGTTATTTTCCTACAATGTGTGCATTAGAAACACACAGCCCCAGAGTCTAGGAATGGCAAGGCACTAACCTGCTCTTCCCCCTTTTCTTCCCTCCTTTTTGCAAGTTTACAGACTGACTTTAGACGGTGCTGTCCACTTTTAACTCTTTCCTGTTAAGATGGGAATTTCAGAGAAATGGCATTGATAGTTATAAACTGCTGGCGCTGGGGTAAGAAATCGCAGATGGCAAAAAAACAAAAAACTGAGGGGTTATAACCCTGCCTTACTCTATCCAAAATGGAAAAAAAAAAAAAAGTTTTGCCTCTAGTTATACTTTAAGTGCATATTTGCAATGCATGCATATTTCCCAAGTTCAAACAAGGCCAAGGATAAATCCAAGGAAAAAAACAAGCTTGTCTTACCGACCAGCCTGCAGACAACCAAATAACCTGTCTAACAGTATGCGTTAAAAGCATGGGTTTAGTCTGCACACATTTGCAAATACACGTGTAAGCTACAGAGCCTCGTCAAGGCACCATGGTATCTGTGGTCCCTAACACTAACTTATAAGTGTCCCCACGGTGGAGGCACATACATTCTGATGGATAGGTGAGAGCAGGTGGAGTGAAGGGAAGCCACCCCTTCTTAAAAGTACAGGGGCACACTGAACACCCAGCATATAGCACAATGGCTGCAAAGGTGTCAGTGCGTTGCCTGACCAAAAAACATGACAGTGATACAAAAAAGATGCCACTTGCTCCCATCTATAGCTGGCTGATCGTTTTGCACTCCTGTGACCTGTTTTCAGCAGAGAGCGGACTCTGCTGACGTCACCAATGTCAGTCCAGGCACTGCGTCATCCCGACAATGGAAGTCTGTCGCGTCATTGGATTTAATTGACAGCAGCGGTAGCCAATGGCTGCGCTGTTATCAATCTATCCAATCAACAGCCGAGAACCCTGGGCAGAGAGACAGCGCGTCCCTGTGGGTCAAATTCGAGGGGTCAGGTAAGTAAAACAGGGGGCCGGTCACTGACAGGTGTTTTTTCACCTTAATGCATAGGATGTGAAAAAACACGAACCTTTACAACCCCTTTAAGCAAGTATGGTAAGAGCCCTTTCACACTGGGGCGGTTTGCAGGCGCTATTGCGCTAATAATAGCGCCTGCAAACCGACCCGAAAGTGCCGCTGCTTTCATTCCAGTGTGAAAGCCCCGAGGGCTTTCACACTGGAGCGATGCGCTGGCAGGACGGTAAAAGTCCGGCTAGCAGCATCTTCGGAGCGGTGAAGGAGCGGAGTGTATGCCGCTCCTTTACCACTCCTGCCCATTGAAATCAATGGGACGGCACGGCTATACCGCCGGCAAAGCGCCTCTACAGAGGCGTTTTGTGGTGGTATTTAACCCTTTCTCGGCCGCTAGCGGCCGCATACCGACGGTAAAACGCCGCTAATAATAGCAGCGTTTTACCGCCGACGCTGCCCCCTGCCCCAGTGTGAAAGGGCTCTTAGACATTTTGTTCAGTCTGGTTGATAACTGGCAGTAACCAGTTCCATAGGTGAGCTATTTATTTCACCTGTCTATCGTAATCAATGTAGAGGTCCAACTTGAGAAGGTGTTTAGCTCTCAGTGTTCCTTTGCAAAGGGGCTTTACTCAGATGGATAGCGGGTTTCCAATGTTTTGAAAATCTTTTTATTTTATAGGTGGGAAGATATTTATACTGTATGTACACAACCCATGTACCCTTGTTACTCAAGCAAGTATTGGACCTCATTGATTTTTATCTACTATGACTTACTGTATATCTATATGGGTTTTCTTAGTTAGGTTACTCACCGATAAACTGAAAACAGGCTGTAATTGTGTTTGATATCTGCATATTTCATTGAACATGTTGGTATTAAGTGACTCATCATGGTAGGGAAGACAAGGGGAAAGGTGTTCATTAACTTGTATACATGTACTGCCTCTACATGTTGTGCGTTGGGGAGAGAAAGAAAACCCAACTAATCGCCTGGAGACTTTCTTTTCAAACATCACTTTCTTTCCACTTACATGTCCAGATTTGTTTTGTGCAGCTTTACATAACAGATATTTTCTCGTGGGAAACAAACTTCCTATTTGATAACATATCACCTAACTCTTTTTTTCCGCCTTTAATCTTGCAACGAAGTGTGTAATATAAAAAGATATGAATGACAAAATGCAGATCTCATTTCCTATGGTTATGAAGGCAATGATGATGTGTTACTAGGCATGTGCTTTCATAATGTTTGTCTGTGATTTGCAGCTTCTTGAGTGTGGTTGGCTTATGAATTGGTGATCTAATAGTTTGAAGGTAAATAATAAACTGAGCAGAATTTATGACTGGTTTTAATTGGAGTCATTTTGATTAAAGGTTTAAATAGCTAGGTTAGACGCATTGTTGTGATTATTAGAACATCAACTGGTTATTTTCTTATTGTTCATAGAAGAATGAGGAAGGCTGAAGGTTATGGTTGCTGATCCCCTTATTGAAAATGATATATACTTGGCTGTCTCTGGTTTTTATACTTTAGAACACTGACTTGGAGCAAGCGTGCGTACTAGAAAAGTTAGGACTCCTAATATCATACTTTTCCCATACTTCTACTTGAAGCATGACAGTCAGTCATGCTTTTGGTATGTTATGAAGGAGAGGTTGTCTTAAAATGCCTCATTGTATGCCAGGTGTCTGCAGGGGAATTCAGAATTCTTTCAGCATACCTCCTGATTAAGGCCCCTTTCACACGATCGGACCTTTCAGGTCCGCATGTCAGTTTTGACGGCGGACCTGAACGGGCGCTCCATGTTAGTCTATGGAGCGTCGGATGTCAGCGGAGACATGTCCGCTGACATCCGACCCGGTCCGATCCGCTGAAGAGCAGACGGATGGCCCTACGTCCAGGTCCGTCTCTATCGGATCGGGGGAGATCTGACGAAAACGGACACGCTGTCCGTTTTCGTCCGATCCCTCCATAGGCGGCAGCGGCACCTGACAAGCCCCTCCCCGCTCAGTGAGCAGAGAGGGACCTGTCATCCGCCGGCTCAGCGGAGATCAACGGACAGATCTCCCGCTGAGCCGGTGGACCGAGGCGGGCTCCGTAGAAACGGAGCCCGCCTTGTGTGAAAGGGGCCTAAGGATGGGCTTGGGCGTGTTCGCCCAGCCTACATGCAGAGCCCCCCAGGAAGTCGGCACGGCGCTGCGCTAATCACAGGCAGTGAGACATTTTCCCAATGTGCGGCTGCAGAGATCGGGAAATGTCTCACTGCCTGTGATTAGCGCAGCGCCATGCCGACTTTCTGGCGGGCTCTGCATGTGGGCTGTGCGAACACGCCCGAGCCCATCCTTACTCTTGATCTTCAAATGCTGAACAGCTCTCAGCTGCCTTCAGTAGCTCACTGTTGTCTCCTAAGGACCCATTTACACCTGAACGTAGCGTTTTTGAGCTTTTTGTCACGCTTCCATGCAGTGTTTTTTGAGCTTTGGCATTTTTTTTTATAAGCCAATACGAAAAATGATCATTTGTTTCATCATTTGTTGCTATGTTGTCATCTGCTTCCTGGGTGAATATGCTGCAAAAACGCCCAAATCTGCCCGATTCGATCGACAAAAAAGGGTCCAGAACTTGTTTGAGCTTCAGGCAACTTGGAGTGGAGATGTGAACCATCTCCATAGAGAATAATGGATTTTTTTTCCCTCTCAAATGCTTTGTAGCTTCAGGCTATAAAACGCTCAGGTGTGAATGGGGCCTAAATGTCTTAGGCAGCCTTGCTTACTCATAGGCATGTGGAGGGAAGGGCATGCCAGCATCATTAATGAAAGACAATGGTCACTATTTGCATATAAATGCTCCCGGGTAGTCAGGGGTGCTTGGACATTCTGTAAGAAAACTGAACTGTGTGGATTACTGTAGTGTTTCCTATACCATACAGGTCAGATTTGATTATTATATCCTATTTATGCACTATTTCCACATTGCCCTATAAGGTTGCAGTTTTTGTGATTTCCCATGCCCTTGCCAGGTTTGCAAGATAACTGAGATACATCACAGGTGATGTCATTTGCTGCTCAGTGATTGCAGTATTCTAGTCTGCATCTCCCCAAGATAATACATAAAACCTGGCCTGTTAGTGGGCCCTGAGGACAGGGTTGGTGACCACTGCCTTATCTTATATGTTTTATATAGTTGTCTAATAAAGGCTACGTTTTAGGTCATGGTGGGTTTGGTGTGTGGGTTTAGTGCATCCCTGCTGTTTAACTAATGGTATTTCCTACGAAAGGTCTATCTTGCAGTACAAATATATATCAGGCTGTGTTCTATCTTTTTCTGCACAGTCATTTTGGGAGTGTTGTGCTTTAGTATACCAGGCCAGTGTACAGCCTTGTCCAGGAGTGGATACAAAGTAATGGAATAGGTTGGGTGCCAGCTGACAGATCCTGTTTTCCCATCAGATAAAATATATATTTGCTTTTAATTTGAGAGAGATCAGTAGACCTTTGTGTGGCTGAACCACTAATTATCCTTAATCGGTTCTAAGAGTTAATAAGCAGATAATCCAGTGTTACAACATCAAATCGAGCGATTTGGAAATCTAGAGACTTTCAAATTAAAATTAATTGGAGCTATTTAAATAAGTATACATTCTGTGGTATTATTTATTAATATTATTCATGTTAAAGCAAATATTTTTACATCTTCTGTTGCCATTTTTCTGTTCCTCTTTTTCATATTTTGAATTCTTTCTGTGGTGGGCAACAGTCAGTAATGGAATGATTGTGGAGATACAAAATCCACTGCAGGATGAGCTATGTGGAGATTATGTTGCATCTTGTGCAAAATCTTGTCTATAGAGAGCCAGTGAAGCACAATCACAAAATTGCCACCATACATATGTACAGTTAAGTAAACACGGTTGTCCCATGTACACATCCCTTTACAAATTATATGTGGAGATAACATTTTTTAAAACCTTTCACGCACACACAAACGCACATCACTGTAGCTTGTTGGGATTGAAGACTTTCTTTTGCATGGAGAATGTTGATTGCTAAACAGAGCATCTTCTACGTGTTGAACGTGTGCTGGCGAAAATGAACACTCCTGGCACTCAGTAGTCCATAATTAACATCTACCTGGCACAGTTGTTCTAGTAACTGTTTGGATGTGTCATACTGCTTGGAAAACTTGAACCATGAAATTGCTGTAGACCTATTTCATGCAGCTAAACATCAGAACTAGGCTTCATGTATACTAGCCTACATTTACCGTGGGAAAACGCTGCACATTTTGCCTGCGTTTTCCCGTGCCCGGTGGTCAAAACGTTCCTATTCTGAATGTGATTCTTCCATGTTCAGGAGAGGGAGGTTGAAGCTCACCTAAACGCGGCAGCTCCTAAACTCTGCTAAAAGCCTATGTTTACATTAACAACATGGACTTTTATGGCGTTAAGTTTAGGAGCTTTGGCAAAAAAAAAAACATCAAAAGCGCCTAAACTCAAGTTTAGGAGCTGCTAGTGTACATGAAGCCCAAAGCCTGATACACACTACAGTTTTTTTGGTTGCACCAAAAAAAAACAAAAAAACTGTCAGCTTCGGTCAGAGCCACTGTACTAACTATGCAAGGTTAGTCCAGCGATCTGCGCTCTGAGCCATTGTGTTCTGACAGGGGGACGCGCCCCCACACGCCAGAACACTCCAATCAGCGCTCTCTCCACCATTGGCTAAGAGCACTGACCGGTAGTCGTCGGATTTCGTGCATGTACGTCCGAATGTGGGCCGGTATTTTTTTGTACCGGCAAATGTCTCCCGACATTCTACCCATGTGTACTGGGCTTTAATCTGTCCAGTATTCTTTACATAAAGACAAAAGCTGAATTGTCATTGATCCTTCATTAGGTGTTTTTGAGCTCATTTCAGAAATAGGCTGAAATTTTGTAATATTCATTCATTCATTCATTCATTCATTCATGCATATGAGTAACCAGCCACTGAAATGTTCTTGAGGTGTGTGATAAATGTTCAAAGACGTTCCAGGGCAAAGCAGGATAGTACCCTTCCACCTTAGCTGGCAGAGCCACACTTGTCAGAGTGAACTTTGTGCCTAATAAGTGAGCACAGGAGGGGCAAGGTACAGCGGATTCTAGGGCCATTATTTAAGGCTAATGGACTGCACATAAAAAGCACCGGATGTTCCCAGTTGCATCATCATGCACTGCATACATATTTCCGTGTTAAGAGACAGGATTACAAATATTTAGATTCTTGCAGGAATTAAATATTTTCCTCTTTTGAGATGGCTACTAATATGCAGATTATCTAATCTCCTAAAAGTTCGAATTGCTTGCGTCTGTCTTGCTTTTTTTGTTTGGTACGGCAGGTTTAAGCCCACCAATAGGGGCATAAATAAAATCTGAGGCTTTTGTGGGGAAAAAAATGTATCTTAAAGCCCAGCTCCAGACATATATTTATTTTTTTTTTTTTCTCAAAGCAGTGGGGCTGTGACCGCAATGCCTGGGTTACCTGCTTGTTTTGTCTAAGGATGAACAAAGAGCCTATACTCACCCAGTCCATTAGATCCTCCGAAAAATGGCACTTCCCAAACTCCATCTGTGGACTGTTCCTGATGATTTCATGTCTAGAGCCGGCCTATGGGCGTGATGACGTCAGGGGCAGTCCGCCGGTCTTGCACTGAGAGGATCGGAAGTTTAGGTGAGTATATCTCGGTTCTCCAAACCCCTAGACAAAAACGAGAAGTTGACCCATGCATTGCGGGCACAGCACCACTGCATGGGGAAAAAAAATTTGACCAGAGTTAAGCTTTAAGGGGAGATGACTTTCCACTGGGGAACTAACAATTCTGTCTAGAGTTGTGGAGCATGTTGAATGCTTCTTTAGTGAATCTTTAGCCTCCATTATTAAAGTGGTTGTAAACCTCAGACATGCAATATGAATAGAACATATTCCTCTATAGTGTGTTCTTTCTCTATCCAGAGCACTGTGTCCTTTCTGTCCGCTGCCTCATTCCTCTGCTATCTGCATGAGTAATGTCTGAAAAGTTTTCCTGACACCAAAAGAAAAAAGGTGACAGGGAGGGATTTTCCAGCACACAGTCTGTGATTAACAGCCCCAGCTTTGTTCCTGTGTGCTGTGTCAAGGGGGGGGAGGGTGTCCCTTCCCTCCAATCAGCTCTCAGAGCTCTCCTCACTGAGCTCCTTGGTGTGTAATTTCAGCTCTATGCAGCCTATTTTATGATCGCTCAGGCAGGCTTTAAAAGATTCTGGACTTTGACCAGATGTAGAGAGGACTGCAGATAAACACGTACAACTTGTAGAACAATTTGTTTCTTCTTTGTGTATCACCTGAGGCCAGCCACTTCACTGGATATATGTAAGGGTTTATAACTACTTTAAAGCATAACTTCTGCTTTTTTTTTTTTTTTTTCTCCTCCACCCATATTTGGAATGTCTTTTTTTTCGGGGGGGGGGGGGGGGGTTGTTTTGTTCTTTGCTCCCCATATCTTCTTGGGACACATCACAGGTCCCAGGAGACTGCAGACCATTCAAGCTGTACAGCTGCAAAGAGTCATTTAAGATGCCAGCACCTGATCTCGAAGACCGGCAAAGAGCTGTTTTGGGTGAAGACATCGCTGGACAGGTAAGTGTGTGTGTGTGTGTGTGGTGTTTTTTTTTTTTTTTTTTTTAAGTCAGCAGCTACAGTTATTGTAACTGCTAAATTTTGAAGTTTTTGTTTACAGGGTGAAGATCCTCTTTAAGGATGTCATCAGGGAAAAGAGCACTATTTTGCCCCAACAAAAGGAGCCTAAGCCTCTATCTGGGAAAACATTTAGCTTTGGAGGCTAAAGGTAGTTCCTTTCATTTCTTCCAGATTTCCAAATCAAAGGTAAAGCCTAAGTTCTGCCATAAGTCAAGGACTCCTAAGTCCTCAACACTTGTGAGCAAGGAGACACCCACTTGTTACCATGAGGGTGCATTTGTTGGTCTTTGCAACCACCTGGTCCTAGGACATTTCCTACATTTGGGTCCAGAATGTGGTATGCATGGACTACAAGCTAAAATTTCAGTCTTTACCTCTGCTTAGCTTCATGTTTTCATACATGCCAACATCCATGCAAAGACTAGCTGACCTCCACACTGCTTTGGCACAGCTCCTATCTTAAGGGATCATAGCCATTGTTCCCAAAAATGAAAGGTTCCATGATTTTTACTCATATCTGTTTACAGTTCCCAAAGCAAAAGGGACATTTACTCCATTCTAGACCTAAAAGTTTTCAACCATTTACTTATGGTACTAAAATATACGAGGTCAGTCATTGCTTCCCTCCACCTGGGGGACTTTCTGGCCTCTAGGGAAATCCAAAATGAAATCATGAAAATCCTTCCTCCCACTATTCTTAAAGGTTTCCATGATGAATGCCAGCCTGTGGCAGCGAGAAAGTCTGGAAACCTTTGCGGTGCAAGGTACCTTGTCACCAGAGGAATTCTGGATCCCGATCAACATTCTGGTTCTTGGAGCAGTTGGGTCATCCCTTCAAGGTTGGAACTCACAGCTGTTATGTCACCTGACGGGATTCAGTTGAACAGCGCCACAGAAATGGTGTGCATTCTCCACTAGTGAGGGAACAGAAGTCGAGCAGCTCAAAGAGCCAATCAGATACTGGAAAGGGTGGAACTTCATGTTCAGGCCCTTATCACTGTGCACATTTATAGGCATGGAAAATTGGCAGGTGGATGTCCTGAGTGGTCAGTGTCTGAGCTCGGGGTAATGGTTTCTTTATCCTGAGGCATTTAAAGACCTCAGCCATGGAAAAGGGATACCCAACATGGCTTCCACATTTTCACAATGACCAGGTTTGTCTCCAGGTTCAGGGATCCTCTAGCCTTTGCAGTGGATACTCTGTGGGCTCAGTTAAAACCTGATCTATGCATTTTCTCTTTTGAAACACCTTCTTCGCCTGGTCCCCAAGGTTGAGTTGAAGGCATCCCAGTGATTCTCGTACCACCAAACCGCCCCAGGAGGATGTGGAATTCGGACCATGCCAGACTCCTGAGAAACTCTGTGATCCCTCAAATATCTTTTCTGTCTCAAGGACCAGTTTACCATCCTTCTCAGGTCGTTGGCTTTATCAGCCAAACTGTTGAATCCCAGGTCTTAAAGGATAGGAGCCTACCTAATTTGGATATCCCTACACTCTTAAAAGCTAGAAAGTCAACTTCCTGCACAGTCCATCATCGCACCTGGAAAACCTTTTTCTGCTTCTGTAAGTCAAGGAATTTCCATCCCAGGAAGTAATCTGTAGTGCTAATCTGCCTTTTCTCCAGTCTGGTCTGGATTAAGATCTGGCCTGGAGTACCATCAAGGGTGAAATCTTGGCCTTAGCAACTTTCTTTCTGAAAGACTGCTTGCTTGTTTATCACTCTTTAGTAAAACCATTTGTGAAGGTGTCATGCATATTGCTTCCCCTGTGCTTTCCCCAATGACTCTGAGATCTTAAAGCAGAGTTCCACCCAAAAATGGAACTTTTGCTTTAAGGGAAGGTGACCCCCTGACATGCCACATTTGGCATGTCATTTTTTTTTTTGGTGGTGGTGGGGGGGGGGGAGCGGAAACCCTCTTTTTAGAGGGTTCCAGCTCCCACTTCCTCCCGGGGCACCGTGGCGCCGGAAGGAAGATCACCTCTCCCTCTCGGCAATCATCTGGGACACGTCACAGGTCCCAGATGATTGCCCAGTCAGTCGCAGTGTGGCTTGTGCATGCGCACTGCGGGCCAGGCTGTGAAGCCACAGCTGGGCGCCCACAGTGACAATACCGGCATCACAGAGAGGAGGGGGAGACGAGTGGGGCTTTGTTCCCCCTCATCGCTGGACCCTGGGACAGGTAAGTGTCCGAATATTAAAAGTCAGCAGCTGCAGTATTTGTAGCTGCTGACTTTTTAAATTTTTTTTTTTTTAATTGGAACTCCGCTTTAACCTGGTTCTGGCATTTCTCTAGAAACTGCCCTTTGAACCTATCAGAGATATTGCCCTGTTTTACTTTCACCCTCAAGGTTGCCTTCCTTATTGTCATCACCTCTGTGCAGCAAGTGTTGGAGTTGTCTGCTATAACCTGAAACCTTAAAACCCTTTCCTGTGCTACACAGGGATAAAGTTATTTTGAGGCCTTGGGCCTCTTCTCTTCCCAAGGTGGTTTCTTTGCACCTTAACCAGGACATTGTTTTCCAATCGTTCTGCTCCACATCATCTCAAGGAGATTTCCCTTCACTGTCTGTATGTGGTACATGTTATTGAGTGCATCTCTCAACTACAGTTTCTTTAAATCAGACTGACTGCCTTTTTATTTCCTGAAGGTCCCTATAGGGGACAATAATAATTGGGGATGGGGGAAGGGGGGGGAGAAAGGCAAGTACTGGGTAAACTATTGATCAGTTAATTTACTGATCACCTTCTGACCACACACCAATTGCGGTGTTATTGCTGTAACCCGGGTAGCTGTATAACAAAAGGGGACAGCCTGATTCATTTTTGTTTTCAAGCCCAGAAGACATATATTTTTTTTTTTTTTTTTTTAAATTACAGAGATTTGGATTCAGAAGAGCGGTTGTAAGCTATATACATATGTTTTTCTGCAGTAAAGTCTGATCTTGCCCTGTGTCAGCAGAATCCAAGGGGAAAATATTTCTGTCAGCAAGTACTCCTATGACTCCTCCTTAAGGCCCCTTTCACACGTGCGGACCGTATGTCCGTATTTCATGCATCCGTTTTAGCATGAAATACGGACATACATGCATCCCTATGGGATAGCGGGTGTCAGCGGATGTACATCCGCTGACACCCGATGTTGTCCGCCTCCGCTCTCGTCCGATTCTGCGGACGGAAGAAAATCCTATTTTTCTATCCGTCTGCAGAGCGGATCGGAGGAACACGGACAGACGGTCCGTGTTCCTCCGATCCCCCATAGGGGAGAGCGGAGATCTGACAGGGCGGTCCCTGCACAGTGTGCGGGTCCCGCCCTGTCATCTGCCTGCTCAGCTGGGGAAAGCGGAGCGATCCCCGCTGAGCAGCGGATAAACACGGGGCGGATCAATACGGATCCGTCCCGTGTGAAAGGGGCCTTATTACCAAGATTGAAAGTGAAAGAAAGTTCCAAATGTTGGTTTGTCATCAGAACAGGTGGTGAGGGAAATAATCCAATGAGGGACACTAGTTCTGGTGACAACCAGAAATTTTGTCTTGCTTCCAGACTTCCTGTTTTTTGGATTAGGGACAGGAAGTGAAGGAAAATCTCCCCAATGGAGGACAGTGGCAAAAAATAACCTGACATTGGTATTGGACCCCTTTCTTTTTTTTTTTTATCCAAAAACAAGTTTTTATTGAGAAAAAACATATAGAAAAACATACCGACATTATATTTGTATTCAATATAACAATTTACCTTGAGTAACATCATAATTGCATGCACCGCAGTTTGTATAGATAATCTAGCAGTTCCTGAGTCATTGAATAATCTATCTACTTGGCTTGTAGACACCTTAATACCCCCTTTTATTATTCATTTTTTTTTTTTTTAATATATATTGTTTATTATTTCTTTTATTAAATAATTAGTTAACATCCCCCAGCTTCTCACAATGGACATGAAAAGAAAGCAAGATATATACGGGTATATACACCTGGAAGAAATGGTTTCAACAATATGACATATGATGTCTCACATACCCATACCCAACAATCTGCCCACAACCAAATCCACCGGGGCAAGCCCAGGGACATTTAGCCAAGGTCCCCAAATTTTCTCAAACTTCTGTGTGCAACCTCTGTGTTGGTAAATTTTATTTTTTCCTTCCGCATCAGTTCCCCTATAGCATTAATCCACTCTTTATGAGCAGGAGGCTCCTCTGATATCCAATGTGTCATTATTAGCTTCCGTGCCATGAACATCACTCTAGTAATTGCCACTCTAGTACTTTCCTCCCATCCCAGCTCATCTATTACATTAAGCAGACAGTGTTTTGGATCAGTGGGCATCGTAACCTGAAATACCCTGTTAACGGTGTCCACCACCCCCCTCCAATAGAGGTGGAGCTTTGGGCACCTCCACAGTAGGTGGATCAGGGGTATTGGACCCCTTTCACACTGGGGCAGCAGGTCTAGTTTTAGCAGCACTTTACCACTGTTTTAGCTGCGTTTTTTGCCCGCTGGTGGGGCGCTTTTAACCCCCGCTAGCGGCCGAGAAGGGGTTAAAAGCTCCCATGTTTCGACGCTTACGATGCTCTTTTCAGGCGCTTCGGAAGCACTGCCCATTCATTCCAATGGGCAGGGGCAGTGTAGGAGTGTTGAATACAAGGCTCCTACACCGCCCCAAAGATGCTGCTTGCAGGACTTTTTTCCCGTCCTGCAAGCGCACCGCCCCAGTGTGAAAGCGCTCAGGCTTTCACACTGGGGAGGCATGAGAGACAGATTTCAGGGGCTTTACAGGTGCTATTATTATAGCTAAAAGGGATGAAAACCACCTCGGTATGAAAGGGGTCTAACTCTCCGAAACTCTTTCCAAACAAAAACAAAAACAAAACTGACTTTTAGTTCTACATTAAAAGAGAAGTATGGGAATTTTTTTTTTCTTTTGTCCCCCCCATAACCATACTTACCTAGGTTGATGCAGCATCGGACTGTGCAACTCGGCGGTGTCCGATGGCTCGGCCCTCTCAGCTTCCCGAGCAGAGAGCTGCTGCCTGTAAAACAGCTCTCCTGCTTTGCTTCTCTACACTTACTGCAGTGCTGAGCTGTGGGGGGGCGGCGGGGAGCGGCCGTCGCAGGCTCTCAGCGGCTCGCTGAGACAGCTATCAGTCCAGGCACCTGGCAGATCTGGTGGATCCAGACTTCAGGAGTCGTGATGACACGGTGCCTGAACTGATCTGTGTGATGTCAACAGAGACCGCTCTCTGTTGAAAATGGGTCACAGGAGTGCAAAACGAATTGCACTCCTGTGACCCTTAGGAGAAGCCCAGCCTAACGAGCTCAGGCTGGACTTCTCCTTTAAAAGCAATTGTAAAGGCTCGTGTTTTTTGTTTTTTTTTTTAAATAACAAACATACTTGCATCCACTGTTCAGTTTGTTTTGCACAGAGTGGCCCCGATCCTCATTTTCTGGGGTCCCCCGGCGGCGCTATCAGCTCCTCCCTGCCTCGTATAACCCCCTACGAGAAGCGCTCTCCCAGGGGGTTACCTTGCGGGCACGCTCCCGAGTGCAGCATTTGCGTCCATAAATGCAGAATGCAGGACTCGGCCCCGCCCCTCGGCGCCCACGTCAATGGATTTGATTGACAGCAGCGGGAGCCAATGGCTGCGCTGCTATCAATCTATCCAATCAAGAGCCGTGAACCCTGGGCAGAGAGGTACAGCGCGTCTCCGCCGAGGGATCGCAGGGCTCAGGTATGTAAAAGGGGCTGGGGGGCCGGTCACTGTCAGAATTTTTTTCACCTTAATGCATAGGATGCAGGTGACTGGTCACATTTTGCAAATATATTTTAAAGTGATTTGAAAAGGCTTGTTTGTTAGTTTTAAAAAAAATGTTCTACTTACCTGCTTTGTGCAGTGGTTTTTGCACAGACAGGCCCGAACCTCCTCTTCTGAGGCCCCCCCACAGACTATCTTGGTTCCTCCCCTTCTTCTAGTGCCTCCAAATAAGGGGGGGGGAATTTTGAAGATGTGTTTTTTTTTAAATTTATCTTAATGCAGTAAAAAAAACTTTTAGACCACTTTCACGCTGAGGCAGTCTCAGTGGGAAAGCCCGAGTGCTTTTACACTGAGGCGATGCGCTGGCAGGACGTTAAAAAAACTCCTGCAAGCAGCATCTTTGGAGCGGTGTATACACCGCACCTGCCCATTGAAATTAATGGGCAGCTTTAATATTTGTGCAAAAAAAGGTATATTGGTGCATAGGGGAGCTGGAATTTAGAAAAAAAAGGTGAACTTAGCCTTTAAAGGGTCCAGTAGCACAAGCAGGTGTCCCAGAATCACCAGATTACCTGAAATGGGGGCGGACTGCACTAAAACAATGCCTGGATGCATTGCAAGGCTTAAAGTGTTTATACGTAAACCGATTCGAACAATTTGCATACGAGCATTAAACAAGACCTTAACAATAACTGCACTCTAAGCTCAAATACAATTTTTTTTTTTTTTTGTCTTTTTGTCTCTGTGTTTATGTAACGCCACACCTCACTGTTTTATAGTAGCACAGAGATTTGTTTCAGCAAGTGTATATAAGCATTTTAGAAGTGTATAAAAAGTGGTTCACATGTGTATCCAAGCTTCAGGTGTTTTTGGTTTTGCTAATAGAAAGCACTAGTGACTAGGGGAAGGAGATCTGTTAATATAGGCTAAAAAAAAATGCCTGAAATACGCTTGAATCAAGTGTTTTCAAATATTCCCCATGAAGTCTATGGGGACAAAAATGCTAAGCTTTTAAAATTTAACTGAAGTTCCACTGTAACAAAGAACAGGCAGGCTTTTATTGCAGAAGAGACATGAAATGGACTGGCCGAAAAAGGTCCTGGTGGCTTCCTCTGCCACCATTTCTAGGTGGTTCAGGCTTATACTACCGTATTAAGGGTCTGGCTTCTCCCTTTCTTGATTTGGCGTTCTACTAGGGCACTTAGTGCTTTTTGGCCTTTTTGATATTAAGTGTCTGTGTCTCAGGATGGTAAGGTGGCTACTTGGTCGTCTGTACACACCCTTACTAAGGTTTACAAGATGGATGTTTTTGCATCCTCTGGTGCTTCTTTTGGTCACAATGTTTTGCAGGCCTGTTTAAGCCTGTGTTGGCCTGTTTTTGCTCCTGTTTTCCACTCCTCATTTTTGGCACTGCTTAAGGGCATCCCTATGGTTGAGAATTAGAAGAGGCTGTGTCTGCCAACAAAGGAAAGAAAGCGGGATTCGCTGTAAAATCCATTTTCTCTGAGTTCATAGATGGACACAGCACCCACCCCTATTTGGTCCTTATTTGTTAGTACTGCTTTGTTACGAACTGGTTTTCCTATAGAAGAGAGGGGGTTCATAACAGCTAGGACAGCCCGTAGGAGGTGCGGAGTTTCTTTTCTGCCTAGTGTCCTACTCCTGTAGATGGCGCTATAAACCATATGGTTGAGACTTAGAGGCTGTGTCTGTCAGTGAACGAAAAGGAAAAAGATTTTGTATCAATAAAAACTGACCATTGTAAGCACCCTCAGTGGTAAATGGCTTGTCTTAACCCTCTAACTGCTACACTGTGTCCATCAATAAACTCAAGAAAGGGATTTTACGGGGGGTAAAAAAAAAACCTGTTATCCCAAAAGGAAAACAAACCTGTTGCTGTAACTGCTTAAAAAAGTGTTAGTTGGAATTGAGCTTAAGGCCCCTTTCACACTTATACGACTTGTCCCACGATTTTGTACTGCAAAATCGTATGACAAGTCATTCTCCATGATTTTCAATGACTACCATTCATATTGGCACGACTTTAAGTCGTGCCGACTTGAAAGTAGTCCCTGCACTACTTTGGTCCAACTTCTATGCGAGTTGTACTCCATAGACCTCAATGTTAAACCCTGAAGTAGCATGCAAGTCGTGCCTGAATAATATAGACACGACTTTGTAAGCACAAGCCTGGCCTCGCTATTCGGGAAAGGAAAACTTTTCTTTCCTTTCCCGATGAGCGACAGGCAGTGCTGACAGCTGTCTAGTATGAATCCAGAGGGGGAACGCCGCGCCAAGTTTTAAATGAAAAAACCGGCGTGGGTTCCCCCCCAGCGGCATACCAGGCCCTTAGGTCTGGTATGGATCTAAGGGGAACCCCCTACGCCGAAAAATCGGCAGGGGGTCCCCCCCAAAATCCATACCAGACCCTTTTCCGAGCATGCAGCCCGGCCGGTCAGGAATGGGGGTGGGGACGAGCGAGCGCCCCCCCCCCCTCCTGGACCGTACCAGGCCGCATGCCCTCAACATGGGGGGGTGGGTGCTTTGGGGCATGGGGGGGCTCAGTGCGGCCCCCCCCACCCCAAAGCACCTTGTCCCCATGTTGATGAGGACAAGGGCCTCTTCCCGACAACCCTGGCCGTTGGTTGTCGGGGTCTGCGGGCGGGGGGCTTATTGGAATCTGGGAGCCCCCTTTAATAAGGGGGCCCCCAGATCCTGACCCCCCACCCTATGTGAATAAGTATGGGGTACATGGTACCCCTACCCATTCACCTAGGGAAAAAAGCGTCAATAAAAAACACAGTACACAGGTTTTTAAAATTATTAGGCAGCTCCGGGGTCTTCTTCCGTCTTCGGGGGTCCTCTTCCGACTTCGGGGGTCTCTCCACCGTCTCCTCCCGGTGTCCGCATCTTCTGCCGGCTCCTCCGCTATCTTCTGCAGCTCAATTGCTAGTGGTGGTCCGGACTTCTGCCTTCTTCTTTTCTTCCAGAGATGTTGACACGACGCTCTCTCCAGCCAGAATGGTCTCTGTGCGCTCCGCAAGGGACTTATATAGGCGGTGACCCTGCCCCCTTATGCCGTCACAGTCCCTGGGCATGCTGGGTCTGTGACGTTTTAGGAGGCGTGGTCACCGGGTGATGACCACGCCCCCTTATGACGGCACAGTCCCAGCATGCCCTGGGACAGTGACCTCATAAGGGGGCGGGGCCACCGCCTATATAAGTCCCTTGCGGAGCGCACAGAGACCATTCTGGCTGGAGAGAGCGTCGTGTCAACATCTCTGGAAGAAAAGAAGAAGGCAGAAGTCCGGACCACCGCTAGCAATTGAGCTGTAGAAGATAGCGGAGGAGCCGGCAGAAGATGCGGACACCGGGAGGAGACGGCGGAGAGACCCCCGAAGTCCGAAGAGGACCCCCGAAGTCGGAAGAAGACCCCGGAGCTGCCTAATAAATTATTTTAAAAACCTGTGTGCTGTGTTTTTTATTGACGCTTTTTTCCCTAGGTGAATGGGTAGGGGTACCATGTACCCCATACTTATTCACATAGGGTGGGGGGCCGGGATCTGGGGGCCCCCTTATTAAAGGGGGCTCCCAGATTCCGATAAGCCCCCCACCCACAGACCCCAACAACCAACGGCCAGGGTTGTCGGGAAGAGGCCCTTGTCCTCATCAACATGGGGACAAGGTGCTTTAGGGTGGGGGGGCCGCACTGCGCCCCCCATGCCCCAAAGCACCCACCCCCCCATGTTGAGGGCATGCGGCCTGGTACGGGCCAGGAGGGGGGGGTGCTCGCTCGTCCCCACCCCCATTCCTGACCGGCCGGGCTGCGTGCTCGGATAAGGGTCTGGTATGGATTTTGGGGGGGACCCCACGCCGATTTTTCGGCGTAGGGGGTTCCCCTTAGATCCATACCAGACCTAAGGGCCTGGTATGCCCCTGGGGGGGAACCCACGCCGGTTTTTTTATTTAAAACTTGGCATGGAGTTCCCCCTTATGATTCATACCAACTACTGTATGTTTTCATTTGTTAATGCCAAAAACGTGGCAAAGTAGTACTGCTCCCAAATCGCGGTAAAATCGCGGCCGCGAAATCGCGGTAAAATCGTGCGACTTTGAAGTCGTATAAGTGTGAAAGGGGCCTAAATTGGTTAGCAAAGTCTAAGTCCCCTTTCACACTTATACAACTTGTCCCACGATTTTGTACTGCAAAATTGTATGACAAGTCATTCTCCATGATTTTCAATGACTACTATTCATATTGGCACGACTTTAAGTCATGCCGTCTTCAAAGTAGTCTCTGCACTACTTTGGTCCAACTTCCATGTGAGTTGTACTCCATAGACCTCCATGTTAAACCCTCAAGTAGCATGCAAATCGTACCTGAATAATATAGACACGATTTCAGTACGACTTTGTAAGCACAAGCAGCTTTTTGTAAACCCCAACCCTGTAAAGTCGTACAAAGTAGTACTGATCCCAAATTGCGGTAAAGTTGCGCGATTTTGAAGTTGCACAAGTGTGAAAGAAACCTAAATCTGCTAGTCCATCTTGGGCTCGGTTCACACTGATGCAACATAGGATCCGATCTGTCTTGTAGGATAACATGTGAAATTCAATGTTTCCTTATGAGAGCTGTCTTAGCTGATACTACACAAATCTGTCTGAATTTAGAAAAGGTTCCTGCACTACTTTGGTCCGACTTTGATACGACTTCCATGCCACAGAATGTAAAAAGTCATATCAAAGTCGGACTCCAAAGTTGCAATGAAAGTCGTGCGACTTTGGAAGTCGGGCTAGTGTGAACCGAGCCTAAGGCCCCTTTCACACTTGTGCGACTTCAAAGTCGGGCAATTTTACGGCGATTTTGCTGCGATTTGGAATCAGTACTACTTTGTACGACTTTACAGGGTTGGGGTTTACAAATGCTTTGACCCTCAGCTTGTGCTTACAAAGTCGTACTGAAATCGTGTCTATATTATTCCCGTACGATTTGCATGCTACTTGAGGGTTTAACATTGAGGTCTATGGACATCAACTCGCATGGAAGTTGGACCAAAGTAGTGCAGGGACTACTTTGTAGTCGGCATGACTTAAAGTCGTGCCAATATGAATAGTAGTCATTGAAAATCATGGAGAATGAATTGTCATGCGATTTTGTGGTACAAAATCGTGGGACAAGTCGTATAAGTGTGAAAGGGGCCCAAAGCTGGGTACACAGTGTCAATGGACGCAGCAGCGGGGCTCGGGAGCGAGCACACACACAAGCGCTCCCATGGGAAGTGGCTGGATAGAGAGGAGGAGCCAGGAGTGCTGGCGGGGGACACAAGAAGGTTTTGGCCCGCTCTGTGCAATTCTATTGCACAGAGCAGGCAAGTATGACATGTTTGTTGTTTAAAAAAAAAAAAAAAAGTTCCCCGTACAACCACTTTAACGCTACCTTGCAATGCAATGCCCAAAAGTGTCTGCTTTACTACTTCATGCAGAATGCAGACACTTTAAAGGGGTTGTAAAGGTTGGCTGCTGGGCTTGTTCTCCTTGCTGGAAAGATCAGGTTCGGGTAAGTAAAAGGGGGGGCTCTGGGGGGCTACTGTACTACAGAAGGTTTTTCACCTTAAAGGAGTTGTAAAGGCAGAAGGTTTTTTTTTAATCTTAATGCATTCCATGCATTAAGATAAAATACCTGTGTGTAGCAGCCTCCCCAGCACCCCCAAATTACTTATCTGAGCCCATTCTCTCCCCAGCGATGTCCAGGACACTCCTCCTGATTGGCTGAGACACAGCAGCAGCACCATTGGCTCCTGCGGCTGTCAAAGTCAGTCAGCCAATCAGGGGAGAGAAGGGGCCGTGTCGGGGCTCCATGTCTGAATGGATACACGGAGCTCTGACTCGGCTTGGGTGTCCCCATAGAGAGCTGCTGGCTGAGGGGGCACTCGATAGGAGGGAGGGGCCAGGAGCAGCAAAGGGGGACCCGAGAAGAGGAGGATCCGGGCTGCTCTGTGCAAAACCAACTGCACAAAGAAGGTAAAAAAAAATAGACTTTAATGCATAGAATGCATGAAGGTAAAAAACCTCAAGAGTTTACAACTCCTTCAAGACAGCAAGTATCACTGGTTGGATCACCAGGTGAAATAAGGGGGAAAAAACAAAAAAGAAAACAAATACAGCCACCAGATCTAAGGATTTGTACGCTGCAATATATTATATTTTTGTTTTTGGGTTTAATTTTGCTTTAAGTATTAGGACACAGGAGTTTTGTCTAAGATTTATTTACACTTTAAGAATATTCTGGAGTCACCAGCACAAATGAGAAAGCTGCTGACCAAATTGATTGTATAGTTGTCATGTGTACTCCCAAGTCCGTTAAAAGAATAAAGTCTTTGTTCATATTTCTAAAGGCTATAGCTGCCTGGGGAAGTAATTTAATAAAGTAAGCCGTTGGTTTCTTGAACTTGAGCCCAGTTAGGCATATTACAATGGAACCACATGGGGATATATCCCGGGACTCACAACATATCTTCAAATGTACTTATGTATCCATGAAAACATGTAAAGTATAGATCATTGGATTAATTAGGAAACCTATCAAAACCATTTAGGTGGAGGGAGGCAACTGAATGTGAAATATTTGTGCAGTGTAAATATAGAGTTCATACTGACCACGGTTGTTTTTAGTCCCCTTCCATCCTTCATGCCTTCTAATCCGGTCATCTTATACAGTAATCAGATAAGTGCAGGACTCCATAGAATGCAGTGCAATGAGTGAGCGTTGTCAGTCATCCTAGGACAGGAAAGGTGTTACTGGCAGGATCACTAGGTGAAATTGAATAAGCAAGTGTGAAAAAAGAAAACTAACACACAGCCTCATGAAAGACTGGTAAGCTGCAATGTATTCTATTTTTGTTCTTGGGTTTAGATCCAATTAAAATTTTCATGAAGACACTAATGCTCCAAATTCCCTCTAGCGCTGCTTACAAAACCCTGAATGTTTGATTAAAGGATCTCTTTAGGGGATCAGTTCACACTGCTGCAATGCGATTTTCAGTGTGATATGTTATGTATTGCAACTTTGCATATTTTTGGGGGCCAAATTGCAGTTTAATTCACAACAGTGTAGCACAGGAACCTTTTCCAAAGTCGCACCTTGCTGGTTCACATTGATGAGAATTGGCACCATTAAATATGTGTTTTTCCTTGTTGTGACTCTGTGCGACTCAAGTTGTATCAGAAATTGCACTAGTGTGAACCAGCACTTAGAGGAAGTAAACCCTAATGTGTTTTACTTCCTTTTTTGTTCCCTGCAAAGTAAAAGCATAATGTGCTAATATGCATCGCATACTAGCATATTATGTGACACTTACCTGCAAACAAAGCCCGCGCTGTCCCCGCTGCAGGACGCATCCAAGTTCGCCCCTCTTCCTTCCAGTGCTGCGGACTTCGGCTCTGTGACTGGCCGGAGTTTTGTGACGTCACTGCACTTGTTAGTAAAGAAACGGCACAGAGGGCCGTTTCTTCACAGCGGGGGCGCCAATGACCTCATCTGCGCCGTACAACTTAAAAATGGAGGTTTATAACCTCTTTAAGCCCCGGTTCACCCTATAACATATAGGAACTGCACCTCATTCACATGCAATTCAGTGTGGTGCGATTTGAGCCTATTCATTTTAATTGTGCTCAAATCGCCCCGCATTGCACCAAAAAAGTGCAGGCACTTTTTTTGGAGCTGCATCGCACGGTCATTTTCTGCCGTGCAGGCAAACCTCACTGCACTGGCGATCCTTTTTGGGGTATCTTTTAACTTTGTATTGACACCCGCAGCGGATTGCAAACACAGTGCAATTGCATTGTGGTGCTCTTAACATCTTGGTCTTTATCTCTGGGATGTCAAGCATTCTCTGTATCCAGGCCAGGTACATATACAATGATTTCAGAGGACACTCGAATGCGGAAAGGGAGGGTTATAACCCCCCTGTGTGTGTGTGTGTATGTATGTGTGTATATATATATATATATAAAATTTGCCATCTGTGTCTTATTGCAGTGATTTCACTTCCTGTCCCATAGGAAATGAGAGGGAAGGGAATTCCCAGGTCACCAGAACTAGTGTCCCAATTGAAAGATTTGCCCTTTTATTACTTTTCTGAGGACAACCCAAAATTTGGAATTTTCTTTCAATGATAGTGGTAAACAGGATGAATAGAGAGGATGAAAATCTCCCTTTTGGGGGCACAGCAATATAAACTCACAAGCGTTCTAATCCTTCTCCGTTCTATCCCCAAAAAAAAGTTTTGCCTTTAGTTATACTTAAAGCGGAGTTCCACCCAAAAGTAGAACCTCCGCTTAACTGATTCCCCCCCCCCCCTTCTGGTGCCACATATGGCACCTTTCAGGGGGGAGGAGGAGGGGGGGGGTGACCAGGTAAAAATATAAACAGAAAAAGTGTTTCTCCTGCGCACGTGCAGGCAGTATTAATGTAAAATAGTAGTAATTTTGAATGGTAAGTAGTATAGGATGATCATGCGTGTCCCGCATAAAGGATACATCTCCTAATCAGCCACTCCTCTCCATGTATATCTACCACATCCTACATACTTTCTTTTACTTTACAAGGCTCTGATGAAGAGGGAACACCTCAAAACGCGTTAGCCTACCTTGATCATTTGCCCTTGTATGGGCATAACTAATTTTTAATGAATATCCTGTAACCTAGTTTGTATGAATTCATAGTAATTTCTTTGTACTCATCTATTTTGTTTATGAATAAACTATATCACTTTAATTCATGGGGGGGTGACCAGGTACCTGTTTTTGACAGGTACCTATCCCCACTTCCGGGAGACAAAGCCGTCCAATGGAAGTTCGGCCCCCTCCTTCTTACTCAGCCGTCTGGCCAATTGGCGCAGCGTGCTTCACGCATCAGCAGTAGGGTACCGGCTGTGAAGTCGAAAGGCTTCACTGCCGGGTTCCCTTACTATGAATGGCGATGGCAGCAGCACCCGAGAGCTGATCCAGAAATCGGCTGGGGTGCCGACATCACGGGAGCCCTGGACAGGTGAGTGTCCTAATATTAAGTCAGCAGCTACAGCATTTGTAGCTGCTGACTTTTTTATTTTTTTTTGTGGGGCCGCAATGCCTCTTTAAAGTGGATGTAAACCCTCACATATACCCAGTGAAGTGAAGAGCCTCAGATGGTACACAGAGATGAAACAAATCTCCCTACATTTCACATGTATATCTGCTGTCCTCATCTTTATATACTGTTTAAAAAGTGCACATCGTGTTAGAATTTTCACTTCCCCAGTCTCCACTGTTAGAGAAGTCTTGGATTACACTGGGAGACAGCTGATTGGAGGAACCCCCCCACAGAGGCAGAGACTTTCAGAGCTCTCATGTGAGTAGAGCAGTTTTCTGCTAATCTATTTATGGCACCCACCCTGACACAAAATTCAGCCTGGTTTTATCACGTGTCGGAGAACTTGTCAGAAGAACAGAGCAGGAGAAAGCCATAGGACATAGTGCTTTTAAGAGAGATAAGAAAACACTGCAGATATATGTGCCTGGCTCAAATTTTATGAATCAGGTTTACATCAACTTTAAAGGGCTCATTCACACAGGTGTGGTGGATAGCTTCTTCAGAGGTGGTTTATAGAGGGTTTACACAGGCATGCAGGAAGAACCTCTTGAACGTCTGTATTTGTTTTTGTATGACCGGGGTGATTTTACATTTAAATATTGCACCATATGGTTGCTGCGCAAGTCAATTGACTTCATTGGGTGAGTTTGGTAAGCAACATCACTTGCCAAACTCAGTATGCCCTGTTAAAATTGCCATGCCTTGAAGTGAAGCCATCATGTCACATTGAAGGTGAGCAGTCAGTGTAGAGAGGGTTGATGGGTGTAAACGTGGATCAGCTGCCTGTTTTTTTTTTACTCCGTGGCGACTCGTGTTAATTTACGATGACCATACACTATACAATTTTTTTCTTATTCAATTCTTTAGATTTACCAAAATAGTAAGACAATTGTATAATGTTTGGCCAGCCTTAGCCTAATATATCAACATCTGTTTATGATCTGAAAACCTAATTGCATATTTCATTTGGGCCTGATGCAATGAGATCTGCATATTAATACAATGGTGTGGGGCTAGGTCTTTATTTTACTGTTCTTACGTGTTACTTTTGTCCTATCAGAATATGGACTGTCTACTGCCTTGTTTTAGGCATGGTAGCTTTAAAACAAGTGTTTGCATAATGTTATGTGACTTGACTTGTGTTGGAATTGTGAGATGTAGTTTTCCAATGCATTGGGTATGTCCAACATGTTTTTCTTCTCCTTCCTGTAATAGGGAGGGACTCTAATCAGTAATTATCTATGCCCTGGGCTAGTAGGATTTTTGCCATGTTGTTTTTTTTTTCTTTCACTATTGTCTTTAGTTGTTTATTTGCTTTAAAACTAGTTGAATTGGTTAGACAGGTTGTGTTGCTCTGCTTTTCTCTGCTGTCTCTTTATTCTTCCTATTTACGTAGAAGCCATTGTGACAATCAATTGAGTATTTGGAATGTACCATTTTATTTCTACATTACTATTTATATATAATTTATTAATTGCTAAAGTGTTTATATTTTAGCGGATGCAAATTTATGTTAATTTCTTTGTAATGTGTGTGTGTGTGTGTGTGTGTTTTTTTTTTTTTGTTTTTTTTTTAACTGGTAAAATGTTATGTGAATGAACTGTTCTAGAATATAGGCATTCGAAGTTGGGCATTAGAAGTAACAAATGAAAGATCTTGCATACAAACGAATATCCTGCTCTTAAAGCTGAACCGCAGGCAACTACAGAAAGGGGTGAGGACAAGACCCTGTAAGTAAGTCTCCCTACACAAAGAGAGCGCAGCAGTGACGGTCTTTATTATGGGAAGCTATTGCAAAGGCAAAGTTTCAAGCTAGATTACTGATAGCCATACACAATGTGATTAAACAATCTTCTTTTAGATGCGTCAACTATTAAGTATGAGAGACTACCTGACTGGGTACAAGTGGAGTGGACTATTAAAAGAGAAGTATGGCACCTTTTGGGTGACAGGAATGCACTTATTTCTGCACTCCTGTGACCCAAATTCAGCCAGCTATAGCCCACTGTTAGTGGATGTTACAGAGCTGCTCAAGTTTCTGGATGTATACCGACAATGTCTGGATCCACCTAGATGCCTTACTGGCAGCTGGCTCAGTTTTTCAGCGTTTTGCAGAGAGACTGACCCAGCCGCTCCTGCCCTCTTCACAGCCCAGTGCCCCAGTAAGAGCAGAGAGCCAATGACCACCAGTCACCGCTCTCTGCTCAGTGAGGATTCAGAACTGAGCGATCAGCAGTTATCATTGAGTCTTAGAGCTGGCGGGATACAGCTGCAGCATTGGACCGATGCTGCAGCCACATAAGTGAGTATGTATATTTTGTGTTTTTTTTTTTTTTTTGTTTTGTTTTTTTAGTTACATTTCTCCCTTTTAAGTAGGGCTTCTACTACATCATTTTGGTAGATCTAACTGACTGATAATGAATAGAGATTGCACATTCAAATTGTGATGACCACCTAGTCTAGAGAGGCATTGTTCTTTGAATTGGCTTCCATTGCGAAGTTACTGATTGGCCCCACCCCTCTTGCTTCCAGGGCCTTGCTTTATAGTTCTAGTGATGTGCTAGGAAGGTAAGTCTGGGTCTGGTAGGGTTACAGAGATTTTAGGACATAACTAAATATATGTGCAGCCCCCTCTATTGATCTGATTGCACAGTGAAGTATTTCCCAAACTTGTCCTCAGGTTCAACCAATGCGTTTCCCACATGCATAGTTAAAACGCACTGCGGACTTACTAGCGGCCCTAAGCCCGGCCATACACTGAGCAAATTTATTTCCTGCAACCACGAGTTGCAGGAAAGAAAGTCGCTCGATTTCCCCATCAACACAGATCGTGTTGATGTGGGAATACCTCCTGCCAGGCCATTGTCTTCTCCCAGGGGGGGGAAGCCATCCCTGCGTGAAAAAGACAGAGATTATTGCAAGCGGCTATAGCAGTTGCTAACGATAATAATCGCAGGTAAACCTGGCATGCTGGACCAGCCAAGATTTGAACAGTGTATGGCCTGCCTAAGTGTGGTTAATGGCAGGACAACTGTCCCTGATGGGACTTGGGGGTAGGGTTATAAAATGAGAACACATGCATACAATTGACTCTTAGATTGTAAGCTCTAACGAGCAGGACCCTCTGATCCTTCCTGTATTGTAACTGTACTGTCTGCCCTCATGTTGTAAAGTGCTGTGCAAACCGTTTGCGCTGTAAAAATCCTGTATTATATTAATACTGCAAAACAAACTGAAAAGTGCAGGTGGACTGATATGTGATTTATGTGGATGGAGTGGTAATCAGAATCATTTACAAATGCACCATTTTTTTATTTGGATTGTGTCAGGCAGTGCTTGATATTCATTCTTGCTGGCGCTCTTTAGAGATGAACTCTATAGACCTATAGGTGATGTGCATGTTACAGCTGGTAAATCCAAAAACTAGATGTCAATTTGCAGTGTTAAGATATGTTTATAAAATGTTAACAGAGGCCACTTACGTGAGCTTTGCTTGTGATCATAGTAAAATGAATTGTAGGGAATAAATCAAGTGACATCAAATGACAGAGGCTGGAAGTGGACAATGTGTGCATACTGTTGGTGAAAGCATACCTGTATATAGGAACCAGCTGTAACCTGTGTAGTATAAGATGAACTGTAGGCTTCATATTTTAGAACAATAACAAACTGAACTTTGTTCTGTGAACTTTTTAAAAGCCTTGATTGGACTGTATGGATGCACTGATACCGAGCATTTTCATGAAAACTTGTAATTGTGAAAATGCCCCGATACCAAAACAAATACTTTGCGTTACGATTTGCATTAATACAAAATGAATGGGCGCAAATCACACTGCAAAGAATCGCATGCAAATTTAAAAGGAATGTGAAGCGATTCCTGTCCCAATTTCATGCGATTTCCCCCCCCCCTCCCCCACCGTGTGTGTGTGTGTGTGTGTGTGTGTGTGTGTGTGTGTATGTCTTTTATAGAAAGGGAGGTGCCATCTAGTGGGCAGTTTATTGAAAATGTTTTAAGTCCCATTAAAGCAGAACTTTAGAGAGAGATTGCCAGGGAGGGAGGGATGAGTCATAAGAGGGCCAATGAGAGCTGCAAAGCTGGAGGTGTGTCTGTGTAAATCCAGGAAGTAATCGGGCAGTAGCTTCAGCTGCCCACAGTTAAAATGATTGCAGCCAGACTCGGTGGAAGGAGATTTCTGCAGCGTATTTGGCAAGTACAGATTCTCAGTGTATATATAAAATTAATATGCAGAGTGGTTGGAGGAAAGCTTTAGAATGGCAAAGATGTTTTTATTACAAATTATGTGAGCGGACTGCAGTTACTCTTTGAGTACATATCTGGCCTGGTCCAGCCGATGATGGCAAATCACGGCTGCTGGAGGTGCTCACAGCGCTGGGGGAGTTGTAGAGGCGGTCCACCCCCAAGCTGACATAACTTCTGCCCTATACCCACAGGGGTCCCGGAACTTCTCCAGTCCTGTGAGCACCTCCCGTGCCCGTGATTTTCTATCATCTGCGGGACCGGGGCACTATGCAGATTTTGCATGTGACCAGATATGTACTTAATGCGAGTTATAATATTTTTAATAGATGGCACTTCTCATTCTACACACACACACACACACACACACACACACACGAGCAGTGGGGGAAATTGCATGTGATTCAGACAGGAATCGCACCACATTCCTGTTCAAATCGCATTCAAGTCTTTGCAGTGCTGTTTGCACCCATTTATTTTGTATTGATTCAAATCGCACCGCAAAGTATCGGTACTCGGCATCAGCGAGTACTTGACCGAAAGTATCAGTATGGTACTCCGCCAATGAATAATTGGTATCGGTGCAACCCTATTGGACTGTCATAATTTGATTTTGGTTTGATCTTGCAGTTTTTTAAGGTTGCATATTCAATACTGAATTGAGACAAATGTAACACTTTTAATCATCAATATACGTCAATACAAAGTCCTTCAAACAAAATGCATGTGTATTTTTAATGCCCTGGACAAAGTTGTAAGGACGAAACGTGTCGGGTGTGGCTGTATTTTAATCGGAAATTACGTATTATCTCCAGCGGAAGTGATGGGTGGAGAGTGGGTAAGATGCTGTTACTCCTGGTTCTTTATACTTGCTATGGTGATGGGGATTGTGCTTGATTTTACTTGTGAAGTAGCATTTATTTTTTGATTATGTGGGTGTTTTTACAGAATGGCACTATTGGAGCCTTTTTTCTTATACTCCATGTGAATGAGCTCGATAGTTGAAGGGTTGAACTCCATGCAGGTTTTTTTTATAGGACTTTTATATTGATGTGTATACATGATTCACAGTGCTACATTTGTCTCATAATTCAGAGATTTTGTTTTTTTGTTATTGTGGCAGCGGTGATATTTTGTCTTAGTCTGTATACATACGTTTGATCACATTGTTACACACAGTGCAGAGTGATTGCGTTGGAATTTTTTGCATATTAATATACGTGTCTTTTTAAATATTTCAGGAAATTGAAACAAGATTGAGTCATTATGGGGGAAATAGAAGGAACGTATCGTGTGTTGCAGACTCCAGGTGCCCGTCTGGGTGCAGAACGAAGCACTGGCATTAGCACACTGGAACCAGGACAGAATCTCAACACAGCTCTATCATCCTCTCCTGTTAAGAACAACAATCAAAATCTTTGTTCGTCTGTATTGCTGCTGGATGGCACAGAACTACCAGTGGAAATTGGGGTATGTTATGGAATGTTCTTAAAGTGAATCTATGGTCACAATTGAAATATTCATTGCCACGTTGTATTTTAATTATTTGTAGCCTACTCCTCTTAACCTGAACAATCCTGAAGTTTGTAAACTTACTTTTTGAAGATTCCCCCCCCCCCCCCCCCATTTACTTCCTTGAATTCTGTGACACTTATTTACTGTGCCCTGTTAGTAGCCACTTCTGTGTCACAGACTTTGCAGAGCCTGCCTTCTGAATGGAGTTTCAGGACTCGCAGCTTGCATGCAGCAAGGTACCATGGGAGTCGTAGTCCTTAGAAAGTAAGCAGCAGAGGAAAAGCTACCATACATACAGGGAATGTAAGAAGTTGTGGAAAAAGATGGCCAGCAGACAGGCAGCATTAATAACATGAAAGGAGATTTTTTTTTTTCAAACATGCTTAACCCCTTCATGTTTGTGTAACACATATACAGTATAAGTGGGCTTTAATTCTGGGCTCAGCATATATGTATTCCTGTGTTTTGTGCTGGAAGCACACTCCCAGCACTGAGACCAATCTGTCGGTGAAAGCCCCACGTCTCCTCCTAATGATCGGGACCCAGGCAAACCAGGTCCTGATCACATGATCTCTGGGATTGGCTAGCACAGTGATCATTCACTCTATAGCCCATCCCTGTGTTTTTCTTTTGTAAATTGGAGAGACACAAGATTTCTCCTCTAGAGATCATCGTGATCACAATCATCAGGAGTCTGAGAATTTTACATTTTAGGTCTTTGGTGGTGAGTCATAGCAATGACATAAAAATATACAGCTAAAATTTAAAAAATTATATTTTTTACTTTTTTGGGCCAGTTTTTCTTTCATAATAAAATAAAATCAGGAGATATCAATTACCATTTACCACCAAATGGAAGCCCAATCTGTCTTTGGGGGAAAAAAACAGGTATAATCCACCTGGATATACTAAGTTTTTTTTATTAACACATGTTAAATTTGCAAAAATTGGGTTTGGATGTTAGGGACAGTTCACACCAGAATGCGGTTTGGGAAAGGTGCGCTCCATGCATATTTCCTGCACCACGTTCAAAACACACTACCTTTGCGATCTTCTTGCAGGCACCAGATTACGTGGCATCACAGTACCTTTTTTTTTTGGTGTGGCACGCTTTTCAAAAGTAGTGCGTGCCCTACTTTTTGTGTGGTCCGGTGCTATATGCAGCTTATTCAAATGAATGAGCTGCCAAATCACACTGCAGGGGAATGTACAGGAACAGAGACTACGTTCCTGTGCAGTTCTGGTGTGAACCAGCCCCTAAGGTTTGTTTTGACCTTGGTCGTGAAGGGGTTAAATTATATTGTCAAAAATTGTTACATATATTTTATTATCTCCTTCTTCTATAGTTTTTCTTTTATTTTATGTTGTGTAGTAAGCAATATCAGTGAGTCTCGAAGTAATTGTAAGCAAAATTGAGAACCTTGGAGGAGACCATTTAAGACCCCATAATTAATAGAAGGCCTTTGGGTTCAGTTGTTGAATCATCATCATCTTGTGCTGAGATAAATGCAAAATCCACCAATCCTAAGGCCCTTTTCACACTGGGGCAATGGGTGCGTCAGCGGTAAAGCGCCGCTGTTTTTAGCGGTACTTTACTGTCAATTTTGCATCGCTATTTGGCCGTTAGCGGGGCTCTTTTACCCTCCCACTAATGGCCAAGAAAGGGTTAAAACCACAGCAAAGCGCTGCTGCAGCAGCTATGCTGGCGGTATAGCCGCGCTGCTCATTCATTTCAATAGGAAGGAGCTGTTTAGGAGCGGTGTATACACCGCCCCAAAGATGCTGCTAGCAGGACTTATTTAGCGTCCTGCCAGCGCATCGCTCCAGTGTGAAAGCACTCGGGCTTTCACACTGGAGAGACAGGAGCGGCTCTTTACAGGCGCTATGCAGGCGCTATTTTTAGTGCTGTAGCGCCTGTAAAGCGCCTCAGTGTGAAAGTGGTCTTAGAGAATTCAAAATCTATTGTCGCTCAGTCACTCTCTCGCAGACTTGAAGTGTGATAAGATGATCAGCAAGGTATAATATAAGTCGAACCTGTATGTAATGAATAAAGGTCAATATAAATATATATTAGGTCTACTGTATATTGTTATACTTTGAAACCCGTTTTTTAGTGCATTAGTACACATTTAGAAGATAGTTAGCATTTAAGAAAAAATAATAAATGCACTTATTTTTGCAGGAAGAAAAAATGTACATTTACTATTTTATTCCGATGAGCCCACATAACAACAAGTTTACAATGCTGGAGGAAGTGTCAATGAACTACAAGAGCGCTCACAAGTGCCCACAGTGGCAGACAGTACTTGTAGTTCATTCATTCACAGATTGCTGTGAATGAATGATGCAGCTGTGTAGGCGGAGCCCTGCACAATCATTCTGTTTTTGAAAAGTGACAGTGGGTGCAGGGAGAGATTCCAAAATGTAAACCTATCCTTCAAACCAATAGCGTATGTATAATAACTCAAAACTTTAGAAAAGGCTATAGGTCCCTTTTTTTTAAAGCATGTAGGTGTTTTTAAAATATACATTTTTTGGACAAAGATGGTACCGTATATACTCGAGTATAAGTCGAGGCCCCTAATTTACCACAAAAAACTGGGAAAACTTATTGACCCGAGTATAAGACGAGGGTGAGAAATGCAGAGGGTCAACAATGCCCATCTGCAGCTGCATGCCTCCCTGTGTCCTGTGCAGCCTACCTGTACCCTGTGCATGTGTCCTGTACATGTGTGTCCTGTACATGTGTGTTGTGTCCCTGTGTGCATGTGTCCTGTACATGTCCTGTGTACATGTGTCCTGTGTGAATGTGCAGCCTACCTGTGTCCTGTGCAGCCTCCCTGTGGCGATTTCCAGCCTCCCTGTGGCGATCTCCATCCTCAAACGGCGGCTGGCGTGTGATGATAGTGTTCGGCGGCCATTCCACAGTTCAAAAGCCGCGCCTCCTCCTCGTCTGTGATTGGCTGACCGCTGACTGCCTATCACGGACATTCTCTCATTCTCATACCACGGTCGAGGATGAGAGAATGTCCGTGATAGGCTGTACACTGACAACTGTTCAGCTTATCACAGACGAGCAGGAGGCGCGGCTTTTGAATGCTGGAATAGCCACCGAACATTATCATCACACGCTGATCATGCAGACAGACGGCGGTGACTCGAGTATAAGTCGAAGGGGACACTTTCAGCCCAAAAAAAGGGCTGAAAAATTCGACTTATACTCGAGTATATACGGTAATTCTGTGATAACACACTTTTTAAAGAAAAAAGTTTTACTCTCCAAAAAGCTGTCTTTACCACCAGGAAGGTGGAATGAATCCAGATTTAGCACGGTCAACAGTGGATCCCCCTCCCCACCGCTGTGTGACCATTCTACTCATTACAAATGTGTAATGAGTGCTGGTTGACAGCGCTCCTCTCTGCCAGTAGGTGTCATTCATCACAGTGGGGGGGGGGAGGGGTTAGCATGGACCACAACACAATGATCTGATAAACCTCTTAAGCTGGCCATACATGGCTTGAAATTGAGCCGGTTCAGCAAGGACCTGTCGCATTTCGATCCCTGTATGTGCACCCTGGTTGTACACAAGTTAATCCATCGATCAACTTGTGTACAACCAGCCTTCGGGGGTTTTCTTGAATGACTGACTGTGCCGCCGGCTATAGGTCCCCGTGCTCCCCGCTGGCAGAACACAATAACTCTGTGGGAGGGATTCCTCCATTTAACACTAAATAAATGTGTTAATTGGGCAAGCAAGCAATTTTTATTCCTTCTACCTATGGTGGAAGGAAAGAAAATTACATAATGTATGACCTGCTTTAGTTATACTGAAAGCACCAGGGGACACTTGGCACACACTGCAAAGCAAAGTGAGAATCTGAGAGAGAGAGCGGTGGCTTCAGTGCTCTGCTGCACCTGCTCTATAGTACTGGCCATAAATTGGGCTTCAGCTTTGGGTGGAACTACAGCCAGCAGAAGCACGCTTAAAGCGGTTGTATTGCCCGCTTGGTGATTTTTTTAATTTTTTTTTTTTTTTACCTACAGGTAAGCCTATAATATAATAACCTTGCAGGTTTAGGAGATATTGACCCTGCATGCAGCCGGTGACAGCAGTGCATGTGCTCTGCAGGTCCGGCGCATTCTGCCAGAACTTGCTGGAATAAAGGGCTCCAGTGGGCATGCGCAGGAGTGACATCATCGCGGCTCTGGCCACTCACAGCGTCGGAGCCAGCGATTCCGGAAGAAACGCAGAGGGAACATGTCAGCTCCCTCAGCGGTGACAGGGCACCGCTGCAGGGCTTTGTTCTAAAGCAAGTATTTCATAATGTGCTAGTATGTGATGCATACTAGCACATTATGCTATTGTCTTGCAGGGGTTTTTTTTGTTGTTTTTTTTTCCAGCAGGTTAACTACCACTTTTAAAGCAATGCTTTTAGCAGAAAAACACTGCATGGATCAGAAGGGGACCAAATGCTATATGCACTTGTATCTTCGTGGGATACAAAAAGAATTTATAAGTTGTGGTCAAACTTCTCTAATATACTCCCTGTATTTTGCAGTCATTGTAGCGTAAATGTAAATGTCCCAATGCTTTCTTTTAGGTTTTAGTGCTGGTAATATATAGGGTTACGTTTCTGTAAACTTTTGTATGTGGTATTGCCGATATTTAGCTAGCTCCGTGTCACATGAGTGTTGGTGACTGCGAGGGAGGCTGTTAGGTGAGACACAGCCAGGATTCCCCTTGTAATCTGGTCCTGGATTTTACGTAATGCCACAGAACAGCTGTTATCCTCAGGACAGGTTTGTCTTGAATGGGCAACAGATGGACACAGGATAAGCTGTTCTAACAAGCTTTGCTCTTTTTACCTCTCTGTGTGTACAAATTCTTCTTCCATAGTAGTAGTAATACTGTTTTTAAATACCCAACTCCATTTTCAGACTTGGTACCCCTCTTTCAGTAGCAAAGCATAAAAAATATATATACCTGTGAATTGGGTAAACCTTGAAGGTAAGTAATAACTCAAAATATATGCTCACTAATAATATACTATACTTTCCATTTTAAGCAGTGATGCAAAGCATAGGGGAATATTCTGCACACATATTTTTATTTGCTGCAGTGCGCTCCACTCTTGGTAGCTGACATCTTTGAGTTTCTCATCCCTCAAAAGTACATGTAAAAGATCTAACAATCCAAACCCCTGTATTTGGTTTCTTGCCAGAGGGTTTTTGTATGTCGTAAAAACTGTCCTATGCATATCTTAGCAAGGCTAGCCACACAGATGGAGGAATCTGCACTTCCAGCTTTTGTAATCAGGCAGCCATTGAACCCGCAGCAGGATTTGGATGGAATTCCAGCTGTGTATAGCTAGCTTTAAAGCTGACAATAAAGAATAATGAGCCACGTTTGTTCTGAACTTGTGTTAGTAATTATGATAGATTTTTAACTATTAAAATGGGTAGTAAAAATAGACAATAGTAAATCCTTTGTGTGTTTGTGCAGAAGAGCATTGCAACCGCGGAAAAGGTAAATATCATAAGATACATTTTTCTGCTCCAAAAAAAAGTCTCAGAAGGATCTAGATACATCAGAACCAAGATCACTTTCTTCTGAGAAAATGCCACATGATGATGAAGTTGTAATATAAATTTTAAAGGTAAAGATTACTACCTGTATACACTAGAGGGAAGGTGAACATGCAGACACAATCTGACAAACTTCAGGGCAATAAACGTTACTAACCCTGCTGAACACTGAAACATGCAACGGGGGCTCAGCTGACCTATCAAGTTTATTTCAGTGCATTGAGGAAGGGGGAGATCTCTGGTGTGATGACACGGCTTATTTTTGCTGAGTGGACAATTGTTGAACCCTTCCACACTATTTAAAGCCTAAATGCAGGTTTCATTTCACTTTAAAGTGATTGTAAAGGTAAATTTTTTTTTTATTTTTTAATCAATAATAATCATGGAATACAATGATTTTGCACAGAGCAGCCCTGATCCTCTTCTTCTGGAGCCCCCATTGGCGCTCTGGGCCCCTCCCTCCTGCTGAGTGCCCCATAGAAACCTACTTGCTATAGGGGCACTTGCGCATGCTCACCCCCAAGCTGTTCTCTGTGTTCCCTTTGACATGTACAGTGAGACTTGGACCTGCTCCCTTCTCACTGGCAGTGATTGAGAGCAGCAGGAGCCATTGGCTCCCACTGCTGCTTCTGTGCCAGTGAGGAGAGAGAGAGCAGCGATGCTGCACTCGTGCACAACACTGGATAGACATCGGGCTCAAGTAAGTATAAGGGGGCTGGAAGGGGAGCTGCAAACAGAAGTTTTTTTTTTTGTTATCTTAATGCATAGAATACATTAAGGTAAAAACCTTCAGTCTTTAAAACCACTTTAAATATTTTGCTTTGGGCAAGCTGGTCCAAACAAACTATTTCCGTTACTGATACATGCACCCACAGTTAGTGTTTATATAAACTGTTCCAGCAGTGGTTAAAGGACATCCCATTAAATTCCTGGAACAAAATCAAGTTGGGCTGAGTGCTGCTTAGCTGTTCACAGGAAGCTTTACTATTTTAGGAATGAACACAAGGCTTCCTCTGACTGGTCAATTTAGTGATTGTGGCATCATGTGTGCTTACCGCTATACCTCAGCCAATCAGAGGGAGCCTTAAATTAATTCATAAAATGTAAAGCTTCTTGGAATTGGGTGAGCAAAACTCAGCCTAACTCGATTTTCTTACTGGAAAAGGAAGTCCTCACTGATGCTGCACATAGTTGAAACAGCAGTGACAGTGGGAACATGTATTAGTAATGGAAAATAGTTTAGTTTGGGCCAGCTTGACCCAAATGAACGATTTAAGATGAAATGAAACCTAGATAAGGATTTAGAAACTCAAAAAATAGGTGGACTTTGTGGGCACATAATGAGAGGAAACCTGGTTAAGGGTTTGTCCACACTTAACTAAAATTACTGACACTCAACAAACGCTCCTTTAGCGTTTTTATGACATTAGTATGGGCGTCAGACAGGCGTCAATGAGCTTTGGAATGGGCCGGTTTACAAGCGTTAAACGCTCCCTAAACACCCTATGCGTGGTTTCATAGCGTTTGATGAGTGTTACAACTGCGCCACAATGGAAAGTGACTCATTTTAACGCGCCTCAACCGCACCAATACTGCGCCGAGAACGCCTGCCAGAGCATATGCGGAGCGTTTACATAGAGTTGAATGGGAGGTGTTGAAAGGCTTCAAACACCTCCTGACTCGACATGAAGCTTCAATTGTGAAGCAACGCTAATGCTTAGTGTGACCAGCACAATGTGCTGTCTATTATATCTTGTGCATAGGTGTTTGAGGGGCGTTTTTAATGCCTTTCAGACGCCTTCTCTTAATGCCAGTGTGACCTAAGCCTTAAAAGTTTTATAAATTTTATTACAAATTAGTTAAAAAACATAGAAACATTGAAACATACAAACACCCTGTATGGACCCGGTTACCAAGTACCCAATAATGCAAATATAGAGGTTGGATGTTACAACAAAGTGTCAGAAAGCTACAGGAGGTCCTCCAATTCATGGAGGACAGGGGTAAAATCTAATCAATACAGCTGTCCACACACTGTGTTGCCTCCTATAAGGTACTCTCTGGGAGAATTTAACTACAAAATTTGAGCAAGAGCGCTTCTTAGGCATAGTTACTGAAAGATACTGTGCCATACAAAACATAAATCATGTGCAAATAATTCCCACCAAGCGGGAAAATAAACTCATACTTAAATTAATAGTGAGATATATAGATACAGATATATATATATATATATATCTATCTATCTATATCTATATATCTCACTATTAATTTAAGTATGAGTTTATTTTCCCGCTTGGTGGGAATTATTTGCACATGATTTATGTTTTGTATGGCACAGTATCTTTCAGTAACTATGCCTAAGAAGCGCTCTTGCTCAAATTTTGTAGTTAAATTCTCCCAGAGAGTACCTTTTTATAGGAGGCAACATTGTGGACAAGACTGATCTAGGTGTACTGTCAATTTGGTCAGGCAGGCAGCAAGAAGCAAATTGTAGGCTTGAGGTTAAAGAGGGCACAAGATAATAGACTTTCAGTGGAAAGGTACAGCTAAATGCTTGAACTGGACACACACCCTCAAATGTTTAACTTTTACCACATGTAACCAGCGGGTGTTCTCCAGCTCCTCTGCTTAGTCATTTATTTCTAAGCTGTGACAGTAAATTGATTTGCTGATCAGAGCGCACAAACTTCTGAATTAATCATGAGTACGGGTCATAGGGTTTTGTATGGAGTTAGAAGAACCTTATGTTAAATGTTTATTTCTAAAATTAAAATTTTCATGCAGGTAAATACGGAAGTGAGTACCTGGTTTTAACAGGTACCCACTCCCACTTCCGGTCGGATCACCGCAGCGGAAGTTCCGCCCCCCCCCCTTCCCGGCAGCCTTCTAGGACACGTTACAGGTCCCAGAAAGCTGTGGGACCATTCACAAAGTGCGGCTCATGCATGCACATTTGGAAGCTGGCTGTGAAACCACAGGCAGTCACAGCTGGCTTCCTAAAGTAAACATGCTGGCGCCTGGACTTGAAGACGGACGAATAGCTCGGCTCTGGTGAGGACAACGTTGGGTCCCTGGACATGTAAGTGTCCTATTATTAAAAGTCAGCAGCTACAGTATGTGTAGCTGCTATTTTTTTTTTTTTTTTGCTCCTAGGTTGAAGGATGGTTTTAAGGTGTTGCATATAAACCCCATCAAAAAAAGATTTTTAATTAACACAAGTGAAAACCACAATAAAAGAGGTGGAATGTTATTTGAAGTGATACTGTGGCACAAAGTTTGGGTTTTTAAAATTACCCCCTCAGTACCATAATTTTGTTTAAACTTAACAATAACCATTATCTTTTAACTCCTTATTGTTGGTGGCATTAATCTGTCAAGATGGAATCTAATCCTCTGCATAGATCCCATCGAATCCCAGGACTGGAATGTGATAATAAGCGTTAATCTCTGTACACAGGAAATAATTGTTGATGACCTTGTTGTGGGAGGAGGTTGTTCTGTCTGGGGGATAATAGAAATGAACAAAGAGTTCAACACTAAAACAAAGATCGGCTTAGGACCACATTAATTTTGTGAAATCTTTACAGACCAGAATGCATGCCCACTAGATTTATGTTTGTGTGGTAAGTAGTGCTGCAATAGGCAGAAGCAGCTCATCAGCTGTAACAAACTCCAAACTGCCCTGCTGTCTGCTAGGACAGAATGTATCCTAAAGTTTCTCAAAAGCTGGTTGGCTGCTAACCACCCAACCCAACTTCTGTGTTATGAGCATCTCTCTTCTAAGTAAAGGCACACAGGTTTGTTCAAATTTTTTATTTTCTCTTAGGAAAGTCACTCAGGTTGAAGAAATGACATGAGTATATCAAGTTCAACCAAAAGACAAAAATAACGATCAAAATAAACCTGCATGCTTAAAATCCCAACCTCATTCCAAAGAAAAAAGCCCTACACCGCATGGGCCAACCCACTTAATCTCGAAGAAAATTCTCCAGCAGCAAACGTAAACTAACACTCCCTTATTTCTCGCAAATAAGAAAAAACATTTATATTTTTTTATACCCAGAAACACTTCCAATCCTTTTGTGAAGCAGTCTACTGAGATGCCCAGCACCAGCTCCTGTGGAGGTCTATTTTATCTTTTCATGGCTCACACTTTCTGTATGCAGAGGTTAAACCCTGCTATAGACAGTTCCCTTACAGTATTTAGGTACAGTGGGTTATGTTTCTGCCTCCAGGAAACTGGCAAATCAAAGCTGTAAGAACCCCGTCCCATGTGCCTTAGTTCTTTAGTGTCCTAGGAGAATGGAGAGAGGAAAAAAAACCTGTTCTTGGTTTTTATTAAGATTTATTTTTATCTAGTAATCTTCTGGAGAGCCAAAAGAGGCTCGTTTTGCAGATTTCCAGATTGGCTGATTCTTGGCATTGCCATAGAAACTGTACCAGGACCCCACTGAGAAAAAGCAGGGCTGGCACTGGACTCTGAAGAGTACTCAAGGGTATGCCTTCAAGTGGGTAAAAGACTGGTGGGAGTGGCATGCTCCCTGGGTACTGCCTTTTTATGCCCTGATGTGTTTTGGGGCAGATTTTGGGCCCCTGCTGAACCTAAACTGCAGTGAGTAGGGCACATCCCCCTTCCTAATGATGGGACCCCCCTCTAGTCAGAGTGGTGGGACGTCTTTTGGCCACTTCATGTTCCAGCCCTGACCCTTGTGCCAATTCCAAACGTGGCAAGCTGGCATGTAGACTACCCCAGTTGTCAATGTCTGAACTCGGGAAAATGTTCTCTTCACCCCAAAGTGTTTAAAGACCGCTGTTTAGGTTAGGAATGCCAAATGCTGACCTCATGGCTTCCAGGCAGAACAACAAACTGAGCAGGTTTGCCTCCATATCCAGGGATCCTCTAGGTGGATGCTAGATTGTTCAAATCTTCTGTCCCAAGTGCTGGTTTGCTGCCCTACTTTGTCCCTGGTTTAATTGCCTGGCTGTTGAGGTCCAGGTCGTAGGGGGCAGGACCTGATCAAATTAAGTTATTTCTACTCTTTTGAAAGTTTGAAAATCCACTTTAAACTCAACCTTCTTGAACTTTGTATTATATATTTCCTGTAGATAAAAAAAAGTATAACTGACCATACAAAGACTTGTGGTGCCATAATGGAAAAATTACACTCAGCTTTTTATCAGTCTGTATGGCACACCATGATAGTACCCCAACATCCCCTTGACAAGGTCATGAGTGTGTGTGTGTGGGGAACTTTCACGTTTGATTGTTTAATTGCTCTGGATGAGAATGCTTTGTATTATACAGTAGCTGCAGTGATTCTCGGATATGTCCATGCCTGTTCTATGAGTCAAGAGGGAGGCACACTAACACCCACATCATTACAGAAGAAAATGCTTTGGGCATAAAGTGCAAATATTACCATCAACAGTCTGTTAGAGAGATGCATGTCCTAAATGGATCAGTGTCAGAAACCGCAGAAGCACCTTTTAAGTCAGTTGAACTTACAAAAGACACAATTTTCTTAAATTTATTTAAATTTGTGCCTCTACTGCTGTTATTGTTCACCAGTTTCTTGGTTTGAAAATTGCCAAATGTAAAAATAAAAGTGAAAATAATAAGGATCAGCAGCACAAAGGAATTGACAACTAACAAATTCAGACTTGCTTTTTCTTACATTCTGAGAGCCAGTTCACACCACATGCAGTCCAGTACGTTTTTTTTTTTTTTGTTTTTTTTTCTGCATCAAAAACACATGGATAGTAGGTTATATGGTTTTCAATGGCATAGTTCACACCAGTGCTTGCAGTTCCAGTGCGTTCTAGTTCCAGAAAAAAAACAAAAAAACATGCTGCATTTTTCCTGAACTGGCAGGTAAAGGAACGCACCAAAAACGCACTGGAACACACATGTATTTTACAATTTTTTTTTTTTTTTTTTTTTAATCCAAAATAAAGTTTATTGAGCATATTGAATAAAGTGTACAGACAAGTGCAAATTGCAACAGGCACTATATCAAAGGCTATAACATTGACATGACCATATTGATACATAGAATGGGACAGCTACAAGGTCCAGATACCATGAGTTACTGGAGTAGATGGACAACGTGGGTGAGCGTACCCCAACAAGGGGTCAACATCTAGCCCCATAGTAGTGTTACAGGGGTGCAGGAGAGCTCAAATATGGGAGGGCATACAAACATTGGGAATAGTAAGAAAAACATTAAGCATATGTGACAGAACAAACACCGCTCTGTGGGAGGGAACTACTCTGTGTCATTACAGGTCTTCCAGCCACCTGTCCCAAACTTTGTTGTATTTGGTCGGGCAACCTCTATGTTAGTATAATACTTTTTTGTAGGGGAGAGTGGCATTTACTGCTCTGATCCGTTGTTGGATAATAGGGGATGAAGCCTTGATCCAGGACTGGGCTATTTGCATTTTGGTCAGGAAAAAGAATTCCTGCAAGAAAATATTTAAATATTTCTCTTCTTTAGAGAAAGGAAGGAGGCCCAGTAAACACTGATGAGGGCATAGAGTCAGGGGGGAACCCATGCGATCGTGGAGGAACTTGACCATCTGTGACCAGTATTGCTGGAGGGAGGGGCAGGACCATAATAAGTAATAGAAGGTTCTGCTAGGATCTCCGCATTTGGGGCAGGCAGGCGTATGGTCCGGTTTGTATTTAGAAAGGCGAATCGGTGTAAGATGGGACCTATGAAGAATTATTTAAGGTGGGTGAGGCGGTCTGATAATTTAGGGGATACTACTTTTACAGGAGGTTAGTATCTCGTCCTGTTTTTTGTTGCATGCTAGTCTCATGTCTACGTGAAGAGGTTACTCACCATATGAAAATTCTTGTACGACAGAATACAACTTCAGAAGTGTCGTAATGTGTTGAATAGTTTTGTATATGTTCTTTTGTTTTTGAGCATGCGTAGTCTTGCTCTTAAATTTTTTTTTAAACGAAAATCGGACTTTGAGTTCACGTATGACAAAAATTTTATAGTCTGCACATCCAGCTTTTGTCGGATGAAAAATCAGAATCAGCTGTCAAAAGCACCGTACTAACGATCCGAAAATCGGCAGATCGTTTGTCGGACGAAATTTTACTTCTGATTTTGGTATTGTGTGTACGGGCCTTAACTGTTCGTTTAAAATTGCACACAAGGCAATCCTAGAGAGAAAGCATACCTTCCTAATTAATTTTGGTAAATTTAGAAAACTTCACAAATGCTATAATGTTTTCTCAATGTTAACACTATTCTAGCCACCCGAGAACAAGCCCCTAGTGTTTACAGTGCCTTGAAAAAGTATTCATATCCCTTTTTGAAATTTTCCACATTTTGTCATGTTACACCCAAAAATGTAAATGTGTATGTATTTTATTGGTATTTTTTATTTGATAGACCAACACAAAGTGGCACATAATTGTGAAGTGAAAGAAAAATGGTAAATGGTTTTCAATATTTTTTACAAATAAATATCTGAAAAGTGTGGCGTGTATTTGTGTTCAGCTCCCTCAATACTTTGTAGAATCATTTCTTTGCAATTACAGCTTTGGGGATATCTCTACCAGCTTTGAACATCTAGAGAGTGACATTTTTGCACATTCTTTTTTGCAAAATAGCTTAAGCTCTGTCAGATTGGATAGAGAGCGTCTGTGAACAGCAATTTTCAAGTCTTGCCACAGATTTGCAATTGGATTTAGGTCTGGACTTTGACTGGGCTATTCTAACACAGGAATATGCTTTTGATTTAAACCATTCCATTGTAGCTCTGGCTGTATGTTTAGGGTCCTTGTCCTGCTGGAAGGTGAATCTCCCCCCCAGTCTCAAGTCTTTTGCAGAGTAACAGGTTTTCTTCTAAGATTGCCCTGTATTTGGCTCTATCCATCTTCCCAACTCTGACCAGCTACCCTGTCCCTGCTGAAGAAAAGCATCCCCACAACATGATTCTGCCACGGTAGAGATGATGTGTTCAGGGTGATGTACAGTGTTAGTTTTCCGCCACACATAGCATTTTGCTTTTTGGCCAAAAAGTTCAATTTTGGTCTCGTCTGACCAGAGCACCTTCTTCCACATGTTTGCTGTGTCCCCCACATGGCATTTTGCAAACTGCAAACGGGACTTCTTATGGCTTTCTTTCTACAATGGTTTTTCTTTTTGCCACTTTTAAATAAATGCCAGATTTGTGGAGTGCCTGACTAATAGTTGTCCTGTGGACAGATTCTCCCACCTGAGCTGTGGATCTCTGCAGCTCCTCTAGAGTTACCATGGGCCTCTTGGCTGCTTCTCTGATGAATGCTCTCCTTGCCCGGCCTGTCAGTTTAGGTGGACGGCCATGTCGTACGCTTTCCATTTTCGGATGATGGATTGAAAAGAGTTCCATGGGATGTTCAATGCTTGGAATATTTTTTTATAATCTAACCCTGCTTCAAACTTCTCCACAATTTTTATCCCTGACATATCTGGTGTGTTCTTTGGCCGTTTGTTCAGTAAGGTTCTCTAACAAACCCCTGAGGGCTTTACAGAACAGCTGTATTTTATACTGAGATTAAATTACACACAGGTGGACTCTTGGGGGGGGGTATCAGAGTAAAGGGGGCTGAATACAAATGCAAGCCACGCTTTTCAGATATTTACAGTATCTCACAAAAGTGAGTCTCATGTGACAACACCAAAGAAATGCCACTTTTCTACAATGTAGAGTAGTGAGTGTAGAGCTTGTATAACAGTGTAAATTTGCTGTCCCCTCAAAATAACGCAACACACAACCTTTAATGTCTAAACCGCTGAAAACAAAAGTGAGTACACCCTTAAGTGAAAATGTCCAAATTGGGCTCAAAGTGTCAATATTTTGTGTGGCCACCATTCTTTTCCAGCACTGCCTTAACCCTCTTGGACATGGAGTTCACCAGAGCTTCACAGGTTGCCACAGGAGTCCTCTTCCACTCCTCCATGATGACATCACGGAGCTGGTGGATGTTAGAGACCTTGCGCTCCTCCACCTTCCATTTGAGGATGCCCCACAGATGCTCAATAGGGTTTAGGTCTGGAGACATGGGTGAGACCTCGTGAGCTGCCAAAAAAATATAAACTACCGTGAACTAAAAACTGAAAAAGCTGCCTGCACTTCCCACACTTCCCCACAATGTGAAAAAACAAATGTATATAAATGTGCCGCGCTACTCCAAACCAACAATCAATACAACCTAAGCTGTAAAGTAATCTGGATGATATGTGTAACATAAAACAGTGAATTACAAAATAATCCAATCATAATATAAAGTGCTCGTAAAATAATAATCCAATTTTAATGTTAAATCTCTTTCCGTGATTATTATTAAACAGTGGGTAAACATCTAACCAGAACTGGTCCCACAGAGAATGATGATCCTGATTCTTTTAAATCTTCGCTATGCTATTCTAAGACCCCTTCTACACTGGAGCGTTTTGCAGGCGATGTAGTGTTAAAAATAGCGCCTGCAAACCGCCCTAAAACAGCTGCTCCATGCGCTGGCAGGGCGTCAGAAAAAGTCCTGCCAGCAGCTTCTTTGGAGCGGTGAACTCCCCGCTCCTCCACCGCTGCTCCCCATTGAAATCAATGGGGCAGCGCTGCGATACCGCCGGCAAAACACCGCTCCGGCGGCATTTTGCGGGTGGATTTAACCCCTTTTCAGCCGCTAGCGGCCGAATAGTGCCACTTTACTGCTGACGCTGGTGGCGGCACAGTGTGAAAGGGGTCTTAATAAAAAATAAAAAAAAATTCTGAACCAATTAATTTAATTCACAGCTGGTTACCAAATCACTCAAGTGGCCCTTCGAAGGTTGAGCATCCCTGATATACATAAAACTCAATTGCTATAATAAAAGATTGATGGGAAATTGAAAAGCAAATGGAATTTGACCCAAATCACTGTTAAAAGAGAAGTATGATTGGGGGGGGCTCCTGAATCATACTTGCCTAGGTGGATGCAGCACCCTGGTGTATCTACACTGAGAACTGAGCGATTGAACACTTCTGATCACTCGGTTCTGCTCCCCCTCACACAGTGGAGCGCTGGGCTGTGATGGGGGCTGGGGCGGCCAGCTCATTCTCTCAGTGGCTCGCAGAGAGGCTGAGCCAGGTGTTGGTCCAGGGATCTGGTAGATCTGGACTCCATTGTCGCGATGACACGGAGCCTGGGCCAACTTCTGTGACATCAGCAGAGAGCGGACTTCAGCCCGCTCTCTGAAAACGGGTCACAGGAGTGCAAAACGAACTGCACTCCTGTGATCCATAGAAGTAACAGCCAAACAAGCTCAAGATGGACTTCTCTTTTCAATAGGTACTAATTGTTGAATGCTATATAGATGTCATCAGTCCTAACTATATCCACACAACCCCTGGTGTTGTTTTCCAGCAGGTAAACGGCCTGCTTCATTTGCAAACTATGTCGGAGTATTCAATAAAAAAAACAGAGAATCTGGATTGCTTTCTGTGTGGATTCTGCAAGCCTTGAAGACAGGGAAGCGAATGCACAGCTCCCGGGTAGCGTAAGGAGGATGTAATTTTGTAATGGTCTCGGGCAAGGAGGAAATGTCCCAGGATGACTTCTTTCTTTTGTTCAATTTGCAGATTTTCATTTTGCATTTCACATTTTAGTTTTTAGTATATTAATATTTTGAAGACATTTTTTTTTGTAATGCTGTTCTTGTGTGCGTAAAAAGTCTCTTCCAGGGATGAACACGCTCATTAATCTGCACCCACACTGCTTCTGCAGTAAGCTTTCATAACATGGAAAGGTCATCTCAGATCTCTAATTCTACAGTACATGAGAAACAATGAGGCTGCTCTTTTCTCCACGTAATGTGAAGGGTTAGGAAATTCACTTACTAGAGGATTTCAAATTCTGTTATAAATGGGCTATTATTATTTAAAAAGTGCTGGTAAATTTGTATATTTTTAAACTTTCTTAAAGCTGATACGACACGATACGATTGTTGGCAGGGGATTGTCTGTTGAACGCTCCTTTTGACAATTGTCCAACTTTCGGCCAACAAATGTTGGATGGCAGGCTAGTAAATTGCCGTCAGATTTTCGTATGGTCAGTACACAAATCCGTCACACAAAAGGCAAAGGGACAAACACGCATGCTCGGAATCAATGCTCACCAAACAAATTTAGCAGAAGGGGCCCAAAGGGTGGCACTCGAGCTGAAATTCCTCGTAGTACGTCACTACGTTTCTGTTTGTGGCACAACAATTGTGTAATGTTGGTATGCAAGACAAGATCCTGGCACACGCCCTTTTGACAAAAATCAGACGCTCGGTTGGCCAACAATTGTATCGTGTGTGTGTACGAGACTTTAGATGGAAAAGAGACGCTTTTTTTTTTTTTGCTTTGGTTAGTGTTTGTTCACACAAGCAGCATTCACTACCTCACAGACCCTGGTGTACAATTAAAAGGTAGTGGTGCTGATGCACTGTAAACAGAATAATGCACTGTAGGCTTTTCTTATTTTCTTTTAGACCTTTATTCAGTTCTATTGGCCACAGTGTGGTGCATTATGTTGCACCATGCAGTGCTAAAATATAGACTGCATGCTGTATGTACTTTTATTAGGTGCACAGTACCGCACCACATTGCAGTGTTTTGCAAGTTCTAGCTCAGAAAGGATCAGGGAAATATTCTGATCCTTACTTTACCACTACTTTTCCTTAATTTTAGAGTGTTAAAATAATTGAAATGCAAACGTTAGATAAAGAATTTAATGCAATATAAAATTTTATGATAGACTAATTTTCATTCCTTCCTACTTTTTCACCCCCACCCCTCTTACCTATTTTGCTGGTTTCTTCTCATAAAACATACTCTCCTTCCAAGCAAATCCAGCATTGTCCTGCAGCAAACTGCTGTTCTGCTGCTTTCTGGATACTTTGTGTATTCATCCCGCAGCCTCTAGAGATATGTGACATAGATATCCCTAAAGGTTAGGAGAGAATGACTCTACCAGATTAAAAAAATATGTAGAAATGGCCAAAATCTTTATATTTTTCATTTTGTGCAGGATGAGGGGCTATGGAGGCAAGAACCTTTAAAGCGACCCAAGGAGTGTCGGATTCCTGAAACCTACCACTTGCTGTGGTTGCTCCTCATGACACCTGTGTCATTACAGGGTCATCCTCTGAGCATGACTGTTTATGTGATCTAGAGTAACTCACAGCTATATTCTATGTCATCTTCTGTGTTATAAAGGGTAAGGCCAGGTTCACACTGGTACGACAAACACTCCGACATTGGGAGCTCATGACGCATGATGTGTGAAAATCAGTGTTTCCCTATGAGAGCCATCTTAACTGGTCCGACACAAGTCAGTCTGACTTTGAAAATGCTCCCTGCACTACTTTGGTCCGACTTTGATCCTACTTCAGCCTATTGAATATCACTGAAATCGGATTAAAGTCGTATTGCGGTCTTAACTGATTCGACTTTGGCATGCGACTTGTTCTCTGATCTTGAAGGAGAACTCCATGCCAAATTGAAAAAAAAAAAACGTCATGGGTTCCCCCTCCAAGACCATACCAGGCCCTTTGGTCTGGTGTGGATTTTAAGGGGACCCCCATGCCGAAAAAACATTGAGGTTCCCCCCCATAATCCATGCCAGACCCTTATACGAGCATGCAGCCCGGCAGGTCAGGAAAGGGGGTGGGGACGAGCCCCGGGCTGTGACGTCATAAGGGGCAAGGCCTTCAGATGATGTCACGTGGTGAACCTGTCCCTTGCCAATATAAGTAGTGGCACACCCTGCACCCAGCATTAGAGGGGGAGATATTGTTGAGTCAACATCGGAAGAAGAACAGAGGGAGAAGACAATGGAGAAGATCCAGCAAAAGAGCGAGAAGACAGCGGAGAAGACCCGGCAGAGGCAGAAGACAGCGGACAGAGGGAGAAGAACTGGAGAGGGCTAGAAGACCCGGAGAGGGGAGAAGAACCAACAGAAGACATCAGCGGAGGAGACAGAAGACCAGCGGAGGGGATAAGTGATCAAAAGCGACGCCGGAGCTGCCTTAATAAATTACTTTAAAAACATGTGTAATGTGTTTTTTATTTTTGACACTTTTTTTTTTTATTTCTTTTATTTCTTAGGTGAATGGGTAGGGGTACAATGTACCCTCTACTCATTCACATAGGGTGAGGGGCCAGGATCTGGGGGGCCGCTTTGTTAAAGGGGGCTTCCAGATTCAGATAAGCCCCCGCCTGCAGAACCAGACAACAAACAGCCAGGGTTCATGAGGACAAGGGCCTCTTCCCGACAACATGGGGACAAGGTACTTTGGGGTGGGGGGAGTTGCAAGGCCCCACCTGCCCCAAAGCACCCCCCCATGTTGAGGGCATGCGGTCTGGTACGGTTAAGGAGGGGGGCACTCGCTCGTCCCCACCCCCTTTCCTGACTTGCCGGGCTGCGTGCTCTGATAAGGAACTGGTAAGGACTTTGGGGGGACCCCACGCCGTTTTTTTCAGCGTGGGGTTTACCCTTAAAATCCATACCAGACCGAAGGGCCTGGTGTGCTCTCAGAGGGGGAACCCATGCCGTTTTTTTTTTTTTTTTTATTTCCTTATAAATTTAGCATGGAGTTTCCCCTAAAGATTCATACCAGAGACAAAGTGCCCGCATTGTCAGGATCAAAGTCGGATCCCCGCTCATTGAATTCGGATGGATGTCGTACTTCAAGTCGCAGGGCAAAGTTGTATCCACAGTCCTACGACTGTTGTGTCTTATCAGTGTGAACCCGGCCTAAGGAATTATGTAGTGCAGGAGGGATGGACTGGATAGGCCTGAGTATACCAATAAATTACTCTCACCTGTGCATCATTTGCAAGACTAATGTAGGATCTCTCAGATACAGGTATTTCTATGGTTAAATAAGCATTTCCTAATCAAATGTACTTTTATGATAGGTTTATTGGCCATTTAGTTCCTACATACATGCACATGGAACTGATGCTTAGTTCTTCATTGTATACGTCAAAATGGAAACAGTGTGTTTTGTTAAACAAGATGCTGGCTTAAAATTCAATTCTGACCTTCTAGTATGTTCTTGGATTGCATAGAATTTGTGTGTGTGTGTGTGTGTGTGTGTGTGTGTGTGTGTGTGTGTGTGTGTGTGTGTGTGTGTGTGTGTGTGTGTGTGGGGTGTACACCACTCCATACAAAGTACAAGCTTTATTTATTTATTTATTTTATTTATAATAGGACAGAGGCCAACATGGACCAAAATAATAATACAAGGCGATACATAACACATCGCACCATCATCCAACAAAGTTTGTAACACAACTACATGACTTGTTTGACATTATCATAAGAATATGTTTACATCTTGTTAGGTACCATTGTAGTTTTTTTATACAGTCATAGTACACGCTCGCTATGCAGCGGTACTGTGGTTACATCTAGGAGTCTTGGATTGTATCATATACTCTCCATTTTAGTGGAGGTCAACTGTACCTCTAAAAAGTGCGGTGTGTTAGGGTAGTGTGGTCCCATGGGCACCATCCCTACTTTTTTTATATTAAAGGTAGCGTTGGAGTATCCTATGGCAGGGGAAAGAAGTAAGGGTGGTAGGAGGGGTAAGAGTTGAAGGAAAGTAGGAGAGAAAAAAAAAAAAGGGGGGGGGGGGTTCCCGCGATCATGGAGTGTTTGGAGGAGACAGAACGGGGTACATCTAAAATTTAATTTGTGTTGTGGGTGTTTAATCGTTTATATAGATTCACGTAATGCCTGACCCTCAGCTGAGTATATGAAAATGTTCCACAGCTGCCACGTTTTGGAAAATTTCTCTTGTCTGTTTTGTGCTGTGTGAATGAGGTAAAAAAAAAAAACAGATAGATAGATAGATAGATAGATAGATATATTATTACAATTAGAACGCAAGTCATATTGTAATTGAATGGTATAAAAAATGACCTTTCCTTTTCAATCTTCAGCGCTGTAATCTTCTGTAAGAGACAAAGATCTCTTAGAATCCCCCCAGAAATGTAATTTCTGCTTGTGTGATTGGCTCACTGATTTTTTGGTGTGATACTCTCAAAGGGAAATCATGTCTAAAGCTGACCATAGATTATACAATTTTCTTGTAAAACTTTTCTTTTAGATTTACCTTCAACTATGTAGTATAAGAGCCTGCCTGTTTGCATAAAATTAGAAAGTGTTTAGGTTTGACCTCCATATTATATGGTTTTGGTAAATCTAAAGGAAATGTGTACAAGAAATTGCATAATGTATGGCCAGCCTAAAGGGATGCAGACCCAGCAGCTTTCCTCGTTAGAGCCCTGCAGGTGCAGCAGCTGATTGATAATTATAAAACCCACTTCCATACAGATTTACGCAAACGGCTATTTCTTCTGAATAACGAGAAGTAGGAATCTGCAACAAAGTTTGTTAAAATACTTGTAATGTACATAGATCGATCAAAGGGTGAGGGTGGGGGAAGCCATCCCCGCCGGGAGAAAACAGTGGTTGTTGCTAGCGGCTATAGCAGTAAGCGAATCCGGCAGGCTGGTTGTAACAAAGCTTAACGATCGATCAACTTGGTACATTTAGCCTGCTCATTAATGGTTCGAATCAGTTCAGCAGGAAACGGCCGAGATTCGAACCGTGTATGGGCAGACATTGCTCGTTAAGCTGGCCATACACCAATAGATTTCATTCATTCAGCCTGTAGGCTGAACTAACGAAATCAAACAGATTCCTCCACCCACACAAACTGCGTTAATAAATGAATCATTCCTGCCAGGCTGTTGTATTCTAACAGCCACGGGCACTGGCTCTGATTGGCTGTGGGTGCGGTTTGTCCGACAATTTTCACATCTAATCTTTTTCACAAAAGTCGCTTGAGTAATCCACGCTTTGCGAGCTGCCAGGACCAAACACTGTTAGAATTTCATCCAAAAATCTAACCATGTATGATTAACTTTAGTTCTCTTCCAAGTTGAATGATGCCCAGCATAATTTAACCTCCACTTCATTTGAGCCCCATGGACACACCTCTTGAAGGTGCTTCATCTCATCAGCCTAGGATCATAATACAGTGCTGCAGAGATTGGCACTGATAATTAAAGTTAATGTAAACACTCACATATACTCGGTGAAGTGAACAGCCTCAGATGATACAAAGAGATGAAACAAATCTCCCTACATAAGCTTTACATGTATAGCTGCTGTGTTCAGCTTTATATACTGTTTAGAAAGTTCAGATTGTGTTAGATTTTCTCTTCCTGGTCAGCACTGCAGTGAAGCCTGGGCATACAGCCAAGACCGCTGATTGGAGAAAAGGCACACACCCCCTCTCCTCATAGGTAGATATTTTCAGAGCTGATGGTTGATTAGTTCAGGGCTCTGCTAATCTATTTATAGCATTCTCCCCAACACAAAACTTTGGCTGCTTTTATCATATGTGAGGGAGAACTTGTCAGGAGTTATCAGGCTGATAACAGAAGAATGGAGCAGGAGACAGCTACGGGACATAGTGCTTTAAAGAGAAATAAGAAAACACTGCAGAGATATGTGCCCAGCTCAAATTTCATGAATCTGGTTAACATCCACTTTAGGGGATAGTTTACAGGTTGTGGGGCTGGCATTGAGTGTATCCTTTTATAGCAAAACAGTATTACTTGTAAAGATGTTTCCTGTTTGTACTGGAATGCAGTCTGGCATTTGATTAATGGATCAGTGATGTGCAGTGTTTAATGGACAGTCCAGTTTAAGCAGACTCTGATTGAGATGCAGGATGTCTTGGTGCACATAATAGGGTTAACACAGTGGAATTTCTCTGGCCTCACAGGCTGATTCTGTTATTTCCATTTGTAGGGGAATTTTCAGAATTCCAGAGAGAATTGCGTCCAGATGCTAAGACAGCTTCAGTTAATAGTCCAAAGCTTTAATTTTCTCTTAAGTCTACATAGGTCCCTTTGGCTACAAAAGATCTAAAGGTGCCAAAACAGTTATGACCTTCCTCGCAAGTTTCATTGGTTAGTTTGTCAGATTTATGGATACGGAATACCTTCTGCAAATTACAGCTAGGGTTGTCTCTGCACTGTAAATAGTCCCCTGCCCCCCAGAGCTGACACTCATTTTGGAGCCAAGACAATAGATGACTGAATAAAATAAACGGTTTAGTAAATGCATTAAAGTGACAGTAAGCTGTGGATTATAAAAATGTGTATACTATTCAGGTATGTAACCTTAAAGTTTTTGTAAAGTCAAAAATAAAAAACCTTGCACTGTCATTGCACATTGCACTGTCTCACTTGCACTAAACAAATGTGATTTCTCATGTTTGCACTGTATTTCCCACTGCTGATGCTCTAATGTACAAGGTTGATTCTGCCTGTGTTGCTGCTCCAAGTATACTGACCACAGTAGCATGGCAGCCGATCCAAGCTACCGTGGTCAGTTTACATCTTGCGCTATCACCCCAATGATACAGATGCGCTGCACAGGAGCACAGCGTGCCTGTATCCTTCCATAATCAATGCGAAGCCCTGCCAATCTCTGCTCTTGGATGGCAAAGGGGGGGGGGGGAGTTTGCTGCCTACTCTGATCGTGTTCTATTGCCATGGAAACCCACACACTCAATGGCAACATCGCTTCAGGGTCTGACATACTGTCCCGACACTGTTCACACCCAGCAGTCCATGCATCGCTGTGGAGCTGAGAGCGATCACGTGATTTGCAGTTTGAAGCTGCACGACAAAGCCAGCAGGGAAGTTTTTTTCTTTAGACGGTTTACCCCCTTCATGACCAGAGCATTTTTTGCTATATGACACTGTTACTTTGACAATTGCGTGGTCATACAATGCTGTACATAAATAAAATTCATGTAATTTCTTCCCCTAGGTACTAGGTACGTGATCCGGCACAGGAGAGCCACTGTGCCGCGTGACGGCGTTAAAGCGGAGCGCCGCCGAAATTTTTTTTTTTTTTAAAGTCCGCAGCTACAAATACTGCAGCTGCTGACTTTTAAAACATGGACACTTATCTTATATGATAGACCAACACAAAGTGGCACATAATTATGAAGTGGAAAAAAAATGAGAAATGGTTTTCAACATTTTTTTCAAATAAATATCTGAAAAAGTGAGGCATGCATTTGTGTTCAGCCCCCCTGAGTCAGTACTTTGTAGAATCACCTTTTGCTGCGATTACAGCTTTAGGGATGTCTCTACCAGCTTTGCACATCTAGAGAGTGAAATGTTTGCCCATTCTTCTTTGCAAAATAGCTCAAGCTCTGTCAGATTGGTTGGAGAGCTTCTGTGAACAGCAATTTTCAAGTCACAGATTCTCAATTGGATTTAGGTCTGGACTTTGACTGGACCATTCTAACACATGAATATGTTTTGATCGAAACCATTCCATTGTAGCTCTGGCTGTATGTTTAGGGCTGTTGCCCTGCTGGAAGGTGAACCTCCACCCCAGTCTCAAGTCTTTCGCAGACTCTAACAGGTTTTCTTCTAAGAATGCCCTGTATTTGGCTCCATCCATCTTCCCATCAACTCTGACCAGCTTCCTGTCCCTGCTGAAGAAAAGCATCCCCACAACAGGATGCTGCCACCACCATGTTTCACAGTGGTAATGGTATGTTTAGAGTGATGTGCAGTGTTAGTTTTCCGCCACACATAACATTTTGCTTTTAGGTTCAATTCTTTTAAGGTAAATTTTGGTCTCATCTGACCAGAGCACCTTCTTTCACATGTTTGCTATGTCCCCCACATGGCCTCTCGCAAACGGTAAACTGGAAATCTTATGGTTTTCTATCAACAATGGCTTCTTGCCACTCTTCCATAAAGGCCAGATTTGTGGAGTGCACGAGATCCTGAGATCCTGAGCTGTGGATCTCTGCAGCTCCTCCAGAGTTACCATGGGCCTCTTGGCTGCTTCTCTTATGAATGCTCTTCTTGCCCGGCCTGTCAGTTTAGGTGGATGGCCATGTCTTGGTAGATTTGCAGTTGTGCCATACTCTTTCCATTTTCAGATGATGGATTGAACGGTGCTCCGTGAGATGTCAAAGCTTGGTATTTTTTTAAAGCCAAACCCTGCTTTAAACTTCTCCACAACTTTATCCCTGACCTGTCTGGTGTGTTCCATGGCCTTCATGGTGCTGTTTGTTCACTAAGGTTCTCTAAAAAACCTCTGAGAGCTTCACAGAGCAGCTGTATTTATACTGAGATTCAATTACACACAGGTGGAGTAGATTTACTAATTAGGTGACTTATGCAGGCAATTGGTTCCACTAGATTTTAGTTAGAGGTATCAGAGTAAAGGGAGCTAAATACAAATGCACACCACACTTTTCAGGCTGATTTCACACTGAGGCGCTTTACAGGTGCTATAGTGCCTGTAAAGCGCCTCTCCTCTCACTCCAGTGTGAAAGCCCGAATGCTTTCACAATGGAGCAGTGCACTTACAAGACAGTAAAAGTCCTGCAAGTAGCATCTTTGCATCTAAAGCGCCCCTGTCCATTGAAATCAATGGGCACCGTCGGCAAAGCGCCGCCTTGCGGGCAGTTTTAACCCTTTTTCGGGTTAAACGCCCCCTCTAGCGGCCGAATAATAGCGCCACTAAAACGATGTTTTACCACCAGCCTCCCCCAACGCCTCAGTGTGAAAGCACTCTCAGATATTTATTTGCAAAAAAATTGAAAACAATTTATAATTTTCCTTCCACTTCACATGTATGTGCCGCTTTGTGTTGGTCTATCATATAAAATCCCAATAAAATACATTTATGTTTTTAGTTGTAATGGCAAAATGTGGAAAATTTTTCTTTCACAATATTTTTTTTTGAATAAAAACAAACTCATAAGACAGTAAACAGACGCCAAGGCAAGTGGTGGAAAGTACTTTGAGAATGTGTGTGTATATATATATATATATATAGATGTGTGTGTGTGTGTGTGTGTGTATATATGTGTATATATGTGTGTGTATATATATATATATATATATATATATATATATATATATATATATATATATATATATATATATATATATATATATATATATATATATATATATATATCCCGGATAAGTAGGCCTCTTATGATATAAACAGTAACTGCAATCAAAGACAAAAAGTAACCAGGTGAGGATGCCCCAGTACCTTTACGATCTATAGGGAACATGACAAACTGCAGTATAGTTCTACCGATGATTGAAACCTGAGAAGTACGCCAAACGAGCAGTATTTCAGGAATCATCATATAACAAATACCATACAATACCTGAGATTGAAATAAAGTCCATGGGTCCACTCAAGGACCTAAAAATTAGGAAATATATATGAGGATAAAAAATAGAAGGAAAAGAAAAAGGGGAGGGGGAATTATCCCATAAGCCTCTTGATGTGCAAGAGGGCTTCACCCCCTACCCAGAGGCCAGAAAGCTATAAAGGGGGAGTGAAAAAATGACCCCAAAAATGTGGCCAAAGAGCGATTTAACAGACTCTGCGTACAGGCATCCAACAGTAAATAACCAAAAATAAAAATTAAAGAAAAAAATGGAAAAAAGAAAGGAGTAAGAGTAGGAAACCAAAAAAAAAGGAATCTGGGAGAAGAAAGTAAGCCCCGCCCTGGGGGATCCAAGGCCAGCACTGGCAGGCTTGTAAGAATTTCCTATAGGTCTAAAAAGCGGGAAGGTGGGCTTATCGCTGGTCCAGCCAGGGTTGCCAAATCTTACGGAATTTGTCCCTAGTATCTACGAGTATCGTGGTATGCTTCTTGTTCATCAACCTACCATGCACCTATCTCTTCACCTCCTCAAAAGAGAGGAGAGGTGTTTTCCACGCCTTCGCAATGGTTTGTTTAGTAGCTATAAAAATGTGTGTTGCCAAGACGCATTCTCATTTCGTTAACCCTAAGATAGGCTTATGACGTAGAGCTTCCCACGGGTCCTTACGTATATTAAAATGAGAGAGTGTATTGACCAAAGTGTACACCCAAATCCACAGCCTTAACTTTGGGGCATGTCTGCCATATGTGCTTCATATCGCCCAAATCAGAACAACCCGTGAAAAAGATAACACTGGATACATAGGAAGGTATTTTGCTATTCTCACTGGGGTGTAACCATCTGGACATAACTTTGTACGAATTCTCTATGGCTATGACATTACGGGAAGAACAAAAAAGGGCCTCCCACATCTTGGGCTAGTCCTCGGGGGATTGAAGGGCTCCAAAATTTGCAGTAAAAGGGGGTTGAAGTATTAGAAGCTCCCCACAGAGAAAAACAATTTTGAAAATTTCAAGGGGTTATGAATACCTTTTTCAAGGAACTGTATGTTCATTCGCCATGGTCCCACTGTTTATAGGAATGTAGCCGCCCTCTTTCTCACTCCTATGATGGAATAGGTACCATGGACTATAGGGACAAGGACAAATCAGGAGGGAGTGGAGAGATTACAAGGTGGCAGAAAAAAATAGTAAGGCCTCTTGTACACTGCTGCTTGAAAAATCTCAGTACAAGGTTTTTCTTTCTTTACTGATCTAAAATGCAGCCCGTTGTTTACCATGTGCCTGTACACACAAGCGCATGTTATCTTGAGTAAAGAAAAATGTAAAAAATCTGCATTCCCATTCAGTATTTTGCGCCAGTGCGCACAAATACAGACATATGAACATAAATAATACATTTTCCCTAGGAGGGTATTGCGTGCGCGAATGAGTGATTTCCAGAATGCAACAACTCTGACCAGCACCTGAAGATTTAGCAGTGGAGCCTGTGGTAAGCCATTTACCTTGGTTTCAGGATTTCCTTCACCTTGTACAGGTGCTTTAACCGCTTCAATACTGGGCCTGGGCACTTTTACCCCCTTCCTGCCCAGGCCAATTTTCAGCTTTTAAGTGCTGTTGCATTTTTATTTACAATTACGCGGTCATGCAACACTGTACCAAACAAAATTGTTATCTTTTTTTTCTTTTGGTAGTATTCAGTTGCCGCTGGGTTTTATTTGTAAATAAGTAATTCTTCTTCACTAATGGGCAGTGGGCACTGATGGAGGGCGCTGATAAGCAGGCAATGAAAGGCAGCACTGATTGGCGTCACTGATTGGCATCACTGGTCACTGATTGGCAACACTGGGCACTGATTGGCAACACTGATGGGCACTTTTGGGGCTGCATGGATTATCGGTGCAGGTCTCTTCTGTGAGGAAATGCTGCTGATCGACTCTCCTCACCTCACACGCTGTCAGTGTGAGGAGAGGAAGGCCGATAACCGACATTTCCTTGTTTACATGTGATCACATGGGTACATTGGCTCTTTACCGAGATTGGGGATGCACCTACGAGAGTGGGGTGATGTCATATGGCATCGTCTCAGAACAATATAACCACCCCGCAGCCGTCATTTCCCTATATGGCGGGGGGAGGTGGTTAAACTGCACCCTTTTTTTTTTTTTTAAAGAAACCTTGCAAGGCAATGGCATAATATGAAATACCTTAGAACGGAGCCCTCACCACTGACAAGGCTTCCATCTTCAACTGGTCTTCCTGCTGGGTTTGTGCGCTCGAGCCGTCTAATTGGCCGCGCTGCGATGACATCACTCTCACGCATTTGTGCAGGAGTCAAGGACTGGTGACCTCACCGGCTGCATGCAGTGTGAATATCTCATAAACCGTTAAAGTTTAGGAGATATTCACTATACCTATAGGTAAGCTTTACCTGTAGGTACAAGTTAAATAAACGTTTACTACCCCCTTTAAATCAATATCTATGGCTTTGTTATTTATAAGAGCTAAGTTGGTTTTGCCTTTGTGTTCTGTCCACCCAGATGCAATGACATCATCTGTCATTTGCCAGTTGGTTCTATTTCATTCTGTTGTCTTAACAGTTCACTGTCATAGCAGAGGAAATTAGGGTGCCATCCTAAAAACATAAAAATAACTCTGATCAGGAGGAGATGGATAATGTCAGTGTGTCCAGATTTCTGAAGATATTTCTAGATTGTAAGCTCTAACGCGCAGGGCCTTCTGATCACTCCCGTATTTAATTTTTTTGTATCTGTACTGTCTGCCCCCATGTTGTAAAGCACTGTGCAAACTACTGGCGCTATATAAATCCTGTATAATAATAATAATAATAATAAAAAAATTGATTCTTAAACAGAATTCCCAGCTGCTATCTAGGGATGGGGAGGTTATATTTACAGAGTGCATTGTTGCTATGGATGCAGAGGAGAGACATTTTGAAATATAGGAAATGTACAGCTGCCTTCAATATGAAAATGAATTATGTAGAAATAATTTATAGTGTATTCACTAGGCATTTCTGGTCCGATCTGTGTTTTTACAAATCTGTTTGTCTTGTGCAGCCAAAGACCACGGGCCAAGCCTTGTTGTGCCAAGTATTCATGCATCTGAATGTGGTGGAGACAGACTATTTTGGCATTGAGTTCCAGACAGCACAGTCACAGTGGGTATGTAACGCTACTATGTTTCACTTTACATTCTCAACTCTATTTATATCAGATTTACTTTTGTTTTCTTCTTTGCATAATTTATTTGTGGATTGTTGCTTAAAGGGGTTTTAAACCCTCAAGGTTTTTCACCTAAATGCATTCTATGCATTTAGGTGAAAAACCTCCTGTGCTGCAGCAGCCCCCCCAGAGCCCCCCTTTTACTTACCTGAACCCGGTCTTTCCAAATCATTGGTTCTGATTGACAGCAGCGGGAGCCAATGGTTGCGCTGCTATCAATCTATCCAATCCGGACCCAAGACACCGGCTGGAGCGGATGTGCTCGTCCCCGACGCAGGAACGATCAGGCTTAGGTATGTAAAAGGGGGGCTCTGAGGGGCTGGTGGACTACAAGAGGTTTTTCACCTCAATGCATAGAAAGCCTTGAGGTAAAAAAACCCTGAGGGTTTACAACCCCTTTCAAGCTTGTGTAAGAATTCAAAAAAGGGGACGGGATCTGAAGTTACACTATCTGCATAACTCAGTGAGGAGAACTCTGAGAGCTGATTGGAGGGAAGGGACACACCCCCTTTCACACCTCACAGAAACAAAGCTGAGACTGTCAATCACCTGCTGTATGCTGGAGATCCTCCCCGTCACAATTTTTCTCTTAGTGTTTTGAAAACTTGTCAGAAGTGATTCATGCTGATAGCAGAGGAATGAAGAAGCAGACAAATGACGCTTAGTGCTCCTAACCACTTGCCGCCCGCCCCGCCGTCAAATGACAGCAGGGCGGTGCAGCTCTCGTTCTGGGTGGACGCCATGACGGCACCCAGAATGTCCGCGCCGTGTTCCCTAGGACACGGCGCGACCCCGATCTCTCTAAAGAGCCGGGGCTGTGGATCTTTAACCATGTGATCGGCTGTGTCCAATCACAGCCGGTCACATGTAAACACGGAGATGCCGGTAATCGGCTCTCCTCTCCTCACACTGAGAGTGTGAGGAGAGGAGAGCCAATCAGCGGCATCTCCTCACAGAGGACATCTAGGCATTGTAATCAGGGCACTGATAATCAGTGCCCTGATTACAATAAAGCGCCCACCAGTGCCAGCGAACAGTGCTCACAAGTGTAAGCAGTCAGTACCCATTAGTGATGCCAATCAGTGCTGGCTATCACTGATGCCCATGAATGCCACCCATCAATGCCTATCGGTGCCGCCTATCTGTGCCTACCAGTGCCGCCTATCAGTGCCCATCAGTGCCACCTCATCAGTGCCCATCAGTGAAGGAGAAAAAGTACTTATTTACAAAATTTACTGACAGAAACTAAGAAAAACTTATTTTTTTCGAAATTTTCAGTCGACGTGATTAAATACCGCCAAAAGAAAGCTCTATTTGTGTGAAGAAATGATAATGATAAAAATTTCACATGGTTACAGTGTAGCATGACCGCGCAATTGTCATTCAAAGTGTGACAGCGCTGAAAAATGGCTTGGGCAGGAAGGGGGTGTAAGTGCCCTGTATTGAAGTAGTTAATTGAAACAGGTGCACACTATCGAAGGATATACTTTCTTTAAATTTGATTTCTGATGTATAAAAACACTTTAACTTTGATGCAGCACACAAAGCTGTTTCTTTTATACAGTCTCATGAATATTACTGTTTATATCACAGGCTAAAATAAATAAAAAATCTTTTTACTTATGGCATAGAGTCCAAATGGTGCTTTTGGGATCTTAATGGTAAAAATAATTGAAACAACATGAACTTGTGTGTCAACAGAAAGTGGGAAAAAATAAACCACTCCAGGCAAATATATTAAAATGCGGCTTAATTCTGTGTTTCTTTAGAAGTTTTGAAATCCTGCTTCAATTTAGTTACTGTAATCACCCAAAATATGTAATTATATTAAGCTGCCTAACACCAGCTGAAAGTGGTAATCAAGCCTATAGTAGGGAGTATCTGCTCTGTAGACTGAGGGTAAGTTTTTAGGTAGGTTTACAAAAGGAAGAACATTTAGAGTGGACTTATCAATGTGATGACGTTTTCAAGGGTCTTTATCACGAGGGCTCATTTACATCACGTCAGTTGATATGCATTGTTCAATGTGGACCCAACAACACTAACAAGCAAATATACAATGTTTCCAAAAGGCTTTGTTCAAACCAATGCATCGAATTCATGTGCTTTTTGTGAAAATGTAACGTGCTGCAGTAAAATACAGCACAGCACGCTGTAACAGGTTGCAACACATCACAGCGTGCTGCTATGCATGCATAATCCCAACACATATATTCTTGATATGTGCCTGCTGTACCATGTACAGTACTTGTAGGAAAAATTATCCTGGTCTCTTTGTATTGCCTAGCTTGTGTGAATTCCTACCAGTCCCTCTGCTTTCCTATTAAAACCACACTAGGAATGAGAGCACAGCGTGGTCGGTTTTCTGGCTATGCTGAGAACTCCGCCTGCGTCCCTCCAATAATCAGACTTCTGCTGACATGCGCCCCCCCCCCCGCAGAGTCATTCAGTGGGAAGATTAGTGTTCTGCTGTTTCTCCTCCTCCAGATCTCCAAGCTTCCTTATGCAGCTGAGTACAGACAGCATGTGATCATTAAAAAAAAAAGAAAAAAGGGGGGGGGTTTATTTGTGTTTATAATATATATATATATATATAATATATATATATATATATATATACAGTCCGGTCCATAAATATTGGGACATTGACACATTTCTAATCTTTTTGGCTCTATACAATGGATTTGAAATGAAACAAACAAGATGTGCTTTAACTGCAGACTTTCAGCTTTAATTTGAGGGTATTTACATCCAAATCAGGTGGCCGGTGTAGGAATTACAACAGTTTGTATATGTGCCTACCACTTTTTAAGGGACCAAAAGTAATGGGACAATTGGCTGCTCAGCTGTTCCATGGCCAGGTGTGTGTTCTTCCCTCATTATCCCATTTGCAAGGAGCAGATAAAAGGTCAAGAGTTCATTTCAAGTGTGCTATTTGCATTTGGAATCTGTTTCTGTCAACTCTCAATATGAGATCCAAAGAGCTGTCACTATCAGTGAAGCAAGCCATCATTATGCTGAAAAAACAAAACAAACCCGAACAAATCAGAGAGATAGCAAAAACATTAGGTATGGCCAAATCAACTGTTTGGAACATCCTTAAAAAAGAACACACCGGTGAGCTCAGCAACACCAAAAGACCCAGAAGACCACAGAAAACAACTGTGGTGGATGACCGAAGAATTCTTTCCCTGGTGAAGAAAACACCCTTCACAACAGTTGGCCAGATCAAGAACACTCTCCAGGAGGTAGGTGTATGTGTGTCAAAGTCAACAATCAAGAGAAGACTTCACCAGAGTGAATACAGAGGGTTCACCACAAGATGTAAACCATCGGTGAGCCTCAAAAACAGAAAGGCTAGATTAGAGTTTGCCAAATGACATCTAAAAAAGCCTTTACAGTTCTGAAAAGTCATTCTATGGACAGATGAGACCAAGATCAACTTGTACCAGAGTGATGGGAAGAGAAGAGTATGGAGAAGGAAAGGAACTGCTCATGATCCAAAGCATACCACCTCATCAGTGAAGCATGGCGTGGGCATGTATGGCTGCCAATGGAACTGGATCTCTTGTATTTATTGATGATGTGACTGCTGACAAAAGCAGCAGGATGAATTCTGAAGTGTTTCGGGCAATATTATCTGCTAATATTCAGCAAAATGCTTCAGAACTCATTGGACGGCGCTTCACATTGCAGATGGACAACGACCCTAAGCATACTGCAAAAGCAACCAAAGAGTTTTTTAAGGGAAAGACGTGGAATGTTATGCAATGGCCAAGTCAATCACCTGACCTAAATCCGATTGAGCATGCATTTCACTTGCTGAAGACAAAACTGAAGGAAAAATGCCCCAAGAACAAGCAGGAACTGAAGACAATTGCAGTAGAAGCCTGGCAGAGCATCACCATTGATGAAACCCAGCGTCTGGTGATGTCTTTGTGTTCCAGACTTCAGGCTGTAATTGACTGCAAAGGATTTGCAACCAAGTATTAAAAAGTGAAAGTTTGATGGATGATTGTTAATCTGTCCCATTACTTTTGGCCCCTAAAAAGTGGGAGGCACATATACAAACTGTTGTAATTCCTACACCGTTCACCTGATTTGGATGTAAATACCCTCAAATTAAAGCTTTTAAAGCACATCTTGTTTGTTTCATTTCAAATCCATTGTGGTGTTGTATAGAGCCAAAAAGATTAGAAATGTGTCGATGTCCCAATATTTATGAACCTGACTGTGTGTGTGTGTGTGTGTGTATATGTATGTATGTGTGTATATATATATATATATATATATATATATATATTAGGGGTGCAACGGATCAAAAAACTCACTGTTCGGATCGTTCCTCGGATCAGGAGTCACGGTTCGGATCAACAAAAAAAAAAAATCTCCCCCGCAGTAATATCCACAATCTCCCTATTGGCAGGGCATTGCAGCAGGGTATTGCGGCAGGGCATTGCAGAGTATTGGCACTGCTGCCATCCGATCTCTCCCCTCCACTGTACAGATGAGTACACAGAGGGGAGAGAGAGAGGAACCGGCGTCATGACATGACGCCGGTTTGTTACAAGTGATCGCTCCGTCATTAGACGTGCTAAACGGCCGCCGGGTGTACCAAGATGGCCGCCGCTCCGGAGCTAGGCCAAAACTATGGCCGAGGCCACAGAGGTGTCCCGTACGGATCAACCTCCGCGGATCGGATCACGGATCGATGACGATCCTTTGCACCCCTAATATATATATATATATACACACACACACACAAATGTTATGTTTTGCCCTTTTTTTTTTTTTATTTATTTAAACTGAATGGGTTGTCTTACAAGGTAAGCGTTTACATATACTCTATGGAAAGAAAATGGTGTATTTTGGTGCCTGCTGTGAAAATTAAACCTGGGCATCAATGCAGTGCATTTGGATGTCAATGCATGGCAACTCAGTCAAGTGCAGTTAACGCAAGCTAAATGCAACGGACTTATTGTGCATCAGCCTAAGGGTTACCTCCTATATATACATTTTTCAACACCTGGTTAATTTGCATTGACTTATCTCAGCCACCTCTACATTCTTTTTGCTGGAGTGTATCTTAAAACCCTAGTACATGTACAATTATTAGGAAACATTTTGTCTTTTGGCAGTAACCTATACCGTATATACTAATGCGGATCAGTTTGCTCCACACAGTTGCTAAGATTTTTGTTGGCGCTACAGTTCTAAGCACAATGTTCCAAAAGTCAGAGTAACACAGTTCATGTGGCATGTTTAATTGGTTAAATGTTGGGTGGATAAAATATATAATTTAGTATCTGAGAATTTGGTTTATCTGATGTGGAAATTCGCTTTTGAAAAAGTTATAATTCAGCTGACTGCCATTTTTTTCCATTCTGGGCAGCACATACTTTTCCAGTATGGTCTGTGGTGTTAATCTCCAACCAGTTATAAATGTAGCATATGGTAGGAATGAAATTATGTCAATATTTGCCATGTGTCAGTATGTGTTTGGATTTCTATTCCTGTGGAAGAAATTGTATCTAGCCAGCAACTGCAACTGCAGACTTATATTTTAGCATATATACAGTGGTGTGTGTATGTGTGTGTATGTTATATATATATATATATATATATATATATATATATATATATATATATATATATATATATATATATATATATATATATATATATAATCTCCTGGGGCCCTTTACTACGATCCCACAACAAGCCCTTTCACATGTTCTGCAGTGAGCTCCCTTCCTACTGTATTGGGGCCCCCCAGGGTGACAGAAAACAAGAGATATATATATCACCAGCATACCAAGAAAATATAAGGATCCAAAGCAGTGGGAAAACTATCAGGGTTGCAAAGGTTGTCTTGCCACCGGGCCCTGGTGTTCTGCCACTGTGGGGTTCCCCAGCCTCCTCTTGCTGTCCTGCCCCTGCTATTGAAAGCGCTGGTCTGGCATCTCTTGGAATTTACAGGCTGGTTCTCCTGTCCTAAGGATAGGAGAAATCAGTCTGTTTTTTCAGTAACTGAGAGTCCTGGTGGAATCCTTCCTGCAACTCGTTAAAATGAGGATGCAGGGGAAGGAGGAGATCGGGCGGCCGTGGTTGTGTGAGCACTCGCATTATGCAGTGTCAGCGAGCAGACGGGAGGGGGGAGGAATCACCCGCAGGGGCTGACTGGGGACGCTCTCCTTCTTAGACGTTGCCTTTTTGTAAAAAAAAATATATATATTTTTTTTTAATTGGGGGGCACATGGTGGGCCACAGCATAATGTTGGGGGGGTCAGGGCCCCCCCTAGGGACGCCATTGCACATATATATATACATCGTATAAGTCGAGGCCCTAATTGACCCGAGTATGACTTATTGACCCGAGTATAAGACGAGGGTGAGAAATGCACAGCTACTGTAAGTGGAAAAGAGGGTCAACAATGCCCATTTGCAGCATCACTGTGCCCATTTGCAGCCATAGGTCCCCTGAACTTCAAACTCGGTAGTTAAGGGTTCCTAGGTGCCCCCTAGCTGCAGCCAAAATTTGGGGTCTCTGAACCCAAAGGGTCCCGAGATGACATTGCTGCAGATGGACACAGTTGACCGAATTTGGGGCCTCGTATCTCGGGCCACTTAGTGCTAGGAACCCCAAATTTGGTGTGCAACCCCAGTGGAACTAGCACCATAAAATTTCCAAAGCTGGGGTTTCTAGCACCAAGTGGCCCCGAGATACAGGGCCCAAAATATCAGTTCAGAAAATGTCAAGCACTTTTCTGCAGCAGAGAATGACATTTTCCAAACCGGATTTGGGGCCCCGTATCTCAGAGCCACTTGGTTCTAGGAACCCCAGCTTTGAATATGTTATGGTACCAGTTCCACTAGGTTTGCACACCAAATTTGGGGTTCTTAGCACCAAGTGGCCCTGAGATATGGGGCCCCAAAATCGGTTCAAAAAATGTCAAGCACTTTTCTGCAGCAGAGAATTACATTTTCCGTACCGATTTTGAGGCCCCGTATCTTGGGGCCACTTAGTGCTAGGAACTTCAGCTTTGGATATGTTGTGGTACCAGTTTCACTGGGTTTGCACACCGAATTTGGGGTTCCTAGCACTAAGTGGCCCTGAGATACGGGGCCCCAAAATCGGTTCGGAAAATGAAATTTTTTGCTGCAGAAAAGTGCTTGATTCGAGTATAAGTCGAGGGGGGCACTTTCAGCACAAAAAAAGTGCTGAAAAATTCGACTTATACTCGAGTGTGTGTGTGTGTATGTATATATGTGTATATATGTATATGTGTATATATATATATATATATATATATATATATATATATATATATATATATATATATATATATATATATATATACATACGTTCTAAAAACATCAGTAGCTTTGCAGTGAGTTATTCAACGTTTTTACAATAGCTTTTTTAGCGTTTTTCCGCATTAGCGTTTTTGTTTTTTTAAGAAAATTTTTTTTTTTTTCATGGATCAAAAATGTTGAACGCTGGTGAGCGACGGTTTTGAGCGTTTATCAGCGTTAGAGCAGTTTTTTTTTTTTTTTTTTTACTGCTCAAAAAACGCCACTGCCCAAAACTTCTGATAACAGCCTATGTGTGCATGGACACATAGGATAACATGATGGAGAGTTTAATGACTGTAGAAAAAAATGTCTACAGCCAAAAACAGCTGCTGTAAAAACATCAAAAACGTCCAGTGTGCATGAGGCCTAAAGTTGACATATTGTTCTGCCCAGATGTGAATAGATCTAGCTATCATTTTTGCTTTCTTTCAGCTGTTAGTAAGGTTCTCTGTTTTCTTGCTTGTCCGTTGAGGACTGCCAAGTTATACTGCTGCCTACAAGAGAACCATGTAGTGCAAGGGTCTACCTAAATTGCATACAAATTAAAACTGTTTAGATTTGACCTCATTATATGGTTTTGGTAAATCTAAAGAAAAAAATCTAAAGAAAATTGTATAGTGTGTATCTAGCTTTAGACAGCGCTGAATTTCTCATCTACAGCTTCTTCAAATCCTGGAAAGCTCTCAAGTTGTCCAAGCAGCTCAGGTTCCCAGTTTATGGTGTTCTCTCTGCAGCAGACCTGGAGTTTGCACAATACTCCTCCATTGAGATAAGACCAGTACGTCTGGGGATGCCCTATGGCGTTCTCCATCTGGGACTGACGCAATTTTCCTGTTCCCATCTCTGCAACTCACTATTGCGAGTACCTAGCCTCTGTTTAAATACTGAGGGAACATAAATTATATTTTGCTACACTAGCAATTGTAGCTGGCTGGCAATTGTTATGTGGAGATTTAAAATTCCCACAGGTAGAGCAATGCTGCATCGAAGTGAGTGGCTTTAAGCCCCTATATTTGTGAACCTTTTTTTACTTCTCTGCATTTGTGTATTTATTTACCCGCCCATGCACATTTGACAAAATTTCCTAAATGCTACACTATAGCATTTAGCAACATGCGTTGTATGTGTGGGTAAACGCCTTTCAGCCCGGTTCCCAGTCCACCTGCAAGGTCCGGCACTCAAAGTCTTCCACACCTTCAAACAAGGTTTCTTCGACGTGAAGGCACTTTCTAAGGTAGGGAGATGTTAACCTTTGCGCTTGGACAAATTACATCTTCAAAGCTTGAGTGCAGGAGGTAATCTCCCAGGGTTGCAAACCTAAATTTCCTTTCTCAGTTTTCACCACCAAGCGTACTGTGCAACCTCACAGATTAGCAGATCTCCATCAAGTCTTCTTGGGTCTTCTGGACCAAGATGTCATTGCCCCAGTTCTTGTGGCAGAACAGTTTTAGGGATTTTTGCTCCAACTTGTTTTACCATTCTATACCCAATACCTTCCATGGAGTAAACAGAAAAAAGAAAAGAATGCCTGTGATGTCACATAATCATGGCCTTAGATAAGTAAATAGGACATTTTAGCTAGTTTCCTCCTTTCTTTTTTTTTTTTTTTCTTTTTTAATCATCTTTAAAGTGGTTATAAACTCTGTTAAACCACTTGTACCTACAGGTAAGCCTTATTATAGGTACTGTAAATATCTCCTAGTCACTATATGCACTGCTGCCAACTTGCACAGTTTAGGAGATAGTCACTATATGCACTGCTGCCGACTTGCACAGTTTAGGAGATAGTCACTATATGCACTGCTGCCAACGTCTTTGGCGCATGCACACGGGAGTGACGTAATTGCGGCTCCGGCCAATCACAGCGCTTGGAGCCCGCGAACCGGTGAAAGATGTCGGCCATGGGAGCAGAGTGCGGGCTGCACTGCAGGGCATTGTTGTAAGGTAAGTGTTTCATAATGAGCTAGTATGCATACTAGCTCATTATGCCTTTCTGTCTTGCATGTTTTTTTTGTGGGGGGGGGTTCAGAGGATTACAACCTCTTTAACTAAAGTGATTATTTAGAGGTGGGTTAAATAGGGGTCTTTTTTTTCCAGAGTAGTGCTTTAAAACCCCTTTTTTACTATTTTTTTTTTTGAATTGTGTAATTTTTGTGCTGAAGTTTGGTATGTTTCACATAATTAGTAGTAGCAAGTGAGAGACTCTGCATAAGAAGATCCACCCATCATATTCTGTTTTTAATTATTACAATATAGCACTGTCAATGTCCATAAAAAGCAAACTCTCCTATGTGTTTCTATTTTAGGTGTGGTTGGAGCCTCTAAAATTTGTATGCAAGCAGCTGCGCAGTAAGTTGACTTATTATTTTGTTTGATGGGTGGGTTGATTTGTCACAACTTTAATAAACATTTGTAATACCAATATAGCTGTATGTGATTGATCGGGAAGGATTGTGTACAAAATTTTACATTCCAACTCCTAATATAAACAAATTGCAGTGTGACTGTTTTGCAAATAGCTGATTTAAAACGTTGTTGTGCGTAAAATATAGTGCATCCGGAAAGTATTCACAGCGCTTCACTCTTTCCACATTTTGTTATGTTACAGCCTTAGTCCAAAATGGATTAAATTCATTATTTTCCTCAGAATTCTACAAACAATACTCCATAATGACAACGTGAAAGAAGTTTGTTTGAATTTTTTGCAAATTTATTAAACAGTTAACAACCGCACAGTAGCTGAATGACGGCTACAGCGCAGCTCGATAACTCTGGGAGGGCGTACATTGACGTCTTCCCAGAATCCCATACCTGGAATATCTGTGACCGCCTGGTCCAGAGGATCACGAATTATGATAAATGGCTGCTGATAGCGGACATTTACCACGCGATCGCTCTGTCAAATGACGGAGCGATCATTTGTAAACAAACCGCCGTCATGTCTGGTTCCTCTCTCCCCTCTCTGTACCAATCAGTACAGTGTGAGCGGAGAGGGGAGAGATCGGGTGCAGCAGCGCTGTGGGCTGGATCTGTAGTGCCCACAGTGCTGATATGTGCCCATTACAGCCTCATCCAGCCATCCATCCATGCTCAGCCAATCCACGATGTCATACTCATCCAGCAATCCATCCTCAGCAATACTCATCCATCCTTCAATGCTCAGCAATACTCATCCATCCATCCTCACCAATACTCATCCATCCATCCTCACCAATACTCATCCATCCATCCTCAGCAATACTCATCCATCCATCCATTCTTAGCCATACTCAGCCATACCCAGTGGTGCTTGGCCGTACTTGCATACTCGGCCATACTCACGTGCTAGGCCGTACTCATTCATGCTCAGTCATCCCATCCATACTCAGCCATCCCCATCCATGGCTCATCCATCCCACATCAGTTCTCATCCATGCCACATCCATGCCACTACAGTGCCTCAAAAGTGTAGTAGGTAGTCAAAATATATTTGAAATGTATGCCCCTAGAACACCTGATCGTGCTCCCTGCATGTTGGGCCTCTGTATGTGGCCAGGCTGTGGAAAAGTCTCCCACATGTGGTATCGCCGTACTCAGGAAGAGTAGGAGAATCTATTTTGGGGTGTAATTTTTGTGTATGCTATGTGTTAGCAATATTGTATAAATGGACAACTTTGTGTAAAAAAAAAAAAAATGTGTTTTTCATTTTCTTTACACATTTTCCAAAAACTTGTAGAAAAAAATGACATGTTCAAAAGACTCATTATGCCTCATAGATTATATGTTGGGTTGTTTTCTTTCCAAAATGTGGTCATTTTTGGGGCGTTTCCATTGTCCTGGTGCTCCAGGGCCTTCAAAAGTGTAAGAGGTAGTCAAGAAATTATATGTGTAATTTATGCTCCAAGAACGCCTGATGGCACTCCTTACATGTTGGGCCTCTGTATGTGGCCATGCTGTGTAAAAGTCTCACACATGTGGTATTGCCATACTCGGGAGTAGTAGAATGTGTTTTGGGGTGTAATTCGTGCTATGGATATGCTGTGTGTGTGAAATAACCTGCTAATATTACAATTTTGTGAAAAAAAAATCTTGATTTTTGCAAAGAATTGTGGGAAAAAAATAACAACTTCAAAAAACTCACCATGCCTCTTATTAATAAATACATTGGAATGTCTACTTTCCAAAAAGGGGTCATTTGGGGGTATTTGTACAATCCTGGTCTGTTAGGGTCTCAAAAATTAGATAGGCCGTCAGTGCACCAGGTGTGATCAATATTCAGAGATTGGCACCATTACTTTCACAAAGACTAAATAATATCCAACGATTTGGGTTATTTTTACCAAAGATATGTAGCAGTATAAATTTTGGGTAAAATTTATGAAGAAAAATTACTAATTTGCTAAATTTTATAACAGAAACAAAATTCTGTAAAAATGCATATTTTTACAGAATTTTCTGTCTTTTTTTTCTTTTATAGCGCAAAAAATAAAAAACCCAGTGGTGATTAAATACCACCAAAAGAAAGCTCTATTTGTGAAAAAAGGACAAAAATTTCATAGGTACAGTGTTGCATGACTGAGTAATTGTCATTCAAAATGTGAGAGCACTGAAAACTGAAAATTGGTCTGGTCAGGAAGGGGGTTTAAGTGGTCAAGTGGTTAAATATAAAAAATGAAAAAATAACATGTACATAAGTATTCACAGCCTTTGCCATGACACTCAAAATTAAGCTCAGGTGCATCCTGTTTCTACTGATAATCCTTGAGATTTTTCTACAACTTGATTGGAGTCCACCTGTGGTAAATTCAGTTGATTGAACGTGATTTGGAAAGGCATACACCTCTCTATATAAGGTCCCACCGTTAATAGTGCATATCGGATCTGTGGCATAAGGCCGGGTTTACACTGGTGCGACAAACGCTCCGACATTGAGAGCTCATGTCGCATGACGTGTAAAAATCGATGTTTCCCTATGGGAGCCATCTTAACTGGTCCAACTTTGAAAATGCTCCCTGTACTACTTTGGTCCGAATTTGATCCTACTTCAGCCCATTGACTATCATTGAAGTCAGATCAAAGTCGGATCGCTGTCTTGCATGATCCGACTTTGGCATGCAACTTGTGCTCTGATGATCTTGAGGGGCAACTCCGCGCTAAATTTTAAATAAAAAACTGGCATGGGTTCCCCCTCCAAGAGCATACCAGGCCCTTCGGTCTGATATGGATTTTAAGGGGAACCCCCTTTGCCAAAAAAAATGGCGTGGGGGTCCCCCCAAAATCCATACCAGACCCTTATCCGAGCACGCAGCCCGGCCGGTCAGGAAAGGGGGTGGGGACGAGCGAGCCCCCCCTCCTGAACCGTACCAGGCCGCATGCCCTCAACATGGGTGGGTGCTTTGGGGCAGGGGCCCCAAAGCACTTTGTCCCCATGTTGATGAGGACAAGGGCCACTTCCAGACAACCCTGGCCGTTGGTTGTCGGGGTCTGTGGGCGGGGGGCTTATCTGAATCCGGGAGCCCCCTTTAATAAGGGGGGGGGGGGTTCTGCACTTAGAATGTTTTTTTAATCCTAATGCATAGAATGCATTAAGATAAAAAACCTCCTGCCTTTAGAACCAATTTAATAGGGCGGTGATAAAGGCAGGTATGATATGCAGTGTACAGTAAACCTTGGCAACCAATATGGTTTCATATATATTTTTTAATATTGTTTATAATAAGCATTTAGATCAGTAAAGGAATTCTGAAGGTTCCCATGGATTACTGCACATTTTGTACCTTTCCAATAGGCTGGTATGTAGCAGTATGTATGTTAAGAGCACACAAAACCTACACTTCTTTTTTGGGTAGATGCCATAGAGTTTACCAACTAGTGGGTTCCTTTCAGATTTCACTTAAAGAGCATGTTACCACAACATTTCATTTTTCTGATATGTGTCTGTGTTCCCATGTTTTTGTATGAAAAGTTATGCTGTTCTTTTTGCATTGCTTCCTTTATGGGAAATACTTGGTGTTCCTGCCTGTCCCCCTTGCTTTCACACTAGGCATGAAAGCACATCCATCCCAGTGTGGTCCGTTTTTCTTCTTTGCATTCTACCTGGAAGCACAGCCTGCTTGTACTCCAGTGGTCACACTTGTGCTGACACACACCCCTGCACAGCTCTTCACTGGAAAGATCAGTGTACTGCTGTTTCTCTGCCCCCTGTTGACATGACTCCCTGCAGTCTAAGCACCCAGCTCTCTAAGCCCCATACAGAGCTGATAACTGAAGTCACATGATCATTTATTTAGATATGATGTATATAGGGGTGTGTGTATACACACACACATGTTTTGCTTTGTATGCATTTCTATTTTAAACTGAATGAATGTGTTTTACAAGGTAAGGCTTCACATATACTTTAAAGCGGGGGTCTCCAAAGTATGGCCTGCGGGCCACATCGGGCCAGCTAGGACGTTTCGTCCGGCCCGCAGTTGCAGTCATCAGACTCACTCTTGGGCTTGCTCTGCCTTCTGACAGGCATTGAAGGGGTGTGTCACGCGACTCAAGAAAGCCAACAAAGCCTATGTTATTTCAGTGCAGACCTGCTGCACCTCCCAGCTCCTCCCCCCACAGTTAGATTCAGTGTAATATTTTGCTGTAACAGCGTGTCTGGGTGTGGGGCGGGACCTGGGAAGTGCAGTAGGTCTGCTCTAATGCCAGCCCTTCAGAGAAGCAGCAAGGAGGTAATGAACACGCTGATCTATGGAGGAAATAGCAGTGACGGGGAAAGGGATGTGCTGGGGACACAAGTAGAGAGGGGGGCAGGACAAAACTGTGTGTGTGTGGGGCTCTGAAGGAGGACTCAAATGTAGGGGGGCTCTGATGGGGGACACAAGTGTGGAGGGGGGCTCTGAGGGTGCTCTGATGGGGACACACATGTGGGGGCGCTGATTGGGACATGGGCAGGAACAGTTTTAATTGGTGTGGGGGAGGTGGCTCTGAGGGGACACAAGTGTGTGGCAGGAGTTCTGATGGGGACATAAATGTGTGGGGGGTGGCTATGATGGGAACAGAATTGTGCAAGGTGGGTGCTAATGGGGACACAAGCATGTACGGAGAGTCTGAGGATACAATTGTGTGAGGAGATTCTGCTGGGGACACAAATGGGCAGGGAGGCTTTGACAGGAACACAGATGTAAGGCCTCATGCACACTTAACGTTTAGCCCTGGTGCATGAGGCTCTGGTATTTAGGTGTGGGCGGAGGATACAGGTGCACCATCCAGCCCCGCTGGCCTTTTTTGAATTTCTATTCCATGGCTGAGGATTCATTTATAAATAACTTTTTTTTTTTCGGCCCTCGAATGTCTGTAAAATATACAATGTGGCCCTCAAAGTAAAAAGTTTGGAGAGCCCTGTTTTAAAGGATAAATTCAACTTTTGGAACATGTAAAATTTCCACCCGTAATTGCCGTGTCAGTGAACTGCGATGGCACTGGTGATAGCTCTCGTAGGTCATTCACAAGCCCTGCAGCTTTCAAACAGATGACCTGTATGATGGTACGAGTAGAAAGCTGCAGGGCTTGTCTGCAGAAGCCTGACCTTGTACCCTTGATCACGGGTGCAATGCTTTGCAGGCTTCTACAAGAAAAAATAATAAATGCACATGATTTGTTTTTTCTGCAACAATATGTGCATTTATTATTTTTTCTGGAAAAGGTGGTTCTTTAATGCAGAGACGAGCTGTTTTCATCTGACCCTTTTCAGTTACCTTCGCCATTATGAACTAAGCCTCTTGAAGTTATTTAAAGTAAATACGTTATATAGTGGTGGCACTACCCCTTGTGCCCTACTCCTCCATAACTAGGAGCATTCTTAGTTATACTCACATAGCTGAAAAAAATCAAAGGAGAGCTTATTCCTATCCCTAACTGCTTGCCAGAGACAGTTTTTCTAAATTTTTAATTCTTGAGATGAGATCGATGCTGTGGCCTAAGGATATCATGTACTAACATTCTGATGTTAGTACAGCGATCTCCCCCGCTGAGCTATTGTGTTCTGATAAGGGGACTTCCCCCCCCACCCCTGCCAAAACACACTAGTCAGTGCTCTCAGCCATTGGCTGCCGATCGGCAGACCTTTTTCGGTCATGTACTTTTTTGACAGAAGCCAGACCGGCTGCTGTACACACGGCCCAAACGTCAGATGGTTTCTATTGAACTGGCTGATATTCGGCCCATGTGTATGGCCCTTTACAAGGGGGAATTCATTGTTGGCTGTCCCTTGTTTCCCCTGAAGCCAGCCGCTAGGAGCTGATCATGTGACTGGAGTGACCTAAGAATAGGCAAGTATATGCATCTTCCTTTTACAGGATAGTTAGAATAGGAGGAGGTGGGAGCTGTTTTAAACTTGGTTAGCTCTAGCCTGGAATTCCACTTTAATTCAAACCCATTTTTTTAATTGCAGTTTAAGACATTTCCAAATAATGATGCATAATATATTGTGCTTTTTTTGGAGATATATTGTAAGGTCATCACTGCTTCATTGTCACACGGCGTATATTTTTCTGTACAGATTGTTTTATAACGTCTGTGAAACCTAATCACTTTATGTGTTTACAGAACCAAAAAATGCCAAAATGCGTCTGGCTGTGAAGTTTTTCCCCCCTGACCCTGGTCAGCTGCAGGAGGAGTACACAAGGTTAGATCTCAAAGATTGATGTGCAAGATATTCCAGTGTCCTTTTTCATGTGACTGTGTAAAAACCAATGTTCTGTTTGTTTTAGGTACCTTTTTGCTATGCAGATCAAGAGGGACCTTTCAGAAGAGAGGCTGGTGTGCAGTGATAATACTACGGCTCTACTTATGTCTCTGCTCTTGCAGTGTAAGTATTTTACCTGTGAGGTGTGGACTCTCACTATAATCTAGGATACACCCTTGGGCCTCTAAGTAAGCCCATCCCATCTCTTTGTGAAATGCATGCTGATGCTGGAGAAAGCTTGAATGTGATCAAAGTGCACAAAGGGCTTCACATATGAACTCTGTATTTCGAGGAGCACCCAGTTATATTCTCCCTTCCTATTTCCTGTTTTTAATGAAACTTTTTAAAAATAAAAGAAGAATCTAACTTGTTGCTCTGGACAACACGTTGCTACTTTTATACATGTGGCTACATACATTTAAAAAAAAAAAGTGAATGTGATCCAGAAGCTTTTGTCTTCTTTTGTGCTTTAAGAGAAGCAAACATTGTTATCATCAAACAATACAGATCTCTTAGAATTGTAGGCACATCCAACTACCATAGATCAAATAAAATGAAGTCTGCTTGTTTCTTTCAGATTTGAGAATGGTACACATGATGCTTGCAACAAGACAAATCTGCAAAGTCTGCAACTGTTATTATATCTTATGGAGACAATAGTACTTTTGTTGTTAGACTTCAGTTCCCCAAATAGACTGAGGGGTTTTAGGAAATGGGAATTTCCATGGAAGGTGTCTTAAATCAAACAGAGATTTAAAGTATGAAGTATATTTTTTTTTGTAAAATTATGAATACAGTGGTAACAGGTTTTTGTTTTTTTGTCTGAGGCCTTCGTGGGAGAGTTTCCCTCACTTCCTGTCCTGACAATGGTGTCTTCTAGACAGGAATTGACTACAACAGTAACACAACAGGGACAAAGACAGCAGTAAACCTTCCCCTTCTTCATTTTTCCCCCTCACCTTCCATTTTGGTGAGACATTGTAATTATGTCAAATTTCCCCAACAGAGAGCAGTAAAAACTGACTGTGATTCTAACACAATGTCTACTATATCCAAAGCTGAAAAGTAAGTTTTGACTCAAGATACACTTTAAAATAAATCTGTCAGTTGTTTTAACCTTTTAGAAACAAAGGTCTTGCCTAACAGAAGATACCACAATATATAGGTTTTTACCTTTATTAACTAAGCCCTGCCCAACTGCCATTTTGTTTTTCTAAAATAAAAGCAGAAATCTTGATATGTCTACTGTTAGGCAGAATGTGCACTTAAACCTTGGCTAGACTGAAACTAAAAGAAGTTTGTGGTCACTATAGTATACCTGTACCAGAAGCTTGGAAAATTATGAATTTAAGCTACTGTGAACTGTCTAAAAAAAAAAAAAAAAAAAAAGCAGTTTTAGTGTTTGAAATTACTAGGGGCTGTGGCAGTGGCAGATCCTGGCCACCTTCACCAACTTGGTACAAATGACTGGTCAAAGTCACACCATGCTGTCGCTGATACAGGACAATGAAACTCTTGGCCTCACCTGCATAAACATTTTCCAGCTTGCGGGACCACAGTCTAAGTGCCAGCAGACTGAGAGCGATCATCACTGGGTTTGGTTACCAATGCATCATTTGCTATCAGATGTTATTGTGAACATTTCATAATTACAATTAAATAATTATGAATTTTAACAAGTGTCTGTGATACCCACTGTCACCGCAGACAGGAATATCCAGAGATTTGCCATATAGTAGCGCCCATCAAATAGACAGGGATTCTGTAAGTTCTGGCTTGGTGCATTGGAGACCATATTTTGAGATCTTTAATAAAAAACAGGTAACAACGGTGCAAACAAAACAGAAAAAGGGTATTACAGAAGAAAACGAGACCATTATGCAACAGAAAAATAAAAAGGGTTTAAGAAAGAAAATACTTAAATATACTTAAATAAGTCCTGGTTCTGAGAGTTTAGCAAAGTCCAGTCAATGAGCAACATGGATCAGTGGCTCTCATAAATTTGGTCTGATGTTCCTTGTTTGATGGTAAGGGAGAGCTCCAGACTCCTAATGCAGTCTCTCTTTTCTGGTCCCTGAGGAGGTTGTTGACAGAAATGACTTGACCAATGAGAAGGTCTGAGAAGTGATGGAATGTCAGTCTTTATGATCATTCAGCTGTCACATCTCCAGATACAGTTTTCTAAATGTAATAATATTTTGAGTATACCACATGTCCTGACCCAGTAACCCGCATGCAATTGGCATTCCAGAGGTACTAAACATGATATGCCTCAGAGACAGGCTTTTATATCAGTTAGCCCTGGGTACACTGCATGTACTCCTAATGGGTCTAATTACACTGAGTTTCTAAGCATGGCAAAATTAAAATGTTTTTTTTTTTACGATGCCTGATTCCAATACCTTCAATGGGAAGTGCTGATGGCCTGTCAAGATGTTTACCACCAACAGACATTCAGATAACGTCTTACATACTGCAGTGTTCTGTTCCAGACCTCCTGCTAAAACATTCAGTTAGTTATTTACAGCTTTAGCAAAGCCCTCATTATTAGTTATCTGCTAAGTAATGGTCAGCAGAATGGTTGATGGCTATTCCCGAGTTCTTTTGAAGTGTCCAAACCCTTAAGCCAGCCATAGATGAATCGAAATTCAGCCGGTCCAGCGGGGACTGGTCGAATTTTAACCCATCAATGAGCAGCGAGTTGTACAGAAGTCGATCTCTTGATCGACTTCTGGACAACCAGCCTGTTGGTTGTTTGTTCTTTATTTTTTTTCCGCTCGATCAGTGCCCCCGGCTGTAGCAGGCAACACTGATTATTGTATTCTGATTGCAGGGGACTCTCCCCGCTATCAGAATATAATAGCACCACAGGAGGGATTCCCCTATCAATGTAGAGTATGTTGATGGGATAATCAAATCTTTTTTTTCTGTTCAACCTTCTGATTGAATGAAAAGCATCATCTATGGCAGTGATTGCGAACCTTGGCACCCCAGATGTTGAATGGAATTGATGGAATTACATTTCCCATGATGCTCAACTACACTGCAAAGTGCATGAGCATCATGGGAAATGTAGTTCCAAAACATCTGGGGTGTCAAGGTTCGCCATCACTGATCTATGGCCTGACTTGGCAAACTGTTTGCTCAAGTTTCATGCCTATGAAGATGTACTCCTGGGATTATAGCTATGTTCTGAAAGGGTGCTAACAGCTGTTCTGTTTTAGTCTAAAAAATGTCATGGCTGACTTTTGAATTTTGAACATGGCTGCCCCGTGTCTTCTCACATTTTTTTTTTTCTTTTTGGGGGTACTCAGTTCGCATGATCATCACAGGCTGCAGCTCCTGTAAGAAACCTCAGTAAGGTGCTTAGTGAAATATAAATGTTGCTAGGATGTCGTAATATTTAATGTTTATTACACTTAGATCATGTGCTTTAAACCTAAAATGTTATACAGATAACCTTCTATGCAATCATACTATTGTTGGCTTATAACATTTGCTCGTTTTACTTCAGGTTTTCATTGCATGTTCTTATCTATATATCCATGTCTGTTACAGCTGAAGTTGGGGATTATGATCAGAAAGTGGATTTGGAGAATCTGAAAAACACTCACTATGTACAGAGACAGCACAGTCTGGAAGAGCGCATACTGCAGTACCACCATGAGCACATGTGAGTCCTATGCTATCATTTTTATACATGATCATATTAATATATAACAGTAAAGCCTTATGATTATTTGGCATTTTTTTGTTGTTTACTTTTTTAAATTATGTAAGCATGTAATAAGTATTCTGTTCTAATGACACGTGTGTTGCTATGATTTCCTCTTGCAGTGGCATGTCGCCAGCTGATGCTGATTTCCAGATTCTGGAGATTTCTAGAAGACTTGACCTGTATGGAACCCGCTTCCACCTTGCATCTGACCGGGAAGGTGCCAAAATTAATTTGTCAGTTTCTCATATGGGTGTGCTGGTTTTTCAGGTAATATTTGAGATTCATATACAAAAATGTTTTAAGATAGTCTTTGTGTATATATTAAGTACTTGCCTAAAAAAGAACTGCAGTGGTGTCTGCTTTCACTGCATCCAGTACCATGTGGATTAAAATACTAAAGCCTAGTGTATTTAATTTGGAACGCATCTGGGTAGGTAAAATAAGCACATCATTTTCACCAAGGTCCAAAATAGCTTAAGTTTTGAGCATTTTTAGCCAAAACAACCTACTGCCTCAGCGCTGCATGCTGAAATTTTAAGTCGGAGAGCACGCTCTCACAACATCAAGGGTCAGTTGATACAATCCTCCGAGCTACACATTCCATCTTAGTGCGCCTCATTGAAAAGATTTTGGCCTGAGATGCTGCCTGCGCGTGTCAGAAGACGGTAGGCTCGACCCTGAACTGGAATGAGGGGGCGGAGTGCTGACACTTCGGTGCCCGTCGGAAAGCCCCAACTCCGCCAGCAAACTCCCACCCCTCCTGGCGCTGAGATGCTGAATGCGTGAGAGGGTCTCCCGCCCGTCTATGCTCTATATATAGATAGATAAATATATATATATATATATTTTTTTTTTTTACATACTGTCACCAATAAGTATCCCTATTCCCCGCCACACCAGTCGCGATGACGTGGTTCTGCACTGGTATTTCATTTCTTACAACTTCAAAAAACTTGCCATGCCTTAAATACCTTGGACTGTCTATATTCCAAAAAGGGCTATTTTGAGGGGGGTATTTGTACTGTTCTGGCATTTTAGGGCCTCAAGAAATTAGATAGGCTGTCAGTACTTCAGGATTAATCAATTTCCAAATATATATACCATAGTTTGTAGACTCTAACTTTCACACAGACTAAGTAATATACACTGATTTGGCTTATGTTTGCCAAAGAAATGTAGCGGACTACATTTTGGCTTAAATTTTTGAAGAAAGAAAGATTTTGTTTGCAAAATTGTATAACCGCAACTAAGAAAAAACAATGTTTTTGTTTTGTTTTTTTCAAAATTTACAGTATTTTTTTCGTTTTATAGCAAAAAATAAAAAAACAGTGGTAATTGAATACCACCAAAAGAAAGGTCTATTTGTGTGAAAAAAAAAATATAAATTTAATTTGCGTACAGTGTTGCATGACTGAGCAATTGCCAGTTAAAATAGCACAGTGCTGAATATAAAAAAAATGCCCTGGTCTTGATGGGGATAAAGCCTTCTGGAGGTCAAGTGGTTATTGTAAATGTGGACTTCTTCTTCTGAAATGTATAAAAGAAAAAACAGGTTTAATATGACTTAAGACCCAAATCCAGCGTCACTGTTTTGCATTAAATCGCTTATGTAGCAGTTGTCTGGGAATATTCTCTCCTTTTAGTCTTCCTTCCCTTGCTGCTGTAACAGTATTAATGACTTGATTTTATGGCTTCTTCCAAGCTGCATGATAGCCTGCATAATCCAAGCCATTCATTAGGAGCCTGGCTGTCATGGACAGCCCCCCTGTAGCTTTCAGCACTACAGGGGGTGTCATAAAAAAGCTGAAAAAGCACATTAACCTGAAATCTGGAGGATGTATGACCTTTTTTGTATTTTTCAGGCTGTTTTAATTAGCTAGTATAAAATTCAGTCACATGTGGTAATCAGATTTTCAGATTGTAATTTTTTCCCCCCCTCAATTAAAAGCTGTAGACTGAAATCCGGTTGCTATGGAATGCTACACTTTTATCTGATGAAGTAGGTGTGTACACTCTGGTGATCTTGGAGCAGTTGTGGATGCTAATGAGCATTGCTGCATTCAGTATTGCCATACTGTTGTGATCTATGCATAGACAGTTTATCTATAAGATAACCATGAGTAGTTGCTATAATTTGACTGTTTCAGGCAGGTTTACCATAGAGGCAAATGTCTTCAGTGACGGTCAGTTTGAGGTGTGTGCCTGTTAAGCATTGTCCCATACTAGTGCTTAAAAACTGTATTTTATACACTGGTCTGTATGCTTCTTGAGCATTATATTTATAATCTTCAGCCTTGTAATTTGCAAAATGTGTTTACACACCTGTATGAAAACTTCCTTAACGCTTACTGTACAGTGAGAAAAATAATTATTTGATCCCCTGCAGATTTTGTAAGTTTGCCCACTTACAAAGAAATAAAGGGTTTATAATTGTTATCATAGGTGTATTTTAAATGATAGAGGCAGAATATCAACCAAAAATCCAGAAAAAAACACCTAATACAAGTGTTATAAATTGATTTGCAGTTCAGTGAGTAAAATAAGTATTTGATCCTCTACCAACCAACAATAATTCTTACTCCTACAGACTGGCTACAGTATGTGGTACGCAGATTAGTACTGTCAATTTAAGAAGGCGCTCCTAATGAGAACTCGTTATGTGTAGAAAAGACACCTGTCCACAGAATCTTTCTTCCATGCAAGCTCTTTGACAAAGTGCTGTCAAAGGACTTCAGGGACAAGATTGTATATCTGCACAAGGCGTGAATGGGTTACAAGACCATCAGCAAGAAGCTTGGTGAGGAGACAACTGTTGGAGCGATTATTCGCAAATGGAAGAAATACAAAATAACCATCTGGAGCTCCATGCAAGATTTCGCCTCATGGGGTTAGAATGATCATGAGAAAAGTGAGGGATCAGTCCAGAATGACACAGAAGGAGTTGTGAATGTTGGGACCACACTCTCCAAACAAACCATTGGTAACACAATACGCCGCCATGGATTGAAATCCTGCAGCACCCACGGGGTCCCTCTCCCCAAGAAGGCACATGTACTGGCCCGTTTGAAGTCTGCCAATAAATATCTAAATTTTAGAGAAGGATTGGGGGGAGGTGCTGTGGTCAGATGAGACCAACATTGAGCTCTTTGGCATTAACTTGATTCCCTGTGTTTGAAGGAAGAAAAATGCTGACTATGACCCTAAGAACACCATCCCTACAGTCAAGCAAGGAGGGATGAAACATTATGCTTTGGGGCTGTTTTTTTGCTAAAGGTACAGGCCAACATTGCTACATTGAGGGGCCAATGGACAGAGCCTTGTATTGTAAAATCTTGGATCAGAACCTTCTTCCCCCAGCCAGAACACTAAAGATGGGTCTTCCAACATGACAATGACTGAAAACCTACCACCAAGGCAACACAGGTGCAGCTCAAGAAGAAGCACATTAAGGTCATGGATTGGCCTAGCCGGTCTCCAGACCATAATCCTATAGAATATTTATGGAGGGATCTGAAACTTTACATTGCCAAGCGACAGCCAAGAAACCTTATGTATTATGGTATTTGTTTATGAAACTGAGATGAGCTGTGATCCAGCTCATCTCAGATGATTATTGGTTTATGAAACAGAGAAGATTGGGGGAGAACATGTTTTCTGCTGATCATCTTCGCAGACAAAGGATCTGTCATTGACAGAAACGGCCAGTTTATGAAGCTGCTATCTCAGCACTTCACTGGTGATCTCTGTCAGAATTCTCCCTCCCAGAGGTGGAGAATTGGGGAGAGAATCCCCAGAGAACTGAGGGGAAAGCAGGAAGATTGACTAAATCCGTCCCCCTGCTATGTTTGTGTGTGTATGTGTGTGTGTATATATATATATATTTTCGTGTGTGTGGTGGGACTAATTATTTTATTAACATTAGGTGGGCGGTCTCCTGAGAATGCCCGTGTACTCAGCAGCGTTAATATACTGCTACTTCATGAACAGACACCTCGAGTGTTCCAGTGAATTTCTGGTACTGTAATCTCACTATGTCTTGCGAGATTACAGTAATGGGGGCATTCTCCACAGTTCAAGGCGTTTGTAAATCGCTTCGCTCCTCAAAAGGAGAAGCTATCTACACTGCTTCATAAACAGGCACTCAGGGGAAAGAGATCTCCTCTGAGAATGCCTGAGAACTCAGCAGCGGATATTTTCCGCTACTTCATAAACGGACACCTTAGAGAAGATCTGTAAATAAGAGTGCACCAAAATCTCTCATGAGATGTGTGAAAACCTGGTCACCAACTACAAGAAACGTCTGACCTCTGTGCTTGCCAACAAGGGTTTCTCCACCAAGTACTAAGTCATGTTTTGCTTGGCGAACAAATACTTATTTTACTCACTGAATTGCAACTCAATTTATAACATTTGCATTGTGGTTTTTTTTTTCTGGATTTTTTGTTGATATTCTGTCTCTATCATTTAAAATACACCTATGACCCTTAATTTCTTTGTAAGTGGGCAAACTTACAAAATCTACAGGGGATCAAATAATAATTTTCCCCACTGTATGTGTGTTTGATGCATGTGGTGTTAAGGCAGCCCATTCACTTTTAATGGGCCCTTAAAGTGATTTGTAAAAGCTTGTTTTTTTCCTATAAAGATAACAAACTTGTTATACTTACCTGCTCTGTTGTAGTGGATTTGTACAGAGCAGCCCGGATCCCCCTCTTCTCGGGTCCCTGTAATGTGATCCTTGCCCCTCCCTCCTGTTCAGTGCCCCCACAGCAAACAGATTGCTATGGGGTCACCCGAGCCGAGTCACCCGAGCCCCCTGACCTGGCCCTGCCCCCTCTCTCTCCTTGGCTAGCTGACTTTGATTGACAGCAGTGGAAGCCAATGGTGCCGCTGCTGTGTCTCAGCCAATCAGGAAGGAAAATCTGGATGGCTGAGACACTCGTAGACATCGCTGGATAGAGAGGGGGCTCAGGTAAGTGTTAGGGGGGCTGAGGGGGGGCTGCTGCACACAGAAGGATTTTTACCTTAATGCATCCTAACTCCTTTAACATAACTCAGAACCTAAAAAAAAACATTTTTGGACAATGCGGCGCACCACAGTACACATTGCTTCATCTACGCATTTTTGTGTGCTAAAGGGCAGCAACGTTTTTTTTCCACTGTATGTGCAGCTGGTTGCCGTTCAGAATCAATAGCAACACCCATATATGTATAGCTCACAGGGGTAAATACAGCTTCATGGGGTAACATCTTTCTTTTTTGTGTCAATAATTTAATTTCCTTTTCGCTTATACTCATTACTTTTCTGTTTTTGACTTGCAGGGTAACACAAAAATTAATACATTTAACTGGTCAAAAATTCGGAAGTTAAGCTTCAAAAGACGACGTTTCCTCATAAAGTTGCACCCGGAGGTCCATGTGAGTAATGTAAAAAATGGCCCTTTCATCTCTAACAGGAGATGTTTTGAGTTGTGAGAATCGGCTGGACAAAATTTTGTTCGATTCCACAGCTCCCAATAATCTAAAAATTCAAAACATATTAATCTAATAATCCAATCAATGTTTTATTTTAAACACTAACCCACAAAAGTTCTTTATACAAATTAGGTCAGTATTGTAAGTGGGGTAATAATCCCTCAAAAAATACTCAAGTGGGCTCTTAGATGTGCCCTAGTAGAATAAACTTTATAATCTAAAAAGTATATGTTTAAAGAGTAATTAAAAAAAGTAATGCACACTGAAATACATGATTCTAAAAAAATTGTCACAATGCCTTATAACCATTTCTAGTGCCTCTTAAGGTGCTCTGCTGGTAAAGAATCTGATGTCCCACAGCAATTTAAGAGTGCAGGCTGTCTTTTATGCCTGATCCAGAAAGCAGTGAGCATGACGGGATGAGAGACACCGCACACCACCAGCCTTGAACACCTCTTAAGCCATCCCCTGATGCATTTCGCCCTGCCCACCGGGGCTTAGTCCTAGAGACCTCTAGGACTAAGCCCCAGTGGGCAGGGTGAAATGCATCGGGAGCCTAGCTTAGGAGGAGTTTAAGGCTGAGGCTATTTACATTCCTCTCCACCTGTTGACCTAGTGGTGTGCAGTGTCTCTCATCCTGTCATGCTTCACTAATTTCTGGATCAAGCATAACACAGGTTATAATTGTACAGAATATATTACTGCAGTAAGGAAAGCCTGTGGTTCATTTTGAACTTTTAATAAGTCTAACCTAATTTAAAAGTCAGTGGCAGAAGGTTATAGCAGATCTTCCAGCGGTTTGACGGGATATTATAGGCCCATACATTATCACAGTCATTTCTTATAGAAACAAAGCAATTCAAAATATGTACACCGCAGCCCACAATGGCTTAGTATGGTTGCAGACCTAATCTCAAATGTACAAAAAGTGGGCTGTCCCCTGGAGGCCTCTTACACTTATTGTGGACTTTCCAAAATATTTTTCAATATTGGAATGATGTATTAGTTACCATCAATAGAGTTTTTTGTTTTTGTTTTTTACACTGGTTTTACACCTGATCCTAAATTGTGCTTACTTGGGCTAATGGATTGCGAGGAGGTTCCTCCTGATGTACAGACACATATACAGAGATTATTTCTAGTTTATAAACTTCTAGCTCCTAATCTCTTGTTGTTTGACAACTGCACATTCGGTATCTTGAGTATTGGAGTCTATTCACCCCCTGCTCTTCTTTCATGAGTGCTGTTAATAGCCGGATTGTATACTTAGATTTTATTCCCTATGATATTTAAAAAAAAATGCATCAAAAACATGCTTTATAAAAACTACCTGAGCTACTGTCAGATTTAAGATGATCTCTGATTTCCAGACACTCCAGCTAAACTGTCAAAGTGAGGAAAGTTATATAGGAGGGAAATAGAAATCCTTCATAATTCTGTCTGCATGCTTAGGCCCCATGCACACGGGGAGTTTTTACAGCAGCTTTTAGGAGCGTCAGGCTTTTTTTTTTTTTTTTTTTTTTTTTTTTTTTTTTTTACAGCTTAAAGACGCCTCTCTATGTTATTCTATGGCCTCATGCACACACAGGCTTTTAGGAGCTGTAAGTGGCATAGGCGTTTCTGAGCTGCAAAAAAAACCCCACGGCCATGCCATCTGAGGACCAGCGTTAGAGCTGAAAAAACGTCTGACTCTGGTAAAAGCTGCTAAACGTGGCTTAGCGCTGGATACAGCCACGTTAAGCCTCGTCAACCATTCATTTTGAATAGAGGCAGAGAAACGCTGCTAAAAGCTGGCACGGCTAAACATGCATTAACGCCAATGCATAAGGCTACTAAAAGCACGTTTTTACATCCACTTTTTCCTGGCATTGGTAGTGTCTTTGCAGCTCCTTTTTCTAACGCCCCGTATGCATGAGTGTCAGTTTTCCCCTCCAGCACTCACTGGAGCGCTGGGCTTTGTAGGGGGGCGGGTGCGTCTCCGTCTTCCAGCAGCTTGGTGGGAGGCTGAGCCAGCTGCCGGTCCAGGCATTTGGGTGGATCCTGACTTTTTAAAGTCTGGAACTCTTTAGAGCCTGGACCAGCTCAGTGACCACAGCTGGCAGCTGACTTTACCCCTCTGTCAGCTGAAAACGGGTCACAGGTGTGCAGAACCAAGTTTTGGTTGTGCAAAAAGCTTTGGCCCTACTTCTTTAATAAATTACATTATAACTTTTCTCATTTTATATTTTTTTCTTTTTTTTTTTTTTTTTTTTTATATCTTTCAGCTCAAATATAGCATCATAGGTTTGCTAGGAGGTAATATTATGGCTTAAACCTTTTAATAAAAGTAATTTAAATGTCTGATTAGTTTTTATTTTTTTTTGTTACGATTATATATTGACCTATTTATTACCCATCCTCTTCATGTAGGGTCCCTATCAGGATTCCCTGGAGTTCCTTCTCCCTAGCCGGGATGTGTGTAAGAGGTTCTGGAAAATCTGTGTTGAGTATCACAGCTTCTTCCGACTCCAGGATCAGCCTAAGCCAAAAGCAAAGCCAGTTCTTCTAAGCCGGGGTTCCTCTTTTCGATACAGGTAAATGAAAATAAAGTTTAAAAGTTATAATTGTGCAAGAAGAGGATTTTAATGGGACGTGTGGTGATTGTTTCACAGAGATATATATATATATATATATATATATATATATATATATATATATATATATATATATATATATATATATATATATATATATATATATATATATATATATATATATATATATATATATCTATATATATATCTATATATATATATATATATATATCTCTATATATATATATATATATATATATATATATCACCTACAAAAGTGTTAATGCCACCAGTGTTCATATTATGCTTAGTTTTTATATAGGTGTGTTGAACTGGTAACACGAGGATGGTAGATATCCTCTTAAGCATAATGTCAGCACTTAAAGTGATTGTAGAGGCTCTTTAAAAATAAAATAACCAATATACTAACCCCCGCTGTGCAGTTGGTTTTACACAGAGCAGCCCGGATCCTCCTCTTCTCTGGTCCCTCTTTGCTGCTCCTAGCCACTCCCTCTAAGCTAGCAGCTTGCTACAGGGGGCACCCAAGCTGAGTCAGAGCTCTGTGTATCCATTCAGACATGGAGCCCCGCCCCCCCCCCTCTCTGATTGGCTGACTGACTTTGACAGCCGTGAGAGCCAGTGGCGCCGATGCTCTGTCTCAGCCAATCAGGAGGAGTGTCCTGGTTGGCTGAGGGGATTGTGGACATCGCTGGAGAGAGAAAGGGCTCAGGTAGGCAATTAGGTGGGTGCTGGGGGGGCTGCTACACACAGGTTTTTATCTTAATGCATACAATGCTTTAAGATAAAAAAAAAACCTTCTGCCTTTACAACTCCTTTAATATTGTTCCTTGTGTTGCTTTTTTAGCAGACATAAGCGACACATGAACCTTCTTCTCACTTAGAATAAGAAAGGATTGACTGTTTTGCACAAGGATTTTCCCACTAGGCTGCCCATAAATCCTTATATTTGTCATGTTGATTGGATTGTGGGGCTCCTCGACCATGCTTTCTTACTAACAGCATTGATATCTAACATTACTCTGACACAGCCATGAAATGCAGAGAAGCTGATTTGTTTATGAACAGTGTTATCAGGTACTGGAACATTTGCTTCTTTTGTGATGAGGGTACAGGGAGAAAGGTTATGCCAGTGGCAATAAGTTTCCCAACTTCTCATGCAGAATTTACTGCATGTTTTGAATATTCCTGCATATGAGGAGATAGCTGCTCGGCTCCCATGGAGCTGCTTAGACTCAATAGTGGAGATGCAACCTTCCCCATTCCAGCCTGAACAGAGACATCCCTCTGTAATGTCATTTTTCACTGAAGGAAAGGCATAGTTGGTGTTAGCTCAGCTCTAGAGCTGCATGTTTAATAGTTAAAAAATTGCGATCTCGATTCAACCCCTCTCACGATCTTTATTTGGCATTTCCACGATTCATGTAAATGCAGAGCTGTTCTCTGCTCAGAGCTGTCATAAAAGAAAGCCAGCAAAGTTTATGCCTGAGAGATAAAGAGAAACAGTGTATCATTTGGTTCTTTTAAATCAAAGGAATGAACTTTGGTCTGTTAATGAGGTCAGTTTAACCACTTAAAGACTAAACCTTTTTCTGACATTTCTTGCTTACTATTTAAAATCAGTATTTTTTTATAGAAAATTGCTTAGAACCCCCATAATGTATATTTTTAGCAGAAACCCTAGAGAATAAAATGGCAGCCATTGCAATATTTTATGTCACACAGTATTTGTGCAGTGGTCTTTGAAAAGCTTTTTTTTTTTAATTTGGAGAAAAAATACACTTCAATGAATTAAATAAAAAAACTAAACAGTAAAGTTAGCACAATTTTTTGTATAATGTGAATGATGACGGTGCGCCGAGAATGGTGAGTGAAACGTGATCTTTATTCTAAGCAAAAAAAATTGTAATTCTCATTTTATCCAGAATCGTGCAGCTCTACTGAGCTCTGATGATTTATTTGATGTTTTATCTTTTTTTTTTTTTTTTCAGTGGTCGAACACAGAAACAACTGATGGACTATGTACGGGACACCAGCATCAAGAGGCCACCATATGAAAGGTCAGTACACAGCCCTGATGTATGCGTTACTAATTGGTGCTCCTGTGATTTCCAGCCCCTTTTCTTTTAGATGATTCTTTGTTAACTTTACCCGCTAGTCTCCATACAAAAATGACATTACTTTGTAAGCTTAGAAAAATGCATATGGCAAAGGCACGGCTCTTTTTTAAATGACATCCAGCAATTGTGTAGTGTGCCGCAGTAAAAAATGTAAATTTTGCATTTACCCAGCAATGTTGACCAGCATGAGGCTTTGTATTTAAATTCCCAAACAGGCAGCTGTTTCTTGAGCTAAAAACAGAAGAGCCGAGTCCGTAAGAACAATTAGAGTTGATTCCTTCAGCGCTATCTAGCTCCTGCTCAGAAAATTATTAAAAAAGAAGGCTCTGGAAACAGTTGAGTAAGAACAATGTTCAGCTGGCCGATATTTCTGAGTAAATGCAGGGGTTTTTCCAATGTTTTGCTGCTAGTGGAATACCCTTGAAAAGATCCAACATGAAATGACAGCTTGAATTGGTTTAGTGGCTAGTGGCAAAGCATAATTTTTTGCGTTTTCTTTACTAACTGATGCAAATCCATCCAAACCGGATATTTTGTTGTGTGGCTATCAGTAATCTGAAGCATCTAAAGCTTATTGAATGTTTTGGAGACTTCAGTGATCAGATTTCCAAGCAGTAGTTTGTGTCACCCACAAGTCCTAATGAAGATGTTACTCTCCTGGCTATGGTTTTTCCAATAGTTTATTCTACATTATGGAGGGGAGAATGACATTGTCATTTCACATGTAATGGCCAAGGTAGGTAGGCAGCATGAAGGATTCTGATGATGATGATGTCCTCCCAGAAGTCTATGATGCCAGTGATATCAATTTTGTACCAGTTTTGGAAGACTTCTATGAAGTCTTGGAAGAGAAAACAACTACATAGAATCAAATCGTTCACAGAAATGTCCTCAGTGGTTTTGATCCGTAACTGTTTGGTTGTAACGCTATCAGAAATGCCCTTTGACTGACATTGTAGTGTTTTCAAATGACTTACCAAAGAATTGCCATGTATATACAGTCTGCATGTAAGATACGAGGCAGCATGTTTTCCAGCATCCTTACAAAACTGAAATATTTGTTTTAGTTAGAGTTGCCCTTTTTATTAGCATAACCTGTCCTTACTAAAAAAAAAATAGTTTAGTTTAAAGAGTTTTTAACACCCAGCTGATGGTTTAAATTGCTTACTAGGATTTCCCCTATAACCACATCAGAAATATCTGTGTGATTACATTCTTGATATAGACTTGTAGTGGTATTATTTTACAAACTGGGGCTAGTTGGATAATACTGAGAGGCAAGGCAAATGACCTTCTAGGTTACAATAAAAGGTAAGAGTGCATGTTATAGAATTACTCACATGTCTGTAGTCAGTAGTACTTATCTCTCATGTTGAGTCTCTTCAACATTGCTTGTATGCATAGTACCTGCTTTTGTGTTAACCATTGGGCTTTGGTGTCAGTGGGATCCTCCTGACTGTATTGCTCTCTGTCCTGCAGGAGACACAGCAAACCCAGAGTGTCCCCTTGCACTGTGACTCCTGACTCTCCAAAGCAGGTGCGTGTAGATATACAGCACTGGGTGCCTCATGCTTTGCTGTCTCTCTCTTGCTTTTTCTGTTTTCTGTGGTCCATTAGATCCCCAAGCTTTTTCCTTGCTTTGCTGCTTACTGGCTAATATTTGCTGCATTTCCTTACGACACCTTTCATCTGTTTCTCCTCCCTCGTTAGCTTTTTTTTCTTACTGTATTGCCTGGGCCTAGGTCAGCACAACATAGGTTGGGGGGGGGGGGGGGGGGCGAAGACCGCTTTTGATATTGACAGTGCTTTGTGTCCCCCTTTTACACTGAAGTGAAATCTCGAACAATGTTATTGGTCCCACCAGCTGTCTTCTGTGAACTACAAAACACCACCTATCTCTATGTAACGGAAATGAGGAGAGGTGGTGGTTTTTATAATAGAAATTAGGAGTGCAGCCTAGGGTGGTGATGCTGTTAGTGAGTGCTGTCACCTTATAATGGGAAATGTGTTATTGGCAAGATCACATGATGATAATAAAATAAAAAAGAGCCTGCAAAAGGAAAACTAATACAGACCCCACATCTAAAGACTGATAGGCTGCAATATATTATTATTTTTGTCCTTTTCAAAGCTTATCTTCTTGACCTCTATTATACTGCTAAAAGGGCCATTGAAAAACATGAATGTTGTTCCTACTTTGACATACCCTTTGTTTCATGTGCTAAAAGCAACAGGTATATTTGTATGTGCTTGGCTTAGAATGTGCTCATGCACATATAGGTACATTTATTTCATTTGGCTAGATTGAGTTCCTTAGGACCTGTTTCGCCAGTAGGTACATCTACTACTCAGGAACGTTAAGTGGCCAAATAGTCATACAGCAATACACAACAGAAACAATTGTATCTCAAGAGGCTCAAGCAATACATACTGTGGCTGCTGACTGAAATTGCTGTATGTTTCCTTCCTCTTTTCATAATTTTACTTGCTGCATGAAAGCACTTTGGTCTAGCCACGTGTAATTATATAACAAAAGAGAGAGAGCAACGCATATACTCTCCTAGGTCACATTCATTGTGCTTATAATTACCAAGATAACTGTAAGGATTTCTCCTACTATGCTTTCTTAATGGCCACCATGGGCCTTAATGTCACTTCTTGATATAGCAGCTAGTGCAAAGGTAACGGATGGGGGATTTTACTTCTGAAATCTCTCCTTGAATATATATGTGGTAATGACTATGCATCTAATTCCAGACCCTTTAGTCTGATATTGATGTTTCTGAGTTTCGCATGATGAGTCATCTTCAAACCATCCTTATCTTTTTTTTTTTTCTCTGCATTTTCCTTTTTTATTATGCATATCAGCATTTGCAATTTTCATGCTACTTTCTACTTGTGATAAGTTGTTCTTCAGTAGTTTATATAAGGAAAGATCAACATTAATATACGTAATATTGTTCTTTGACATGTTTTTAATTCCAATATGTTTGTACTTCCAGATCATCACTTTCACTGAGAGTTTGAAGACTCCTCCATTGCCTTCTCCTCTTACCCTGTCCCCTCAACCTGTATCCAGCCCTTCTACCTCCTTCCCACAGAAAAGCATTACCAAAGTTGAAAATCTTCCAGCTTCTCCATGGAAAGAAGAGCCCACCAGAATACAAGAGACTACGGGACCGCCAGTTTATTCACCATTACAAGGTCTTTCACCCCACCCTATCCCTTCCTTACACAGTAGACAGGATACCATAGAAAGCCTGGAATCAGAAAATGCTCACCAGGTTGAGGATGTCAGATTGTGGGTATCAGGTGTTTCTGGTTCTCTTCTGCTTACTGAGGAGTTTATAGATGATGATCCAGCTGACATCTCCTTCAGTGGAGGAGCAGAGGTATACAATTATAATTATGGGGGAAGAATGGCGGCATCTGATCATGAGGACATTCCACCAGAAGAGTATTATCTGGATGATGTGGATGTAAGAGATTTCAATGGTAATACTAGGCCAACAGATGCTAGTGAGCTATTTGAGGTGAAGGCTCAGGCTAGTCTTATGCAGAGTCTTCTTAGCCCATCAGAAAATGGCTCGCTTCTCAACCACCGCTCAGAAAGTAGCTCTCTGCTCCATCATCATTCTGAAAGCAGTTCCCTCAGCAACCTTAATGGTATTCCAAGCTTTTCGCGTTCTGAAAACCACTCCACTGCCAGTTCAATGATCAACTTTCCAGCCTGTTCTGTGCGGTCAGAATCCAGCTCTGCTCTCCAGTTTGGAGATTTACTGGACCAGCTTGAACAGCTTAGCTACCCCCCAACAACTACAGAAGACTCCAGCAGTTCAGATGGTGATTCTTGGGACTCAGAGGAAGAGACCCCACTTGACATCAACTTATTTTTCAGCAATCCACTGACCCAGTATGCCAGTTTTAACCAACTTGGGATGCAGGATAAAAAGGGACCTCCAGACATCTGATTTTTCATATTACAGTGTGTTAACTAAATCAAGTGATCAGATAGAATGCAAAAGCAGCCTTGACTACAAATGTTTTTGTCCCAGGAATATGTTGTAGTGATTCGTTTACACTGTAAAATTCATTTTAAGGTTGCAACAAGTGGGAGACAACTGTTGTGATCTGTTGATTCCATTGGCTATACATTAAGAACAGTTAAACACAGTAAAAATTGTGATTATCTTTATAGCTATACAATAATTGTATTGTAAAAATTGTATCCTCTTCCTGATGGATGGCAGCTTTCAGATGGCCATACCTAGATTTTCTTGTAAATATAAAATGCCAAATCTCTGTGGCTATGTTCCTTTAGAACACTTACATTTTTTTTTAAAGAGAATGGCACCGTTATGTTAATGTGCCACTTATGGCACGTTGATTTGTTATGATTTTGCAGGTAGTGCAGTACTATCTCGCGCTCACTGTGTGTTGCCTTGTTTATCACTAATCCTCTGCGTTTCATTTTACTTTCTCTTGCATTGCCCTCGCACTATGCGACCATTTTAACTATCACTGCTTGGAAGCCCTATTCTTTCACCAGTCTTTTCATATTGCTGCATGGAAGTCTAATACCTTTACTAGTCTCTCCATTTTGCCGCTTAGAGGTCTAGTACCTTTTGCTAGTTTTTTCATTTTGTTGCTTGGAGGTCTAATACCTTCACGAATCTTTTCATATCGCTGCTTGTAACTCTTAAAGGCCCATTCAAATAGCAGCTGTATTGGAACACAGCCGCTGATGGTTTTTTGTTTTGGGATAAAAAGTTTTACAGAAAGGAATAAAAGCTGACAATTGTAAGCACCCACTGTCAATGATAAATGGTTTGTCTTAATCATCCAACTGATCCTTTTGGTGAACAGCTTGATCTATTAAAATAAGATAAAAAATAAAAGTCTAATACAGTCATCACATCTAAGAATTATTAAGCTGCAATACATTTTTAGTTTGAGGGATTAATGCTGCTTTAAGTTCTATATAGGGTTCTATTCTATGGGTTATATTTTCTATATAGGTATGACAGTACGTCACACCATGCTGTGCTGAAAAAAATTACTGCTTGCTGTATTTTCTTGAGTGCACACCATCTAGCACAGTCCCAACATACCTGATATTAACAGACCCTTCATCTTTACTAGTCTTTCCATGTTACTACTTGGAACACTAGGTGTCATTGCACTCTTGGCATTTGCCCAGCTCCCTTGAACGCCTTTTCTCCTGTCAGCTTAAAAAATGAGCCTAAAGTCGCTTTTACGCATCTTGAGTGTTTGGGTGTTAATTCCATGGGCCAGAATATTATTTATTAACATTTATGATTTATGAACATTGAAAGGAATGAACGCTCAAGAGCTAATTTCGCCTAACATTTAGGAGCGTTTAAGCTCATCAAGTAGTTTTTCTGCTCAACTGTTTTTTTCCGGAACAAGCAAGAGATTTTTTTTGTTACTATGCTTGAGAAACTTTTCTCTGTCTGGAAGGATTCTGTGTTGAAAGGTCCAAGTGCATGGTTGGCATCGTGCCTGAGCTAGCTCAGCTATACGTCTGGGGGGGGGTTCTAAATAGAATCATGCAGACCCTGTTTTGGGGTATTTTCCCAGTTTCCCAGTAACCTACCGGTTATTGTTGATTTAGTCTTTTAAATGTTTTAAATTCTTTTTACTGGTAATTAATCACTTTGTGCATGTAATTTTTATCTCTCTTTGACAGATGTCTTAACCTATTCTGCAGCTAGAATATTCTGATATGTCTTGATTCTATGAGTGCACTACAGTAAACTTAATTTGCTTTTTTTTTTTCTTATAATTTACTGAAGATTTTGTATCTGTGTTTTATTTCTGAACTGATTGCCAACAGTTGCTTTTGCTAGCTTTTCCCAAGCATCTAACGTTGCAGTGAATAAGCAAATCCACTAGCAGTCTCACTGCATTTGCATGCTGCTTTTTTCTCTAAAATTTGAATCCCAAGCTTACAGTGTATACAACAACAGGTAATCGAGATAGTAACACTACTCTGTGCAAATGTATGATATGTAATAGTGGCACTTGTCTACTGTGAGCTTCTCATGGAAGGTCCTTCATCATCTATCAATGTTGACTGTTTTTTCAAAAAGTACTGTTGACTATGAGTGAGAATGTTTCCAATATCATGCCAGTTTAGCACATTTAACAAAGCTAAATAAATGAGAAATTTCTGTTAATCTGAAAGGTGCATGTCACACTAGGATATGAACATTTTTCTCCAGAACCCACTATGTCTCATTATAAAGTATGCCTATTTAGGTCTTCAGACACTATAGAATGTTGACTATTTTTGTAGTAGAGAACGGAGTATGCACCTAGTTCTCGTACCCCACTTTTAAAATTAGTCATAAAGTTAAAGTCGAGTTATCTGAGACATACTGATGCTTCTAAATTTGGCCTGGGCATCTAAGCTTAAGTTAACTCTGGTCACAAAGGGTTTCAAGTGGAAGTCATTTATATATTATGATTGTGAGGGACAGAATTTTTACCTTTGTTAAACAACCCTTTGTAATAAAAAGCAGATACATGAAAGAACACTAATGGAGTAATAGTGTCATTTTTAAAGGGGTTGTAAAGTCAGAAGTTTTTTTTATCTTAATGCATTCTAAGCATTAAGATAAAAAGCCTTCTGAGTGCAGGAGACCACATCAGCCCCTCTAATACTTACATAAACCCCATCTCTATCCAGCAATGTCCACGAGTGTCTCGGCTGCCCTAGACTCTCCTTCCTGAATGGCTGCGACACAGCAGTGGCACCATTGGCTCCCGCTGCTGTCAATCAGTCAGTTAGCCAATCGGGAGAACCGCAGCTCTGAATGGCCACACGGAGCTGCAGCTTGACTTGGGTGCCCCCATAGCAAGCTGCTTGCTGTGGGGCCACTCAACAGAGGAGAGAAGTAAAGAGAGCTGACGAGGGACTGGGGAAGAGCGGAGGACTGGGGCTGCTCTGTGCAAAACCACTACACAGAGCAGGTAAGTATGACATGTTTGTTATTTTTATAGAAAAAAAAATGAGACTTTACAATCACTTTAAAGTGATTGTAAAGTCTGTTTTTTTTATTTTTTAAAAATGACAAACACATCATTCTTACCTCCACTGTGCAGCTTGTTTTGCACAGAGTGGCCCCAATCGTCCATTTGTGGGGTCCCACGGCAGTTCTCCTGGCTCCTCCCCGCATCAAATAACCTCCTAAGACAAGCGCTCTCCCCGGGGGGGTTACCTTGCGGGTGCGCTCCCGAGTCCAGCATTTGCGTCCATAGAAACGAATGCTGGACTCGGCCCCATCCCCGGCGCCCGCGTCATTTTAGTTGATTGACAGCAGCGGCAGCCAATGGCTGCTCTGATATCAATCTAGCCAATCAAGAGCTGGGACCCTGTGGAGAGAGGGACAGCAGCGCTTCCCGCCGAGGGAAATGTGGGGCTCAGGTAAGTAAAACGGGGAGGCGAGGGGCCCGGTCACTGCCAGGTGTTTTTTCACCTTAATGCATACGATGCATTAAGGTGAAAAAACATGAGGGTTTACAACCCCTTTAAGAATTTGTGTTTTGCCCTGATTAGAGCTCAATTCTATAAGCTGTTCTTTTTATCTATGGCTTAGCTTAGCTCCTTCTAACAAACTTAACCAGTGCAGCAGTGCAAGCTGCTGTAGCTTTTTACGGGCAGTCAGGCTATTTTTTTTATTTTACTGACTTTTTACTACTGGCTAAATTACAGGCAATAGATCTGAGTAATGTTTCTGCACTTTCCGTTATGTGTTGTAAGAATAATGTCTAAAGCCGGGTACACATGTAGTGAAAGTTGGCCGGGTGTGTACCCTTGTACCCTCTTGTTTTAACAACCGACTTCTGTTCAATGGTCATGCTGAAAAATTTCCATTCGATCAGCACTTGCAGCCAGTGGCTGCAGCGTTGATCAGTGTGTTTGAGCAGGGAAGGAGGGGGGGGATCTCCACTGTTAGAATAGAGTAGCACAGTGGGAGAGATCCACGCATCGCACATTGTTGTGGTGATCTGTCATTTTTTTAAATTATATTTTTATTTCGTTGAACGAAAAAAAAAAAAACACTATGTGTATATACCCAGCTTTAGGGCCACTATAGATGAATACACTATATGGATATTTTATAATGATTTAAAGCTTAACTCCAGGCACAAAAACTTTTTCCCGGATATATTCTTCAATTGCCATAAAGGTTCTAAATCCACTTTGTGTGTGCCAAATGCATTTGCAAATCCAGGTATTACCATGTAAAAGTTTTGGTGACATCCCCACTGTGCTATACCGGCTACAGACTGCCTGCTACAGGTTGGTTGCAGAAAACTGAACAGCCACTCTGCACAAGAGCAGAGGCCAAAGTTTCACACCGGACTGCACAGATCTGGGAAAAATAACACAAAGTAAGCCAAGATTCGAGTAAGAATATATGTTCCTCTTGTATTTGGACAATATTTGCTTATCCTGGGGTTCAGGTTTAAAGTGAATTTGTTGTGATAAAAATAGTGACCTTGGATAAATGTACAGGTCAAGTGTCCCAGCACTTTGCTGGTTGCATGCTTGTTTTGGCTTTGTGACTCTCAAAATAGTAAAGCAAGGATAAAGCCCGGTATGCACGATCAGAAAATCATACCAAAAATACAGATTTCGGAGCGATCGTACGTTAATCTGATCGTTAGTACAGAGCTTTTGAGAGCCCATCAGGACAGTTCATCCGATCTTATTTGATCAGACATGCACCAAATTTTTTTCTAGTACGATGCCAGATCGTTCAATTTTTGTTTAATCAGTACAGTTGTCAGTCAAAAATGCAATACAAATACATTGCAGCACATGACATCGCTTCAGAATTTTTAATTCTGGCGTACGAGAATTTTCGCAACTTTAGTAAACTCTTCAGGTTCGATTTAAGATTAGCATGTCAAAAAAAAAAAAAACTGATAATCTCATTGTGTGTACCAGGCATAAGGGTGACCGCCAAGTTAGCGTTAACAGCCCCCTTGTTTTATGCCTCAACAACTGTCTTTAACTTTCTAGTATAGACCAACCAAGCTTAATGTAACACTGTGTGAATGCTAAAATGTATAAATTATGTGGCTGGCTAGGTGTTGGTAATAAGATTTCTATAGCGCTCCTTTTTATAATCATTGAGTGTGATTACTTGGTAGAATTTTGTAAATATGCTACACTATGGAGGAGCTGAGATGATATGGTTGACTATTATCAGGTACGATTTGCTCCCCAGGGGGACTTACGGTGTCTGTTTTCATCTTGTAATTGTGCCTTAATAACCCTTAAAAAATGTCTGTACAGTCATGTAACTAGCAGACTGTACTCTACCCTATTAAGATGTCTGTACATTAAATCATGCTGGTGCCAATGTACCTGCAGGAAAGGGAGTGTCTACTATTTGTCAATTAATTTGTATCTTTAATATGTTTAATATCATATGTATCAGTAATAAAGTTAGGAGTGCTGGAGCTCTCCTCTTTTACATGTTTCTCTAGCTGTCGGTCTGGTTGTCTCTTGTGTTCAGCACCACAGATATAGTCAAGTTTTTGTTGTTGTTTGTTTTTTTTTAATTGGGGTTTTTTTTTACATGCCAAAGTTTTTTGGTCAATGGCTAAAAGGGCATTAACCATTACACTGAGAAACCAACCTAGGCGTTATGCACACTGCTGCTGTTAAACTCAAGTTTTTGTGAGTTTGGGTTTTTTTTTTTTTTAACTGCCCTTAATTTCCCCTCTATGTTATCCTATGTGTCCATGCGCACGTGGATGTTTTTAGCAGTTTATTAGCAGAGGAGTTTATGGGCTGTTGTCTGAACGCCCTAAAGTCGTGTTAAACAGGAGTTCTTCTGACCACAAAGTACGCTGAACTTTGAATAAAGCTCATCATCTCTATTCACATTTAGCACTTCAGCGTTTGTTTATTTCAATGCTCAGAATAAATTAAAATTCTGGCCAATTAAATAAACTCCAAACTTTGATAAACTCCTCTAGACTGTTTTGAAAAAAAAATGCAGCTTAGGTGAGTTTATAACGCTGATTTACTCCTCAGGAATTTCTTCTGATGTTGATTTTTACCTCAAGATAAACCATTAGTGTCCATTAGGCATTAAGATTTTCTGAAATGTAGACTGTTTACCCCCCCCCCCCTTTTTTTTTTTTAATACAAGTCATTTTTATTTACCATATATATCAAAGATGCATACACATTTGCTCTGACATTTCTGCATGTTGGTTTTAATGAAAATCTGTTTGTATTGATATATTTTTCATATAGATGGAAACAAATCATGGCATACAGTGCTTCCTTGGTTCTCAACCTCTTAAGAAGGCCATAGATAGATCACAATTTGGCTGTTCAGCAGGGACCAGACAAATTTCGATCCATCTATGGCCATTCCTGTTCGAGAGGAGTCGACCTAGTGACTGACTCCTCTTGAATGGGAATGTTGGAAAATTTGTGTTCGATCAGTGCATGCATCCAATCGGCTCTAGTGCTATTCAGTTTTCTGACAGCAGATGAGTCCCATCAGAATACAATAGCGCAGCAGGGAGGATACCCTTATCCACCTTGAATGTGTGAATGGGGTAATCCGTTTTGGCTGGTTGACTGATCAAAAAAAAAAAGATCCATGTATGGCCAGCTATAGTTTTGAATAGAGAGGAGAAGCGTCAGCAACACGTCCACCTTTTATTGTTTTCTATGTTTACCTTGGGGAACAGACATAAGGGGGCGTCTCACCATTTGGAACCTGGATAGCGCTAAAAACTTGACTGGGGTTCTATGCTTTCCTTACTCTAGCCAAAAAAAGAGAATTGCGGTACTTAATTTGGTTAGATCTATCAAATGATGTCACTAAAACTTTATATCTACACTAAAGCTGGCCATACATGGATAGAAATGCATCCGGTTCAGCAGGGACCAGATGGATTTTGATTCATATATAAGCAGGGTGATTGTACGGAAGTCAATCTACCAACTGACTTCTGTACAGCCAGCCTATCTGTATTTTTCTGCTCAATCGGCACCACAGGCTTTAGCCAGCAGCACTGATCAGTGTATTCTGACGGCAAGGATGTCTCCCTGCTGTCGGAGTTCAATGGCTGAGCAGAGAGAATTCCCCCCTTGGAGAATCTAGTCTTTTTTTTTTTTCCAATCAGGGAGTTGAATGAAAAAAAAAAATACCAATCTATGGGCTGTGTAAGATTGCTGTTTTTTTGGGGTTTTTTTTGTTTTGTTTTTTAAATTCAGCTTTTTTATCAGGTGATAGAGATACTTTCGGCACTGCTTCCCTTTAGCTGACAATTGCGCGGTCAGGCGACGCTGTACCCAAACAAATTTGACATCCTTTTTTTTCCCCACAAATAGTGTTTTCTTTTGGTGGTATTTGATCACCTCTGCGTTTTTTATTTTTTGCGCTATAAACAAAGACTGACAATTTTGAAAAAAAAGCATTTTTTTTTTACTTTTTGCTATAATATCTCCAAAAACTATATAAAAAAAAATTCTTCCACAGTTTAGACCAATGTATTCGTTTACATATTTTTGGTAAAAAAATTGCAATAAGTGTATATTGATTGGTTTACGCAAAAGTTTATAGCGTCTACAAAATAGGGGATAGATTTATGGCATCATTATGACATTTTTATTACTTTACTAGTAATGGCAGCGATCTGCAATTTTTATCGGGACTGCGACATTATGGTGGACAGATCGGACACTTTTGACACTATTTTGGGACCATTGACATTTATACAGCGATCAGAGCTACAAATAGCCACTGATTACTTTATAAATGACTGGCAGTGAAGGGGTTAAACACTAGGGGTCGATCAAGGGGTTAAGTGTGTTCCCTGGATGTGTTCTAATGGTAGGGGGAGAAAGGCTCACTACACTTGCTAGGCAGAACAGGGAAATGCCGCAATTGCGGGCCGCCGGCGAACATCGATTTTTTTTGCGGGACCCACGGGCAGCACGTGCCCTCTAGGCGGCAAGTTCAAAGGTACGCACAGGTACGCCCTTTTGCCTGCCCGTGCCATTCTGCTGACATAAATCGGTGTGCGGTGGTCGGCAAGTGGTTAACTTGATAATTTACAATAAATGACAGGGTTCTTTCAAAGGGAATCTGCTAATATCTGCATAAAAAGACTGATGATTAAAATCTACCATTCCATAGCTCATGCTAGTTCTGGAACTTTCTCTGAGGAATTTTATTTTGTTATGCTGTCCTTGATATGGCATGATCTTTAAACAAACTGTTACTACATTACAGCCAAAGCTATACACTTGCATCAAAGAAAGGCTGCATTTTGGTGTTCAAATGCATCTATCAGGTCAGACAAGTTGGAGAAAAATTGTGTTACCAGTAGAAATGTAATGTGCAGTTATGTTTCTGTATGGTTTGCTTATAATAGATTAATTTAGACATCTAAATATCAAAATTTCTTTTTATAAGTTCTAGAACAGCATGCAATAGGTTTCCATGAATTTGACCACCAGTACTGCACTGGTGACAGTATGTGTAATGTATTTTTTTTCTATTATTTCATTTTCCAAAACATTATGGCAAAATTACAACTTCAGAAAGCTCAGCATGCCTCTTACTAAATACCTTGGACTGTTTACTTTACAAAAAGAGGTAATTTAGGGGATATCTGTCAGGCGGCTCTAGGTTTTATGAGGCCTAATCTTAGACATGAGGCCCCACTCACTTCCACAATAGGAAAAATAATTCAAGCGATAGAAATTAACTGTATACATTGCATATATTAAGAGCCTTAAATCCTATGAACTATGAATTCAGCTTCTTAAACTTTCTCTAACCGATTACTCTTTAATCAAATATCCATTAAACATAGATATATATTACACACGCACATGAATATAGATAAGATTTGTGCAGCTGCTACTAGCAATGTGCTTAAGTTATAACAAAAGTCAAAAATCATGAAGGTCAGGTTAATATTACCCAGTCAGCAAATAGTTCCCCCTTACATCAGAGTCTGCAGGATTCCCCCTTACAGTGAAAGGGAAACTGATATAAAGGAGAATGCTGCAGATCATGATACAAGAAACTGTCAGAGACTGTGTGGACATGATACAAGAAATGTTCTGCTGATAATGACAAGCAAAATGTCACCTGGCTAACACTGTAACACCACATTGCGGTAGAAGCCACAGATGATCCAGCCACAGGCAGAGTGCAGACAGATGATCTCTCTATACACTTCTCCATCCCCTACTACAAGTAGGAGAAGTCGACACATTCGCTTTGTGTGCCCTCTGAGAGGTGGAGTCTCTGCAGAGCGCAGGCACCGGCTGGCCAAGTCCTAGTGGGTGATTTGGAGAACTACTCCTGCCATGCAATATGGTGCAGGCTTTGGGAGAAGGATAGGGCGGCAGTAGAGCCTGTTGGCTGCAGCTGATGAGATATTCTCTGTGTGAGGGGGTTATTAGAGCTGGCTGTAACCTCCATGGCTTTACCCCAGTGTGTACCAGCCTGCTCACCCCGCCAGACTGGGGACACCCAGGGCCGTCTTTAATATTGATTGGACCCTGGGCAAACATTTTCCTGGGCCACCCACCCCTAGCAATTTCGCTCTCCACCCCAACATTCCAAAAAACAAACATGCACATAGACTTATCTAAAAAAAAAAATGTAATAAATCGAAAACTTTAATAATGTATACATAAAGATCTGGTTCACACTCACGGATTGCTTCAAGCTCACTGATTGGTCGATAGAGGTTAGTGCACATCATTACCACTCACCAATTGGTTGCTAGAGGTTACTGCACAGTATTACCACTCAATATTTGGTCGCTAGAGGTTACTGCACATCATTACTGCTCACGCATTGGTTGCAAGAGTTTACTGCACATTATTGCTGTTTACCCATTGGTTGATAGAGGTTACTGTACGTCATTACCTCTCAACCATTGGTTGCTAGATGTTACTGCACACTGCCGTACCTTGGTGGTGGGAGGAAGGCTCGCTCCTTTCTCAAGCACGCATTCCTTCCACCATTAGGGTGCGCAAGCTCGGAAATGCGGTATGAGCAAGCTAGTGACGTCATCCTGACCAGTGCTGCGGTCCAAGGTGCATTCCAGCCCTCTGTTCTGGCTCTCCTCCTTCACACTACCATCTTGCCGGCCACAAAAGCACACAGAGAGGCCAGGACGATTTCTCTTGCGGACAAGCGCCATGGATGCTTCACCGGACAAATCGCCACAGATGTGCCTGTCATCTCAATCCCAAATGTGAGTTTACTATGTAATTTACAAATTTTAACAGTCTGCTCTCAGAGGCGCCTGCATGGTTTTTCTTTCTTGCATATCCTGGAGATTGCTTCTGCTTCCCTGCAAAAGGCTGGCTCTGATACAGTGGACTTTCTCACCCCGTTTTCACGGTTGCTGCATTGCAGCTGTCTGACAAAAAACTATATAGACTTTTTTAGTACAATACAATCTGTATAGCTTTTGCGCCACACATGTATATTTGGTGGGGTGGTAGGAAGCTGGTGGAGGGGTACAGGGGGTGGGGTGGAAGGAAACTGGCAGTGGGGTACAGATGGGATGGTGATGGAGTGGTAGGAAGTTGGCAGTGGGCTTATGGGGGTGGTGAAGATTACACGGGGTGGGGTGGTAGAAAGCTGGCAGAGGGGTACAAGGGGGATGAAGATGATGTGGGGTGGTAGGAAAATGGCAGTGGGGTACAGTGGGGATGAAGATGACACTGGGTGGGGTAGTAGGATGCCAGGCACGGGGGGATTATGATGAGGATAGTGATAATAGGGGGTAAGTTGGTAGGAAACTGACAGTGGGAACTATGATGACCGGAGGTAGGGTGGTGGGATGCCAGGAACGGGATGATGAGGGGGATGATTATGGCGGGGGTATCATATGCTGGATGGCATACATATTATCAGGGCTTTGTGTGAGGTCACGGACTGTTAGCAGCGGTGATTTTCGGGGCGCCCTCGCTCAGGAGGTGACATCAACATGGGATGCTGTCAGTGTTGGTCAGAACCGTCAGACAGTACCTTGAGGCTGTGGCAGACTGGCTCCTCAATAACTGTCAGGTGCCAGCTCCGGCAGGTCCTCCAGAGACTGTCCATCCTAGAAGGGAGAGCTGCACAGCCGCTGTGGGCATTATCCACGGTCTGCACAAGTCAGGAGATTTGGGGGAGGGGAGTACACGGAGCCACCCACTGACCATGAGACCTCAGGCAGTGCTCAAGTGGTCAGTCGGCCACTGGCCAGGAAAAGCTAGTTGAGGGCACCGCAGGCTTTTGTCCCACGTTAAAGACGGCCCTGGGGACACTAACCGTGGGAAATTCTCCCACGCAAGTTAGGCAGCCACAAGGCCCCTGGGAGTGCGAGGCCTTCGGCAACTTCCTAATTTGCCTAATTAGAGAGCCGCCTCTATCTGTACTGTCCTGACATGGGCCTCAAGAAACTAGTACTAAATCAGTACATCATGATTGTTCAATTTTCAGATATATACCATAGTTTGTGGCCTCTATAGCTTTCCTACAGACTAAATAATATACACTGATTTTGGGTTAGTTTCACCAAAGGGATATAGCAGAATACATTTCTCTTTGTTCATTGACAGACACGGCGCTCCATTATTCAGAACCATAGGGTTATATCGCCCCCTAGGGACACTAGGCAGAAAAAGACTTGGCAAAACCTATAGGCAGTCCTAGGTGATATACACCCCCCCCCCCCCCCTCTCTGCTATAGGCCTTTAGTTTTTTTTTCTGCCTAGTCAGGATTAAAGACCTAGTTCCCTGCTGGGATCTCTGGTCCTGGAATTTTTTTGTTTGTGCTTTTTAAACAACTTTTTTTTTTCTTGAATGTTTTCCTGTGAGATCTATAATCAACTGCCGGACTGGGCGACGGGCTGGACGCTAAGATCCAGTGGTCTCCCAGTCTGGCCAGTGAGCGCGTGCAGACCGCAGCTACGCACTAAGTCGGCCACGACATGGCCCCACTGCGAGTTAAATGTCTCGTGAGGTTGCATACTACCGGGTCTTGGCCTGTATCACAGTATTCCTCATGGCCGACAGCCCCCCCTGGTTGCTAAGCTCTCTGTCTCTGCAGTGGTGCTTAGACATGTATTGTGGCTTAAGTTTTGGTCTGCAGACTGGGCTTCTAAAAAAAGCTCTGACTGGGTTACCATTTTAAGGCAAATGTCTGTTTTGGGGCTACCCTGGATGACATTGTTACAAGTCTCACAGGAGGGAAGTGTACATCTCTTCCACAGTCTGAAATGGGGGGGAAAGGGCCTCGTAGCGGATGCGGTCCTTCTCGGCACGCAATGGACCTGGCCTGGCAAGCCGAGAGTGGGGCACCCTAGACCCACGGACAAGGCCCTTTCAGCATGAAGGCGTGCCCTCACCTATGTCCTAGTGTTCCGGCCTTGAACCACGAAAAGGGGTTTTCCTTCCAGTTGGTGTCTATCACCGGACTGTTGGCAGTTCTCTTTGGGGCTGTGCAAGCCCTGTTGCTTCGGGGTGTGCTTGTCCCTGTTCTAGTGGGTACAGAAGGTCAGAATGGAGTCCATCCGCACGGTGGTGGCATCCCTTCATCATGGGGACTTTCGGGCTTTTGTAGACATCACAGATGCTTATTTACGCACTACAATATGTGTCCGACCACAACACATTTCCTCCATTTTACTGTGGGAAAAGAGCATTATCCGCTTGCGGTGTTGACCTTTTGATCTCGACTCCACCCCTCGCGTATTCACAAAAGTGTTGGCCCCAGTTCTGGCGTGGTTATGTCAGCGGGAGATTGCGGTCCTGGGCTGCTTGGACGACCTTCTTCTGCGAGTCCTCTGCTACCCTGATGGGCAACGTAGCTCGCTATACAGACCTCGGTTTTTAGTTGGCTTCTATACTACCTGAAGTCTGCTCCGGCTCCTTCCAGAAAATTGGATTATCTGGGCCTGACTATGGTTTCATCTCTGGCCAGAGTGTTTCTTCCTCTGGACAAACTCCAGAAGTTACATGCTCAGTTTCAACTACTGTTGTCTCGCAGGTGGGCCTCTCTGCGGTCCTGCATGTGGGTGAGATCCTGGCGTAAAGTGCCCGAGGTCTCTGGGCTATCTGGTTCGGCTGAGCCAAAAAAACAGGGATCCCTGGTCTGGTGGCTTTGCTCTATGGGATTTCGGCAGGGTACATACTTTCTCCCCTTGTATTGGACAGTGGTCACCACCAATGCCAGTCTGGGTGGGGAAGTGTCCTGGGACCGGGTTCTGCTTAGGGTCGTTGGACACTGGAGGAATCCGGACTGCTGATCAATATCCTGGGACTGCGAGCGATCAGATTATGTATGGATCATGAAGGTCAACTTCGGGGGCTTCTGGTATGAATCCAGTAGGTTGAGGCCACTGCCGTGGCATGGTCCATGCCAATCACCAGGGCGGAACGAAGAGTGTGTTGGCAACCCTGACAGTAGCCAGCATCCTCCGGTGGGCAGAACACCTTGTTCCGGCCCCCTCTGCTGTATGCATCCTAGGAGTGGAAAAACAGCAGGCGGTTACCACAGTCGGCTAGTGTTGATCCACAGGGTGGTCCCTTCACCAGGACGTGTTTCATTGGATATGTCTCTGGATATGGGGCACTACCAATGTAGACCTGTTGGCTTCCTGGCTTAATGGAACGGTACTGAGGTTTCTGGCAAGGTCACGGGCTCCCCTGCTGGACACTACAGGCCCCGTGAGGCCGGTATAGTCGGATCTACGCCTCTCCTCCTCTCGAGATTCTGCCGCTGCTTTTGTGTACAATCGAGGCCGAAGGGATTCCGGTCATTTTAGTGGGCCCGGGTGGCCTTGTCGGTCTTGGTATGCCAACCTGGTGCCCTTGGTCGCTGGCATCCCTTGGCGACTGCCTCTCAGGGAGGTTCTACTATCCCAAGGGCCGATGTTCCATCCTGCCTCAGTCGCTGGTTTTGAAGACCTGGCTGTTATGAGCCAGGTGCTGAAGTTACGACACTGCTGAAGGCTGGGAAGCCTTCCTCTAGTAAGATTTACCACTGGACATGGATAGCATAATATCCTGGTATGAGGTCCCTAGCATTTACCCTCGTTCTTTCCTTTTCGGTGGCTCGGATTTTGACCTTCCTTCATGGGGGGGGGGTTGAGCAGAACTTGGCCTTAGCGGTTTTCTTCGGCGTCCCCTGGTCTCTGTCCCAGAAGGTCGCTTTTTTGGTTGCTATCACCTCTGCTCGCAGAGTGTCAGAAATGTAGGCGTTAGCATGTCATACTTCTTACCTGGTGATCCACAAAGATGAAGTGGTTTTTCGCCCTTGTCCATTGTTCCCTCTTCTGATTCCTTTTGATTTCCTTTTACCTAAGGACGTTGTATTGCCTTCCCTGTGTCCCAGGTCAAAATGTCCTAAGGGATTTACCTTACATGCCCTGATGCGTTTGGGCGATTTGGGTGTATTTGGCAGTCATCGGGTCTTTTCGGCGATCAGACTCACTGTGATCACGGACAGGACAAAAAAAGGCTGCTGCCTGCTTCTTCTGTGACCTTTCTAGATGAATCAGACAGACGATGACTCTGGTCTATTCTATCAGGGATTGGGTTCCTTCTTTCCCTGTTATGACGCATTCTATTTGGCTGCTTACTGCTTCTTGGGCCTTCCATCATCGGCCGTCAGCTGCGTTAGTTTGCAAGCCGGCCACTTGGTCGTCGGTGTATACTTTCACAAAATTCTACAACGTGGATGTGCTGCCATCTGGGAATGCTTCTTTTGGCTGCAAGGTGTTGTGGGCTGCTGTTTAAGGGGTCTAATCTCTCTTGGGGGTGTATTGTTCAGGTTGGGCTCCAGTTGTTCTGTGTTGATCGCCTGTTACCTGGTTGGCTCTTGTGTTAGCCTTGGGATTTTTTGTTGTCCCACCCCTCCATGTTTAGCACTGCTTTGGGACGTCCCTATGGTTCTGAATAATGGAGCGCTGTGTCCGTCAATGAATGAAAGAGAAAATGGGATTTTTGACTTACCGTAAAATCCATTTCTCTGAGTTCATTGACAGACACAGCACCCATCCCTCTAAGGCGTTTTGATGCTTTTTGACACTACTTGTTACTAAACTGAAGGCCTATAGCAGAGAGAGGGGTGTATATCACCTAGGACTGCCAGTAGACGTAGCCAAGTCTTTTTTCTGCCTAGTGTCCTCCTCCTGTAGGGGGCAATATAACCCTATGGTTCTGAATAATGGAGCGCTGTGTCTGTCAATGAACTCAGAGAAATAGTTTTACAGTAAGTCAAAAATCCCATTTTTTTTTTTTGCCTAAATTTATGAAAAACAATTATTTGCAACATTTTATAACAGAAATTATTAAAATTTTCAGTGTTTATTAACTTATGTAGTGAAAAATAAAAATCCCAGTGGTAAATAAATACCACCAAAAGAAAGCTCTAGTTGTGTAAACAAAATGCAAAAAATTTAGTTTGGGTACAGTGTGGCATGACTACGCAATTGTCATTCAACGTGCAACCGCGCCGAAAGCTAAAAATTGGCCGGGGCAGGAAGGGGGTAAAAGTGCCCAGTATTGAAGTGGTTAAAGTTGGGTAGTGTTAAACAGACTTTAATAACATTTATAGTCAGCAAAAACAGGTGATTATGGATACTCATGATCCCAAGCTCATAGCACACTTCCTGTACTGGAATCAGGGAAAACTACCAGCTATTATTTTAGTCCATCCCTACATAAACTTTTGTGTAGCAGCTGGGAGGAGTAAATAGGAATACTATAGGGTGTCACTTGAGTGACGGCTTTGTGGCTGCTGACATCACATTCAAGGTGCTGTTGCCCAGCAGTAGTCTCAAGGTTTTTGGATGCCTACACAAGGGGGCTTTTACAGGTAAATAACATGTCTAAATAACATTAAATGCAATTCTAATCTTATGGTAAGATTGTTGTTGAGCTGAATAGTCTGATGACACGGTCTCTGTAATAAATACCTTATAAATACTTTTCTTTAAAATTGGAATGTCACACTGGGTTATGTATAGTCTTACCCTTTTTTACCTTTTACTCAATTGTAATGTGTTTTACTTTTTGGTCTTGATCAATTTTATACCTGTGAAAACCTTGTCTTGTTTTCTTGAGAAGATGATCATTGAATACAAGGTGATGTATAATTTTGATACTTCGAGGCTAGAGCTTTGTCCATTCTTCATTCGAGTTCTTTCTCTGCACTCTTTCTATCTGGCTTAGCTACTTGAGCTCTTTTTTGATAATTAAGATTCTCTCAGAGGCATCCTCCCTTTCCATTTTTAGTCTTCAATAAAGTTTGGTGGCTTCTTGCTTTCCATTCTTTGTATCCTCTTTGCGCGATCTTCCCTCAAAAAACACCATCTACACTGCTTTCAGTGTTCGTATAGCATCAAATCATTGTTTTTGTTCCTCTTTTAGTGCACAGAATATGCACAGAGAAAATATGTAAACAGAAAAAAAAACATAAAAATCTATGCTGATGGGGTGTGCCCTGATGCTGTAGCAGGCAGCAGTGACACATCCCGGGTCATGTGGTTTGTCTGCCTGTTTAGCTTCCGCTGGGTCAGGCTGTATGCTGTCCTCCCTAAGATCTCCTCCGGACACCTCCTCGACTGTGCCAGTGGAGGCATGTTCAACTTATCTGGTGCTCGATGACCTTAAGGAAGAGGTTATGAAGAGGATTTTTTTGTGGAAACATTGCTGAGACTGTGGCTGTCACCGAACATCCCTAATGCTAGCATCTGACTTCTATGTGCTGTCTAAAGCTATATGTGAAACTGTAGTACTGTGCTAGCAGTGCTGTCTAAAGTAATGTGGTCAGTAACTGCAATTGGGGGCACGTAAGGCCTTCTATTACCATCAATGTTTCAGCCTGCAAGGATACCTCCAAGAGTTGTATGTGTTTTTTTTTTGTTTTGTTTTTTTTTTGTTTTTTTTCACTTAGTACCACGCTTTGCTTTCTCATTCCAGGATGAACTTTTTGCTGCTGCCAGGGAAGTTGCCAGAAAAGCAAATTTAAGAGGTGCATACACCAGTAAGCCTATTACAGGATGAAGTGGAGGTGCCAAATAGCAGGAAAACTGCAATAGAAAAGGGGAAGGACGATTTAGTCAGAGGCCATGTAAAAGACAGCTCATATTTTAGGCACTATTAATCTGAGAGCTTTATTTCCCAAAAAAATGACAGATCAGGTTCATTCTGAAAAGCCTGTTAATTTCTGAAGGCATGAGTGTTTCTCAAAATATAGCAATTTTTTCACCTACTAAAGAAATACCAGCCTGCTATAATTTGTTTGCAAGATGCACGTTATGCCAGATTCAGTAAAGTATCTACAAAGGGTAATTTACAGTGTATTAAGAGTATACATACCGTACTTGCTCACGTGACCAGTGGCGGTGCATCCATAAGGGCGCACAGGCACCACCCCCTCTCTCCAGCCACCCCTTTATCACCAATAGATAGATTCATGCATTGCATGAATCTATCTGTCTGCCCCTGCCACCCCCTATTCGGGCGCCTGAAGTACAGTGACGGGGTATTTTTTTTAAGCACCTGATTAGAGCCATATGCTCTAATAGGCATCAAAAAAAGTAAACAGCGAGCGCCATTCTTGGCGCTCGCAGTTTTCTCAGCTGTGTTAGAAAAGCGAATGAATATTCGCTTTCCTAACACTGAACCGCCTCTCCGCCAATCAGGTGCTTGGGTCTGTTACCCGTCACCTGACCGGCGTCCAATCACAGTGCCTGCCGTTTCAACCAATCAGGCGTCCAAATTTTAGGAGAGGACAGGAGGAGCAGATGGGAGAAGACATGGAGGAAACCGCTCACCGCTGTCACCCGCTGCCCCACCGAGACAGGGTAAATGTCAGGCGGACAGGGGGCACAATGGGAGCATTTGGCACAGTGGCTGCGTTTGGGCACAGTGGCTGCGTTTGATGGGCGCAGTGGCTGCATTTGATGGTACAGTGAGGCTGCAATTGATGGTTTTTTTTTTTTTCAGTTTGTGCTCCCCCAAAAATTTTGAGCACCAGCCGCCACTACATGTGACCTTAGTATACTTATACAGAGCTTGTACAGTTACTTACTTTTGAAATGATAAGAAATATTTGACTGTACTGGGGAGCAGTTTGTTTGAAGGGCTGCAGAGTGATACAATGAGCATCTGCAGGCAACAGTGAAGCATGGTGGAGATTCCTTGCAAGTTTGGGCATGCATTGCTGCTAAAGGAGTTGGAGATATGGCCATTATCAATGTTGTCATCGATACTGAGGAATACAGGCAGATACTGCTCCATCATGCCATACCATCAGGGAGGTGTCTGATTAACCCCAAATTTATTCTGCAGCAGGACAAGGACCCCAAACATACAATGTCATTCAGAACTAGTATAAGGAAGAACAAGGAGTCCTGGAAGTGATGGTTTGGCTCCCACAGAGCCCAGATCTCCACCTCATCCAGTCTGTCTGGGATTACATGAAGAGACAGAAGGATTTGAGGCAGCCTTCATCCACAGAAAATTTGTGGTTAGTTCTCCAAGATGTTTGGAACAACTTACCTGCCGAATGCCTTTAAAAACTGTGTGCAAGTGTACCTAGAAGAATTGATGCTGTTTTGAAGGCAAAGGATGGTCACACCAAATATTGATTCAATTTGGATTTCTCTTCTTTTCATTCACTTTCCACTTCGTTAATTGATAAAAAAGAAACTATAAACATTTCTATTTTATTACGTTTTATATAGCGCCGTCAATTTATGCAGCACTTTACATATACATGTACATTAGTCCCTGGCCCTCAAGGAGCTTGCAATCTAAGGTCCCTAATTCACATTCATACATGCACATACTAGGGCCAATTTACACAGTATCCTGTTAACTTACCAGCATGTCTTTGGAGTGTGGGAGGAAACCAGAGTACCCGACAGTGGCGGCCCATCCATTAGGGTCGCCTGGGCGCCACCCGCTCTATCCACGGCCACCACATCCTAATTAATGCTCTATGGTCCTCCGCTACCCCCTATTCATGCGTCCGGCCCCTTTCAGAACGCATGAATTACAGTGGTGGGGGTGTTTTTTTTTAAAGCACCTGCTATTAAAAAGGTAGTAAAAAAAAGGTAGAAAAAACCCTGTAAGACAATGGCATAATGTGCTAGTATGCATCGCATAATAACACATTATAAAAATTATTTGGAACAAAGCCCTCTCAGCGGCGCCCGGTCACCGCTGACATCTTCTCCTGTCCTTTTTTTCTGTGATCCCAGGCTCCGGCGCTTTGAGTGACTGGAGCCGCGATGACGTCACTCGGCTCCAGCAAGAAGCTCTGAAGGTCCGGCACGGTATGCCGGACCTTAAGAGTGCATGCACGGCTGCCGTCAGTGGCTAAAACAACATAAAAAAAAAATTGATAGGTTTTTAATTTCATGCAGTAAAAAACCTTTTAGTACCACTTTAAATGCACATTTTGGACCAGAAGATTAGCCAAAACCCCCAAATATATTTTCTAAAAGCAAAGACACTGGAGAATAAAATGGTGATAGTTGCAATTTGTATGTCGCATAGTATTACTGCACCTGTTTATCAAACACAAATATTCAGTAAAACATGCACAAGTTAATTTTAGGGAACACAAACAAAATATATTTGGTAAAAAGATGAGATTGTGCATGCCTGTGAAACAGTAACAAACTTACTTTACTATTGACAAAGTAAGTTTACATTACAATTTACACCTAATAGCGGTGACACTTTTAAAAGCCTTTACAGGTCATAAATTTAGAGTTGGCCATGAACAATGGTCCGATAATTATTGCTCTTACTCTAGTGTGTCTGGCGAAATGTAATGCAGAGCCCAATCGTGGTTTTGAACGTAGCCACACGCAACACGTGTTTTACTTCAATTGTTTTTTTTGTACTTTGTGGCTTTGTTGGTTAGCTTTTTTTTAAGCCTTTTTTTTTCTTTTTTTCACCTGCTGATGCGGCTAGTAACACACTTTCGGTCTTAGGGTGTCGCCACTCTGGATGGAGGAGTGGCAGAGACCCCTTTGGACAGCAGCATCGTCGGTCTGGGGAAAGGGTTGTATTTGATGCACTGACAGATTTAGATGGATTAAATAATAAAATAATTCCAAACTCCAGCTAACATTTTTTAAAGCAGTTACAGATTTTTTTTCCCTTTTTTATTTTTTTTGGGATAAAGATTTTACATAAATGGATAAAAGCTGATCATTGTAAGTACCCCTGTGTTTAATTGTTTGTCTTAACCTTTTTAACTGCCACTTTTGCTGTAAAGCTTGGTCTGCTAATGGAAGTTGAACAGTAACAGACTTACTGGCTGGCATGCATGTACTGGCCATCAGGACTACCGGGACTTTCCCGGTGGGCCGGTTTCAGTGACAGGATCCTTTCATTCAGTGTCCCTGGATTGCCCCCTGTGCCGATCTGATGCCCCCTAAAAAGGCCACCATCGCCGCTTTACTGACTGTCACTTGTTCTGGCCAGGCAGGCCGGCCGGGACCCGCTTTAAGTTGTAGTTCCACTGCTGCTGGCTCACAATGGTTGCTAGCCGCCTGCCGCCTGGCGTGTAGCAACCAGTGACGTCACCAGAGCGATGACCCAGAATACAGAGCGGAGGAGTATTTAACTTCCTCCTCCTCTGCGTGCGCCTAGTACTTAGCTCCACCCACCTCCTCTGAGCTGAAGCTGAAACTAGTGGAGCCTGGAGGACAGGTGCGGGACCGGGACACTGTGCACAGGGAGCCGCCACGCCAACCTCCATTTCCTGGTTCTCATCTGACAGGTATAATGTGATCTGTGTGCTCCACTGCTGCAGCTACACTTTCTTCCCCCACAGTCTCTCCACCATGTATAGTTCCAGCACTGCTGGAGAACTCTTTCTGTGAGTGGGGGATCTGATGGTAAAGGGGGGTACTTTCTGTGAGTGGAGGATCTGATGTTAAAGGGGGGTTCTTTCTGTGAGTGGGGGATCTGATGGTAAAGGGGGGCTCTTTCTGTATGCATAGGACGACAGTGGCAGTCAGGGATGTGTCCAGTTGCCTTGGGGTGGGGGGTGGTAAAATGCACCGTTGCCTAAGTACACAAAAATTCTTGCACTGGCCTGTCCTCAGGAACATGGATCAGGAGGCTATGTGTGAGTGGCCAGAGCCAGCTGTGCTGGAGCTGTCAGTGTCAGTTCACTGGGGGGCATGGCCGCCAGCTAGCTGTTGCACCCTGTTGCATTCTGGGAGTTGTAGTCTACACGCTCAAGCTCCCAGGGGGGTGAAGGCATTGCTGAGGTGAAAGACCCTGACCCCAAATCCCATCTATCCACCCCTCCATTTATCCTGCCCCAGTGCCCACCCAGTACCTCAAAAAAGGCCTCAACACTGTGGGTCCTGCTGGAAGATGGCCATGGCCTGTGGCCAGCTCCTTGCAGGGCCCACAGGTCAGTGGGCGGCTCCCAGCAGGACCCACTGGCAGCTTTGCAGGGCAATCCTCGAGCAATTGCGTATAGTTTATATACTGTTTTTGTGCATGTCTGCAAAATTAAAGTGGGCCAGTCTGGAAGAAGTCCAGGGCCAAATTTTTGTCCCAGTCCAGCCCTGCTGGCTGGATCACCTTATGAAAATAAAGCAAAAACATCTATATAAAAAAAAAGGAAACAAATGCAGCCACCACATCTATGAATTAGTAAGGTGCAATAAAATACAGTTTTGTTTTTAGGTTTAATACTGCTTTAAAGTGAAAGGAAAGCCAAAAGCCTACATACTCCCCCCTGCAATCATTCATGTAAACAAAATTTATCTTTGTGCTTCAAAATTCCAAAATCAGTTTTTTACCTTTTTTTTTTTTTTTTTTTTTTTTGTGCCATTCAATGCCTGTCACATAACTGCGTTTCTCCCTTCTTTCAATTCTAAGCCATTAGGTGGCTGGCGGGCATGTCTGGACATTGATAGTGGTGTCATTTCCCAAAGCTGCATTATAGGTTTCCCCCTGGAGCAATCTCATGAATAGGGAGGTGTGTGTGTGTCCTCATTCGTGAAAAGAATGTGAGCTCTTGGATGGGGCGAGGGGGGGGTTGGGCTGGGTTGTGCCAGGCTGGACTGTGCTTGACTATGCTGAGCAGGGCAGGGTGGGACTTTTTAAATGAACACCGACAACGGTACTAGGAAGTGCCTGTGAGCAGCCACATTTGGCTGCTCAGAGCAACCATTGGGAGAGATAGATTTTATTGTCTAACTTGTTATGTTTTTAAAACAAATGTTGTATATAATCCATATACATGCATTTTATGGCATGTAGAGTATCCAGAAAATCAGGTTAACAAGGTTAAGGATTAGCAGAACACTGTCTCTTGTTAGATTGCACAAAAAGTGGATTTTCCCACATCCATTGACAGTGGGGGAATGAACATCGGCAGTCAATCCGAATGAGAAACTGGAGCGTTTGACTGGTCTTTAAGCCTTTAAAAAAATGCAAAAATATTTGGGTGGAATTTCTTCTGGTACCTGATCTGGTACCAGATTTTTGAGAATATGAAAGATGTTCTGAAGATGCTTTTATGGCCCTTACTCAACTGTGTCAATGGATCTGGAAGTAAAAAACATGGACAACTAACTAGAGAAGATCACTGTTCATTCCTATGATGAAGAAAGGTGATGCCAAGGATTGTAACAACTAAAACGATTAAGCACACTAGGGGTCAAAATGCATCTGAGGGACCTCTCCTGCAGGTGCAGAGCTAAAGCCATCGTTTTTATTACCTGATTTAGTTTTGGTCACAGTGAGTCGGTGTCCTGTGTGTGATTGGTTGCCATTTTCCTGAAGAATATTGTAGCCTAAAAAGCTGTTTTATATAATCTGCACCAGTTTATTACATTCCATGTTGGCTGATATCAGTGATAGGAGTGTCAGAGCAGACCTTTTTCTGTCTGCAACTACAGAACGATTGCAATAATTCCATATGCCAGCAAGTATTACTGAAAATAATACAACAAAAGATACATTCATACATTGAGCAAGAACTACCTGAAGTTCAGGCTGGTTTCAGAGAAGGGCGAGGAACATGAGACAATATTGCCAATGTCAGATGGATATTAGAAAAGAGCAAAGAATACCAAACGATTGTATACTTTTGCTTCATTGAGTACAGCAAAGTGTTTGATTGTGTGGATTATGAAAAATTATGGAGGACTCTGTTTCAAATGGGAATACCTAAACACATAACTCATTTGATAAAGAGCCTCTACAAAAATCAAGAAGCTTCAGTGATAACAGAAAACACTGGTTTCCAATAACTCGTGGTGTCAGGCAAGAATTCATCTTGTCAGTTTGCCTGTTCAAACCATATGGTGGGGCCATCTTCAGAAATGCAAATTTGGAAGAAGAGGCTGCTGATTATCAAAGTTGGTGGCTGAAACATAAACCGTGCATTATGAAAATGACTCACCGCTTGTCACTAAAAGCAATGAAGATATGCTATATTTACAAAGAAAAGTCAAAGCTGAAAGTCAAACATTGGATAAGAACTAAATATAAACAAGACAAAAATCTTGGAACACAGAAAATGACGATGATTTTGAGCTTGATATCGATAGAGCAAAAGTTGCAAAGCATTTTCATCTCATGTGCTCTTTCATAAACAAGGAAGCAACCAGTAGTGATGGAATACTCCACTGAATAGCACTTGATAGCTACACAATGAAGACTCTCAACAAAGTATTCAAAGGTAAAGAAATTACACTCAAAACCAAGATCGGACATGTCCAAGCACTCATTATCTCACTTGTTAAGTGCGCTGTGAAAGCTGGACACAACGGAAACCGGACAGGAGAAAGATCAACTTTAGTTGAGTTTTTGTGCTGGAAGAAGGATTTTATGTGTGCCGTGGACAGCCCATAGAACTAACAGATTGATTTTGGAGGAGATCAAATAGGCTATATCAGTAGAGGCCCAAATGGTGAAGTTACAACTCCTATTTTGGGCATACTGTCAGAAGAGAGACGTTACTGGAGAAGGAAATCATGTTTGGGAAGATCAAAGGAACCAGGAGATGAGGTAGACTGGCTACAAGATGGTTGGACACATTGACTACAGATGTGGGGATGACACTGATGAACTAGCACAGAATTTACTTCTTTTTAGATCTCTCAATCAACAATTCTCTAGGACTCTGACACAAGTTGATGGCACTTAACTAAAGATGCTACAAGCTTAAGAATTTTTGTATGGGGGAATTTTTATTTCTCTTTTATTTTTACGACCAGAGGAATGGGATAGATTAGAATCTTTAATGTTTTAAATTTGTAATGTGAAGTTTAGTTTGGTATTTGTTTTTGCATTTTTTGGGATGCTATTTTGTTTGTATTGAGTTTATGAATGGTATATGCATTTATTGGAAATTTGTTTTCTATATATAAAATATGGATTAAAAAAAAAAAAATGAGAGACCTGCTTGCAAATAGTGTCATTACTGTGCATTCCTGTTTAAAAGCCTTTTTTCTATGTTTAATTTTGGATTACTATATGCTCGTAGGGCAGCTGTATATTGTTTACTATATATGCTGGCTCTGCTGCCTGCTTTGCAATGCTTTACTGTAAGTCAATTCATTGAAATCAATACACTTCCTGTGTGGCTATTTTTCTCTCAAGTGATTACAAGAAAGGTAGAGTAACTGGACTAATCCATATAAGCTGTTTCTAGTGGTAAATTTTACAAGTCTCTCATAATGATTTTTATAAAAAATATGGAAGTGTAAAAAAGGCAATAGCCACATCAAAGTAGATGTAAACCCGAAGTGAACAGCATTTCGTTTGTTAAAGCGCTGTGTATCAAACAATTGCCATGTGATTTTTTTTTTTTCTTTCAGAAATGACATTTTTTTCACTCAGTGCTGCTGATCTTCTGTAGCCTATTTTAAACCACTTTCTGTCTACATGCACGAACTTCAGCACTGACTGCATGGCGATTCTTAGGGCAAGCCTTCTGATAGTAACATCAGTAGGTCATGCTTGCATTGTGTGTGTCAGCATAGTCACTAACCGTATCCACTAGACGAATGTGATAGGGTCACAACAGAGGAGAGCATTTGGAAGACAGACAGAGTTTTGTCAACCCATAACAGAAAGTGCCTGCAAGCTGCTGAACACATTTGAGTATGGTTTCCATATCTCCAGAATGAAGAATGTCATCAAAGTCTAAATATCATTGAATCAATCAGGCTCTTTTTTCGGTTTAAAATAAATATGGAAAGCTCTCACGTGCAATTTGGGAAGTAGATTTATATCTCCATCTCTCAAAGAGCTGTGTTTTCCTTCTTTAAAAGAGAAGTACAGGCTTGTAAAAAAATATAAATATAAAATATACCATCGATTTGATGCTGCATCTGTCCCCTGCTGGCTCTAAGACTGGGAACCGTACAATCAAACACTGCTGATCGCTCGGTTCTCAGCCTTCGGTGATCAGAGAGTCGGTGACTGCCAGTCACCTGCTCTCTGCTCTGCCCCTTAGTGCTCACTTGAAAACTGGGCTGTGCAGGGGGCAGGTTACTGAGAGGCTGAGCCAGCTGCTGGTCCAGAGCCTGGCTCTCAGCTAAGTGACGTCAGCTGACAGTGGACTTTAGCCTGCTGTCAGCTAAAAATGGGTCACAGGAGTGCAGTATAAGATACCAAGTCCCATTACATGTAGTTTAGGAGATGCACGACAGCCATGCAGGAAGAATAAAAGCCGAGGAGAGAGGCACTACTAATTAGCTCCCTTTATATAAATATATTCTTTGTTTGTTATATTGTTCCCCCCTCAAGTTAAAACATTCTGCAAATCCCTCGGTAGATTTCAAACAGGCCCACGCCCTCCTGTATGATTTTATATGGGAGATCTCGTATTCATCGTCTGCTTCTAACCCTGCCTAAGCAGTTCAGCGGGTTGTCCGTCCCGGATTTGCAAAAATATTATCAAGCAATGCACCTAGGGAGACTTGTAGACTGGTGCTGCCATGGAGACATTCAACTATATTTGCCTCTTCCTCTCAAAATGCACCCACTAATTGGCACGTCGCATTTATGTTCCCATTTATTAATGTCGACTTCTCTGGCCCCCAGGAATTCATCTTTGTTTGCAATTTTGGGGAACCTTTGATTCAGACGGGTCTTCTGGATGGCTCCTTTAGGTCCCTTCTGCAATCAGGCCGTTTCCAAGCTTCTCACTTTCTTGGTGGCAGGCTCTTGGCCTTCTATGCAGACTCTTATGAACACATCAGATCCTTAAAGGCTGGACTTCTAGAGAGCTCTTCAAATACACCACTTTTTCAGCTCGCTTACCCCACGGAATAGGTTTCAATCTACATTAACCATCTTGGAGTGATACTGTTCAGAAAAGGGTGTGCTTCCTCATGTGCTTTCCAAACTGTACACACTATTGATCCTACCTCCAGAGGACTTCTGCTTACTATACCTTGCAAAATGGAAGACGGACCTGGGGAGGTCCTTTACGGAATACCAAAAAACCAACATGGTCTGATTTGCCCTAAAATCCTCACTTTGCACAAGAATCCAAGAAAATAAGATTTTAGCGTGATGGTACAGAACTTCAATTTTGCATAAATTCTTTCCCAGCCACTTCGGAAAGATGCTGGTGGAGCAGGGCATGCTCATACATGTTATTTTGGTCATGTCCTTAGCTTGAGCATTATTGGAGAGAGGTCTGATGCATAGTACAAAAATTAATGGATTACCCTGTTCCGGATGACCCAGCATTTTTCCTTTTTACATGTTGCCAATATACTGGCAAAAATCTATAAACGTTCTGTCCTGTGTCTTCTTTTAAATGCTGCCAAGTCCTGTATCCCTTTGAGGTGGAGAGATCCGCAACCTCCGTCCCTTGGTCTTTGGCTACATAAGGTAGAGGAACTGAACCAAATGGAAGATCTTGTGTTAACGCACCAACACAAACGTGAGGTTTACTCCAAGACTTGGACTCTATGGTACATGTTCATATATTCTGAGGGGAAGTCTCTTTTCACAGTGAGTCCCAGTCCTAAGTTGGTGGTTGGTATAGTTCCCTTGTGGCTCCACTTCCTCCATTCTCCCCCCCCCCCCCCCCCACCCTCTTTTTTTTTGGCCTGCCCTCATTCTCTGTTTCTCCTCTTTCCCCCTTTTCCTCCTCCCTTTGTTCACTACTCTTTCTATTCTTTCTCTTCCTAGGCTATACCCTATGTGGTTTCGCCGTGGAGATGAGTAAAACGTTCAGCAGTTTCCCACTTTAGTTAGATTTTAGAGGTCTTTTCTCGTCTGTTACTCTTTGACCTCCCAATTCCTTGGCGAACTAGGGTTACCAAAGATATTCTATATGCCATTTGTTATACTTTGTAACTGTCATGAGGGTTCATTGTGTAATTGATATTTTGCCATAATTGTTTTTACTGTATTGTAATGTTCTACGTTGTTGTAACATGCTGCTTCATAAAATAAAAAAATATAAAAAAGAGAAATTCTGCAAATTGTAATAATGTTTTGCTTATGGTTCAATATGTCTTCTGTCTCGGTATAGATTGTCAGTTATCTCCGGTTACATTGAGGTTGCCTTCCTCCCATTCCCAGCCTGGCAGTTCCCCATTGTTGAGTCCCTCATTAAGTGACACTGGAAGTGCCAGGACATATGATGCTGAAGAATCATCTGAGATCAAGGTAGGGACAGTTTTTGGTAGTAACAGCACAAACCACTTTCTAGCCAGCCTGGCCCAATATCTGTTTCTGTTTTTTTTGTTTTACTTTCAACTTAAAGCAGAAATTATGTCATTGTTAAACATTTGTATTTCGTATGAGGTTATAGTTTTAGACCGCATTAATAACTACTTGAGCTTTATTGGCTAATAGACACTGAAATTCATGGGCTTTTGTCACACTGAGGATTTCCAGTGGTTGCTGTCAGAAATTGTTGTTTTGTTGTATTCAAATAATACTCTGAGGAGGCTTGCTCTCTAAAACAACCAGTACACAGCAAAATTTGTAGTCCGCCTCTTTTGATAGAGATGGAGCTCTGCTGATGGCACTGAAGGGTTCTGCCTGTTTGTAATGGCGTTGCCCATTCTGATTCACTCGATTAACCAATGGCTTTCATTTACTGGGCATTTGCATGCATAAAAGGAATTAAATAAAGAGCAATACTTGCATTATGAGCCAGAGCAAAGCCATGAACTACTCCCAGAATGCGAACACAAATGTTGGAAATAACGTGCATGACTTCTGACCAAAATTTCAAGTGAAATTAAAAATGAGCCTCTAAATCTGACCTCTTTTTAGGCTATATATTCTTAAAGCTGTGTAATAAGTACAGTGTAGATGACAAATAGACGGTTTTGTTAAGATATTGCTATAGCAAGAAATGAGCTGAAGACCACCTCCCAGTCATCTTTTGATAAGAAAAGGATATCCTCCCTCAATAAAATAAGAATTGTATTTATCAAAGGAAATTGCTTTGACTTTCAGCAGAACTCCTTTTTCTCTATCATTCGTTTAGGCACACAGCTTGATGATTTATGCAACCTAGGGGTTATGCTGCCTCCTAAACTAAAGGCCAACCCCCTTAATGTTTTACCTCTTCTTGTCTCAGACCTGCTCAGTTTTGATTAGTGTCCTCAGGAGAGGGGCGAGTTTTCTGCTTCTCTGATGCTGCTCTTTTGGAAGATTTTTCTGCTATGAACATCTGCTGGTACTTTTAGGCTGAAATTCCTAAAGTTTCCCCAATCGCCCAAAGCGTGCAGTTTATCAGATACTGTATATTAGTGTTCTCTTTGCGACAGCCCAGTATTCTTGCAAGTTTCTCCAGTCATCCAAAAAACATAGTTTTTCCAGTTGATTAAAGCAGACCTTCAATCATTTTTTCAACTTTTGATCTATTGAATCTTCTGCCCTTGTTGTTTTAACTTTGGATAGTAAAACATTTTTTTTCTGCCAGTAAATACCTTTATACAGCCCAATTCCTGTTTCTTGCAAAAAGAAATAAATGGTCCTGCGCTCGAAAGATTGCCATAGGGTAAATTGAAGAAGAGGGAAATCTTCACAAATCACGCCACTGCATCGGCTGTGCTGCCGCTCTCAACAGGTCAGGGGGAACCCAGGAGTAACCTAAAAGAGAACAAGGACAGAGTGCGCACCAGCCTTGCGCATTACCTTTGCAACACTGAAATTTATTAAAAATAAAATGTAATCAAAAATGAGTTATACAATCAAACAGATAATGCAAAGTCCATCATTGGTCTCATTCAGCAGGATCTGCTGACCAGTAAACTTGGGTGGGATGAAAAAGTCCAAAGTAAGCTGACGCGTTTCGAGGGTGGCCCTCTTAGAGCTCTGAGGAAGAGGGGCCACCATCAAAATGCGTCAGCTTACATTGGACTTTTTCATCCCACCCATGTTTACTGTCCAGCAGATCCTGCTGGATGAGGCCAATGATGGCTTCATTATCTGTTTGATTTTATCACTCACTTGTGAGTACATTATTTTATTTTTAATAAATTTCAGTGTTGCAAAGGTAATGCGCAAGGCTGGTGTGCCCTCGGTCCTTGTTTTCTTTTAGAGTCACTTCCTGTTTCTTGTCTGGTCATTAGCCTAGGCTTATGACATCATACACAGCTCGCTCTCTAACTCTCGTGAGACTATGCCAGCATGGGAAGGGGTGAGTCATAAGCGGGCCAATGAAAGCTGCAGGTATGTAGAGCTGGAGGTGTGCCTCTGTGTTGATCCAGGAAGTGAACAGGCCGCAGCTTCAGCCGCCCACAATTAAAATGGCTGCAGCCAGACTTAGTGGAGGGAGATTTCTGCAACATATTTGGCAAGTACAGTATCACAGTATATAATAATATGCAAAGTGGTTGGAGGGAAGCTTCAGAATGGCAAAGATGTTTTTAATGCAAATTATGTGAGCAGACTGCAGTTCCTACTTCAGTATAATGGTGTTCTCTCTGACAGTGCTGCTGTCAGCAGTGACAACCTGTCGGACTGCTTGTGGAGTTATTGGGGTCAGAGTTGCAGCAGTTTTCCTGTCCCCATGTCGGAAGATTCATTGTTAGTACCTAGCAGACTTTAGGCGGTGTTGAGATTTTACCTCTGGTACTGAGGCTACAAATCTGTTTTTTGCTACTGAAGCAGCTGTAGATGACTGACCATCTGTAAACAATTAAAATTCTCCTTCTACTACTGGGCTTGCCATACAGTTTTTAATATATTTCTCAGTTGTTTCTTTGTGAGGAGGATTAAAGATCCATTGTTCTGGGCTTGCTCATATGTCTTTATATGGGTATCGGTACATTACTTTGTGAATGGGGAACCCCTCATTTTTATTTGCCCTTGGGCTTACCATTCCTTTGCACACTAGGCGTTAAGCTTGTATGCATTCAATTACAGCGTTTTAGTGCGCCTAAACTGTGCCTGCAGCTTGTCAAAGTCCTTTGCAGGCTGAAATACACTGCGGCTTGATGGGACTGAATGCTGTTCTGAGTTGTGCTCCTGTTTAGGGGAGTATGCGCTGAGGGACATATGCCCATTACACAGGTGTTCTATGTTCTGGGCATTTGCTCCTGAACATAGCCACGATCATTTTGTGGCCCTTCTCTTTCAGCTGTGCTTTGGCTCCAAGAGTAATCACAAAGGACCTTGATCCACTTCTGGGTTTTTCTTCAGTCCAGTCATTGGATACTTGCACAGTCTTCTTCTGTGAAAGCAGACCTCTCCACTCCAGGACTTTGTAACAGAACATGCTTGTGGTGTGGGACAATCCATTTTTTTTTTCTGTAGACAAGATCATTCATTTGCATCCTTGAGCCAAGATGTCTGTCATGGTGGTTTCAGTCCCTGGCATTGTCCAAGGGCAAGGTTTGTCTTCCTTTTCATTAAAAGATTTTCACAACAGACACCTGAGTTGGGGCAGAATTCTGGATCAACTATTTGTTTGTTTAGGGTTGTTTGTTTCAGGAAGGATCAATGCTTTCAATCAACTTCCTGGAGTTACAAGCATTTTTTTTTTTTTTGTTCATTTGTTGAACCTCCTTCTGCCCAGTCATCCGATCCAGGTTTAGTTGGACAATGCCACTTTTATCTGAGGTAGGCACTATCCTGTCCTGATCAGAGTTTTAAGAGCTTTTTCAAGAGAACCCATTGCCAAGGTGAATACTGACAGCCAATTTTTTCTCTGACAGACCAATTCTGAACCTGGGAAAATGGGGTTTCCATCCAGAGATGTCCAGATATATGTCCCTGGATATCTCTGGATGGAAACACCATTTTCCCCAGGTTCAGAATTGGCATGCCAGAGAAAAATTGGCTGTCAGTATTCACCTTGTCAATGCGTTCTCTTGAAGCACCTTGAATCAACAAGAAGCTAGTTTGTTTTCAGAATGTGGGACACAGCAGATGCCCTGGTGGTAGTGCCATGGAATAAGGTATATAATCTATGCATTTCCTACGCTAACATTTTTACTTTGTCTGCTTCCTAGAGTTGGGACTGCATTCCAGTCATTCTAACAGCTACAGATTGGAGAGTATGGTATGTCAACATTTGTTTATCTGCTAGCCAATGTTCTCTGGCCTCTACCAAGTCAGCCAGGTCTTTTCTCTCAAGGACAAGTCTTCTGCCCTGCTTCTCAGTTGTTGGGCCTAGCTGTTGAGACCATCTCTAAGGTTATTGTGCAGACCCATAAAGTACTTCCTTTTTCCATTAAATAACTTTCCACTAGCAGCACAGTAAGTGTGTTTTCTTAGACTTTCCATCACCAGGCCATGTTTTCAAAGATTTGTAAAGTTGTCACTTGGTCTTCTGTATACATTTCCTCTAAGTTTTACAAGGTCGATGTGCCTGCTTCCGCAGGTACTAATTTTGGTTAAACAGTTCTGCAAGTGGCTATTTAATGCCTCGTTTTTTTTCTTGTTCGGCTGGTTCACCTGTGCTGTTTGATCCCACCCCTCCATTTGTACTGCTTTTGTATTTCCCTTAATTATCAAGCTGTGTCCCTCAAGGGATGATAGAGAAAACGGTGGTATTGTACTCACCATAAAATTCTTTCCTTGGAGTACATCAAGGGACATTGCTCTTTCCTCTCTTATGCTGAGCAGCTGCAAGGTGGGAGGGATTAAAACTCAAGGGGGTTGGTCTTAAGTTTTCTATGTGCCTAGCCCATTTCTCCTGTAGATGGCAGAATGACCCCTATCATCCATCTATGTTCCTATGTTCCTTAATGGACAATAGATAAAGAGAATTTATAACAAAATACAAACATTCTGCAACCCACACCCAACTTTTATTCCTGGGGCCTTCTTGTGGGGTGCATGACAATCTTGGGTCATCTACTACTTAAACGTTTTTTTTTTCGCTGTGACTTTATGTATAATGTGTACACACGCACACACATTTGGGTAATAGATAAATTCCTACTTATAACTTCAATCTAAAATGCAATTTGTTTTATATTAGCAGCAGATGGATGAGGCCTATTATATCACCAAAGAAATACTGAGCACAGAAACTTCTCATCTAAAGGATATTGAAGTCATAAAAGTGGTAGGTTTGCAACAGAGAATGATGTCACTTTTCCTATTGAGTTTTTCCATTGCAATGTTTTCCATTTTCATATACTTTAGTGATTTATGAAGAGACAAATTTTAGTGATGGAAGGCTAGATAGGTCATTTGTTAGAATCTGATATGTCAATGTTCCTTTATGTTCCTGATGCACATACTGTACATTCTTTCTAGGCAATTCATTATCCTACAGTTTTTTGTCTTCAAAAACTGTGGGGGATTATTATCAACACTGGAGCAAACACAATCTGGAGAAGCTGTGCATGGCAACCAATTAGCTTGTATCTTCAGCTTGTTCAACATGCACACTGGACATTTTTGGATGTTTTTGCAGCTGCTGTTTTCGGCTTCAAACTCTCCAGCATATTATCCTATGTGTCCATGCACACATAGGCTGTTGTCAACTGAGTTGGCTGGGGCGTTTTTTGGCTGTAAAAAAAAAACAAAACAAAACTAGTGGGTTCTGAGAGGAGTTTTTCAGCTGTAAAAATGCTTGAACGTCAAAAAATGCAGATAAACTCGTTTAATGTTTTTGATCCCACTGATTTAAAAAAAACAAAAAAAAATGCTGAAAAACGCTAAAGAACGCTATTGCAAAAATGTTGAAAAACTCACTGCGAAGCTACTGGCCTTTTTATAACTCTATTATAACGTCCAGTGTGCATGAGGCCTTAAAATTAAAGATTGAAGCTGATTGATTACTATGCATGGCTGCTCCAGATTCTGATTCTAGTTTTGATAAATTCTCCTATGAAAAGGAAGTGTTTTTACAGTGTCCCAACAATGTGGACTAGTGAGTAATGTGACTAATGTTTTGTTTGTTATTAAAGCATGCATTTTCCTGTATGCCTAGTCTTCTGTCTATGGTCTCTTTTTTGTGATTTTCCTGTAACACATATATATTTTTCCTTGGCAGTGGTTACACAGGGCACTCTGTAAAGGTGGGGAACTCCAGGAGAGCTTGGAACAGCAGATGAAACCTTTATTTTCTTGCTTGGAGCCAATAAGACATTTTCACAAGGAATTTTTGCACCAGTTGGAGGATGTCCTTAACCTTTGGTATCTACTGTACCTTATAAACTGAGCAGTGATGGCTGTTGTACTAAGACCTAGTCAAATCAAACTCGCTACATTGTATAAACTGAGCAGAATACTTTCTTTACTTTTCTTGTGCTCAGTCTACTTCCTAATCTTCACCTATGACTATGAGCTGCAAGAAAAAAACAAAAGAAGAAAGTCCTAAAAAAATAAAATTTAGAATTTTTCTTTTTTTGCCACAGAGCAGCTTGGGAACTGGTACTGTTTAAGACATATACAAATCTACGCTAAAATCCTGGCGGATAGACTGAAAAGGGTTATGCAAAATATAATACACCCAGACCAAGTCGGCTTTATCGCGGGGAGGGAAGGGAAGGATAATGGTATCAGGACCCTGCTAACAGTTCAGGAGATGAAAGGAAATGGGGCCTCAGGACTACTCCTGTCGATAGATGCTGAGAAAGCATTCGACAGGGTAGACTGGGGCCTCATGCAAGGTACATGGGAAGAAATAGAACTAGGTGTGAAAATGATAAAACGCATAAAGGCCCTATACATCAGTCCTACAGCCAGGGTAAGGGTAAACGGGATAGTTTCGGACCCATTTGAAATGTTCAATGGAACTAGACAGGGGTGCCCACTATCCCCCTTGCTCTTCGTGTTGGCACTGGAACCACTTTTAGCGAGGATAAGACAGAATCCAGACATAAGGGGGATAAAGTTGGGAGAGGAAATACACAAGTTAGCCGCGTACGCGGATGATATCCTGTTCTACGTAACCAGTCCAAAGACATCTCTCCCAAATATAATGAAAACTTTAAAAGAGTACGGTGAGATCTCAAACTTTAGGCTAAACCCAGCGAAGTCTGAAACCCTCATGTTTAATATCCCAAAAAGTGAGGAACTTTTATTTCAAAAGAGTTTCGCATTTGTTTGGGACAAAAAAGAAAGTAATTACTTAGGGGTTAAGATGACCAAAACCAACGAAAGTCTATATCAATTAAACTTCCTCCCACTACTAGATGAGATTAAAAAGGAATTAAACAGAATAACAACAGGAAACATCTCGTGGGGGGGCAGAATAAATATTATCAAAATGGTCACCCTCCCCAAAATCATATATAAAATGCAGATGCTACCGATCCCACTCCCGGATGCCTTTTTTAAAACAATACAAAAGCTTTTCACAAGATTTATCTGGAAAAGGAAAAAAGCTAGAATAAGTATGGCACAGTTAACCAAAGACAGAATAAGAGGGGGCTGGGGCGCACCGGATATTAGAAATTATTATAATGCGGTTATATTGGCACGGGTTGTAGAATGGGCTAAAGAAAATAAAGAAAAGAGATGGGTGAAGTTAGAGAGCACAATAAGCACAGTTAACTTAGGTAAAATAATTTGGATACCCCCACAATATAGAAAATTAGATAAAGGCACAAACAACATTACTAGACACGCATTAAAAATATGGGATCACATTCACAGACAGGAAAAATGGGAATTTAATTCACCACTAATACCACTAACAAACACAGAATATTTCATACCGGGAATTGAAGCCTGGTTTGGGAAATGGATAACAATAGAAAATGCACAACTGAAAGATATTATGGATCAAGGTAAAATCCGCACGTATCACGAATTAAAGTGCAAAAGGGAGTGGAGATCGATAGATGAATGGCAATACAATCAATTAAAACATTTTACTGAGTACCTGCCCCAGCCTATAAGATCGGAAGTAAATTTGCTTCCTCTAGAAAAAATCTGCATGGCCAAGGGAAATAAGAGGGTGATCTCAAAAATATATAGAACACTCATAGAAAGGACTGGTCCGGATATTCCACAGTATATTACGAAGTGGGAAAACGAACTAGGGACTTACCTAAAGAAAGAAAAGATTAGCCAAATAATATGGAGGGTACATACTACTACAGTAAATAGTAATATGAGGGAGATGAATTACAAATGCTTGGTGAGATGGCACATCACCCCCGATAAAGCGCATAAAATTCAAAAGGAAAACTCTCAATACTGCTGGCGAGGGTGCAAAGAGATTGGGACGTCGGCCCATATTTGGTGGCAATGTCCGGAAATCAAAAAAATTTGGGAAGAAATTAGGCAAATAATAGGAGAAATAACTAACATAAAACTCCTAGACAACCCATGGAGTTGCCTATTCCATGGGACAAATATCCCGAACGAACAATACCTGAAAAGTTTATTACCGCCACTCCTAAATGCAGCCAAAAGTCTTATCCCCAGACATTGGAAGGAATCAGTGAGACCCACAATGAGAAGTTGGTGCAATAAAGTTAATGAGACCCAAAATTTAGAGTACTTGAGGTATAGTGACGGGGATGGCTTGGTCACCTACGAGGAAAAATGGCAAGAATTGGAGAAAAACAAACAAACGATGAGATATGCAGAAGCTATGGGAGCATAGGGAGTAGCAGAATGTAGGCACCAAGGGAAGAGGAGAAAAATTAGAGGCAGATGACAACCCAACCTGAATTAAGAAGAGCAATTGAGAGAAAGGCCCAAAAAAAAAAAAAAAAAAAAAAAAAGCGACTGGTAGAAAGGGGTGATGAGGGGAGGGAGGGATACGTGGGAAGGTGGGTTGGGGAAAAGATAGATGTTTATACAAGACATAATCCTTGAAAGGTATATAGAAAGGGGAAAGGGAAGACTGCAGGGAAAAAAAAAAAAGACATATACAAATGTCTGGCTACTTATTTTCTCTTTTCCTAATCGCCCTTCATAGGCTACAACCAACCAAGGTCTTGCTTTATTTTCTTCCATGGAGCACAATAAAGTTGTTTTTTGTTGCATGTCCCATATTATTGGTACACATCACAGTACTAAAAAGTGGCAACCACCCCCAACATACAGTAGTATCTTGGATTATGAGCATAAGAAGAATGCTTGTAATCCAAAGCACTCGTATATCAAAGCGAGTTTCCCCATAGGAATCAATGGAAACTCAGATGATTATTTCCAGTGTCACTGCTAGTGTATGCATTACCGCATGTGGCCAGAGGTGGGGGAGCCGGAAACACTCGGAGAACGCTCAGGGACACTTTTGAACGGAGTGTTTCCGAGTGTCTCAGAAGGACTTCGAGCGTCACCAGCGCCCCGCAACTCTGGCCAAATGCGGTACTGCACACAGCAGAGGCTTGAATCCTGCTCGTCTTGCGAGATAACACTTGCAAACCCAGTCAGGATTTAAAAGAAAAACAGCTCGTACTGCGGAACACTCGTAAACCGCGTTACCCGCAATCCGAGGTTTTACTGTATAACTAACCTTTGCAGTAAGGTGCACATGGAAGGGCAATACACATCACAAACAAAAGATTTCCCAGCACATTTGCCAGGCAGCCTGCAAAACAACTAAATTGACCGTGTCTAACAGTTTACGTTAAAAAGTAGGGGTAGGCTCCTTCCAGGGTTACCTGCCCTTAATCTATCCACTACGATATGTGCTCCTATTTATGAGACTTAAAATTATAATGTTAGGGCTGCAGTATACAGAGGAGTCTGCAGCTTATGCATATATTTGCAAGTGTGTACAAACAAAACACATCACAGTGGTTAATGTCATCTCTACTATCTAAGCAGGGCAGGCTGTGGTGTAATAAATAACAATTAACTTAGCTGGTAAAGTGCTTAAGTCCAAAGTCTGACTTCTTGTCCACTCAGGGGGCCTGCAAAGGCGATATACATTATTGAACAATTATTATATCAGTTCTTCACATGATAACTCATTCCCATCAGCTCATTCTCTCCAGCTCTACCCACAATTTTATATGAGCAGTATTGAGCATGAAGAGGACACGACCATAGTAAGATGGGTATATCTAGGAAGACCCCATTTCATGTGATTACACGAATAAACCTCTTTTACAAGGGCCCGAAGTAAAACCTCAGAGCAATAAAAGGATAATATCACCCATAATGCCTGGGAGAGCTTCTCATGGTAGCCAAAAAATGAGAATGTGAAGTGTTGAGACATCTGTCCAACCTCAGTTGCGGTAGTGCATTGCTGGTACCCACCATTGCCTTCTCAACTTGTTCAAAAGATGAGAGGAATGCATCTGTTCTGAAAATGGAAAAGGATTGATTGGGACATTATTACACATTTTCACATGTTACTGGCCAATCTGTTTATGTGATAAGTATTTGTCATTCTCAATGGGCTCTTAATGCAACTATTTGATGAGCTAAAGTAAGCGATTATCTTCTGTACCTTGCAAGATGGGTCATGCATGGTCCCCCTTAGAATTAGGAAGATCCAAGCTGGGTGACCAAACTAAGAATAATTTCAGCTAGCCCACTTATCTTTCTGTACCCACAAACCATAAGTCTGCTGACTATGTATATAACGATGATCAATAATTTAGCTTTTGAATGGTTTTAGAATGGACATTAAAGCGGAGGTCTGCCCACCACTTCACAAATTAAAAGCCAAAAGCTGCACATACTGCAGCTGCTGACTTTAATAATCAGACACTTACCTGTCCTGGAGTCCAGCGATGTCAGCACCGCAGCTGATGTTTCCATCAGCTGTTGGGTGCATGCCCTCCTCCATTGCGAGTGAGGGAACCCGGCAGTGAAGCCGTAACTACGCATGTGTGAGGCTCTGCTCTTCTCTCCTATTGGCCTGGCGGCCGGGGAAGGAGGGGGGAGCCCGGGGTGATGACGTCAATACTCGTGGCTGAGGCTCCCAGAAGTGGGAACAGGATACCTGTGAAAGACAGGTATCCTGCCCCGCCTTCCCCCAAAAGGTGCCAAATGTCGCAACGAGCGCAAGTTCCACTTTTGGGTGGAACTACGCTTTAAGCACTCTGGAAATGAGGGAGGGGGGTCTGTAAGGTAGGTAGATCAGGAAAACAAGTAGCAAGATTGTAATGAGTAAAAGTTAGTTGCAATAAGGCCGGGTTCACACTGCTCCGACCTGAAAGTCCCACGACTTCCGATCCGATTTTGCCCTGCAACATCGGTCAGACTTTAATTAACTGGATGCGACTTGAGATGAGTGCAACTTGAGTCTGGTATGGATTTGTTTTTTTTTTTCAATACATTTTGCAGTGCTAACATTGTCTCTGAGCACAAGTCCCATGTCACAAGTGGGATCAGTTAAGATGCTGATACGACTTAAATTGAAATTGGACCAAAGTAGTGCAGGAACCTTCTCCAATGTCGGACCAAGATAAATCATACCAGTTAAGATGGCTCTCATAGGAAATCATTGATTTATACACGTCATGCGACATGTGCTCTCAAAGTCGGAGTGTATGTCGTACCAATGTGAACCGGGCCTTAGTCAGGTGCTATTTGAAGAAAGCTGCTTATAGTGCTTCTACATATACTGTAGATAGTGTTTGCTCTTTTTACTCTCATTTTTCTATCTCATGTTGCTTGCAGGGAAGGAAAATCTGCACATACTAAGGACATGCAAATACTTGGAGATTTCATGTTAAGGAAAATGACTGCCTTGCGGGTGAGAATATGAGTATGTACATCTGTTTCCTGTTTGTTACTGAGAATTTGTAGCTCACCAGATCCATGATATACAGTACAATATACAGGTTATATGCAGCAGGGAAAGGCGATCAACAATTAACTGCATTTATTTTTATAGAATGAGGAAAAGTTAGAACCTCTGTCAGGATCCTTTTGCTGCCTACAGCCCCAGTATGAAAACCTCCCCTCTTTTCTTATCCCACTAACACTATCACAAAGGCAGAAAGTGAAATGAAAATCTCCTTACATAGATAACAATAAGAACTAACAGAGGCTCTAACGTTTTCATTCTATCCAGGACAAATAATATTTAGGATGCAGTTCCACTTTATGCCAAACCATAAAGTGAATCCAAACTTTGCAAAATAAATATACCATGAAATTGCATTCAATATCATACTTCAAAAGACTGAGGGTCCATTTACATTAAAGTGATCCGCTGCTGTACATTAATGTACATGCGTTAAAGCACATTACAACACACAGTCACATGTATTGCATTATAGCAGCCCATTTATTCTAGGTCTACCGCCAATGCATCACAACAAATGAGAAAAATGTACATGACCCTTTTTTTTTTTTTTTGCATATATACACATAGAAAAAAAGGCGGGACACGATCTCCAATGTAAAGGGTTTACGTCATTTTCTTCCTAACATTTAGAATGTAGCAGCTACTGTACAGTTACGGGCATACCTGCTCTTCATCAGACTGTGTGCAACAAGCATCATACCTATATACCAACACCACAGGGTGTGTTCACACAGGTGTAACCCATCCTAACTTGAATTAACCCTCTCTATGTTGTATTTACTCTAAATTAGACAAACTAACAATCACCATTCACCAATAATTAATTCTACTACTCAACTTCTCCCTAAATTTACTAATTAACTGTAAAAATACATATATTTACATGGTATCACTTTCCATCACATCTTAATACATGATTCCTTTAAACATTGTTACTTTACTTCGCTCGTCTCCAAGCACATTCAATGTCTCTTATCCTGTGAGTCTCTCTTCTCACCTAAAAAAAAAAAAAAAAAGCATAAAAATCAATCCTCATATCTATTATAGAAACAAGTATAGATCATAATTACTGTTCATCCCATTGGGATGCAAGAATTGTAATCTATTTATCCACCATACCTCTCTTTGTTTCAGTTTGTTTCAGTTTCAAAATTCTATCCCCCCCCCTCTTTTGTTTCTGCACACTTCTTCCAGAATCATGAATCTTAAATCCAAAGCTTTATGACCCTGTTCTAGGAAAATGCTTCGATACTGGCAGTCCAGGTTGTTTATTCCTAATGGTGCTGCGATGTTGGGCAATTCAGTCTTTAATCTCTTGTGTGGTTTCTCGTACCTAGATTAACTTGCATGGGCAAGTTAAAATATAAATTATGTAAGTTGACTGACACGTATGGAAACCTTTTATCATAAATTTCTGACCACTGCTCGGATGTATGTAATTGTCACCTTTCATCATCAAATTGCATTGTATGCAATTAAGACAAGGAAAGCAACCATTCCTTTTCCTGCCTAAAAATGTCGTTTTCATTTCAAGTTTATCTGTCCTACAATCTGACCGTACTAGTGTGTCTCTTAATGTCTTATTTCTATGGTATGTCTTTAACTGTGTCTGCTGTAAATCTTCTATCTGTGGGTAAGCACGTTTTAGTAAGGGCCAATTTCATTTAATGATTCTAAAGATGTCTTCACTATAGCTGTGGAATTGCATGGAAAAGGGCAATCTCCTCACCTCCTGTTTGTATCTCCCCACAGCTATCTTTTTCTTTTCCTGTAATATTTTCCTAATTTCATGTGAAGTTATATTCTCGGGATATCCCCGCTCCCTGAGCTTCTGACACATCTCTTCAAATCTTTTTTCTCTCATAGCTTTATCACTTAATATGTGTTTAACCCTACCGATTTGGCTCTGTACAATGAATTTAAATACATGGGGTGGATGGAAACTATCAAATAAAAGCAATTGATTCCTTTCAGTAGGCTTGGTAAATAAATCAGATTCTATCAAATTGTTACCGATGTAAATCCTAGTATCTAGAAATGGAACCGACGCTCCCACGTGCATCCTAAATTGAATATCGGGACAATACTCATTAAGCATTCCATCAAATCTACTTAGTCTCCACGTTGCCCCGCCATATAGCAAATACATCATCAATAAAGCGCCACCAGGTGGCGCAATGTGTTTTTTTTTTAAAAAATGATTTTGATAGATTTACTTCTGTTCGAATTCATTCATAAATGCATAAGCAATTGGAGGTTTAATGTTTGAGCCCATGGCAACTCCATTGAGCTGTACATATAACTGATCCTGAATTAAAAAATATTTATTGGACAAAATGACTTGAAACAATTTCTCAAACATTAATATTTGCGGTTCTGAGAAGCTGTTGCTCTCTCTAATCAATCCTATCGCCACATCAATACTTGCTGGATGGATGTAAATAAGCTATTAAAATCCCAGGTCACCAATATTTAATCTCCCTTACATTGTATGTCTCTATGTATCTTTGGCAATGTATATAATACTGGGATCCATGTATGAGTAGGTTAGTAGAAATTCCATTCATGGATCTCAATATTATATACATTGCTGAAGATACACAAGGACAGCAAATCTCCCCCTGGGCGTCCCATTGTCTCAGGGAGAGATTCAATTTTTGTACTTTTTGTAATTTTTGGATAAAATCCTGCCCCCCTTGGTGAAACACACAAAGTCTTATATAAAAGACACTAATGATTTTTTGCATAAATTGAAAAGTGTACCACAATGTCAGGGAGATTAAGTATTGGTGACCTGGGACGTTAATAGCTTATACACATCCATCCCGCATCGAGCAGGGAATGATTAGAGAAAGCAACAGCTTCTCAGAACCGCAAATAATCTTTAATAAATTGTTTCAAGTCATTTTGTCCATTAAATATTTTTTATTTCAGGATCAGTTTTATGTACAGCTCAATGGAGTTGCCATGGGCTCAAACGTTGCACCGCCATTTGCCTGTGCATTTATGAATGAATTCAAACAGAAGTAAATCTATCAAAATGATTTACTTAACACACATTGCGCCACCTGGTGGCGCTTTATTGATGTATTTGCTATATGGCGGAGCAACGTGGAGTCTCTGAATAGATTTGATGGAATGCTTAATGAGTATTGTCCCGATATTCAATTTAGGATGCACGTGGGAGGTATGTTGGTTCCATTTCTAGATACTAGGATTTACATCGGTAACAATTTGACAGCATCTGATTTATTTACCAAGCCTACTGTCAGAAATCAATTGCTTTTATTTGATAATTTCCATCCACCCTATGTAGTTAAATTCATTGTACGGAGCCAACTCTGTAGAGTTAAACACATTGTAAGTGACAAAGCAATGAGAGAAAAAAGGTTTGAAGAGATGTGTCAGAATCTCAGGGAGCGGGGATATCCCGAGAATATAATTTCACATGAAATTAGGAAAATATTAAAGGAAGAGAAAAAGATAGCTGTGAGGAGATTGCCCTTTTCCATGCAATTCCACAGCTATAGTGAAGACATCTTTAGAATCATTAAATGAAATTGGCCCTTACTAAAACGTGCTTACCCACAGATAGAAGATTTACAGCAGACACAGTTAAAGACATACCATAGAAATAAGACATTAAGAGACACACTAGTACGGTCAGATTGTAGGACAGATAAACTTGAAATGAAAACGACATTTTTAGGCAGGAAAAGGAATGGTTGCTTTCCTTGTCTTAATTGCATACAATGCAATTTGATGATGAAAGGTGACAATTGCATACATCCGAGCAGTGGTCAGAAATTTATGATAAAAGGTTTCCTTACGTGTCAGTCAACTTACATAATTTATATTTTAACTTGCCCATGCAAGTTGATCTAGGTAGGAGAAACCACACAAGAGATTAAAGACAGAATCGCCCAACATCGCAGCACTATTAGGAATAAACAACCTGGCATTTCCTAGAACAGGGTCATAAAGATTTGGATTTAAGATTCATGATTCTGGAAGAAGTGTGCAGAGACAAAAGAGGGGGGGATAGAATTTTGAAACTGAAACAAAGAGAGGTATGGTGGATACAATGTTTAAAGGAATCATGTATTAAGATGTGATGGATATAGATACCATGTAAATATCTGTGTTTGTGTAGGTAGTAACTTTAGGGAGAAGTTGAATTAATTATTGGTGAATGGTGATTGTTAGTTTGTCTAGTTTCGAGTAAATACAACACAGAGTGGGTTAATTCAAGTTAGAATGGGTGATGTGGGTTACACCTGTGTGAACACACCCTGTGGTGTTGTTATATAGGTATGGTGATTGTTGCACATAGTCTGAAGAGCAGGTATGCTCGGAAATGTACAGTAGCTGCTACATTCTACATGTTATGAAGAAATTGAAGTAAACTCTTTGTATTGGAGATCGTGTCCTGTCTTTTTTTTCAATTTGAATATTGGTGGATCATTGGGAGCCCACAGTGACACTACTCCAGGAGAACAATAGACACGAGAGAAGTAACTCACCCCATTACCAGGTTATATGTCATATATGTATACATATATATGTATGTGTGTGTGTGTGTGTGTGTGTGTGTGTATATATATATGTATGTATGTATGTATGTGTATATATATATATTATAATATAATATAATATAATATATATGTGTGTGTGTGTGTGTGTTCATACATTCACATTTGTGCTCAAAAGTTTGCATACCCTGGCAGAAATTGTGAACTTTTGGCAGTGATATTGAAAATATGACTGAGCATGAGAAAAAATGTCTTTTATTTAAGGATAGCAATCACATGAGGCCATTTATTATCACATCGTTTTTTGGATCCTTTTTAAATCCTAACAACAGAAATCGCCCCAAATGGCCCTGATAAAAAGTTTACATACCCTGGAATGTTTGGCCTTGGTACAGACACAGAAGGTGGCACACACAGGTTAAATGGAAATTAAAGGTTATATTCCCACATTTGTGGCTTTTTAAATCACAATTAGTGTCTGTGTATAAACACTAAGCAGGCTAGACACTGAGCCATGAGGAGGTAGAAAAATACAGTCAAAAGACCTGCGTAACAAGGTAATGAAACTTTACAAAATGAAAAAGGATATAAAAAAATATCCAAAGCCTTGAATATGCCAGTCAGTACTGTTTAATCACTGATTAAGAAGTGTAAAAAAGTTGGGGATCTCTTGATATCAAGCCAAGGTCAGGTAGATCAAGAAAGATTTCAGCCACAACTGGCACAGGATAGAAAGAAAAACCCACAGGTAACCTCAGGAGAAATACAGGCTGCTCTGGGAAAAGATGGTGTGGTTGTTTTTAAGGAGCACAATATGATGATACTTGAACAGAAAAGAACTGCATGGTCAAGTTGCCTGTCAGGAAAGGATCCGTCCGCTGGCAAGATATATCGTTTGGCATGCAGTACTGGGGTCCACCAGCAGGTGTCTCCTGGCAGTGTTGAACTGTCAGGAGAATATTTCCTTGCTGGTGTCATTTCATCTTTTGGCCGCAGTACTGACGTCCACCAGCGGATGGATCCTGGCAGTATGGAGCAGACAACACTCCCTGCGCTCAGGTGTGACTTGAAGTCAATCACAGTCAGTCCTATAAATACCCGGCAAGCCCTCATATGCTTGCCTTGGTATCTCTCTCCTTGAGCCCTGACCTTGTTCACCTGTTACCCGATCCTGAACCTGCATCTGACCTTGTGCCCTAGCTTATCCTGACCCGATCCCTTCAGTGTTCCTGTACCCTTCAGCCCGATTCATCCCCTCTCTGTCCTGTTGGTTCCCTGTCCCTCATTTACTGATCTTCCTGTGTATGACCTTGGCTTGGCTAAACGTTTATGTCTCTGGTATATCCCTTGTTCTTGCTGCCCTGCTGTGTATGACCCTGGCCTGGCTGACATCTGTGATTCCGGTATTGCCCCTTGCTGTAGATATTGTTGTTCGTAGTGGGTTTGTTGGGTTGGTTGTTTACTGTTTGTATTTTCTAATTATCACCTATTTTAATAAATATCACTATTCACTTACATGTGTTTTGGGTTATCTCTGTGCAGTCCACACAGTCTGGTCTACTAGTCTCCTGACATTGCCAGAAAGAAGCCTTTGCTGTAAAAGTTCCACAAAAAAGTCTGGTTACAATATGTTCAACAACACCTTGACATGTCTCATTGACTTTTTTGTGGCATTAGCGCAGTAAAGGCTTCCTTCTGGCAGCTTAGCCATGCAGCTTTTTTTTGTTCAAGTATCATTGAATTGTACCCTTTAAAAACAACCACACCAGCTTTTTGAAGAGCAGCCTGTATTTCTCCTGCGGTTACCTGTGGATTTTTCTTTGTATCCTAAACAATTCTTCCACCAGTTGTGGCTGCAATCTTTGTTGGTCTACCTGACCTTATCAAAGAGTATTAAAAATATCAAAAGAGCCCCTGATTTCCCACTTCTTAATACGTGATTAACCACTTCAGCCCCGGAAGATTTTATCCCCTTCCTGACCAGAGCACTTTTTGCGATTCGGCACTGCGTCACTTTAACTGACAATTGCGCGGTCCTGCGAGGTTGCTCCCAAAGAAAACTGACGTCCTTTTTTTCCCACAAATAGAGCTTTCTTTTGGTGGTATTTGATCGCCTCTGTGGTTTTTATTTTTTGCGCTATAAACAAAAAAATAGCGACAATTTTGGAAAAAACGCATTATTTTTAACTTTTTGCTATAATAAATATCCCCAAAAAATATATAAAAAAAAAATTTTTTACGCCGTTTAGGCCGATACGTATTCTTCTACATATTTTTTTGGTAAAAAAAAATCACAATGAGAGTTTATTGATTGGTTTGCACAAAAGTTATAGCGTCTACAAAATAGGGGATAGTTTTATGGCATATGACATTATGGCGGACACATCGGACAATTTCGACACTATTTTGGGACCATTGGCATTAATACAGCGATCGATGCTAAAAAACTGCATTGATTACTGAAAAAATGTCACTGGCAGTGAAGGGGTTAACCACTAGGTGATACTGTAGGGGTTAAGTGTGTCCTAGGGAGTGATTCTCACTGGGGGGGGGCTGTGTGTGACACGTCACTGATCACCGCTCCCAATTGCAGGGAGCTGTAATCGGTGGTAGTAAAAAACGCAATGGGCGGGGTCCTGATGACCAGTATCGTTGGTCAATTCAGGTAACAGGTTACCAGCTCACCTAATAGGGTGGTGTTCCTTGTCAGAACAGGAGAAGTAGTCAAAATAAAAGGGGAGTGGGAATAGGACCCAAGGTGTCCTTACCTTCAGTGAAGGAAAAGGAACAAACTGCGGTTTAACCTGCTATAACTTTATTAGAACAATAGTCAATGAGTTTGTTGGCCATCACATGGATGCACTAAGCAGGCTGGACACTGAGCCATGAGGAGGTAGAAAAGAACAGTCAAAAGACCTGCGTAACAAGGTAATGAAACTTTACAAAGAAAAGGATATAAAAAGATATCTAAAGCCTTGAATATAAATTTGACTCAGCTGACTATATTTTCCTATCCAAACTATGTGCGGGGCTATCTTTAATGTTTCATGGAAACATGGTGCTGAATGACTAACAGGCTTGTTGTGGATCTATTGTTTCTCCTTGACTCAAGTCGCATGCTTGCATCACAGCGTGCTGCATTTTTTAAAATTATCTCTGATTGACAGTGCTACATCCAGAAATCAAACCTGTCTTGTTCACTAACTATCAGGGATACTTTCTAGCCAGAATTGCATTAATTTGTCTGAGATAACCAATGCTTTCTTCAACATTGTAAAGACTTAATGCAGCAGCTCTATAGGCATATAGGGAGTCTGGAGGTCCATGGTTAAGCACAATACGGGTACCGACTTGTGCTACCAAGGTTTCCCGGAACTCACCTCGCCTAAACACATGTAAGCATTATGTATGAAGTCACACTTAATGACTTGAGATGATTGACACGTGTGGATGACTGGGATATGGCTGAGCTCATGTGCTTGCGTTTTTAAGTGACAACGTTGTCAGTTTTTAACTTATGCAATCTCCTATTGTTTATGCTTTCCTTTCAATGATTAAAATGTTTTTCTACTAATTGTTCTAATAAAGTTATATCAGGTTAAACCGCAGTTTGTTCCTTTTCCTTCACTGAAGGTAAGGACACCTTGGGTCCTATTCCTACTCCCCTTTTATTTTGAGCTGTGATCAGTGACAGTGTCATTAGGCAGAACGGGGAGATGCTTGTTTACATTAGCATCTCCCCATTCTTTCTCACCATGAGACGATCGCGGACATCGAGTCCACGGGACCCACGATCACGGTCACGGAGCTCCCGGCGGGCACGCCCGCCCGCAAGCCGCCTCTTAAAGGGCCACGTACAGGTACGCTAATCTGCCTGTACGTGCCCTATTGCCGCAGTATATCTGCGTGAGGCGGTTGGGAAGCGGTTAAACAGTACTGACTGGCATATTCAAGACTTTGGATATCTTTTTATATCCTTTTCTTTCTTTGTAAAGTTTCATTACCTTGTTACGCAGGTCTTTTGACTGTTCTTTTTTTACCTCCTCATGGCTCAGTGTCCAGCCTGCTTAGTGCATCCATGTGATGGCTAACAAACTCATTGACTATTTATACACAGACAATAACTGTGATTTAAAAAGCCACAAATGTGGGAAATGAACCTTTAATTGCCATTTTAACCAGTGTGTGCCACCTTCTGTGTCTGTACCAAAGCCAAACATTCCAGGGCCATTTAGGTGATTTCGGTTTTTGGATCCGTTTTAAATGATAATGATAACAGAAATCACCCAAATGGCCCTGATAAAAAGTTTATATTCCCTGGAATGTTTGGCCTTGGTACAGACACAGAAGGTGGCACACACAGGTTAAAATGGCAGTTAAAGGTTAATTTCCCACATTTGTGGCTTTTTAAATCACAGTTGGTGTCTGTGTATAAATAGTCAATGAGTTTGTTAGCTCTCACATGGATGCACTAAGCAGGCTAGACACTGAGCCATGAGGTAGAAAGGAACAGTCAAAAGACCTGCGTAACAAGGTAATGAAACTTTACGAAGATGGAAAGGGATATAAAAAAATATCAAAAGCCTTGAATATGCCAGTCAGTACTGTTTAATCACTTATTAAGAAGTGGGAAATTAGGGGCTCTTTTGATATTTTTGATACTCTTTTGATAAGGTCAGGTAGACCAACAAAGATTGCAGCCACAACTAGCGAAAGAATTTTTTAAGATACAAAGAAAAACCCACAGGTAACCTCGGGAGAAATACAGGCTGCTCTCCAAAAAGACGGTCTGGTTGTTTTTAAGGAGCACAATTCAACAATACTTGAACAAAAAAGAGCTGTAGTCTGTATTTCTCCTGGGGTTACCTGTGGGTTTTTCTTTCTATCCTGTGGCAGTTGTGGCTGAAATCTTTCTTTATCTACCTGACCTTGGCTTGATATCCCCAAATTTTACACTTCTTAATAAGTGATTGAAGTTCCTTTGACCTCATGATTCTCATTTGCTCTGACATGCACTGTGAGCTGTAAGGTCTTATATAGACAGGTGTGTGGCTTTCCTAATCAAGTCCAATCAGTATAACCAAACACAGCTGGACTCAAATGAAGGTGTAGAACCATCTCAAGGATGATCAGAAGAAATGGACAGCACCTGAGTTAAATATATGAGTGTCACAGCAAAGGGTCTGAATACTTAGGACCATGTGATATTTCAGTTTTTCTTTTTTAATAAATCTGCAAAAATGTCAACAATTCTGTGTTTTTCTGTCAATATGAGGTGCTGTGTGTACATTAATGAGGAAAAAAAATGAACAGAAGTGATTTTAGCAAATGGCTGCAATATAACAGAGTGAAAAATGTAAGGGGGTCTGAATACTTTCCGCCCCCACTGTATCTATATCTGCTGGTAATGGGGTGAGTTACTTCTCTTGTGTGTATTGTTCTCCTGGAGAAGTGTCACTGTGGGCTCCCAATGATCCACCAATAATTAAAAAGGTTGGGACAAGCTCTCCAATGCAGAGTTTACTTCAATTTCTTCATAACATGTAGAATCTACTGTACAGTTACGAGCATACCTGCTCTTCATCAGACTGTGTGCAATAATCTGCAACAAGCATCATAGAGGTTGGACAAAAATGTGGAAACACTCCATGATTTGCAGGTGTGAAAGTGAAGACCTGTTTTGCGTTGAAAGCGGAAGTGATGTAAAATAGGACGGTAGGTGGCATAAACTCCAAACATACAAAGAACATTAGATGCACCAAACTGGGTTAAGAATGGCCTTGCTTAGTGGTTTTCACAAATATAGACAATTAACAGTACAGTGTAACTCTCTTAATAAAGAAATACTTTAACCACTTCAGCCCCAGAAGAATTTACCCCCTTCCTGACCAGAGCACTTTTTGTAATTCGGCACTTCGGCACTGCGTCGCTTTAACTGACAATTGCGCGGTCATGCAACATGGCTCCCAAACAATATTGACGTCCTTTTTTTCCCACAAATAGAGCTTTCTTTTGGTGGTATGTGATCACCTCTGCGGTTTTTATTTTTTTGCGCTATAAACAAAAAAAATAGCAACCATTTTGAAAAAAACGCATTATTTTTTACTTTTTGCAATAATAAATACCCCCCAAAATATATAAAAAAAACATTTTTTTTCCTCAGTTTAGGCCGATACGTATTCTTTTTTTTGTTAAAAAAAAAAAATCGCAATAAGCGTTTGATTGGTTTGCGCAAAAGTTATAGCGTCTGCAAAATAGGGAATAGTTTTATGGCATTTTTATTAATATTTTTTTTTTTTTTACTAGTAATGGCGGCAATCAGCCATTTTTATCGTGACTGCAACATTATTGCGGACACATCGGACAATTTTGACACATTTTTGGGACCATTGGCATTAATGCAACGATCAATGCTATAAAATTGCATTGATTACTGTAAAAATGTCACTCGCAGTGAAGGGGTTAACCACTAGGGGGTTAAGTGTGTCCTGGGCAGTGATTGTAACTGTAGGGGGGATGGGCTAGTAGTGACATGACACTGACCGCTGCTCCCAATGACAGGGAGCAGACGATCGGTGTCCTGTCACTAGGCAGAACGGGGAGATGCTGTTTACATCGGCATCTCCCCATTCTTTAGCTCCGTGGCACGATCGCGGGTATCCCAGCGGCGATCGAGTCCGCAGGTCCCGTGGGCACGGTCACGGAGCTCGCGGCAGGCGCGCGAGCAGCGGGAAATTCAAAGTAACGTACAGGTACATTACTTTGCCCAGCCGTGCCATTCTGCCGACGTATATGTGCTGACAGCGGTCGGCAAGTGGTTAAAACTGTAAACAAAATCAGCCTGGGAATTTCTAGAATGTTCTGGGGGGGGGGGGGGGGGTCAATGACCTACCCTAGACCAAGCTGAGAGCATATGGCATTTGATGGCTTTCTTTGGCTCGCCTACTCCTCTCAATATAGTCAGCCCGGACTAAATTCTATATTGTGTTGACTGTTCAATTAAAAAGAGATGCTGAATTTTGTTTCAGGTTATCAGAGAAATGCCACTGAGAACATACTTGGGTTAGGGACAAAGGGAACCTCACGTCTAGAGACCACTACATTAAAAGATGATGTCCCATCAGTGTTTGAAAAATCATATTTTACATTCGTTAATTGACCATCTCTTCATGTTTTGTACTTGTGTCTGTTATAGGCATTGCTCCCATCGTTGCATAAACTAGAAGAAGTCTTTCTGGAGATGCAAAGGAAAACTCATAGGAAGCACGAGGTTGATGTTCTATTGCAGGAATTTGAACAACAGAGATTGTGTTATTTGCCACTCAGCTGTCTTCTGTTGAAGCCTCTGCAGCGCCCCCTGCAGTATGAAAAATTACTAGAGCGACTGTGTCGCCATTATCCGCCTTCACACCATGATTACAACAACTGCCAAAGTAAGCTTTCCTTGTCTACTGAGTTAACCAGGCAACATTTATATTCCAATTAATCATTAAAGTGTTAACTGTAACAATTAACTTCTGTTATGTGTTTCCTCTGATCGGTTTCATATACTGTTAAGTGTTCTGTTACATATGTTTGATAAGTTCTAAAAATACCTATTGATTCTAGTAAAATCAAAATATAACTGTACTTATAACATTTACATTGTGGGAGGGGCTGCTGGAATATTATAATGCATATCATCACTCCTACTCACCCCACCCTCCCCCCCATTAAGACCCCTTTCACACCGAGGCGTTTTTCAGGCGCTAAAGATAAAAAAATAACGCCTGTAAAGCGCCTGAAAAACGCCTCCCCTGCCACCCCATGTGAAAGTCCAAGTGCTTTCACACTGAGGCACTGCGCTGGCAGGACGTTAAAGTCCTGCAAGCAGCATCTTTGGGCGGTGAAGGAGCGGTGTATACACCACTCCTGTTTATTGAAATTATTGGGCACCTCTGCTAAAGTGCTTCGACAGTGGCACATTTACCCCTTTCTTCAGCCGCTAGCGGGGGTAAAAAACGCTCTGCTAGTGGCCGAATAGCGCTGCTAAAACGATGGTAAATCGCCACTAAAACGAGCGCTAACTCTGCCCGCGGCTCAGGGTGAAAAGGGTCTTCAGCTGAAAATTAGCACCAAAAAAACTTCTTTATTGCTTAATGACCCAACTTACCTGTAATGAAATAGTCCTACGTTGTGCAGGCAGATGAATTGTGTAGAGTCTGTGCAGGGATGCCCAGTCCTCTTACTGCTGCTGAATCTTTGGTCCTGAGGAAATTATCGCTCTGAGTCTTCTGTGAAGCTGCAGTGAACAAGCTCACAATGGGGACCCGTTCCCTTCATCCTCTTCCTCCATCAGGAAAAGTTGTTTCATAGTGTATAGTACATGTATCATGACCTTTGAATGGGGGAGAGTCTGATGACTCACAGGATTCTCTCCCATTTAGTGGTTGTATTACGAGCAGTTTATACTATAAAACTATTTTTCTATGTGGAAAACGGGGCAGGTCTTCATTGGGAACTTGTTCACTGCAGCTTCAGCGAAGACTCTAAGCTATTAATCTCCATGCCTGAAATTCCGCTGCAGGGAGGAGGACTGGGCATCCCAGCAGTGAAGATTTTAACAGGCTTGCCTGTACAAGGTGGGACATGCTTCCTTACAGGTAAGTTAAGTCATTAAAGCAACAGAAATGCAGGGTGGAGCTTAACTTCAGCTTTAACCCTTGTAATGTGGTGGGGGAGGGCTCAGTAACACCTAGAAGGCCCACAAAAAGCTTCTGCAACCACTGCTTGTCAGCTGTTTATTTACCATTATGACTGTGATGGACTCACCCAGGACAGAGGCTTTTGGAGGGGACTTAATGCTACCTTCTTGCCTACCGACTATGGGCCCTGGCATTTGAGGGAGCTACAAGCATTTAGGAAGCTGTACTGTTATGTAATGCAAAAGGACTTTATTAAAAAGGCCATGATGGTCTCTGCCAGTGTGCGACTCGTAGCAGATGCTGATGTCATCAGCAAGCCACCTGTCTGGGGCGCCTGCCATAATGTGTTTATTGTAAGTAGGTCTGCTATTGTCTGAAGGAGTTCTGTGTTTATACTTATGATAATGTGTATTGTCTGTAGTTAGCTTGGAGTCGGCAAGTCTGACCTGCAATGTGACATCTGAGTCATCCAGGTGGTTAATTAAGGATCCTCTGTGGTGGGATTAGTCATGAGTCAGCTGTAATTCGTTAGCGAAACCATTGTGTGATGTTTTGGGTAAATATTTGGGTCATTGCTAATGTGGTGAGTGACCTCCTTCTCAAGTGTATAAAAGCCTATATTCTTGTTCAAATAAACAGTCCTTATTCTGGTTTACTCCATAAATTACACATCAGAGGCCCCTTTCACACTCAGGTGCTTGTAAACTGCCAGTAAAACACTGAGCACTTTTGAAGAGCTTTTCAGGTGCTTTTGAAACGCTTTCCATTCATCTCAATGGAGAGGGGTGTTTTTTCACCACCCTACCAGTGCACTGCCCCAGTGTGAAAGCATTCATTGATTTTAATGAAAATAAGTTTTCGTGAGCTTTTCATGCTCTTTTTTTTAGTGTGAAAGCGCCTCAGTGTGAAAGGGGTCTAAATGTAGTCTCGGTAGAATCTGATAGCTCATTAAAGACTTAGGACATAGGAAGTAAATAATACACAGTATAATAAAATGTTTGCATGTGTAACAAATCTGGGTTGTATACTCCTTTGAAACGCCTGCAGCTTAGAAAGTATTTTGAATGCTACGTGAACTAAGTTATAAGAATTTTGCATTTGGTGATCTGAATGTATCTGCACAGGTGGTTAGCTCACTCACTTCTCCTGATTCACGTCCTTTTCCTGGATTGGTCAAATGTGCTGTTTTTAGGCTGTGCCCACAACATTTTCTAGCAGATATCCAGCACTGTGGCATAGTCACACTGCAAGTTCCACACCAAGCATCATTCAGTACAGGGCTTCAGTATGACTAAGTTCACCAATCAAGTGTCTGAACCCGAGTATGAAAGGCTTTATTTGTGTATGTTGGATTTGTTTTTCTGGCTTGGCTCTTGGACTTGGACTTGGCATATCCTGTCTCTTGCTATATGCACTTGCCCCCTTTAAACTCAGATGGTATTTGTGATTTCTGATCACTATCTACTGCCTGTCCTGACCTTTCTTCTTTTTTTTTTTTCCTTTATTCATTTTATCTGTATCAAACAACATTTTACATTTAGTGAGACATCGCCTCAGCTGATACAAGCAGTTAAAACACATACAAAAATACATTCCCCAATACCCATCCCACTCCTCTCACCCCCCTCCGAAGCACACCCCCCTCCCGCCCCATCATCCCAATCTGCTCCTCACCCTTTCTCATACCGGTTCTATCCTCAACTTTTCCCCTCTTCTTAATCTCCATCAAACTGTCTAGATACTTTGAGGCATCTTCTGATTTTTACTTTATGGTCCCACCGCTTCAGCAAACCTAATTGAGCTCTTATAATCTACCCATTCCCTCCATTTCTCTTTGAACTCCTCCATTCCCGCCCCCTCACTAAACCTTAAGTATTCTAGGCTTTGAATTTAATTTATTTTGTTAAACCAATTCTTCACCGTGAGCCTTCCTGTTTCTTGCCAATATCTAGGTATAAGGCTCTTAGCGGCGTTTAAGAGCTGTGGTAGTAACGTTCTCATGTATTTCCCAGTTGGCATTCCACTGATTATCTCACTGATTATTTGCCTAATTTCCCCCCCAATATTTTTTAATTTCCGGGCAATGCCACCAGATGTGAGCCATGGTCCCAATCTCTTTGTACCCCCGCCAGCACAAGTGCGATGTTTCACTTTGACATTTGTGTGCTCTATCAGGAGCTATATGCCATCTCGCCAAACACTTATAATTTAGCTAGGGATGCACCGAATAGGTTTTTTGGTGCCGAAACCGATACCGAAAATAAATCTTCCTTGATCCCGAAAACCGAAACCGAAATAGGCTTTTTTTTTTATATATTACCCAAAACAATTATTGTGTTATATTATTTATATTCAACTTAATCATTAATTTTATGACGAAAAGAATACTACAATCCAGTAATGTCAAAAAGTACTTTAATAAAAAGTAACCCACATAAAATTGGACAGTGGACACAGAAGATAAAAATTAAATAAGACTGCAGTCAGTGCACATTGCACCACCATACCAAATAAAACAGGCATACAAAAAAAAAAAATTATAATAATAATATTACACAACTGTGTAAAACTTATACGTGTTTTTTTTCCTCTCCAAATAAACCTTAAAAATATAGTATGCATTGTTTTAAAGTAAGCCTGTGGGATTGGGAGCATTTGCATCTGGTACATAATTTTGGCTAATAATACCATTTTGAATATATAAATCCCCCCCCCCCCCCCCACGATAGCTTCCTATTGTGATTCTATTCAAGTCTTCTTTGATATCATTAACCACTTGCCGACCGCCTCACGCCTATATACGTGAGCAGAGCGGCACGGGCAGGCAAAATCACGTACCTGAAACGTGATTGCCTTCCCGCGGGTGGGGGGTCCGATCGGACCCCCCCCCTGGTGCCAGCTGCGGTCGGCATTTGGTTGGGAGCGATGACAGACGAGGGGGAGGCCATCCGATCGTGGCCCCCCCCTCGCGATCGCTCCCAGCCAATGAGAAACATCCCCTGCCTCTGTTTAGTACACAGAGGCAGAGGATGTGATGTCATCTCTCCTCGGTCTGGCAGTTTCCGTTCCAGCGCCGAGGAGAGATGACATGTAAGTGCACCAACACAAACACACACACAGTAGAACATGCCAGGCATACATTACACCCCCGATCCCCCCCCCAATCACCCCCCCCCCCTGTCACAAACTGACACCAAGCAGGTTTTTTATTTTTATTTTTTTCCTGATTACTGCATAGTGTCAGTTTGTGACAGTTAGCATTGGTGGGACAGTTAGTATTAGCCCCCTGTAGGTCTAGGGTACCCCCCTTACCCCCCCTAATAAAGTTTTAACCCCTTGATCACCCCCTCTCACCAGTGTCGCTAAGCGATCATTTTTCTGATCGCTGTATTAGTGTCGCTGGTGACGCTAGTTAGGGACGTAAATATTTAGGTTCGCCGTCAGCGTTTTATAGCGACAGGGACCCCCATATACTATCTAATAAATGTTTTAACCCCTTGATTGCCCCCTAGTTAACCCTTTCACCACTGATCACCGTATAACGGTTACGGGTGGCGCTGGTTAGTTCGTTTATTTTTTATAGTGTCAGGGCACCCGCCGTTTATTACCGAATAAAGGTTTAGCCCCCTGATCGCTCGGCGGTGATATGCGTCGCCCTAGGCAGCGTCAGATTAGCGCCAGTACCGCGAACACCCACGCACGCACCGTACACGCACCGTACACCTCCCTTAGTGGTATAGTATCTGAACGCATCAATATCTGATCCGATCAGATCTATACTAGCGTCCCCAGCAGTTTAGGGTTCCCAAAAACGCAGTGTTAGCGGGATCAGCCCAGATACCTGCTAGCACCTGCGTTTTGCCCCTCCGCCCGGCCCAGCCCAGTCCAGCCCACCCAAGTGCAGTATCGATCGATCACTGACACTTTTTTTTGTAGCGTTTTGGTGAACTGGCAAGCACCAGCGGCGTAGTACACCCCGGTCGTAGTCAAACCAGCACTGCAGTAACACTTGGTGAATGTTTTGAACGCTACCATGCACTAGTTGAGTATTAGCGTAGGGTACAGCATTGCACAGACTAGGCACACTTTCACAGGGTCTCCCAAGATGCCATCGCATTTTGAGAGACTCGAACCTGGAACCGGTTACAGTTATAAAAGTTACAGTTACAAAAAAAAAGTGTAAAAAAAAAAAAAACACAAACAAAAATAAAAAAAAATAGTTGTCGTTTTATTGTTCTCTCTCTCTCTCTCTATTCTCTCTCTATTGTTCTGCTCTTTTTTACTGTATTCTATTCTGCAATGTTTTATTGTTATTATGTTTTATCATGTTTGCTTTTCAGGTATGTAATTATTTATACTTTACCGTTTACTGTGCTTTATTGTTAACCATTTTTTTGTCTTCAGGTACGCCATTCACGACTTTGAGTGGTTATACCAGAATGATGCCTGCAGGTTTAGGTATCATCTTGGTATCATTCTTTTTAGCCAGCGGTCGGCTTTCATGTAAAAGCAATCCTAGCGGCTAATTAGCCTCTAGACTGCTTTTACAAGCAGTGGGAGGGAATGCCCCCCCCCCCCACCGTCTTCCGTGTTTTTCTCTGGCTCTCCTGTCTCAACAGGGAACCTGAGAATGCAGCCGGTGATTCAGCCAGCTGACCATAGAGCTGATCAGAGACCAGAGTGGCTCCAAACATCTCTATGGCCTAAGAAACCGGAAGCTACGAGCATTTTATGACTTAGATTTCGCCGGATGTAAATAGCGCCATTGGGAAATTGGGGAAGCATTTTATCACACCGATCTTGGTGTGGTCAGATGCTTTGAGGGCAGAGGAGAGATCTAGGGTCTAATAGACCCCAATTTTTTCAAAAAAGAGTACCTGTCACTACCTATTGCTATCATAGGGGATATTTACATTCCCTGAGATAACAATAAAAATGATTTAAAAAAAAAAAAATGAAAGGAACAGTTTAAAAATAAGATAAAAAAGCAAAAAAAAATAAAGAAAAAAAATAAATAAATAAAAAGCACCCCTGTCCCCCCTGCTCTCGCGCTAAGGCGAACGCAAGTGGCGGTCTGGCGTCAAACGTAAACAGCAATTGCACCATGCATGTGAGGTATCACCGCGAAGGTCAGATCGAGGGCAGTAATTTTAGCAGTAGACCTCCTCTGTAAATCTAAAGTGGTAACCTGTAAAGGCTTTTAAAGGCTTTTAAAAATGTATTAATTTTGTTGCCACTGCACGTTTGTGCGCAATTTTAAAGCATGTCATGTTTGGTATCCATGTACTCGGCCTAAGATCATCTTTTTTATTTCATCAAACATTTGGGCAATATAGTGTGTTTTAGTGCATTAAAATTTAAAAAAGTGTGTTTTTTCCCCAAAAAATGCGTTTGAAAATCGCTGCGCAAATACTGTGTGAAAAAAAAAAATGAAACACCCACCATTTTAATCTGTAGGGCAATTGCTTTAAAATAATATATAATGTGTGGGGGTTCAAAGTAATTTTCTTGCAAAAAAAAATAATTTTTTCATGTAATCAAAAAGTGTCAGAAAGGGCTTTGTCTTCAAGTGGTTAGAAGAGTGGGTGATGTGTGACATAAGCTTCTAAATGTTGTGCATAAAATGCCAGGACAGTTCAAACCCCCCCCAAATGACCCCATTTTGGAAAGTAGACACCCCAAGCTATTTGCTGAGAGGCATGTCGAGTCCATGGAATATTTTATATTGTGACACAAGTTGCGGGAAAGAGACAATTTTTTTTTTGCACAAAGTTGTCACTAAATGTTATATTGCTCAAACATGCCATGGGAATATGTGAAATTACACCCCAAAATAAATTCTGTTGCTTCTCCTGAGTACGGGGATACCACATGTGTGGGACTTTTTGGGAGCCTAGCCGCGCACGGGATCCCGAAAACCAAGCACCGCCTTCAGGCTTTCTAAGGCCGTAAATTTTTGATTTCACTCCTCACTACCTATCACAGTTTCGGAGGCCATGGAATGCCCAGGTGGCACAAACCCCCCCCCAAATTACCCCATTTTGGAAAGTAGACACCCCAAGCTATTTGCTGAGAGGTATAGTGAGTATTTTGCAGACCTCACTTTTTGTCACAAAGTTTTGAAAATTGAAAAAAGAAAAAAAAAATTTTTTTTTCTGGTCTTTCTTCATTTTCAAAAACAAATGAGAGCTGAAAAATACTCACCATGCCTCTCAGCAAATAGCTTGGGGTGTCTACTTTCCAAAATGGGGTCATTTGGGGGGGGTTTGTGCCATCTTGGCATTTTATGGCCTTCAAAACTGTGATAGGTAGTGAGGAGTAAAATCAAAAATGTATGCCCTTAGAAATCCTGAAGGTGGTGCTGGGTTTTCGGGGCCCCGTACGCGGCTAGGCTCCCAAAAAGTGCCACACATGTGGTATCCCCGTACTCAGGAGAAGCAGCTGAATGTATTTTGGGGTGCAATTCCACATATGCCCATGGCCTGTGTGAGCAATATATCATTTAGTGACAACTTTTTGTAATTTTTTTTTTCTTTTTTTTGTCATTATTCAATCACTTGGGACAAAAAAAATAAATATTCAATGGGCTCAACATGCCTCTCAGCAATTTCCTTGGGGTGTCTACTTTCCAAAATGGGGTCATTTGGGGGGGTTTTGTACTGCCCTGCCATTTTAGCACCTCAAGAAATGACATAGGCAGTCAGAAACTAAAAGCTGTGTAAATTCCAGAAAATGTACCCTAGTTTGTAGACGCTATAACTTTTGCGCAAACCAATAAATATACGCTTATTGACATTTTTTTTACCAAAGACATGTGGCCGAATACATTTTGGCCTAAATGTATTACTAAAATTTAGTTTATTGGATTTTTTTTATAACAAAAAGTAGAAAATATCATTTTTTTTCAAAATTTTCAGTCTTTTTCCGTTTATAGCGCAAAAAATAAAAACGGCAGAGGTGATCAAATATCATCAAAAGAAAGCTCTATTTGTGGGAAGAAAAGGACGCAAATTTCGTTTGGGTAGAGCATTGCATAACCGCGCAATTAGCAGTTAAAGCGACGCAGTGCCAAATTGTAAAAAGTGCTCTGGTCAGGAAGGGGGTAAATCCTTCCGGGGCTGAAGTGGTTAAGAAATGGTACAATATTGGCCTGGTAAAACATCTCTCTTGATGTAGTTATCTTAACTCCTGGATACTTCAGTTCTTTTTTCCCCCACACAAATGGAAAATCCTTTTGATAAGTGTGCTCCCCTGTTTTTACTTTATTAACATCTAGTCTTTCTGACTTAACTGGGTTTATCTTAAAATTAGATATCTCCCCGTACTCTTTTAGGGATTTCATCAGGTTAGGGAGGGTTATCCTAGGGCAAGTTATATAGAATAATATATCGTTTGCATAGGCCACTGGTTTATGGACCTCTACCCCAACTTTTATCCCCCTGATATGCGGGTTCTGCCTTATCTTTGCTAACCTTCTTTTTAACCTGAAAACCACATGGATCTGCAGGCTATCCAGGCCCCCATCTTATCCTGATCATGGCTATGGCTGCAGATCTGATGCTTTAGTTGTTTAGTTTTTCCAGCACTGCTGTTACTAGCCAAATATTCTTAGGTGCCAAACTGTATTATCATTAACTATGGTGAGGACTAGAAGCTTTGGGGCTTGTGCCTTGGTTATTGTTCCCTGAAGCTTTCTGTTGACCCAAAGATTTTGATTCATGACATTTTTTTCAGGCCATGGATCACGTGGAGGTCAAACACACCCAGGCAATTTTCAGTTTTCAGAGGATATAAGCAATGTCAACCTCCCCTATATTTCTTGTGTAGCAGGTGTACTTTCAACAGGGATTTGCAGTCCAATCCTTAATCTCAATGTATGTTCTGGCAATTCATATTTTCTGTACTTCATTGGTTCATTTAAAAGGTCAGCAGAACATGTACGTAGCTTTCCTGAGTCATTAAAAACTTCTACCAGATTGTAGTTAAAATGCCATAGCCCAACACTAGGATAGCTATACAGCTGTTACTGGAGCAAACATCCAACACTTCTATCGAAATCTATTGATTGGGTGATTAGAACCTCTCTTTTTATATCTGTTAAAAAGATTTCGAATACTATTCCATGATACCACAGTCTCATTATTCTCGTTCATGGAAAGATAAGTTAAGTAGATTATCTGTAATTCTTTATAGATGGAGTTTATACTGCTCTGTGCTCCAAGTTCCTATTAATTAGGTGTAATGATCGCCCCTGAACTCTTCTCTGTATGCTGGTCATTATTCAACACTGCAGTTCAGGTCTCTGCAGTGCACACCTATTTCAGTTAGAAGTACCTAAGTAGACTGCTGGACATAGGTGCGCAGCCTAGTGCATTAGCGTGTGCACCCCAAAGCTTAAACACACAATATATATATATATATATATATATATATATATATATATATATATATATATATATATATATATATAATGTGTATGTATATATGTAGCGCTGGTAGATTATCAATCTACTGCTTATAGGTAAATTTAGTGGGTTATCTGTTTATACGTAGTCAGATTTGCCTCTGTTCCAGCTTGGCTGAGTTGCATGTAGTTTCACACTGTGCCTGTGGGTGTCGTTGTCACCATGGGTCGGTGTTAGAAAGGCAACACGCTGAAGCGTATGAGTGTTCCTCTGTCCCGGGGATAACTCGGTGGAGGTGGTCCTCCGAGTTGCATTCTGGGAGAGGGTATTTATGGGACAGACACCATGTTCTAGGGTTCGTTTCATTACACCTGCTGGCCCTCCTGGCCGACAGGTATGTGCTAGGAGTACTACCTCGTAGTCCTCCGCCCGGGAGGCCCACGTAGCTGCAGCGTGTGGGTGGGCCCAGAAGCCTGTCTGGGGCCTACCACAGCGGCAGAGGAATGATCCTGGGCTGTCTGTCCTATGAGAAGAAGCTGGACAACTGAGAAGATCCCAGGGGAGGACCCCTCATGGAAGGATCATGCAGAGTGCTGGTCTGGAGAGGGGCCTGGTGACTCAGTTGGAGGACGCATCCTAAAGTAACCCTACCGCATAGTACTGCCGGGTCGGCTTAAAGGTTCTAGTGCTGTGTTTGCTATTTATCGTAGACCATTACATCCTGTGGCAGAGGATCGTACGGGTTTTGTTCCAATCAAGTCTGTGGCAGAGACTTTCGTTCGTGCTGCATACTGGCTGCTAGGTTAGTGAGAGAAACCTATCCAGGCGGGCAAAGATTCAACTATAAAGAGAGAGTACATACATCTATGAGCTCTAAATTCCTAATACTACACCAAGAAAAGGTATTTGAACTTCCCTGCAACTCTCCTTCTACCTCTTTCCTGCTACTTCCTTCAATTTACGTTTATTAAAGCATTGGAAAAGATACTCAAGTGTCCGGTGCCTACACTGTCTGGTATTAAACTCAACGGGACCCTAGACCCGGTTCTGGTGAAATAGAGGTGGCGAAGGTGACGGTAACAGCCCGCTTTAAACCAGCAGCTCCACCGAGAGTTATTGCTACATATAGATATAGATATAGAGATAGATAGATAGATAGATAGATATTAATGGCAGTAGAGCAGTGGATTGGTGTCAGTAGTTTATTTTTATTTTTTTATTATTATAACTTTTTTACAATTGTATTATTTTTTACAATAATTTATTATTATTATTATTATTTTTTTACAATTTATTAGGAGCCCCATTGGGGGACTTTAGTGAAATATCAGGGGTCTGAACAGCCTAATTTTTGAGAGACAGAGAAAGGGACTGAGGACGGAGATTCCCCAGTCCCTATCTCTGCAGCCAAGCAGTAAGGGGAATCTGCGCAGCACAGGGTGATTAGGGTGTGCCCAGGCACACCTGGCACACCCTGTGCACATGCCTATGCTGCTGGATATTCAACTTGTGCCTAATTAGGCTAGTTAAACAAGATAGTCTTGTCTACACATGTCCTGGATAGAGGTCTGTCTGATTTTTCATGTCCTGATTATTCCTGTGATTATTTGCATTGTGTTTGTACTCAACCTGTGTGTGCTTATTCTGATAATCGGTCTGTTATGTCTGCTGTTGTCATTTTGTGCTCTGTTTACCTCTCTGGAAGCTGGACTATTTAGTTTGAATGTGCCTAATCTGACCGATTTCATCAATGTCTGCTGCTGTTCTGCCCATGGGTCTGGGGACTCAGTGTTTTAGTATCTGTCCTGCCTGTTGGCTGTTGCCCCTGGTGATACAGTGGATCCACCAATGTCTGAAAGTAGTGGAAGCAATCATCTAGCCTGCACTATCCTGGAGAAGCGGTGGAAATTATATAAGCAATAGGATTATTCCTGTAGATCTCTAGATGGTTTGCTCTGTACTCTCAGCTATCATTCAGAAATTGAGATGGTTGCACTTTTCAGATAAACAGACAGCAAATGATCATGAACACTGTGTTTTGTCGCAGGGGCTTTAGGTGAAGCCAGAGCAGTGAGTTCTCAGCTTCGACACCGTCTGCTGCACTTGCAGAACCTACAAAGACTGGACCAGCTTGAGAGAGACCTTCTGGGAGGAGAACACCTGTCTTCACCAGGTCGTGTAAGTATTCCAGCATTATGTTCATGCTAAGGCATGTTGTTTATTTCCTATGGTGATATTTTTGTTTTCTCTCCAGGAATTTATTAGAGAGGGCTGTCTATACAAACTGACCAAGAATGGCTTGCAGCCACGCATGTTCTACCTTGTAAGTATGCTCTACAAACATGGAAGGCTGGTATATTGGGAAAGTTGAAAGTTGGTGTTGCTACACACAAAATAGAATAATATATTTGCTCTCAATCTGTGCAAAGTTTTACATACCGTACTTTATATTGACAACCTGTTTCTTTGGGACCTGTAAATTCTGGACACATTTGTAATAAGTGCTGTTTGTTTTATGTTTCTTTACCAATTTTTTTTAGAATAGTTTAACCAGGAAGGAAAATTCCGTTGTTCTTAGACTTTGAGAAGGCAGGGTTTTTGCAGCACAGAGGAATTTCTTGAAGCATCACAATGTTCAACTAGTTTTTACCTATATTCTATTATTATTCTCATAAAACATACAGTTGAAGTACAGCATTTTCCGTGAAGTATTTTTCTCCAATGATGAAAGTAAACATTTGTGTGGCAGGACAATTGTGATATACTGCAAACATTATTATCAGATACTGCAGATCAGCTATCTTATCTAATGTCATTACTAATCCTCTATGGAATGTCTCTTTACCTTTGATTAAATCTGCTTGCTGTTAGGGGAACTACAGGAAGATATAAATAAAAAAAAATGTACAAGTTGGTGTCTCTTCAGTTTTCAGATATGCTGATATACACACGGAAAGGCCTGAGCTGCACTAACCAGTTTCGGGTTCATGGACGCCTGCCTCTCCATGGGATGTTGGTGAGTATGAAAGGGATAGCTATTCGGCCTCCTTAACACAACATGAGCACCAGAGCAAAATGTATAGCTCACAAATATGTAAACGATTTAAAAAGGAGAACTGTATGCAGTAAGGAAAGCAAATAAATTCACTTTTATTTAAACAAATTTAATAATACCTACACTTAGACCACCCAAACCAAAGACTGTAGCTGGCACAATTTGTTGACAACAAATAGAAAAAATAAACCGATATAAAAGTGCAGCACTAAAACGATAAAACAAATCTGTGCTCCTACAAATTAATAGTGGTTATTGACTCATTAATCAGTCCAAAGAAAAGTCCCAAGTTTATAAAACAGAAAAGTGTGAACACCTTTAAAGTGCCTGGAAAGAAATCTTCTGTACAATATTCACTCATCAAACTCCTGAGGATGTCACCATATGATGGAACGCATAGGGTGGAGTCTACGTGACGTATGCTGTCATACCTTACCAAGCACTCAGTGTCTGCCACCCCTCTCCGCCAATCCCTACACTGGCTTCTGATTGCCTAGTGAATTAAATTAAAAATACTAACAACATCATACAAACAACTCTGCCCAAAGCAATATTACCCAAACTGTCCTCTCCACTCCTCTCAAGACCTCCTGCTCTCAAACTCCTTTGTCACCTCCCCCCATGCTCGTCTCCAGAACTTCTCCAGAGCCTCTCCTATGCTCTAACTCTCTACCTCAACCTGTCCCTCTATCTCCTACTCTGGCTGTCTTTAGGCGATCCCTTAAAACTCATCTCTTTAGGGAAGTGTATAACATCAGCTCATCCCCCACACCTACATCCTTTTTTTTACCACTTGCCCCACCCTATTAGATTGTAAGCTCTTATGAGCAGGGCCATCTTAACCCTCTTGTATCTTATCGTATTGTAACTGTACTGTCTCCCTTTTATATTGTAAAGTTCTGTGTAAACTGTTGGCACTATATAAATCCTGTATTATAATAATAATAATCATGCAACAGACCATGGCAAGTCACCCAGGAGTCAGATTTGGAGTTTTGTAATATGCATATCCCTGGTTTTTATACTGCACCATGAGGCTGTTTATTTTTATGCCTTTTATGAGTGGAGTAACCAAGTGACCTAGGTGTCTCTGGACTGCTAATGGGGAGCGTCATCTGGTTATATAAGGGCCCTGCTGACCCTTTAATGTGAATGTGGTCTGTGATGTTTTGCCCCAAAAAAGCACTTTGACTGCTTAGTTTAAAGATGATCAATATATTCTGGTAAGAAGCTTCGGGTGCTCACTATTGGTAATATGTGGGTGAATATTGCACAGAAGATTCTTTTTCAAGCACCTTGAAGCAGTGGCGGTCACTCCATTAGGAGTGCAGGGGTGCCGCCCCCCTAATCCGTGGACCCAGCCCCTAATCTACATGCAGGGGGCGGGACACACGATTAGAGCCTGAGGCTCTAACTGGCTTCAAAAAAGGGTGGGCTTGGGGTGCAGAACACTGTACCCTGAGCCCACCCAGTTGTGTCACAATAGCGAATTAATATTCGCTATTATCTTCCTGCTTCTCCTCCTGGCCAATCAGGAAGTGGGTCTTAAAGCGGTAGTAAACTACTGAAAAAAAACCCCCTGCAACGCAATAGCATTATGTGCTAGTATGCACCACATACTAGCACATTAAGAAATACCTTCGCCCCCCCCCAGCATTGCCCAGTCATGACATGTTCCCTCTGCGTTTCTTCCGGGTTCGCAGGCTCTGGCGCTTTGAGTGGCCGAAACCGCAATGACGTCACGGCGCATGGGAGCCCTCCATTCCGGCAAGGGGCTCTGAAGTTCCGGCACGATACGCCGGACCTTAAGAGCGCATGTGCCGCTGACGTTAGCGGCTGCATGCAGGGTGAAAATATTTTACCTACAGATAAGCCTTATTAGAGACTTGCTTGTAGGTAAAAATCACCAAGTGGGGTATACAACCACTTTAAGACGCGATTGGCCGAGAAGAAGATCAACCGTGTTGGCCAGGAGCGGGGGGAGGTGCTGAGGAGGAGACACAGGGGGAAGCTGCCCATGGCCTGGATGGGGTAAGAGCAGGGCTGATGGGCAGACAGACAAACGATCAAACGAGCAATGGTGGGGGTGGGAGGTTTGACTGACTGACCGATTGAGCGATGGGGGGGTTTTACAGAATGACCAAACGAATGGGGGTGGGGTCGGTGGTTTGTTTACCTTTTTTTTGCACTGAATAATTAATGTAAATAACCACCATTGATTTGTATGAGCACAGATTTGTTTTATCTTTTTAGAGTTGCACTTTTATATAAATTCAGTTTCATTGTATTATTGGTCAGTATACACACAGTCCACGTTTTTTGATTAAGTATCAACCTTCACTGAGCTGAATGCCAAGATAAATGCCAAGTGTTTGGTAGACTGTTAGACCTCATGCACACCGCAGCTAACAAAACTCCAGTTTTACAGGTATTTGATTATTTATTTTTTCTGCCTCTAACGCCCCTCCGTGTTAGCTTGTGGGGTTGACTTACAAAACCAGAGAGTGAAAAATCTTATGCAGCTGTGCATAGTAGCCAAACAGCTTCTATCTTCAGCTTGTCCAATTAAGCGCTGACAAAAAAAAAACCTGGAAGCTGATTGGTTTCTGTGTAGAACTGAACCATATTTTGCGCACTCCAGTTTTTGCAAATCAACCCATGTGTGTGTATGCAAAAAACAAAATCACTTACATATTCAGAGAGAAGTGTTTGGGCAGAAAAAAAATGTGCATAAGTGCACATAAAAGTGCAAGTTTATGCACGTTTGTGTATTATTGCATTCTAATGGCCAGAATAAAATAATATTCTGACTAATATCATGCATTAACGCCAACCGCGCATAAAATTCTTGTGGAAAATGCAGCTTTTGCCGAGGTTTTTTTAAGCTGCTTTTCTCCTGTAAGGAGAAAAGGTGTCCAAAGGAGTGCAGTGTTCATAAAGTCTTGGACGTAAGCCTTTTGTAGGCTAAAATCTATAGAATTATGTCTCTAGTGTGTCCCTTCAGGACTGCATGAGCTCACTAGTAACATAACATTGGTGAAACAGCAGGGAAATGCAAGCATCTAACACACCTACTAGCTCTGCAAGAGAACAGAGGATGGATGCAAGGTATGGGGCTAATACGAATATCATTTTAAGCCAGCCATACATAGATCAAATTTCCACCTGTTCGGCGGGGACTGGACAAATTTCAATCCATATATTGACTTCTGTCCAGCCACCCTGTCAGATTTTCCCTGCTTGATTAGCACCCACCGGCTATAGCTGGCTGTGGGGAAGTCTCGCCACTGTCAGAATACAATAGGTCAGTGGGGATTCCTTCATTTACATAGTGTGTGGATGGGGGAATTGAGGAGTCGTTTTTTTTTTTTTTCATTCAACACGCTGGTTGAACGAAAAAAAATAATAATTGCCCCTCCTTGGGCTGTATTCTTTTATAATGCTGTATTTGTTCCAACTTTATATATTGATAGTATCTCTTTTAAATACTGCTCTGTTTGTGAGTATTTGTGGAATACTTTGTGCTTTTGTGAGCAGTATTTTAACCTAATCATATTCCATACAACCTCCAACTGTTGGGTAAGAAAATAACTATTGTTTCTAGTCAATATCTGGTTAGCAAAAACAATAGACGCAAGGGAATCCTAACTACATCAGTGTTTGTTGTCATTGTACATCCCATGTTATGGGTGTCATTCATAATGCTCTGCTCAGACACCAAGTACATTCTTTTTTTTATTTTCCATAAGAATATCATGAAATTTATCTGCCAGCAATGGGCCATTATTGCAGCATGCTGTTGTCCCACATTTCTCCTGCAATGGATTCTGGTGTAGATGGAGTATACTTGGGGAGGGTTAAATGTATTTAATTCAGTATGTAAAAAATAGCAATTTCCTTTAGCAAAACGAACTAAGTAGTAGGTTTTGTGTGATGCATAGTTGCAAACTTTTAAAAAAGAAAATTTCCAGGGACACCTTTTTTCAGTGTGTAAAGCAAGCCATTTTAGGCGGACATACCTTAAATAGGGGCAGGGCCTTTGTTTTATATGGCCATGGTTCTACAAGAGGGACCTAATGTCATACTTTTAATTTAAACATATGTAAGAAAGCTGTAGTTATAAGGCTAAAGAAAAACAAAAATACACAAAAACAAAACTTTGATAGTAAGGCTTTGTTTAAACGGGCACTGACACCTGTCCTACCTTTTTTTTTTTTTTTTTTTTTTTTATTGTGCTTGCATCTACCCCGAGCTGTGTGTGGGAAGCCTATAGTGGTGGATGCAGATGTAGCAGCAGCACAGAAACAGCAATTTGACATGCAGGCAGGAGCGCCTACATGGATCTGAATGCAGACCGTATTCAGATCCATGCTTCCAATCCTGCCCGCATGTCAAATACATCCTCCTCTATAGGATGCCCGTACGCAGCCTGGGGCAGGTGTAAGCACAAAAACAAAGGGAACCTGCGTGCAGGATGGGTGCCAGTGCCCGTTTTGAACTAACCCTAACAGTAAACATGTAAACCGTGATCTGAAGCATTTAAAGGAGGACCGTAGAGAAATAACTACCTGAATAATCATTTTGCCCAGTAACGCAATGGCAGAAAAACAAAAGCCTAGGCTTTAAGTAACCAAACTGCCCCTGCATATAATACACAGTACCTGCTGTATAAGTGCATGCTCAGGTTTACAATTTAAAGGGACATTATTAAGTAGAATCTGAACCTATTCATTATACGCACAGCACACACATGCCGCAGGGGGGCCCCATCCATTAGGGGTGCATGGGCGCCGCCCCCCATCCATGCATCCAGCCCCATGAAGGATGCCGGATGCATGGATTCCAATGGGGGCGAGGGTGTATTTTTGAAGCATGTAATTAGAGCCAAAGGCTCTAATGAGCTTCAAAGTAGGGTGGGCTCCGGGTGCAGAGCACTGCGAACCGAGCCCAGCCAGTTGTGTGACAATAGCGAATGAATATTCGCTATTTTCACACTGATTCTCCTCCCGGCCGGTCAGGAAATAAGCCCCTGTCCCGGCTAGGTCTGTCACAGGGTCTGAGATCCATTTACCGATTTGGCCGAAAGGAGAAGCATTCTGATTGGCTGCCGAGGAGGAGGAGGGAGGATACCAAAGCTGCCGTGATACCCGTGGAGGAGAGCAGGGGAAGGGGAAGCTGCCCGTGATGCTCGCCACTGCCTGTCGCCTGGATAAAGTGCTGCCCTCCATAGATGGGGTAAGTGCTCCGGATGACCAGACTGGATCAGGGGGTGGTGGTGCGGGTCACCCGACTAAGAGGGGGTGTTTGGCTGTGGGTGCACTGTTTGTTGGCCTCCTTACCCCCAAAAAAATTTACCACCAGCTGCCACTGGGCCTAGGCAATTCCCCCCAGCATCCAAATGTACACAAATGGGGTGTATAACTGCAAGGCAGGGAGGAAATGCCTGAGCTGCTTATGATTGGCTGTCTGCAGTGACTGCTTCCTGGCAGGATAGCTCAAGTGGGTTCAGACTCGTTTCCGAACAATCCTGTGTCCATTCCTGCTTGTAGCCAGAAAATATACTTTAATTTCTGGATAAGGAAGGGAACTCTGGTCAGATTTTTAGTGCTATCCAGGGCTCTATTACAGAGATTTCCCCTTCTTTTTTGTTCTGCTGACAACATACAGCCCTGGCCAAAAGTTTTGAGAATGACACAAATATTAATTTTTACAAAGTCTGCTGTTTCAGTGTTTTTAGATCTTTTTGTTAGATGCTACTATGGTATACTAAAGTATAATTACAAGCATTTCATAAGTGTCAATGCCTTTTATTGGCAATTACATTAAGTTTATTAGAGTCAATATTTGCAGTGTTGACCCTTTTTTTTTTTTTTTTTCAAGACCTCTGCAATTCGCCCTGGCATACTATCAGTCAACTTCTGGGCCACATCCTGACTGATGGCAGCCCATTCTTGCATAATTAATGCTTGGCATTTGTCAGAATTTGTGGGTTTTTCGTTCACCTGCCTCTTTAGGATTGACCACAAGTTCTCAATGGGATTAAGGTCTGGGGAGTGTCCTGACCATGGACCCAAAATGTTGATGTTTTGTTCCCCAAGCCATTTAGTTTCCACTTTTATACAATGTGTTTTCTTCTGTGCCATATATGATTAAATGAAACGTGAAAAAAACAGTGGCCCTCTCTAAAAATTTATAACTTTCACCCATTAAGGTGAACCCTTCATTAAAACAAATATATATATAGTGAACACCAAGTGACAAGTGAAAAAATATATATAAACACTGTGCTCAACTGAAAAAGTATATTAATCTTTGCATAAAGAGTAACAGCAAAAAAATTATTTTTATAGTGAAAATAAAGTCTTTGAAACGTGATGTCTTCTTTGCGACTTCCACCACACCCTGGTGTTGAGTGAGTCCACTCCCTATAGAAATTCTCTCACCAGCTCCAATTGCCCACACTCTCGTGTAAGGCTATAATGCTTTTGGTACCCAAACAGGAAGGGTCACAGCGACAAATCTCACATCCAAATATAAGTGCAGGAAACGTTCCACATGTGAATGAAAAAAAGTGCTCCAATAGTGTAATTCGCATAACCAGCTTAATGAAAAACTCACATAAAACTTCAATGTTTAAACTCACACTTTCAAAATTCAAAATACGCAGAAAACACTTCCACAGCACACTGAACTCCAATGCACAGCACAGCAAACTAATGGATATCAAAGCTAGGGGTAGCGGTCACGGCGGACCCGAGGTGTGCAGGCGTCTGCTCGCTGCTCTCACCTACTCCACGCTATACAAGCCGCTTTGACAGATCCCCCTTCCTGGTAAGCTGAAGCACGTCATTCGTCTCTGGTGCTCACCCTCATACGGCCATGCCCCGACATGTTTCGTCACAACAGTGACTTACTCATGGGTAGTTTTCACTTTTGCCTTATGGCAAGTTGCTCCATCATGCTGGAAAAAGCATTGTTCCTCACCAAACTGTTCTTGGATAGTTGGGAGAAGTTGCTGTCGGGGGATGTTTTTATACCATTTTTTATTCATAACTGTGTTCTTAGGCAAAATTGTGAGTGAGTCCACTCCCTTGGCTGAGAAGCAACCCCACATGAATGTTCTCAGGATGCTTTACTGTTGGCAGTAGCTCACCTTTTCTTCTCAAGACCAGGTTTTTTCCAAAAGCCCCAAACTATTGGAAAGGGGATTCATCAGAGAAAATTATTTTACCCCAGTCCTCAGCAGTCCAATCTCTGTACCTTTTGCAGAATATCAGTCTGTCTTTTCTGGAGAGAAATGCCTTCTTTGCTGCCCTTATTGACACCAGGCCATCCTCCAAAAATCTTCACCTCACTGTGCGTGCAGTTGCACTTACACCTGCCTGCTGCCATTCCTGAGCAAGCTGTGCACTGGTGGTGCCCAAGCTGAATCAACTGTAGGAGATGGTCCTTGCACTTGCTGGACTTTCTTGGGCGCCCTGAAACCTTCTTCAAAACAACTGAACCTCTCTCCTTGAAGTTCTTGATGATCCGATAAATGATTGATTTAGGTGTAATCTTAGTACCAGCAATATCCTTGCCTGTGAATCTTTTTGTGCAAAGCAATGATGACTGCACGTGTTTCCTTCCAGGTAACCATGGTTAACAAAGGAAGAACAATGATTTCAAGCACCACCCTCTTTTTAAAGCTTCCAGTCTGTTATTCTAACTCAATCAGCATTTCAGAGTAATTTCCAGATTTGTCCTCATCAACACTGACACCCGTGTTAACGATAGAATTACTGACATGTCAGCTGGTCCTTGCAGTGAAAAGGTTTTTTGGGGGATTAAGTTCATTTTCATGGCAAAGAGGGACTTTGCAATTAATTGCAATTCATCTGATCACCCTTCGTAACATTCTGCAGTATATGCAAATTGCCATCATAAAAACTGAGGCAGTCGACTTTGTAAAAAAAATGTATATTTGTGTCATTCTCAAAACTTTTGGCCAGTGCTGTATGATTTCTGTGTCCCTGTTGCAAATATTTCTCACTTCCTGTCTGATGAAACAGCTGTCAGCAAGACTGAAAGTGAGGGGAAATATTCCTAACAAATCATACCTCTGAACCCCTTCCTCCTCCCAGCACACCTCTGTTCCCCCCAAGCACAACTTTTTTTCTCGCTAGCACACCTCTGCCTCACCCATACTTCTGTACCTCCCAGCATCCTCTGCACCCCTCCCCCTCCCCACTCACCTCTATAACCACACTTAGCCTTTGTATACACCCCCACCTCTGCACCCCCCCTCCTACCCCTGCACCCCCCCTCCATACCTTTCAGTACCCTCTGTAACCTTTCATTCCCTCCAGGACATCTGAGCAACCCTTTTTTACACCCCATTGCAACCCACCTCTGCAGTCACTCTTCCATGGCTGTTGCTTCTCTGATGCTGGCGGCCAGGCGGGATTACAAACTGTAGGTAGAGCCACACAGAACCTCTTAGCTGCCGTAACAGTCACTCATCACTACTGCAGATCAATATGATCAGCAACAACGGGCTTCACGCTGCAATCCCGAGAAGCAGCCACCACAGGACAATTGATTCAAAGCCTGGACTGTCCTGGCAAATCCAGAACACCTGGCAAGTATGGTGATTACATTTTTTTTTTGTGTGTGTGTGTGTGTGTGTGTGTTTTAGTGTTTTTATATACTTTGTTTTTGGCTGATTTTTTCTCATTCTTTCCTTTGCTTGCATTATAATGTGATGACAGTTTTTTTCTTTAGTGGTCTTATACTTTGGTTTGGCTTCCTTTCTTCTAAATGTTTTCTTTGCTTCCATTATAATGCTTCATACTTTTCCTTACATCTGTCACTATGATTTCAGCTGATGGTATTGGATCCTCCAGTGAGTACTAATGGACAGCATTACTTGTGTTCTTAGACATAGTTTTATGTATGTGTCAAACCCTCTGGTCTTCTTTTTTTTTTTTTATAAATGTGAAAGTGTATGTGTCTCATTGACTACACTATTATTGAATCTTCTATTCTACCTCTTTCGCTCTGCACTGTGTTTTGTTAGCATGTTGTCTTTTATCTGTACCTATGTGGTCCCTGTCCACAGGCTGAAGACACTCAGAGTTCTGTCCCTCACTGTTTTACTATCTACTCTGCACAAACAACTATAGGAGTGGCTGCCAGGTGAGCATGTGCTTGAAGTAGAGCAAACAATGGACACTGTAGAATTATGTGTTAATAAAACATTTGATTTTTGTTCTGAATTTATTTATTGGTTTTATTTATTCTGGATTTGCTCTACTGCTCAGCAGTACCTGTTAGCTTACGTCAGGTGGAAGAATCAGTTTGTGGGCTAAATTCATTTCAGCAGTGTTCTGTTCTGGTTTAGTATAAGTAGTATTATTATTATTGTACATGTAATGCATTTTTCTACCAAGAAGTGTTCTAAAGGTCTGTGCCAGTCTGAAGGTTATACAATGGCTAATTAATACCTGTTAAAGAAAGGAAAAAAATCATACTACAGGGTCAGCATGAGCCAACCTGCCAAATAGATTTGTAAAGCCCTGCATTAGTGAAGTGCAAGCGGGACGGCAATGTCACACGGTACATGAAATAACCTACAGATTTTATTATGAAAGCACATTATAGCACCTGCTAGTTTTTGTGATAAGGCACCTATACAAATACAACAGTTTATTATCTTTGTGACAATATTAGTGGCAGGTAAAAAAAAAAATAACAATATAATCCAATAATATACTTTATATAAGCATTATTAATAATTGCTCATGCTCTGTTACTTGTGTTTGTGATTCAGCACTCAGGTGGATATGAGACGCTGGCTAGATGATTTGAATGCTGCTATCAGCCGGGCTCCGAGATACAGTGAATTATCTGCCCAGTCATTACAGCGCAAGTATCATTGTTATCTTCTGTACTGTAACCCTTTTATGGGTTATAATAACCTCTGACAGCCGTTACACATTTTTGTTTTTTATACATATCTTACCTAGCAGTCTTGTTTTTGCATAATATAGCAAGAGTAACATTATACTTTCCCTTTTAGTATAGCTTTTATATACTGCTGCTGCACATAGACTGTGTCTTAAAGTGTATCTGTACCCAAAACCTTTTCTTTTGTTTTGGATAGAATGGAAAAAGGTTAGGACCCCTGTCAGGTTTTACTGCTATCCGGGGCTTCATTCGAGAGATTTCCTCTTGCTTTCTGTTACGAAAATAACTTTTTACCAGACGGGAAGTAAGGGAAAATCTGCAACTGGAAAACAAACAGCAATAAAGTGACAGAGGTTCTAGCATTCCCTCAGTTGCCTTAAAAAGCATTTTACCTCTGTCTTTGTTGTTGCGTCACTTCCTACCCTAAACAAGTATTTACATGTGAGGGAATGGCATAGTGGACACTATACATATTGAGCCTGCACAAGTTCTCATTTGGAGCGAATAAGCACAGAACATTTGTTTTTGTATAGGTTATTTTATTATATGACAAAAAATTAGTAAAGGTCTTGCGAGCTACCAAATCAAAGTTCCCCTATCTTATAATAGTATGACAGCTGCTAGCACTAATCACATCCCATACTAACATGTGAGAATCGCAGATAAATAAATAAATCATGTGCTGCGCTATCCCCTTAATGATCTGCTGAACCTGCAGCAAAAACCTAAAAAACAAAATTGTTAATTAAAGTGATGTGCCTATAAATCAAATTTAAGAATATAATAATAATAATAATATAATAATAATAATATATAAAGCGACTAAAGTCATCATTCAGCTTACAACATCATATAACGTGAATATACACACATTTCATAAAATATAAATATTGATACCAAAGTGATCCATAAAGTGCTCAAGTGCATATAAGTCTGTTATACTCTGACCACCCAGGATCGGTTTTCAGTGTTCTTAATACAGCAATAATAAACGTGACTTGATAGGTGACTGTGAATATAGCGATCTGCACCAGAGATTACAATCAGGTGCTCCCCAAGGTAATGGCCACTCACCTCAGAGCGTGTGACCTCGCAATTAAGTTTGGTCAATACACGCTTTTGAATCATCAAAACGGATTCCAGGTCAGGTTGCAAGGTCCAAACACTGCTCAAAGATGTAGCCTCCTCACATATAAATATCAAAAAGAAACTCCATTGTGTGATACCGTTTTTAAAAGATTTTATTTACTGCAAACAAAGCCCTATTATAGGGTACTCACATGGGTCTGGTGCGTTCGTGCACCGCTCTATAGCATGCCTTAATAGCGCCAAGCCGTGGATGAGATCCTGTGCTTACTCCATAAGGTAGACCAGTTGTCTTCCAGTCCCCTCCCCTACACGTGTCGATACAAGGGAAATATCGTATCTTCATCAGGGGTATATTTTATGATATATCGCATATTGTGCTAGCCACTTTTTCTATATTTTTTTAGCTGAAGCACGGGTTTATTGGTTTACTCTCCTGGGACCGAACTTTTTACCTAATAATAAGAAAGGAAGGAATCTCTCAAACTTCAGACAGCAGTAAAACCTGACAGGAGGTCTAATCCTTGCCCACTCTATTCAAAACTAAAAAAAGTATTGAGTATAGTTGCACTTTAAATGTAATTTGCATAAAAGAAATAACTCTTCTAATTAACAACAAATCAAAGTAGCCTACCAACATCCTTTCATTTCATGCTGTATTCTTACTGTTTCTGTCACTACACAGAACCACTGATCCAGACTCCAGGCCAAACTCACCGCCCTAACACACTCAGTCATGTGTGCTGGTATCGGAACCAGAGTGTGTCACTGCCTGATCACATTACTATGATGGAGGTAATTTACAATACGTATTAAGTGGTCTGTTTACCGCTGGAAAGAGCCCACATCATACACATTCAAGGCTGAGATGGATTATGGTAGAATGGGGCCCTTGGCACAGTAGAAACTTTGCTCCCCTATCCCCTTGATTGATAAGGACTGCAGTAGGAGCAGAGAAGCTGCCCCTTTGACAGGGTGGACAATGCCAGTACAAACTATCAGACAACATCTGTCTACAAGTGCATCCTCCCTTGTGAAGTGACAGGCAGGTGCACAGCTTTGATGTATCTCCTTGGTTTACTATTGTAGCTGGGGCTCATGGACTGGACATCCACTGGGCCCTAGGCTCCACAGATCTGAGGTTTTCTCAGGGCTACTCTTTATGCTTCTTTAATGCTTTACACATTTATACAGTTCAAATAAATAATGCCAATACAGTAGTGTAGATTCTATATTTTATAATCTGTGTCGATCTTAGTGCACACGCGTTTGCTAATAAAGAAAGTAAAATGTATGACAAGTAATTTAGATTTTTGACCAATTCTCCCATTTTAAATACTTAATATGTAAATACCATATATAACTAAAGGCAAAACTTTTTTTTAAATAGAAGATAATCCCTGCTCTAGGTTGGTTTCCACCTGCATCATCTCCACTGCACGCTAGCAGGTGATGGCCCTGTTCTTCACAGGCTTCACAGTAAGAGAGAAGAATCTGGTTAGAGTGCTATGTTCCATGTAATGTAGTGTGGAGAGTGTTTCTTGAATATGTCTAAAGGTGATTTCTTTATCGTACATCACTAACTGGGTTATACGCCACCTACTGGTGAATGGACACTGGTAAATCAATCAAACAAGAAGTCCTCCCCTATATAACCCTTCCTACACAGGAAGTATCTCAGTTTTTTTTGCCAGTGTCTGTTAGGTGGATGGTCACTGATGTGATACTACTTGGAGGTCTGGACGGTTCTATTAAGAATCATGGACTTCAATCGGATCCATTCAAAAAAGCTATCCGCCTCATTAAAAGGAGAGAAAATTCCTCAAGGTTTTGCCTGTAATGCAGCCTTATGGCGCTGGACCCTGCGTAATGGAACCCTGTGCAGTGTTTGTTCTGACCAAGGTGCTTTGCAGCAGGGTGTTATACAGGTCCAGGGGAGTGGACACACGATTAAGGGGGACCTAGTCTCTGATGGTCTTTTATGACAAAGCTTACTGTGATGGGTGAAGATTGGACTCCTGTTATGTTCAGAGTCCTGCAGCAGCAACAGTAAGTCTGCATTTTTGCAGTTTCTCTTTTTAAAAATAAAAAAAGAAGAAAAAGAGAGAGCTCTGACTGTCTGTTCTCCCTGTGGCCACTGGGGGCAGTGTGCTGTTTAATCATGCTGTGTACTTTTTAGTCGTGTGGGCTGCTGTTTCTCCTCCAGCCACTAGTGGGCGCAGGCTTGCTCAGTATGGCCTATTTTCATATAGGCAGGAAGTGGAAGGGTGGCAATGGCCATGTTGTGGTTAGCAGGGACTCTGGAGACATAACAGCAGCCCATGGATACTAACAAATTACTATGGGAAAACTGTGTGACAGACAAGTCATGATTATATGCTGCATATTTACTGTTTATCTGGGGGAACTGTACAACTGTAAGTCGATACACCCCTGAATAGATAGCAGTTCGCTTTAAAGTGTTGACTGCTCAGAAGGCAGGTGCAGCGTAGTATACATGCTTGCAAACTTGTTGCTTAAATGCATGTTTAAATATACACGTTTGAAAAAACATGAACCCCCGCGGCCCCAAAGAGGCAGGAGGCGCCACCCTTCGCCCGGAATGCAGCACTCCCCCCCCCCCCCTCAGAGGCTGGACCGAAGACTAGCATGGGGCCAACTGCAGTTAAGCAGATGCATGCTTGCAAATGAACTAAAACGCACGGTGGCTGAAACGCATGGTTGCTAAAACGCACTGTTGCTAAAGATGCATGTTTTTTTTTTTATTGAACAAATCAGCAGTACAATATAAAAGTTCAATACAGACATTGTAGTGAGAATAAAAAAAAAAAACGTAAAATTGACACTTAAACAATAGCCATTATTTATCAGGAATTCCAGGCGTGCAAACATCAGATGTTTCACTCAACCAGACCTCTCAAAGCTCAAATCTTCATACATTTTTGATAGTATAAAATAAGTGGCCCAATAATCAACTAAACCTGGTAGGGACAGCAGGGGGGAGGCGGGGGAGAGGAAGAAAGGAAGAGGGGGGGGGGGGGATGAGAAGGAGCGGGATGAAAGAAAACAGGCATAAAGAGAAGAGACGTGAGGTATAGGATAGCTTCCATTACTTTTGCCATCCTGCTTATGGGGTAGGGGGATCAGGGTCTCCGGAGGCGTCGACCCAGGACGACCAGATTTTGTCAAACTTCCCCGGGCATTGCCTACTTTCATACGTTAATTTATACAGAGGGAGTACCTTATCCACAGACCTTATCCACAAGGCCAGGGTAGGAGGCTCTACCATTTTCCACCGCAATAGAATTTCCCGCCTAGCATAGTACAATGCGAAGGTTAGACACAATTTGCTATACCTATCACCCACAACATCCTCCAAGTGACTGAGCAGTAGTATCTGGGGATCCGCCTGCAAGTCTGATCCTATGACATTGCTCAGTGTGGATGCCACCTCTGACCAAAAGAGTCGGAGACAGGGACACGACCAGACCATATGCCAGAAAGTACCCACTTCCTGTCTGCATCTCTGACAATTGGGGTCTCTCTGAGGGTAAATGCGCGCCAACCTCTGTGGAGTAAAGTACGCCCTGTGTAGGAACTTGAATTGTATGAACCTATCTTTTGCAGCTATCATGGAAGGAATGTAGGATATTAAACACTCCTTCCATTCCTCCTCATCCAACGAGGGAATATCAACTCTCCACTTTTCCCAGGTTTTAGTTAGTTTGGCATCATACTCCACTGTCAGGTATAGGTATAGTGTGGAAAGGGGCTTCCCCATCACGCTGGAAGTCAAGAGCCTTTCAATAGAGTCCGGTTCCAGAGTGAGGGGGGCAGGGAACTGAGCCTCAAAGGCGTGCTTCAGCTGCCAGTATCTAAACTGGAAGGAGGCAGGAAAGATGCATGTTTTTACATATTCGATGGTTATACATGTTTGCATAAAGATGCATAAAGATACATGATTGCATGGTTGCACAAAGATACATGTTTATTCATGTTTGCATAAATATACATGGTTATACATGATTGCATAAAGATACGTGGTTATACATGAAAAAAGAAAAGTGTGTGAGTGTGGCGCTGTCCCAAAGTTGCAGAAGAAATGTCTGCATATATACAGTTTTATCAAAAGTGTCACGTGTGTATTCCTTTAAGTGAAATATGTATGGCAGTTATTACAACTCCTGTGGGTTAAAGTGACTGGTGATTTAAACATGAGAAGCATAATGAGTGCAATAAATCGCATCCAAGGTGTCTAGTGCTATATTCCCTCAAAAGGAAAAAACAGTATTAACCACTGCTAAGAGCATGAAGCGGTCTGTGTCTAAACACTAGAAAACACAAAGTTGCAATAAATACATCACACGTGACATGCAAAAAATTCTAAAGTGTCTAGTGCTAAATAAATAAATATTAAAATGTTGTTCTACAAACGTTGCAAATAACAAAGTGACAAGTGCCCTATGAAGAGGTCACTCTGAAAAGTGCTAAACACACATGCCATGCAAATGGTTCTATGATATTAAACAGTTCATATGGGTAAGTCCCCGGTGCACTATAAGTGAAAAAAGGCGTCCTTTGTGGGATTCCTCAAAGCATACAACAGGTGTTAATCCAGTGCTGGTGTCTCGCGTTGTGATTGTGCAGAGACTCACCAGCTGTATATCCCCTGCAGGGGTAACGAGTAGTCACAGTATGTGCCACTGTGCAGCAGTGCTTGGCAAGACCAGGACCAGGATGATATCATAAGGACATAAGAAGAAAGGATTCCATAGTGTGAAACCGTTTAAAACCACTATTTATTAGGTCAGATAAAAAGGGTACTCACATTGTAATGGAAAAAATGAGCGGTGTACAATGCTTACAAAGATGTTCCTAAGCGTCAGCTTTGCAGGGAGATGTCAGCAAGGCGTTCAGTCAAAGGCCACGCCCTACGTACGTTTCGTCACTCGGACTTCTACGGGAGCGTGGTCCCTGCATCGTCTCCCCTATCTTTATATGCTGTGCGGTCCTTAGTGCACCTGTGTTCCAGCGGCCATATTTGGTATGTGTTTGTGTTCCAGCGGCCATGTTTTTGTGTGTCGGCGGCCATTTTCCCTGGGACAATGCAGACCGAAGCCCGCAGCCCCATACCAGCGGCCATGTTTTTGTGTGTCGGCGGCCATTTTCCCTGGGACAATGCAGACCGAAGCCCGCAGCCCCAATGAAGTGATTAAATCCCCGTGGAACAGCCTGATACAGCGCTGGTTTCCTGGTGACACCTTACTAATATATGGGTCCATTGTATGTGTGTCACAGTAGTAACTATTACGTTATTTATGCACAATTCTCCCGCACAGAATATAGGTGTGTAGTAAATGGTTTGCCCTTACTTAGGAAACCTAGACAATAGTAATATAGACAACAGTAATATACTAAACCATATTAAAAATATTAAAATTGTGGTTCTACAAAATTAATGACATGACATATATCCTAGCAATACGATATACAAACAGGCAAATAGTTATATTTAAAATGCTAAAAATTAAAAAAAATTTATTAAGAAGATATATATAAAAATAGATAAAAATATGTTTAAAATTATGTGAAAAAGCGAGACAAGAAAATCATGTACCAGTTATAATCAGACAGGTAGTAGGTGTATGTTAGAATACTAAAAGTATTTTGAATAACTTGTTAGCCAATAAGGGGAGCATTATCATCAAAGAGAGGAGCATTATCATTAAAAAAGAGATAAGGAGCGTTTATCATCAGAAAAGGGGGGTTTCTTATAAAAGGCGTTCAGTAATTGGTAAGAAAACAATTGAGATCCACATCTATGTTCATTCCAGACGGTTGAAGTGTGTCTAGCTGGAAGATCCATCTGGTCTCATTTTGTGACACCTTTGTTTTCTTGTTGTCACCCCTCCAGTGTCCTTTAATTTTGTCAATTCCATAAAAAAGCATACCACTGGGGTCCCTATTGTGATGATCTCTAAAATGTCTGGATACGCTATGTTTTTTAAAACCGTTCTTTATGTTTGTGACGTGTTCTCTAATTCTAATGTGCAGTTTTCTGGTAGTGCGTCCCACATACTGTTTACGGCACGGGCATTCTAGCACATAAGTAACGTGTGTATTGTTACACGTTATTAGGTCCCTGATTGTGTACTCTTTGCCGTTGCTTGTGGACTTGAACTTCATATTTTTTTGTTTGTTTTTTTGGTTTCTCTACACGGTAGACATTTTCCACATTTATAAAAGCCTTTTAAATTGTTGCCTATTTTAATTTGTTTCGGGAGGTCAAGTGCATTGTGCACTAGTTTATTTCTAAGGGTTGCAGCCTTCCTATAAATGAAGATGGGTTTTTTTGGTAACACTGTTTTTAAAACTTGGTCTGACTGTAAAATGGGCCAGTGTTTTTTGACAATTGATTCTATTGATCTGTATTGTGTGTTATATCCAGTCAGAAAAGCAAGACCCAAGGACTTGTTTTTATCCCGCTTGTGGGTGTTCTGTGTTGCTTCCATTAACTTATGTCTATCCATATTCTTTATTTGTTCTTTTAATGTCAGCAAATCCCTCTTTTTGTATCCTTTATCCACAAATCGCTTGATCAAATTATTTGTTTGTTCCTCAAAGTCAGTTATGTTACTACAATTTCTGCGTATCCGCATGAACTGCGTATCCTATAATAAGTGGCATCAATGGCCTGTTTTCAAGACTAGGGGCCTATCTGGACGGATATTTACAGCTATTGGTCACTAGGGGCAAATCATACCTAAGAGACAGCAAACAGTTGATTACTGAGCTTAAAAATCTAAACGTCAAAGAAGAAGATATACTCGTAACAATCGATATCAACTCATTATACACCAATATTGTACAAACAGATGGCATTAATGGAGCAGAATGGGCCCTATACCAACAGACAGACCTCAAAGAAGAACAAATCAAATTCCTCCTAAAAGGACTTAAATTAGCAATGAGCCACAACTATTTTTGGCACAAGGGAGACTACTACACTCAAGTGAAAGGGGTAGCCATGGGGGCTAAATACGCCCCGAGCATTGCTAATCTATTACTCAATAAGTGGGAAGAAGAACAAATTTACAGTACCAACAGAAGTCATCTGAAATTTTATCGACGATATATAGATGACATTGTAATTATCTGGGGTGGTACTGAGGAAGAGTTACAAATGTTTTTTGATGAATTAAACCATAACATTTATGGTTTATCCTTTTCTGGGAACTGGAGCAGGCGTAACATTAACTACCTCGACCTCCAGATATTTAAAGAAGATGGACACCTTAGCACAAAGACGCACTTTAAAGATACAGACAGAAATGGCTACATCCCCACTAGTAGTTGCCATCACCCAAAGTGGATTGGAAACATCCCTAAGGGACAGTTCATGCGGATACGCAGAAATTGTAGTAACATAACTGACTTTGAGGAACAAACAAATAATTTGATCAAGCGATTTGTGGATAAAGGATACAAAAAGAGGGATTTGCTGACATTAAAAGAACAAATAAAGAATATGGATAGACATAAGTTAATGGAAGCAACACAGAACACCCACAAGCGGGATAAAAACAAGTCCTTGGGTCTTGCTTTTCTGACTGGATATAACACACAATACAGATCAATAGAATCAATTGTCAAAAAACACTGGCCCATTTTACAGTCAGACCAAGTTTTAAAAACAGTGTTACCAAAAAAACCCATCTTCATTTATAGGAAGGCTGCAACCCTTAGAAATAAACTAGTGCACAATGCACTTGACCCCCCGAAACAAATTAAAATAGGCAACAATTTAAAAGGCTTTTATAAATGTGGAAAATGTCTACCGTGTAGAGAAACCAAAAAAACAAACAAAAAAATTATGAAGTTCAAGTCCACAAGCAACGGCAAAGAGTACACAATCAGGGACCTAATAACGTGTAACAATACACACGTTACTTATGTGCTAGAATGCCCGTGCCGTAAACAGTATGTGGGACGCACTACCAGAAAACTGCACATTAGAATTAGAGAACACGTCACAAACATAAAGAACGGTTTTAAAAAACATAGCGTATCCAGACATTTTAGAGATCATCACAATAGGGACCCCAGTGGTATGCTTTTTTATGGAATTGACAAAATTAAAGGACACTGGAGGGGTGACAACAAGAAAACAAAGGTGTCACAAAATGAGACCAGATGGATCTTCCAGCTAGACACACTTCAACCGTCTGGAATGAACATAGATGTGGATCTCAATTGTTTTCTTACCAATTACTGAACGCCTTTTATAAGAAACCCCCCTTTTCTGATGATAAATGCTCCTTATCTCTTTTTTAATGATAATGCTCCTCTCTTTGATGATAATGCTCCCCTTATTGGCTAACAAGTTATTCAAAATACTTTTAGTATTCTAACATACACCTACTACCTGTCTGATTATAACTGGTACATGATTTTCTTGTCTCGCTTTTTCACATAATTTTAAACATATTTTTATCTATTTTTATATATATCTTCTTAATAAATTTTTTTTAATTTTTAGCATTTTAAATATAACTATTTGCCTGTTTGTATATCGTATTGCTAGGATATATGTCATGTCATTAATTTTGTAGAACCACAATTTTAATATTTTTAATATGGTTTAGTATATTACTGTTGTCTATATTACTATTGTCTAGGTTTCCTAAGTAAGGGCAAACCATTTACTACACACCTATATTCTGTGCGGGAGAATTGTGCATAAATAACGTAATAGTTACTACTGTGACACACATGCAATGGACCCATATATTAGTAAGGTGTCACCAGGAAACCAGCACTGTATCAGGCTGTTCCACGGGGATTTAATCACTTCATTGGGGCTGCGGGCTTCGGTCTGCATTGTCCCAGGGAAAATGGCCGCCGACACACAAAAACATGGCCGCTGGTATGGGGCTGCGGGCTTCGGTCTGCATTGTCCCAGGGAAAATGGCCGCCGACACACAAAAACATGGCCGCTGGAACACAAACACATACCAAATATGGCCGCTGGAACACAGGTGCACTAAGGACCGCACAGCATATAAAGATAGGGGAGACGATGCAGGGACCACGCTCCCGTAGAAGTCCGAGTGACGAAACGTACGTAGGGCGTGGCCTTTGACTGAACGCCTTGCTGACATCTCCCTGCAAAGCTGACGCTTAGGAACATCTTTGTAAGCATTGTACACCGCTCATTTTTTCCATTACAATGTGAGTACCCTTTTTATCTGACCTAATAAATAGTGGTTTTAAACGGTTTCACACTATGGAATCCTTTCTTCTTATGTCCTTATGATATCATCCTGGTCCTGGTCTTGCCAAGCACTGCTGCACAGTGGCACATACTGTGACTACTCGTTACCCCTGCAGGGGATATACAGCTGGTGAGTCTCTGCACAATCACAACGCGAGACACCAGCACTGGATTAACACCTGTTGTATGCTTTGAGGAATCCCACAAAGGACGCCTTTTTTCACTTATAGTGCACCGGGGACTTACCCATATGAACTGTTTAATATCATAGAACCATTTGCATGGCACGTGTGTTTAGCACTTTTCAGAGTGACCTCTTCATAGGGCACTTGTCACTTTGTTATTTGCAACGTTTGTAGAACAACATTTTAATATTTATTTATTTAGCACTAGACACTTTAGAATTTTTTGCATGTCACGTGTGATGTATTTATTGCAACTTTGTGTTTTCTAGTGTTTAGACACAGACCGCTTCATGCTCTTAGCAGTGGTTAATACTGTTTTTTCCTTTTGAGGGAATATAGGACTAGACACCTTGGATGCGATTTATTGCACTCATTATGCTTCTCATGTTTAAATCACCAGTCACTTTAACCCACAGGAGTTGTAATAACTGCCATACATATTTCACTTAAAGGAATACACACGTGACACTTTTGATAAAACTGTATATATGCAGACATTTCTTCTGCAACTTTGGGACAGCGCCACACTCACACACTTTTCTTTTTTCACTTTTTCCGCTCATTCCACCCCCTGTGGAGTCAGCGTATGTGAGGGCAGCAGTCTATCAATTTAGGAATATACTTCCCACCTAGGCTTCTAATTACACCCATTAGCGCGGACTCCCTATTTCCTCTGTTACACGTGGTTATACATGTTTGCATAGATACGTGTTACGTAATATAGGTTGCTTAAACGCATTCCTGCTTAATGCGTAAATGCATGTTTCCAGGGGCACGTATTAAGTGCGTGTTTTGCCTAATCACATAGTTGTACAGGCTTCCATAAATGCATATTACTTAAACGCATACTGTTATGTTTTTATTTGTACTACATACGTGTATGCTTACTTACATGGAACTGCATACACGTGCTTATTTACATTAGGCTGTATACATATGTGCTTATTTTCTTGGGACTATGTGCATATGTGCTTGTTTGCCTTGGATTACATGCATATGTGCTTGGTTGCCTGGGACTACATGCATATGGGCTTGTTTACATGGGATTACATGCATATGTGCTTTGTTGCCTGAGACTACATGCTTATGTGCTTGTTTGCCTGGGATTACATGCATATGTGCTTGGTTGCCTGAGACTACATGCTTATGTGCTTGTTTGCCTGGGATTACATGCATATGTGCTTGGTTGCCTGGGACTACATGCATATGGGCTTGTTTGCCTGGGATTACATGCATATGTGCTTGGTTGCCTGGAGCTACGTGCATATGTGCTTGTTAGCCTGGGATTACAGACATGTGTACTTGGTTGCCCGGGAGTACATACATATGTGCTTATTTGCCTTAAGTTGCATATATAAATGGCAAGAATACTTGTATACCTGCATGTTTGCATACTTGGGTACCTACATAACGGCATGCCTGGGTACCTGCATACTTACATGCGTAAGGGAATGCATAGCAGTAAACCAACATTGTTTTTAGGCCTGCATCTTTGGAGGTCTGTGTATTTGGTTGGCTAATATAGTTGCTACATCATTTACCTGTTATACCAGTTAACTGGTTTCGGAAAGGAGAGGCAGCCGGGGGAGGCAGGTGCACCACTCTCAGGTTCAATGATTTGGCGGTGTCTACATCCCCCGATGGACAGTGGTGTCAGATTCATCTGAGCCACTGTGGGGTTTGGCATTGCAGTATTTTCCTGATGCATTCATTTTTCATCAGATGGACTGCGGCCGCATCACCTTGTTTATGCCTGATCTCTGTTGATCGAAGCCTAAGCAGGATCGAATCTGATTAGTATATGGAGGTGAGACTGCCCAGGAATACCAGATGTTGTAAGCTTTTCCCCAGCTGTGTGTGGGACGCATCTGAGGTTGCTGTGTTTTTGTATCTCAGGCCAGAAGATCTTAGGGCAGTCTCTGAGGTTTTTTTGCTCCGTCTTTAGCCAGCAAAAGCTTGGTAGGTAGGTACGCCTCTTTTGGCCTTCGGGGTCTGCCACAGAGTCGTCAGTCTTTTGCTTTGCATTTGACCCTTGGAGCAAGCAGAAGGTATGGGCTCATTATTAAAAAAATAAATAAATAAATAAAAAAACCTCAACTGGTAGCAGTCCCAAAACAAAATGGGGACATAAGGTCTAGCTTGGAGCTTAAGCCGCTGGACATCCTTCTGTTTCAGATAGGCTCTGTCCATTTAGTGTTGAGCTCTGCGAGAGGTAGATTTCGGGGTCCATAGTCATCAATGATACATATCTTCATGTGCCGTTTTTTCCAGGCTGGTCAAGGTTTTTTTTCAAATTGTAGTACAAAGTCATTTTTTTTTTTAAATTTTTGTGACTCTGCTCTTTGGGCTGGCCACAGCTCCGAGGGTTCACAAAGCTCCCAGCCCAGTACTGGACTTGCTGAAAACACAGATGCGCCAATCTCAGTATACCTCAATAATCTTTGTTCAGGAGGCAGTCTATTCAAGATTTTCCTTTGATACATTTCTGCAGGAGGAAGTTGTATCTAGGTCAAGGAACGTTCCCTAAGTACAGTCCTACTCTAGGTCTTAGGTAGAGGATCATTCTCTCTGTCTGGAACATGTTCCCGGGTTATTGCAGAGCTAAGATTGCTGGTTGATGGTTCAAATTCTGGAGAAGGGATGGGGAAGACAATAACCACTGATGCCAGCTTCTCCAATTGGTTTGTGTAACGAGCCCCTGCTCGCTCGATTATTCCACTCTCCCGACACTCCTCTGCGGCTATAGAATGAGATTGCAAATCGCAACATCTGATTGTTCGGTCATCCGATGCTCCAGGATTAGAACTACAGCTATGTGTCGTTCGAATCCAGTTGTGATAGCTCAGAACAAACACCAGGCAGGCTGTATGTAAGTTCAAACAGGAATCTCACTTTTTATTGATGTACACAACACACTTTTATACACAGCAGTTTGAACACCCCCCCCCCCCCAACAACCACTTTCCTATTGGTCAATTGTAAAGTACACTCAAGTCTTCACTCAGGTCCTCTTGTCCATGCAAATAAGGACTTGAAACAGGGTCAACAGGGATTGGTCCGATAGCTTGAATAGGAGGACTGATATGTGTAATGACACAGAGAAGCCCCAGGGGGTAATTAAAGTACATAAAGTACAGTCAAACACAGAACAATGCCTTCCTTCCAGACCATGGAGCCATCTGGAGGGGGTTAGCCTTAAAACAGGGCAGCAGATCCCCCCCCCCACTGTGTAATAGAACCAAAGGAGAAATTCTTCAGTATTCCAAGCTTCATGACAGTTTGAAGGTGGTTATAGTTCATGGACTTGCGAGTGGAATTATGAGAAGTGCGAGTATGTACAGGGCTGCTCTGTCCCAGGAATGTAAAGCTAATGCCCCCCCCCCCCCACCGTGCACAGGCTTGCAGCGCAGGCATTACAATAAGAATAGTCAGCCGCGTGGGACTGCCCCTCTCCCTCCCTCCTTGCCACACATCCCGCCCCCCACACTTGCAGTGTGGGGATTACAATCAGAATAGTCAGCTGCCGGGGACCGCCCCTCTCCCTCCATGCCACACATCCCGCCCCCCGCACTCACAGCACGGGCATTACAATAGGAATAGTTAGCCGCCAGGGACCGCCCCTCTCCCTCCCTCCTTGCCACACATAATGCCCCCTGCAGCGCGGGCATTTCAACTGAAACAGTGAGCCGCCTGAGACCACCCCTCTCCACCTCCCTTCTGCTGCACATCTAAGGAGTGGGGTGGTGCATGCCTTAAGACAGTTAAGTGGGCGGGCTTGAACCCTGTTGGTCCACCCTCAGTGTGCACCGATGCCTGACCCCCGTGGCTGCAGGAGAATGGTAACTATGACAGTCTGCTGTGATTGGAAGCAGTACATGTGCTTGAGGGGGTTGGAGGCAGTGAATGGGTGATTGAACAAGATGTGTGCTGGGAGGAAAGTGGGGGGGGGGGGCGGGATTTGAGAGCATAGATGTGCTGGATTGGGGAGGGGGGGTTAATTGGAGGCATAGGTATAATGGATTTGGTGGGGGTAGATTTGGAGGCATAGGTCTGAATCATACTTATGCCTCCAATTACACCCCCCCCCCGTCAATCTATCATACCTATACCTCCAATTTCACTGCATTGCATTGGGGCTGCCTTGATGGGCACTGGTAAAGCTGCACTGATGGGCACTGGTAAAACTGCATTGATGGGCACTGGTGAGGCTATATTGATGGGCACTGATTCGGCTGCACTGATGAGGTGGCACTGATAAGCTGCACTGAGATGCTGCACAGATGGGCACTGATAGGCTGCATTGATGGGCACTGATGAGGCTGCACTGATAAAGTTGTTAATATTTATTTTTGTACCTTATTTCTGCATAAAACAATTAACAGTGTCATTTCATGAGATCATTTATGATCATTATATATATGTATGTGTGTGTGTATATGTGTGTGTGTGTATATATATATATATATATATATATATAATATTAGTACAGTACAACAAGTGCTGTCTCTATCACTAGTACATATTCCAGGTATAGAATAATGGCAAGGGAAACTCTGCAGGTGGATCTACTAGATTCCAAGTTCTGCAAGTGGGAACAGGTTGTGTCTGGGACGAAAGTCCCACCGGCAATAGGGGCAGATGCACTGGTAACATCTTAGGGACCAGTTCTTCCTTATTTGATGCTTTTCCTCTGTTTGGACTTCTCCCACATCTTTTGCAAAGAATCCGGGAGATGGTAACTATTGCCTAGAGTGGTTTCTAGTGTTCACTTGAATCAGGACAGTGTCTTGCCTTTTTATTTTTCTCCTAATCCACAGTCGGCAGGAGAAAGGTCACTACCTACTCTAGAGGTAGTTTAGACGTTTAGGGTCTACTTGAGTTGTCAGCACAGGTCAGGAATCCTGATTTGTGCAGCCAGAAGAGCCCAGGAAGGGCAGGAGGCATCCAGGTCAAATGTTTAGCAGTGGATCTGCCAGTTTACCAAGGATGCCTATGGTTTTAAAGGGCAAAATCCCATTTTTTTTTCTGGAAAGAGATCCACTACCAGGTGTGTGGGAGTATCTTGGGCCATCCACCATCAGGTGTCAATGGTCCAGGTGTGCAAGACTGCTATTTGGTCTTTTTTTTTTTTTTTTACATCCACTGGGTTTTTACCAGGTGGACATCAAGAACATGGAGGAGACTGCCTTGGTCTCAGCGTATTACAAACGGTAATAATGGCAGTCTGAAGATGTCGGCTCAGATGCAGAAGACTGACATTCTGTTTGTATTGCCAGAAGGACCCAAGAAGGGACAGGCAGCATCTAAGTAGACTGTTTTCCAATGGATTCGACAAGTTATTGTTCAGGCGTATGGTTCAAGAGCTATGGCCCCGCCTTTTTCAGTAAGGGCACACTCTACCAAAAGAGTGAGTGCTTCATGGGTGGTTCATCATCAAGCATCAATGGCTCAGATTTGCAAAGCTGCTACTTGATCTTTGGCGCATACATTTACTAGGTTTTATCAAGTGAATGTTAGGACCCAGGAGGATGTTACATTTGGATGCAGTGTACTGCAGGCAGCAACATAGATCCTGTTGTTCTGATGGTGTTTCTTTGGTCATAATGGGTTCCCTCCCCTTAAAAGCATTGCTTGGGGACGCCCCAGTTAGTTATTATGGCTACTCTGTGTCCTGTGATGTACGATAAAGAAATTAGGATTTTTTCTACAGCTTACCTGTATAATCCTTTTCTTGGAGTACATCACGGACACAGAGATCCCTCCCTTCTTGTCTGGGACGTTTATTGCTTGCTACAAAACTAAGGTACGTTCTGTGTAGGAGGGGTTATATAGGGGAGGACTCGTTTGATTGATTTACCAGTGTCCATTCACCAGTAGATGGTATATAACCCAGTTAGTTATTATGGCTGCTCTGTGTCCCGTGATGTACTCCAAGAAAAGGATTTTACAGGTAAGCTGTAGAAAAAAAATCCTAATTGTATAGTTTTAGATTGGAGAGGAATTAGAACATCTGTCATGTTTTTATTGCGGTTTGTGCCCTGTCATGTTTACAATTATCAAAAGTGAAAGAAAATCTCAAATTTTGGGTTGACCACAGAACAGTAATGGGGGGGGGGGGGGGAATCTTCCAATGGCAACACTAGTTCTGGTGACAACCAAGGATTCTCTCACTTTTAGAGGGATTTGCTCGCTTTCTGTTATCTTTATAGGTCAGAAAGTGAAGAGAAGTCTCCCAAACAGAACCCAGATGGCAAAAAAAAACAAGGGTTATAACCCTCCTCTACTCTATCCAAAATGAAAAAGGTAGCAGCTCTTCTGATTGGCACAGTAGGCATCTCTTCTGATCAGCACTGGCTTTAAATGGTGAAGCGAAGAGTGGGTTAGGGTTCAAACAACTCTATACCTGAAACGCTCCTCTGCTGCAGAATCCTACGTGACCTCCATGTTTTCCCCTGTTGCTGTCCATGTTTGCCAGTGTTGCTGTTCCTCTGTTGGGGTTCTGTACCTCTGCCCTTCTGTGTGTGTGTTGGTGTTCCAGTGCACCCCTGTATGCTATTGTGCTACCAAGTGCGCCGGGGCTCATGTCTCCTGTGGGTTCTTTCATGCCTCTGTGATACCTGTGTCTCTGCAGCCTTTGGTACTCTCCCTAAATCAATTGGACTGTCAATTTCACAGTTGATCTGGACACCAGTTCACGAAAGTTCAATCAAACCATGAATGTGTCCAATGTACCCCAGTCTCCTACTGATCCCAACAAGCATCTCTTTCAAAGACTCGATGCCCAGTAAGACTGTCAAATCCAGTTGATTCGACATCTACACGCCCAGCCACCTCATTTGCATCAACCACAGGCCTCTGTTGCTCTAGATCTGAACCTCTGGCCCCATCGGAGTCTCATCCAGGGCCATCTGTACTTCTGTGACTTCCACGCTGTACTTACTGCCTCTTCCACACTTTTGCAGGAACTAATAAGGGTTGGTGTGGGTTTGTAAATCGGTGTAATATATACTTTCAGCTGCAGATACAGAATTTTCTCGCAGACCATACTAAAGTGGCCTATGTAATCTTCCTACTCTTTGGAGAAGTTTTGGAATAAGGTGATCTTATGACCAACAACAGAGTAACCTTTCTAGCACTCTTCTGATAAAGCTTTAATGAACCTGCTCAAGCCTACTGTTTGGCAAGTGCCTTTCTATGCCATCACCAAGGTTGGTATGCAATAGAACAGTAACCAATTCAATTCTGAATCCTCACAGCTGAACTTGTCTGGCACAATGAGGCCCTCACGTCCACCTTTTGACAGGGTTTTCTGAGTGAATTAAATTGGCAGGACGCAAAAAAATTCCTGCTACTCTGTTACCTGGTCTCTCTAACTGTAAAAATAGACATTTATTTTCAATAGCACTTCCAAGAGAAACCTCATCTGTAGAGGGCTTTTTCTTTTGAATGATACCAACTTTATGTGCTCCACCTTGAACCACCAACATCTGCTGCATCGCCCTCTCAAGAAGAGCTCATGCAGCTTGGTCGCTCTCTACTATCCCACGAAGAAAGCCTATGATGGCAGTCCCAAGCCCTTTGTATTTACTGTGGACGAAAGTGACACTTTATTAAGCAATGGTCACAGCCATCACAAAACTCCAACATCTAGTATGCCTGGAGGGAGGGCATGCTGAACCTCTTCTCATCCCTCCTCCCAGTGATCCAAAAATTCCAGTGCAGCTACATCTTGCCAAATTCACGGTCAATTCATTGAGCAGCTGACATCTTCATTTCTGCACCCTTCATTAAAAAGTTTGTCTGGCCCCTTCAGTCATTCTCACAGTCTCTTCAAATCTCCATAGTAGATGGCACTATCCTTACCTGTGCACCAATCCACTGTTAAACCACATCTGTTAAGATGTCTCTTGGCATGCCTGACCACAAGACCATCTCCTACCTCGTTCTACTGCAAACCACTTATTCATTCATTTGTGCCTTCCCAGCTACTAAGGCCACTGCTGGATTGGACCTCATCTCAGTTGCTTTCCTGGGAGCCTTACTGTCATTACATGTGCATTACCAAGGTCTTTCTAACCAAGTATCTTCCTCTGAACATTTTTGAGGTAACTGCCTCTGTTCTGGCTCACTATGTAGATATGTAAGTGCAACTCAGGGAACAGTGGCCACGACATCACCTCTATGATTGTGCCACAACATAATTCTGGGCCTTATTCCATGTAGAAGATGAGTAAATCATCTCAGTCTCCCCGAGACCAAGGGCATATCAGAATACATAAATGAGAATCTCAAAAAAAGCTTAATCCTCAGATCTTCTCCTTCTTGGGCAGGATTCTCCTAGGTAGCAAAACACTGTACTCTCCACCCTTGTATATAATACTGAGGATTAAATGCCATCAGAGTCAAGAACTGCTACCTATTGCCTCCTATATTGGAACTCTTTGAAAGCCTTCAAATGGCCCAAGTTTTCACTAAGTTAGATCTACAACGTGCATATAACTTAATTTGCATCAAAAATTTAGATGAATGGAAGACTGCATTTAATACCAGTGACGGCCACTACATGTACATTTTAATCCCTTTCAGGCTATGTAATGCCCCCCATGGTCTTCCAGCACTTTGTCAATGAAGTCATCCAAGATCTGCTGTACAAGTGTGTAGTCTACCTAACTCATCTACTATTTTTTTTTTATAGACATTCCCCCACACAGTGACACTGTCTGCACTGTCTTGTAATGCCGTCATGAAAATGTCAGTTTGAACTCCTAAGGTGCTTTTCCCGGGCTATATAGTTGAGAAGCTATAAGTCCCATCATGCCTTAGCCTGTGGGAGTCATGCTTCTGTCAGTCTTGCAATGCCTCATGGGACTTGTAGTTTCACAACAGCTGGAGGGCCGCTAGTTTGACACATGTGACTTAGACTGTCTTTCCTTATTGATTATTGTATTTGTACTATTGGGGAGTAAAGCCAACTGTTCATTTTGTTTAAATGCGATTCATACTGTAATATATATTCATTAGTATATCCTTTGCGGAGACCATAGCAAATGTCTGGACTCTGTGTATTTCCTTCTCTAATAAAAACTTTTAAAACTAAAGTAAGGATATTTTTAATTGTTCCAAAAACATGGTAAACATGAAATGAACAAAATAAAAGTTCTCAGGTCCCCATGAACAATAAATAAATCAAGGCAAAGCAGTAAAGAAAAATAAATGTTATGTAAACATAAATACATAAAATGGTATTGCAATTAACAGCCATAATATGCAATATTATCAGATTCAGTTTTCAGCAATGCCCAGAAAAAAATACTATATAGCAGCAATACTAATATATATAGCAACAACCTGAAGGAGGGGGACAAACAGAATGGAAAGAGTCCCTCATATTATTGGCCATCTTCCTACTCCTGCTGTTGTAATTATTATTGATGGTGGACATATTGATGCCAATAATCCTCTGGGCATTCTATACAACCTACTGCAGAGCAATTATTGTACTAAACGGTAATGCAAGAAGTAAGGATGCTCTCCACCACACATTTATAAAATGATATTAGAACTGAAGCATCAAGGCCAGCACAAGTCTACCTCTTCAAAAAGTAAAGGCATGGATAGGCTGTCTTCACTATGGTGGCTATATTGGTGCTGAAGACAAGGTTAACAAAGATGTCCACTCCCAAATATGTAAAGCAAGGAACCATTTCAACAGCTTCACCTCTGATGTAGAGAAAGGGAAGAAGTGCCAGTCTTCCAAAAGTCAACAATCACTTCCTTTGCTTTCTTTTTTTTAATACAGAGATTGTTAACTTTGCACCTGCTTGTACATGGCCTGATCACAATGAGTGATGAGTCCCGCTACTGCCGTATCATCTGCAAACATCACAGTGTGATTGCTCAGATAATAAATCGGCAAAGTCTACAGTAAGGGGTTTGAGACTTATCCCTGGGGAACCAGTATTAGAGAGGATGAAAGGGGATGAATTACCAGACTGAAGCCTATTTATTAAAAAGTTCAGTATCCAGTTGTGCAAGTAGCATCAATTTAACCATCAGGGTTTGTGATCTAATAGTATGGAAGATGGAACTAAAATTAAAAAAAGAAGAAAAAACGTCTACCATAAGAAATATTCTCCAAGTGAGTAGCAGCCAGGTGAACTATTAATGAGATGGCATCTGCAGTGGGTCCGTCTGTATTCCTTCTGATAGGAGTCTACTCCATACTATTTCTTCAGTATATATGTGCCATCATATGACCACCCTTTTAAAGCACTTCATAGTTAATAGGATTAGTACTATTGGACGATAGCCATTCAGACATAATGCTTTTTTTGTTTGGAGCATTGGAAATGCGGTTGGAAAGGCAAAGGTGGAGACCAGAGTACTTCTGTATGCCCCGTCTATTTGTATTTGTATACTTGATTAAGAATGTTCACGCTTTGGCCGGCAATAGCCATGTGCTGATGGAACTTTGGTAGAAGGTCTGTCAAGCTGACATAATTAAAATCAGCAGCAATCACATAGCCTCTGGATGCCTATTTTGAAGTTAGCAGATGTCATGAAGTGCCTTCAGTGCATCATTATCCTTAACATACAGGAAAACATAGACAGCAACAATGAGCACTACTGTAAAATCCCTCAGCAATTAATCCAGCTGGCATTTTACTGTTCGATCTTCTACTGCTTCAGAGCAATAACTACCAACCAGGGAACAGTTTCTGCACCAAACTTTGTTATTGTAGATACCAATTCCACCTCCTCAAGTTTTCTATGACAGACCATTACAATCTGTACACCTGTTACAGGAGACCTGCCACTACTGGCCACCATCTGAAAATGCTAGTTGCTTAGCTGTGTCTGGCTTTAATTATGTCTGAGTCACTGGAAAAAAAAAAGTAAAAAAATCTTTATTATTTTAGTTGCTGCCAATCGTTGACTAAGAAACTTTTAAAGCCCAAAGTATCAGCATGGTCTCTGTATCATTTTAGATGGAGAGGTCAACAATGTTAAGCTGCATATTTTTTCATAAGTTTACATTAGGATGTGGGGGGCAGTGTTTGCTTTTCACCACACATATCCCTTTGATCTTTAGCCAGAAAGCTAGGTTTTAATCTTCTTTGATCACTAAACCTATCTGCACGTTGCTGCTGTGTCATTGGCACTGTGCATGTGCTTTCACATGATGTACTGGCTTATTGTGGGCCATCCTGACATTGTGGGCCAGTGTTATTCAGAGCTCTAGCTAACTGATACATCTTTACTTCAGTGTCATCTATTGAATTATCTGGCTCCCTTGAAGTAAATGTTGGCATCCTCACAAGTTTCCTTCTTTGCAAAGCATTTTGGGAGAGACAACCTCCTTTAGGCAGTGTTTAGATAGCGTAATGTAATTTCTACTTCCTGATGATTGAAGCAACAGTGCCCAGCAAGACAGCCAAATACTTGGAAGTTGTACACTTTTCTACTTCATGGTCTGGAATTACTTTATCTTTAGGATGTTTGCAATAGAGTTTTTATATTCACAGCAGCCCTTCAGATACAGTCGGTATAGAAAACTGCAGCCCGAAATAAAGACAGGCACCGTTCTTGTTTTATCCAGCTGTATTTACTCCATGCAATTTATAACATCCAAGTGAAAGCTATAACGCCAACATGTCAGATTTTTTTTTTTTAATTCAGAAACAGAATTACTGAGTTGGAAAATGTATCACCCCTTGTGTCAGTATTTTGTTAACCACCTTTTACTTTAATTACAGCCTTTAGTCTGTTGGGATATGTCTCTATTAACTTTGCACATCTATACTTTTCAAAAGTTGCCCACCTTTCTTTGCAGAACTGCTCAAGTTCAGTTAAATTTTATGGTGACTGTTTGTGGGCAGCAGTCTTCAAGCCATTCCACAGATTTTCAATGGGGTTTAAGTCTGGGCTCTGACTAGGCCATGCAAGGACATTCACCCTTTTCTCCTTCAAGCACTTTGTGGTCATTTTTTGCTGTGTGCTTTGGGTGATTGTCATGTTGGAAGGTAAACCTTCTTCCCATTGACAACTTTCTGCCAGGAGGGCAGTAGATGTTCCTCAAGAATTTGACGATATTTTTCCCCATCCATTTTTTCTTCTATCCTGACAAGTGCTCCAGTTCCTGCTGCAGAGAAACACCCCTGTAACAGGATATTACCACCTCAATGCTTTACTGTAGGAATGGTGCTGCTTGGATGGTAAGCTGTATTGGATTTCCACAAGACATCGTTTAGCATTGAGGCCAAATAATTTGATTTGCCTCATCTGACCATAACACCTTTTTCCATGTGACCTTCAAGGTGCATTTTGGCAAAGCTCAGTCGTCACTGCATGTGGCCTTTCTTATGGTGTGACTTTTTTCTTGCAACCCTCTTATAAGCCACATTTGTGGAGAATGTATGATATTGTCACATGCACACAATGACCGCTCTTTGTTATAAATTCCTGCAACTGCTTCAGAGTTCCTGTAGGCCTCTTAGTAGCCTCTCTGACCTCCTGGCGCTTTCATCCAGTTTTGAGCGACGTCTTGATCCAGGGAGGGTCTGTGTTTTACCAAATATCTTCCACCTCTAGTGGAGTTCCGTCCACTATTTAAAAAAAAAAATTTCATGTATCTGAGCATAATGCATTATCATAAATAATGATTTTATGTTTGCTAGTGGATGTTGCTAATATATTTTTTTTTATACTCACAACTTATTAAATCCTCTTCTGGCCGTTGCCATGATGATTGTGGGCATGTGAAGCCCAATCGATACCTCTTCCGGGATTAGCGATCCTTCGGCAGCCGTAGCGCTGATTGTTTCGAAAGTTGCCATAACGGGAGGCAACAGAGGAATGTCCTGCCCCGTTGTTATGGCAACCGCCTTTAATCGTGTAATTTCCTGTTAGGAAATAACGCGATTTTTGATCACAGTACTGCCCACAGACTCCTGGGAACTGACTCGCGTTTCCCAGGAGCACAGGCGAGGGAGGAAGTGACGAGGAGCGCCACGGACCAGGAAGTGGCAGATTAGGAGCACGACATAGCAACAGGGCGTTTCTGGTAAGTATAAAAAAAAAAATTTCCCTCAAATGTTTTTCTTATAGGATTAAAGGTCTGTGATTATGTAAAAAAAAAAAATTTCAGGGTGGAACTCCGCTTTAATAATAGAATTTTACTGTGCTTCTAGGCATTGATAAAACCTTTGAAATTTTTTGTATCCATCTCCTGACTTGTGCCTGTCCACAACTTTATCCTGGGGATCTTTTGATAGTGCCTTGCCACCCATAGTTGATTGCTTCAGTTGCACTACCAGAGACTGAAATGCTCCAGGAAAGCTCTTTTCATGCTAAGCTAATCAAAATGACCACAGCTGATCACAGTTGAGTCAAATGGCTTTTTGTACCTTTGAGGGGGTACTTGGCTACACTTAAGTTTACAAGTCATTCTTAGGAGGGGGGTGATCCTTTTTCCAACTCAGTGATTTTGTTTTTGAGTTTTTTGTTGACATGTGGGTGTTTTCTGTCTTTCACTTGGATGTTATAAATTGCACTGAGTAAATACAGTTGAATAAAACGAGCACTGTGTGTCTTCATTTCAGGCTGTAAAGCAACAAAATGTGAGTATTTTAATTGGGGTGATTCTTTTCTATACTCACTACATAACCAGTGATTTCCTAGCTGGTGATTGCTTCTCTATTAGGCAGTTGTTTTTTTTATCTGTGTATACAGGCAGCTTCTACAACCTAGGGGTTAAATACCTGTACAAACAGCACTTTTTATTTTCGTACATAAAACAAAGTACAAAAAAATAGTTTCTCTCCCTATCTGCACTTGTATTTCTTTTTTCAAACTCCATATTTGACTTCTAACCTATGGACCACATGCAGTTGCACATTTTATATAAAATATTTACTAGACTAGACTGTTTTTCATATGCTCACTTTCACCATACAGGTAATACAGCTTATTAAGCCCAGACTTTGTGGAACAATCAGTGTTCTTTCAATTGGATACTGTTATTGTTTGTAACGTACAGATGAAATGTACACATGATATGCCTTATATGTCCCCAGGGAGCCCCCCCTTACATCGGGGTCCCCAGGGAGCCCCCCCTTACATTGAGGGCCCCAGAGAGCCTCCCCCTTACATCACGGTAAGAGAGAGGGGGGCTGGATGAAAAGGAGTGAGAGAGGGGGATGGCTGAGATTGGGGTGGATGAGAGGCCCCCTAGCCCGGCCTGCAGTCCCTACTGTCCCAGCCCCTGTCTGCGTGGGTAGGGGTGTGTGATCCACCTACCTCCCGGCTGTTCTCGGTCAGCCTGATTTCTTTCTGTTCCAGTCACAGCAAGCAGGGAGAGGAGGTTAGAGGAGTGCAGGCTCTGGGAGGCGTCGGGGATGCTGCTCAGGGTGGGCAGTCAGGCCTCGTCTTCGCTCTCTCTCTCTCTCTCACTCCCTCCTGGGCTCTTCCTGGCTGCTCAGGCCTCCCCCTCCCTATTTGATCCCGCTGCTTTGCGCCCTATGCTGCCACCGGACCAGCGGTGGGACACTCCAGTCCAGGAGTCCCAGGACCATGACCCATGAGCACTAGCGCAGAGGAGGATGTGGAATCCTCCTCCGCTTTGAATGCTGGGCAGGAAGGGAGTTGCGGTCATATCACTGGTTGCTAGACGGCTCTAGCAACCAGTGACCAAGAGAAGAGTCAGGTGGAGCAGGAGCCAGCGCTACCACAGCTCAGTCTGCCCCTGTCCCCTGCATTCTGGATCGGGACATACTGCATCCACCCAGTAAGAGACTCTGGGCTATAGCCCCAATAGACACCCACTAGCGACGCCACTGGTAAGGCCCTTTATGTGAAGACACATGCCTTTATGGTCTTTGCCTCTTTGTCATTCATACATGCAATGATTTGAGTATTTTTGTTTTTGTGTATGTGTATATGGCTTCGTCTCAGCATATCATGGCTGACCACATCAGAGTGAAGAAATAGAAAGCTCAACTTCCATGATGTCAGGGAAGCAATCAGCATGACATACTAGAGGGGTGGGCATAGAGATAGAACTCTGACAGGTATCAGGTCTTGGACAATATAATTGCTTCATCATTGCAAGAAAACTGTTAATTGATAAGTTATTTCTCATTTTAAAACCATACCCTGGTTTAAAAAAAAATTATTAAATCAAGCAGGTGTATGTAAACTGGCACATATTTTTTGTAACGAAAACTCTCATTTGTCTTCTAGAACCAGCTCTCTGGTTACTTGCTTCGGAAGTTTAAGAACAGTAATGGCTGGCAGCGACTGTGGGTGATCTTCACCAGTTTTTGCCTTTTCTTTTACAAGACACACCAGGTAAAATTTAGAAAAAAAACCTCTCTAAAGGATTAAGGGTGATCTCAGTGTGACCCGCTGGGGTTTGGTCGCAGTGCAGTGTATCCGTGGTTCTTTGTTTTCCTGTAGGCTTTTCTTGGATTGAAGGGAATATGAGTATTACCCAAATCTCATGTAAAAATAAAAACAAATACTATAAATCATTCGGATTTATAGTTATTTGCTTATTTATAGTTATTTTCTCTCTGATATACAGGGCCGGTGCAAGGATTTGTGCCTACACAGGCGAAGGTGCATTTTGTCGCGCCCCACCCACCCCCTCCTAATAAGGCTTACCTGTAGGGTAAATGAATATCTCCTAAATGTGCACTGTTTAGGATATATTCACCCTGGATGCAGCTGGTCACATCACCGGCGCATGCGCTCTGAAGGTCTGGCATACCCGTGCACATGTGCGGGAGTGATGTCATCGCAGCTCCAGCCACTCATACAGCTGGAGGCCGCGAACCTGGAAGAAAGACCGGGGGAAGCCCTTGCAGCAGTGATAGCACGCCTCTGGAAGGCTTTGTTCCAAGGTAAATATTTGATAATGTGCTAGTATGCAATGCATACTAGCACATTATGCAAATGCCTTACAGGTGTATTTTTTAACTGCCCTGATTTACTACAGCTTGAAGGCCTCTTTCAGTCAGACGTTTCGATTAAGTCCGCCTGTCTGTTTTTAGGTGGATCCGATTAGACCATCCATTCTGTGCTATGGTGAGGCAGATGTAAATGGACATATCCATTTACACCTGCCTTCATCCAATCCACTAAAAACAGATGAGGATCCATTCCCCATTCGTCTAGCACATTGGATCGGGTGACAGGTGGATGGGGATCCATTCCCCATCAGTCTAGCGCATTGGATCGGATGACAGTTGGATGTAAACAGATAGGCGGTCTGTTTACATCCGCCTGCCCATAGGAGAGCAAGCTTTGTCTGTGTCCGCTCTGCATAACTGGACCTGTTATCCGCCTGCTTAAATTGGGACCAGCGGATAGATTCCCCGCTAAGCAGGCAGATTTGAGACGGAGGGGGGAGGGGGGGGGGGGGGGAGTACATCTCATTATACATCACATCTAGTAGATGGACTATTGAGGCACAGGAAAGGACAGGGTCTGTGTATCCTATATAATCTATTAAGCCATAGAACAGAGACAGCCCAGAGCCCGCACTTGTAAGGGGATGCCATGTTCCATGCACCATTCTCCAGTACACAGCCGACTGAAGACAGTGACTTACCCCTGTTCTCCCTCTGTGCAGCCTGTGATAGAGATGGGAGGGGGAGCTAGTCCAGCTGGTGTTGGCAGACAGTGCAGAGTGCCCGTGTGAATAAGTGCGGCCCCGCACACCAGCAGACACTAAAAACAAAATAACCCTTATGTCAGAACGAGGAGCGGCCCCTCCCCTTAAGCACTGCCAGGCTGGACCGGAGCATGGTGACTATGCTTTGTATTTGGGGGGGGGCTGCTCCTCATCCTATGGGGGGGGGGGGGAGACTGCACATGCGATGTAGATGGCATAGGAGGCACTACGGTGTTCAGTTCAGCCTGGATCTGTGTCAAAGGACAGATTCCAATTATGAATGATCAGTCAGTGTGGGTGCAGCAGGTGCCTGGGGATTGAATTTTACTGCCCCTCCAGGCAGCTGCCTTATGCTTGCACTGGCCCTGCTAATATATAGTTATAGTACTCGACTTGATAAAAAAAAATGTTCTTTAGACTCGGTTCACACTGGTGCAACATGCACGCTGACTTTGAGAGCACAAGTTGCATGACAAGTCGCGCCCCGTTAAGTGCAATGGAACTGTTCTAATAGGAGCGACTTAGAAAAAGGTTCCTGCACTACTTTTGGCGCAACTTCAGCACAGCTTGCATTGGCTTCTGTTAAAGAAGTTGTATGCAAGTTGTGCTGAAGTCACACTAGGATGTCCACTTCAAAGTCGTGGCAGTGTAAACCGGGCCTTAGCAAGGAACATACATTCCACATTATGTTGACATACTAAGAGTGTACATGAATGAAATATTTCAGTGATAATGGCCAGCTTTCAACCCCTCTAGCTAGTCACTTGTGATGTTTGGGAAAACAAAATTCTGGCTCTCTTCCATATCTAACATGTTACCATACATAGCTTGATCAGAAAAGCATATCCTCTTTTGCTAGAAATGCATTTCTCCATTTATGACAATTGAAATAGCTTTAGTATCTGCAGATCAGGAGTCTGTCATGTTGGTAGTTCATTAATTGCTATGATATTGATGTCTGTAGGAAGATGCCCCACTTGCCTCTTTGCCGCTCCTGGGATACACAGTCAGTATTCCGACAAATGCAGACCCCGTTAACTGTCGCCATGTCTTCAAACTACACTTCAAATCACATGTGTATTTCTTCAGAGCAGACAGCGAGTATACGTGGAAAAGGTCTGTAATGTGATTGTATCTTTTTGCCCTTTTTCAGTAAAATATTGGCGATATTCATAATATAGTGACCCTAAATACTACATTCAATGTCACGTAGCCAGGCAAATTAAGCCTGCTGTATGTTACTGTATTTCATGATCTAATATTGTAGTTTGTATAATTTTAGGAAATATTTAAACTTCTGATTTCTGTGGAACTCTAGTGTTGCAATTACAGGAAAACACCATTGTCTTTAAAAAAATAAATGGCCACAGACCTGTTTTGATGGCATTCTAATTAAACACTTTCTGTATACCAATGCACCTCATTTGTTCTCTGAGATTACTCAAAAACCTTATCTATGTGCAGTATACATGGACATACTCCATAAAGCTAGGAATACCTGCAGTCTACATTTGGTTTCCCCACCTTACTTAGTGTAGGACGACACTTAAGAATTTAGCATAGAGGCCCCAACAATAAGGCAGAGAAACCAAGATTCTTCTTACCATAAAATCGTAAGTATCATAACAGGAGGCATTTCACATGCTGAGCCCCCAGTACACCTCATTAAGATATTTACACTACTTAAAGTGTATCTAACCCAAAAACAAAATTGTAATTTATTGCAGATTACCAGTCCATGGATGTGCTGGGTGTATTGGTTTCTATATTTCTGGCCTCCTTTTATCTAGTGGTCCTGTAAATAGCACACTTCCTGTCCTAGGGTGACCATGCTTACTCACTCCACTGTACCTAAAAAGGGAGCTATGGTTGTCACACTTGGCTGGCCTCCCAATTTGGGATGTAAACATGGCCTCCTGTTTATCCTATTACATGGGAGTATCTTACAGAAGATGGCAAATGTGTTTGACATCAATTCAATTCACAGAAAGTGGCAAAGGCTCTGCACTTCTTGCAAGATTAACAGATATTTTTTTTTGTACCTGCTGAAAATGGAGAACACAACATCCAAGTACTACTAAGCTTCTATACATGACACTTTGAACATGGGGTAGTGGCACAGAGTGAAAAATTGGTAATTGCATGTCGGTGCAGTGGCAAAAAGTGAGGAATTACATTTTGGTGCAATCCTGGAGATTGAGGAAGTGTGTACCAGCACAGTGACAAAAAAATGCAGAAGTGCACAGGCAATGAGGGGGTGTACTGCAGACCAGACCTCACCATTCCATACAAATACTGTGAAGAGGTTGTGGCACTATGGTTGCTGCATGGATGGGGGAAGAATATCTATAGCACTGCATGAGTGAACAGACTGTAACACACGTGATGAGTTTTAAATAAAACACACCTCTGGAAGGGGGTCTGCAGTGAGCATCCTGGGGGTCTGCATCCCCTCTCCAGAAGGGACAGCCAACTCTGTGGTCAAGGGTGTGAATTTGTAAAAATCAAAAATACCTCACAACTAAATAGTCTCTATTCCAGATCATAATAACAATTTTCTCTCATTGCCATGAAAAGCAAAATGGTACATACCTCTTATATATGTAAAAGATAATTAGTGCTATTACAGGAATCTGCCCTCTGAGGTTGATAACAATTTTTGTGTTGTCGGTTATTCAAGTATGTTTGTGTAAAGCTGATCTCCATATTTCATGTCACTTTAAATAGTTCTTTTAGACCAAGCTGGTCCAAACATACTATTTGCTGCAGTGCCTCTGAGCATGGTATGTATTTCAGACACATTCACTAACAGTGCTGGGTTTCGACAGAGTCTGGCTGAGTGTAGGCAGCTTTGTACTCTGTGAATGAATACAAAGCTACCTCTGATTAGCCAAGTCTTATGGAGGTTGTAACAAAGAGGCAGAAAAACACAGTAATAAAAAAATTACAGGGCCATTAGGCAGTGGATGTGTATAAATTTATTTTTGTATTTTGTTGGATATTATCACTTTAAGAATGTTTAGAGGTCTGGGAGTATATTCTTCTGCAAACCACTAGTTGTATATGGCAACACAAAATTGTGTCCATGAGGGGCATACACTTGTTTAAATCCAATACAAATAAAACTTGCCAACATAGCTAAAAAAAACAAAGCATCACATAGATAGGGGCCAAGTTAAAGGGGTTGTAAACCCTCATGATTTTTCACCTTAATGCATCCTTTGCATTAACGTAAAAAAAACACCTGGCAGTGAACAGGCCCCCCCCCCCCGTTTTACTTACCTGAACCCCGTATTTCTGTCGGCGGAGATGCGCTTTCCTTCTCTCCACAAGGTCCCGGCTCTTGATTGGATAGATTGATAGCAGCGCAGCCATTGGCTCCTACTGCTGTCAATCAAATCCAATGACAAGCGCCAGGGCTGAGTCCAGCATTCGTGTTTATTGACGCAAATGCTGGACTTGGGAACACGCCCACAAGGTAACCCTCTGAGAGAGCGCTTCTCCCAGGGGGTTATCTGATGTGGGGAGGAGCCGCCGGGGGACCCCAGATGATGAGGTTCGGGGCCACTCTGTGCAAAATGAGCTGTACAGTGGAGGCAAGTATGATATGTTTGTTATTTTTTTTTAAAAAGAGCCTTTATAATCACTTTAACCACTTCAGCTCCGGAAGATTTTACCCCCTTCCTGACAGAGCACTTTTTACAATTTGGCACTGCATTGCTTTAACTGACAATTGCGTCGCCATGTAATGCTGTACCCAAATGAAATTTGTGTCCTTTTTTTCCCACAAATAGAGCTTTCTTTTGTGGCATTTGATCACCTCTGCGGTTTTAATTTTTTGCGCTATAAACAAAACAATTTTGAAAAGAAAATTATTTTTGCTATAATATCCTCAAAATTAGTTTAAAAAAAACTAATTTCTTTATCGGTTTAGGCCTTTATATGTTGTTTCTTCTACATATTATTGGTTTGCCTAAAAGTTATAGCGTCTACAAACTATGGGAAAGATTTATGGCATTTGTATATTTTTTTTTTTACTAGTTATGGTGGTGACCTGCGATTTTTAGCGGTATTGCGACAGACAAATCGGACGCTTGACACATTTTTGGGACCATTGACATTTATACAGCGATCAGTACTATAAAAATGCACTGATTACTGTGTAAATGTCACAGGCAGGGAAGGGGTTAACACTAGGTGGGTGATCAAGGGGTTAAATGTGTGTTCTAACTGTATGGGGATAGGACTCACTGGGGGAGGAGACATATCGTTGTTCCTACTTAACAAACGATATGTCTCCTCTCCCCTGACAGAACACACACAAATCCCCGTGCTGGCTCTCATGCACGTGATCATGTGTAACCGGCAGCTATCGCGCCTGCCGGACGCGTGCCCTCTGGTGGCCTACACAGGGAAAGCCGTGCCCAGGAGAGCCACCATTGTACCGCAGTATGTCTGCGTGAACTGGTTAAGACAGATTCTTTCAAAGTGCACAATATTTCAAGAAATCTGAAACCTTTTGCTGTATTTGAAGGCTGCATTTATAGTGAGCCATATGTGTTTTCTGTGTTTCTTGGCACAGGTGGATGGAGGTAATCAGACGTGGAGTGAGTTCTCCAGGAAAAATAGGACACTTGGCAGAGGATGGAAGCATGGTTAATTTCCCTCTGTGAAGCGGACAACAATGAACATGTAAAGCAGTATGCATAGACCATTTCCAGAAATGTGGCCCATTCGAGCCATTTCTATTTTCTGTGAATTCAGGTCCTATGGTGATGGTATGCTGAAGAGACTTCAAAGAAATTTACTACAGAAATCATTAAGTGATATAGCACCTTTGCTATGGCTTCCCTGTTATACTAAAGGTACAAAGCACTGTACTAGTGGATTTCAGGGGGTCAAAGTAAAAGGGTCACTGACTGTACAGACTTGTCAGCACTTTGTCTTCAGTTTTCTAAAATTAAAACCATTAGTAGTGCTCTGTATCATTTGTGATTTAATAAAAAGTGTTTTTTAGCTCCAGAACAAACGTTTTTCAGTTTTATTAGCATTAAAATTGTACTGAGGGTTCTCTGGTATGATCTGACCATTGAAAAATTATTTTATTTCTGAACCCATTTTATACAGCTGCCTGAGAAGAATCATATTGGAACCCACATTTGCTTCTGGCAACTAGATCACTTGTGTATGTAAACCCAACCCCCCCTCCAAAAAAAAAAAAAAAAAAAAATCTGTTTAAAGGTTTAATTTTCACTCTTTCCAATCTGCAGCTTTCATTAATATGAGAGCCTGCCAGACTATTCCATGGGCTAAAGTTAATGGTGGTTTTCCACAACAGAAAAATGTGAAAAAAACTTGCTGATGAAACCATTTTATGCTAAATAAAATAACCAGTATTCCAACAGGTGAATATGTTTTAGCAATATGGTTCATCTCTACATAATATGCAGGTGCATCTCAAACATTTTAAATATCACCAAGTTAATTAATTTCAGTAATTCAATTCAAAAAACAAAACTCATATAGATCCATTACACACACAGTGATATATTTCAAGCATTTCTTTCTTTTAATTTTGATGATTATGGCTTACAGCTAATGAAAGCCCAAAATTCTGTATCTCAGAAAATTATTATAGAGTGAAAAAGTTAGTGTTACTAAACCCACAACAGTAAAATCTGTCTGTACATGCAGAATAGCATGCTTGTTATACTCACTGTGGAACTTAAGGGGCTAATCCTCTGCATTGTGTAAAAAAAACTCTTTGATCCTTTATGGACAGATCCTCCCCCTCCTGCTGGGTCTCTCTTGGCAAGGCCAGATAAGACGCAGTCAGAGTAGTCCTGCTGCACATGCTCAGTTTGGTCTCTATTGCTGGAGAGCGCATTTCCTTGTTGAGCTGAGCTTTTCAGGTCATGTTATTGACTTCACACACTTGGGTGTGTATACAGATCCTAAATGACAGCCCCAGTCCCTCCCTCCTCCTCCATGCCCAGTGACTAAAAAAAAAAAAAAACAAAAAACAGTGGATGGGATGTCACATCTTTATTCGTGAATGATCCGCCTCCCATAAAACCACATGGCCACAGGCTGTATTGGATTTCAAGAGGCAGCGATTCCATACATGAGATAACACCCCTGTACATGTTTTTGCAGTGTTCCTCGTCAGTTACAGCCTGCAGACCTGAGTTCATAGATATTTCTAAACTTTTACAAATACATTTATTTACCAATTCATAAATACAGATTGTGACAAAAATGGGTTATGTTTTTTTTTCATATTTGTGATCCTCCTTGCTCTCTCTGTGCCTTTTCTTTTTCTCTCTCTCTCTCCCCTGTCATCCTCATCCCACCTGGAAACCCACTGCAACTTTGCCAACACCCTACCCCCTGGCATCCTCATGTTCATCACACCTGGCAACCTTGATAACACCCCACCCTCTGTCATTCTCAAGTTCATCAGACCTGGCAACACAATGCCACTTTGCTAACACCCTACCCCCGTCATCCTCATCACACCCAGCACACCACTGCAACCTTGATAACACCCCACCCTCTGTCATTCTCAAGTTCATCAGACCTGGCAACACAATGCCACTTTGCTAACACCCTACCCCCGTCATCCTCATCACACCCAGCACACCACTGCAACCTTGATAACACCCCACCCCCTGTCGTCCTCATACCTGGCCCCCCACTGCAGCTTGCTAACAACCTACCCACAAGGAGGGTAAGTCACTACTAAAGAAGCTAGTGTTTAAAGACTGCTGTATCCAAGCATATTAATGGAAAGTTGAGAGGAAGAAAAAAAAAAGTGTGGTAGAAAAAGGTGCGCAAGCACCAGGGATGACCTAAGCCTTGAGGGGAATGTGAAGCAAAGGCCATTTAAGAATTTAGGGGAGATTCACAAGGAGTGGACTATGGTTGATATCAGTGCTTCCCGAGCCACCACACACAGACGTATCCAAGACATGGGCTACAACTGTCACATTCCTTGTCTCTGGTTCAGGAGTGGCTTGACACAACGTCAGAAGCATCTTACCTGGACTAAGGACAAAAAGGACTGGACTATTGCTCAGTGGTCCAAAGTCCTCTTTTCGGATGAAAGTAAATCACACCACACCACATTGATGCAGTAATTCATGCAAAAGGAGCCCCGACCAAGTATTGAGTGCACACTATACTGTACATAAGTGGTATTGAATTAAAATTCACAAGGTCCGGTCAGCAAAATTTTCTTCCAGCAGAGGTCTGAATATAATGTCGGTACCCATGGCGCCTTTTCGCATGTGCCAAACGGCATGTTGCTGCAGCACCACGCGGCTTGGTGTGGTGCTAGTTTGGGGGGGAAAAAAAAGGGGGTCAAGGACTTCTTTCTCTGCGTTTCTTTCTTTGTGCTTCTTGCAGGTAGAGCAGCTTACTAAAATGGGCTGACCTACCTACGACATGTGCACCTAATGCACATGCACAGATGTGAACCGTCGCCTGCTTTAAGACCACTAGGGGGCGCCGCAACGACAGAGCCGATGCACATGCCCAGTGGCCATGGTGTTCGCCTGGCACCTGCGATCGCTCCTGAGAGACACACAACAGAGGTCTGTCGGTGTAAACAGACAGATCTCCGTTCTGTCAGGGGTGAGGAGAGTGATCGGTTGTTCATACTAAGTATGAACAATGATCTGTCTCCTCCTTCAGGCAGTCCCACCCCCCACAGTTAGAATCACTCTCTAGGACACACATTTAACCCCTTGATCGCCCCCCCTAGTGTTAACCCCTTCCCTGCCAGTGACATTTACACAGTAATCAGTGGCTATTTTTAGCTCTGATCGCTGTATAAATGTCAATGGTCCCCAAAAAAGTGTCCGATCTGTCCGCCGCAATGTTACAGTCCCAATAAAAAATTTTTTAAAAATTGCAGATCGCCGTCATTACTAGTAAATAAAAATGCCATAAATCTACCCACTATTTTGTAGATGATATAACTTTTGCCCAAACCAATTAATATACGCTTATTGCGATTTTTTTTTTTTTAACAAAAATATGTAGAAGAATAAATATCGGCCTAAACTGAAGAAGAAATTTTCTTTTTTTTTTGGGGAGATATTATATTATAGCAAAAAGTAAAAAAAAAAGTTTGTTTTTTTTCCCCCAAAAAAACGCAGAGGTGATCAAATACCACCAAAAGAAAGCTCTATTTGTGGGGGAAAAAAAGGACATCAATTTGTTTTGGGTACATTTTCGCACGACTGCGCAACTAAAGCGGCGCAGTGCCTTATCACAAAAAACGGTCTGGTCATTAAGGGGGGCAAATCCTTCCAGGGCTGAAGTGGTTAATGTCCTCAGCTCCCTCCACATTACAATCATCAGTCCACGCACACATTACAGTCCTCAGCACCCGCCCCCCCCATCACTGTCCTGAGCACACACATTCCTCAGTTCCTTTTCAGCTTTTCATACTAGTGCCCTTACTCCCTCTGTAACTTCGCCCCCCTCCCTCACTGTCTTACCTTACACAGATCGAAGATTGGAGGGGAGGCACAGGATGTCTCAATGGAGGGTGTTGCAAGATGGGGATTGGTTGCTAGGACCGCCCTTCATCCTAGCAGCCAATCACCTGCTAGTTAACCTCAGGCACCTCTACCCTGCCCGTTGTACATGGACATACTTTTCAGTAAGCCAACATTTCTGTATTAAAAATCCTTTTTTTTTTATTGGTCTTATGTAATCTAATTTTCTGAGATACAGAATTTTGGGGTTTTCACTAGCTGTAAGCCATAATCATCAAAATTAAAAGAAATAAATGCTTTAAATATATATTTATATGTGTGTAATGAATCTATATAATATAGGAGTTTCACTTTTTTAACTGAATACTGAAATAAATTAACTTTTTGATGATATTCTAATTTTTGAGATGCACCTGTATATTCTAAACAGACTTTTATAATCATCTTCTCCAAGGCACTGGCTTAACTGCAGGTAATTACTATAATTTTGAGAAAAGATGGTGTGCAACTCTTTGCTTGCTCTTTAAAATCTTAAAAATGTATTTATTCTCCATAAAAGACACAGTAACCAGACAGCCGATGTAAACCCATTTCAGCCTTGTTCACTAGTAGCTGCCCACTAGTACCTCAGAAAATAAGATTACATAAGACCAATAAAAAAAATAATAAATACAGAAATGTTGGCTTACTGTAAAGTATGTCCATGTACAACAGGCATCACTAAATGGTGGTTGAAGATTTTAAAGAGCAAGCAAGGAGTTGCGATCTTTTCCTCATGATTGCCATTGCAGCTGTGCGACTGCCTTTCCGTACCCAGGTAGCTCTGAAAAAAATGTTCTAATCTTATTGGGTAGTAGCACCCTACCTCTGCTTTATTTTAATAGCTATAATTTGTCTTCATGTTGGTGACAGACTAATACATTTTTTTTATAAAAGATGAGGCTTTATGGAAGCATTGGTATATTAGAATAACTACTGATGGAAACCCAGTATTTTGAAGGATGCCAGTGAACACTGTTGTGTATGAAATGTCAGTTTATTTTGTACATAATGTACTGGTCAATGAAACAGAACGATAAACATTTTGTATGTTACAATCAAAAAAATAAAGAATACTATACTTGAAGTAATGCCATGATGGTAAATTTCCCAGTCACAGTGCAGCCTCAGTTCACACTGAGGCTTGAAGAGGGGAATGAGTGAAGCAGCAGTAATGTGGTCTCAGGATGAAGAGGAGAACCTGGAAAGAGAATTGCTGGAAATCAGTCACATTCAATAAATACAGGCTTTTCAGTTTAGCCCACTATAGTGTGCAAAGCTGGACAAATCCCAGGAACTGGGTAGTGGTGTATAAAAATACAGCTGTCATTTTTTTTTTCCTTCAAGAGCTTGTGTAGGATGCTTAATACATTTTTGTTTCCTAGAATTGACTGAAGGCCCCATCAAGTCTGCAATGATTTGTCACTTTGTTCTACTCTAGCTGTCAAGTAGAGATTGACGTGTAGTCTAACCAAAACTTTATTTAGTTTTGGATGAAGTCTGGAAGTGTTGGATCCCATGTCAGATTCATCCTCCCAGTTAGTACGGACCATGACCTGGGACAGAAAGTGATCATTTTCCAGCTAGCGTCAACAGAGGAGGTGAGGTCAAAACTTACAATTAGGACACCTTTTAAGGTGACATCTAAGATGCAAGTTCTGCTCACTTTATGGAGATTTCCTGTTGCATGTTCAGGACAGGAAGTAAAGAGAAATATCTCCAACAGAACACAGAATTTTGCTATACATACATTTTAATAATCTGGTGACAAAATACCAAACAATAAGGATTCTATCACTCCCAGAAATAAGATGAAGTAAGAGCTGCCTGCACATAGATGATTCCCCTTTGCCTTTATTTATGAAACAATAACCCCATCTAAAAGATTTCCTACATAAAGTTGCCATTTGATTTTTTTTGGGTTCAATACATTCTCAAATACTTCAGGTAGGGTGGCCACTTCTGCAATAGCTGATCCTCTGGTTTCAGTATCCTCTAGGGTTGTCCCGATACCACTTTAAGACAGAGTACAAGTACCGATACTTTTTTTTTTAATGTCACTTGACAGTGTTTTTTTTTAATGTTTTTTTTATACAATTTTATTTTTTTTACAATGCTTTCTTTTTTTTTTTTTGAGAATGAGGGGTGGATGGTGTTTGTGTGTTTTTTTTATTTTTATTATTTTTTACAATAATTTTTTTTTTATTATTTATTGCATTTTTTTTTAAATCAGCCCTGTTGGGGGACTTTGTGAGATATTAGGGGTCTTAATAGACCCCTGAAATCTCCCCCTTGAGACAGAGAAAGAGACCGAGGATAGAGATTCCCCTGTTCCTTTCTCTGTAGCCTCAGCTGCACTGAAAACGAATGGAGAGAAGACAGCGGCTCCTCTCCATTCATAAACTGAGACATCGTAATCACAGGAGAATACAATGTTTCAGTTATGTGAATGGACAGTCAGTGATCACTGACTCTGTTCATACATGAAAGGAAGGAGGATGACACTGAGAGGGACAGCAGAACGGAGGGGGACACGGAGGAAAACTGGAGGGGGACAGCAACAGAACGGCGAGGGACACGGAGGAAGAAAGGAGGGGGACACGGAGGAAGAAAAGAGTGGGAGATTTAGGGGGGGATCCTGGGGCGTGTCTGTTGCACCTCTCTAGACGTCCAATTAAGAAGTACAAAGCCTCCCTCACTATTCAATTACTAAATGCTGCTAAGGCCTGTATCCCTCTATTCTGGAGATCGGAAACCCCACCAAAGAAGGTCCAGTGGTATGCCAGGGTTAACGAACTGCATGATATGGAAGATCTTACAGCCACCTTGCATGACAGGGAGGAAGCCTTTCGGGGGACTTAGCGTCCCTGGCAACACTTCATTTATTCCGAAGCTTACCTCCGGGAGGTAACATAGCTCGAACATCCCCTGGTATGGGGGCCCCGCCTGGCTGGGGGGTCACACCACCGCTTCTCCTCTTTACCCCTCCTCCTCCACCCCTCTTCCCCCCCTCTCTCACCTATGTTTTTCCCTCACTTCTGCCTCTTTGTTCTTTTCCTTCTGTTCTCTTCTAGCCCCCCTCATTCCTCATGTGTTTTTACCCATTTCCCTACATTCCTCCGGCTAAGGGAAGGTCTGATCAGATATGCTGCATATCATGGTTTACATCGCACTATGGTAATAACCATCTGCTGGACTCTACTGATCTGTGAGGGATGTCTTTATCCCTGGTCAGTGGAGAGTTTCTTTTTTTTTTTTTTTTTTTTCCCTTCATTCTGTTCTATCTATTATCTGTCGGATCTGGATAATCACACGATCTGATAGACCGAAAAGGGCCAATCTCAGGAAATTACTTTTGTATGGGTATTAGGATAGTTATTGCATCAGACCCATTCACTCTGTCAGGTATCATTTCTACCCCACAGATTGTGCTATCAAGAGGAATGTTTATTTGTACGTTAATACCGACTTCAGACTCTGTCAAAGGCCTATTCTTACTTTTGTTTTACAATATACTTAAAAGCTATATGTGGTTTTGGTACTGTGTACATTAAACTGTAACATGCACTTTTGGAAAATAAAGGAATTTAAAAAAAAAGAAAAAAAAGAGTGGGAGAGCAGAACGGAGGGGGACTGGAGGAGGATGCGGTGACAGTCTGCGGGGATCGTGTGTGGGGGAGTTACAAGCACCGATCACCGATATATAGATTTCACTAAAGCAGCTGAAAGGGGGGGGGGGGGGGGGGGGAAGCTTGTAACTCCCCCAACTCACCGATGACTGTCCAGGTATGGGGTGAAGTATCGGGAGCATTTGCCTGAGTACAAGTACTCGGGCAAATGCTTGGTATCTGTGCCGATACCGATACTAGTATCGGTACAACCCTAGTATCTTAGTCACTAACCTAAAATAAGTATACAGAACAAATACACAAGAGAAGCACTGGACATTTCCAATACGGGCCTCTCCTTTGGACAATATTAAATTACTGGGCTTTTGTAGGGAATACCTCACTTCAATACTTTGAGTTTTTGATCTAGAAAATGTGGATAAGGGCTTTTCTCTGACTTCTCTGCATACATATCCTGGGACAGAGAAGTATAAAAGCTAGGGTCTCAAAATGATGGCCAGGCAATTAACAGGGAAAGGACAGTAATGACAGTCTTTATTAACAGGCTTTCTTTGCTGAAATAATGTATACACATTTCAGGAAAATAAAATGCAGCAACTACAAACAGAGAACAGTTAAGTGAATATCTGATGAATTCTTTCCCCTGGAATAATGTTCATAATAATGATAAAGGCATCTCATTACCTCTGCACACGCTGAACCAAGTGCGAAATGAGCTGGTCTGTGATTCCAGGACTGGACTCCTCCGCTAAGCTGAACGCATTCTCCAACTCCTGAACAGATCCAAATGCTCCAGCACAGCGCTGCTCCCTTAGCTGAGATATGGAGAGACATTCATCTGCTGTTATAATAGTTTTTTTTATTTTTTTATAAATCATTAAGGAAAAGTTTTGACTCACAATTTATAATAGACTGACTCTACAGCCTTGGCCAAAAGTTTTGAGAATGACACAAATATTACATTTTCACAAAGTCTGCTGCTTCAGTGTTAGATCTTTTTGTCAGATGTTACTATGGTATACTGAAGTATAATTACAAGCATTTCATAAGTGTCAAAGGCTTTTATTGACAATTACATAAAGTTTATGCAAAGAGTCAATATTTGCAGTGTTGACCCTTCTTTTTTAAGACCTCTTCGCCACCCAATGCTATCAATTAACTTCTGGGCTACATCCTGACTGATGTCAGCCTATTCATGCATAGTCAATGCTTGGAGTTTGTCAGAATTTGGATTTCTTGTTCACCCGCCTCGTCAGGATTGACCACAAGTTCTCAATGGGATTAAGGTCTAGGGAATTTCCTGGCCATGGACCCAAAGTTTCAATGACTTGTTCCCCAAGCCACTTAGTGATCACTTTTAGCTTATGGCAAGGTGCTCCATTGTGCTGGAAAAGGCATTGTTCCTCACCAAACTGTTCTTGGATGGTTGAGAGAAGTTGCTCACGGGGGATGTTTTTGTACCATTCCTTATTCATGGCTGTGTTCTTAGTCAAAATTATGAGTGAGCCCTCTCCCTTGGCTGAGAAGCAACCCCACACATGAATAGTCTGGGGTTGCTTTACTGTTGGCATGACACAGGACTGATGGTAGCGTTCACCTTTTCCTCTAGCGTTCACCTTTTCCTCTCCAGATGCCCCAAACAATCAGAAAGGGTAATCATCAGAGAAAATGGCTTTTCCCTGGTCCTCAGCAGTCCAACCTTTTGCAGAATATCAGTCTGTCCCTGATGTTTTTTTCTGGAGAGAAGTGACTTCTTTGCTGCCCTTCTTGACACCAGGCCATCCTCCAAAAGTCGTCGCCTTACTGTATGTGCAGATGCCCTCACACCTGCCTGCTGCTGTTCCTGAGCAAGCTCTGCACTGGTGGTACCCCGATCCCGCACCTGAATCAACTGTAGGAGACAGTCCTAGCGTTTGCTGGACTTTCTTGGGCGCCCTGAAGCCTTCTTCACAAATGCAGTGGAAATGTTTTTTTATGGGACTAAGTTCATTTTTATGGCAAAGAGGGACTTTAATTGCAATTCATCGGACCACTCTTCATAACATTCTGGAGTATATGCAAACTGCCATCATAAAAACTGAGACAGCAGACTTTGTGAAAATTAATATTTGTGTCATTCTCAACTTTTGGCCATGGCTGTATAATAAATTGTGAGGAGGAACGAAATAGGTGCAACCACTTAGTCCCTTCCTTCCATTTCCCTGATTGTTTCATGAGCAGGGACTGACTACATAGGATACGCATCCTTCTCTCCAGTTTAATCTTGTATTACACTAAATCTACCTACCCACCAGACTAAATTAGTAATGTACAACGTCAAGAAATATTGGTTACCAATATACAAGACCCTTATTGTTTAACAATTTTGTAGGTTTTTTTTTTCTCTTCTTGCTACTTAAAGAAGTGTCCCGTCCCCCCAAAAATATTAAAAGTCAGCAGCTACAGCTTAGCAGCAAGGATGGGAAGTGTTATCATAATGGGGGATTTTAACTATCCAGACATAGACTGGGCGGAGGAAACCACGCATTCATCTAAGGATCGCCAGTTCCTAAATGTCTTGCAGGACAATTTTATGGGTCAGATGGTAGACACACCAACTAGAAATAAAGCGTTACTGGATCTACTGATTACCAACAATACAGACCTGATCAAGGATGTGGAAATACGGGGCAATTTAGGTAACAGCCATCACAGGTCAATTGGCTTTAGTATAAATCACACACACAAATAGGAAACATAAGGGGAATACAAAGACACTGAATTTCAAAAGAGCCAACTTCCCTAAACTATGAACCTTGCTAGAAGGCATAAATTGGGATAAATTATTAGGAACAAAGAACCTAATGGGTTTGATGGGTTTGCTTTAAGATCATATTAAATAAGGGCATTAGCCAATGCATCCCATTTGGTAATACATTTAAAAGAGGGAACAAAAGTCCTGCATGGCTTAACTCCAATGTAAAAATGCATATAAAAGCAAAGGAGAAGGCCTTCAAAAAATACACGGTTGAGGGATCATCATCAGCATTCAGACTTTATAAAGAATGCAACAAGAAATGTAAGGGTGCAATAAGGACGGCTAAGATAGAACATGACACATAGTGGAGGAGAGCAAAAAAAATCCCAAGAAATTCTTTAAAGTATGTAAACAGTAAAAAAGGGAGGACAGACCATATTAGCCCCATAAAGAATGAGGAAGGAAATCTGGTTATAAAGGAAGGGGAGATGGCTAAGGTATTAGATTCATTTTTCTCCTCAGTCTTCACGAGGGAATCTGGGGGCTTCAGTAACCAAAACTGCAGTGTTTATCCTCATGACACATCACAGGAAGCACCTCCATGGTTAACAGAGGACAGAATTAAAATTAGACTTGGGAAACTTAATATTAATAAATCACTGGGACCAGATGGCTTGCACCCGAGGGTACTTAGGGAACTCAGTCAAGTTATTGCCAGACCATTGTTCCTAATTTTTACTGACAGTCTACTGACTGGAATGGTACCAGCTGATTGGAGAAAAGCAAATGTAGCACCAATATTTAAAAAGGGCCCAAAATTCATCCCTGGGAATTACAGACCAGTTAGCCTAACATCAATAGTATGTAAACTCTTGGAGGGGATGATTAGGGACTATATACAAGATTTTAGTAATAAGAACGGTATCATTAGCAGTAATCAGCATGGATTCATGAAGAATCATTCTTGCCAAACCAATCTATTAACGCTTTAGGAGGAGGTGAGTTGCCATCCAGATAAAGGAAGGCCCGTAGACGTGGTGTATCTGGATTTTGCAAAAGCATTTGACACAGTTCCCCATAAACGTTTACTGTACAAAATAAGGTCTGTTGGCATACCATCACCATAGGGTGAGTACATGGATTGAAAACTGGCTACAAGGGCGAGTTCAGATGGTGGTGATAAATGAGGAGTACTCGGAATGGTCAGGGGTGGGTAGTGGGGTCCCCCAGGCTTCTGTGCGGGGACCAATCCTATTTAATTTGTTCCTAAACAACCTGGAAGATGGGGTAAACAGTTCAATCTCTGTATTTGCGGACGATACTAAGCTAAGCAGGGCAATAACTTCTCCGCAGGATGTGGAAACCTTGCAAAAAGATCTGAACAAATTTATGGGGTGGGCAACTACATGGAAAATAAGGGTCAATGTAGAAAAATGTAAAATAATGCATTTGCGTGGCAAAAATATGAATGCAATCTATACACTGGAGGGAGAACCTCTGGGGGAATCTAGGATGGAAAAGGACCTGGGGGTCCTAGTAGGTGATAAGCTCAGCAATGGCATGCAATGCCAAGCTGCTGCTAACAAAGCAAAGAGAATATTGGCATGCATTAAAAAGTGAATCAACTCCAGAGATAAAAAACGATAATTCTCCCGCTCTACAAGACTCTGGTTCGGCTGCACCTAGAGTATGCTGTCCAGTTCTGGGCACTAGTCCTCAGAAAGTATGTACTGGAAATGGAGCGAGTACAAAAAAGGGCAACAAAGCTAATAATGGGTCTGGAGGATATTAGTTATGAGGAAAGGTTGCGAGCACTGAACTTATTCTCTCTGGAGAAGAGACGCTTGAGAGAGGATACGGTTTCAATTTACAAATACCGTACTGGTGACCCCACAATAGGGATAAAACTTTTTCACAGAAGGGTGTTTAACAAGACTCGTGGCCACTCATTAAAATTGAAAGAAAAGAGGTTTAACCTTAAACTACGTAGAGGATTCTTTACTGTAAGAGCGGCAAGGATGTGGAACCGCCTCCACAGGTGGTAGTCTCAGCGGGGGCATTGATAGTTGATAGAAACTATTAGATAAGCACCTGAACGACCGCAACATACAGGGATATACAATGTAATACTGACATATAATCACACACATAGGTTGGACTTGATGGACTATGTAGCTACAAATACTATAGCTGCTGACTTTTAATATTAGGACACTTATCTGTCCAGGGTTCCTGTGACGTTGGCACCACAGCTGATTTTCGGATCGGCTGTCAAATGCTGCTGCTGCCACCATTCCAGGTAAGGGAAACCGGCAATGAAGCCTTTCGGCTTTACAGCCAGTTCCCTACAGCGCTTTCCAACTGGCCCGGTGAGGGAGGAAGGAGGAGGGGGGTGCCGTTTCCAGAAGTGGGGAAGGGGTACCTGTCAAAAACCAGGTGCGAAATGTGGGACCGGGGGGGGCGGCCGGATAAGAAGATCCACTTTTGGGTGGAACTCCGCTTTAATAAGCATAGTCCATACTGTAAATATAAGATCCTTGTGACTATATTTTAAAGGGCAAGTACAATAGTGGTTAGCCAATTGTATATTAATCTTTTTAAAGCTTGTGAGTTATAAACTGATCTTATAGTGTCAACCTGCTGAAAATATAGCACGGTTTTTAAAAACCTTACCCCTGCTGGCTGTAAATAGTAATATGAATTACTACTATTCAATATTAAAGGTTTATTTAGGATGCATAATTAGGATACATATACAAAAACAACATGCATTACCTTTAAAAAAAAAAAAGTTTTTAACCACTTAAGTCTCAGGCGCCACTTCAAAATGGCACAAGGAGAGCAGCTTTTTGACACAGCACCCAGACGCACCGGCCAGAACCGCTGGCTGTCAGACAGTTGCCATTCAGCAGTATGCATAGGAGCTGAAACAAGAGGCTTCTGAGCCTCCAGTCTTGCTAAACATAATTCCATAAGTGCTTTTAGCAGATCACTGTAAATACAATGGCTCCACGTTGTATTCACAATGGCAGTGATAGCATTTCCTGTCATTATGGAGACTGGGGCAGAGCTGTTGCAGATCTATCCAGCATTTCCCTGCAGCAATAGGTCACTTTTCTAGGCATGATCTGTTGCTGCAAACTGCATGGGGTCTCCACTAACCTTTTGCAAGCTGCCCCTTTCCACAGTGAAAAAAATATAGAGAATACTTTATGGTAGACTATGCTAAATGGGTATGAGGCTGGAAAAAAGACTGCTCCATCTTACAGCAACAGACTCACACAACAGATGACACCATACCAGTAAGTGTATCTAGTTGATACTTAAGAACTCACCTCCTGGAATACAGGAGTCACCAGAGCTGATAAACAGTGTGACCGAGGCAGGCGCTTTATTGCCTCTGTTGGCTTCTAGAAGAAACATGGTGTAAAAAAAGAAAGAAAAAAAAAGGCTGTAGACATTTAATTACCAAGTTAAATAATGCACATTCGGTAAATTACAGCGTATGCTTTTATTCCAATGGGTGACAATCTCCTTTCCTATACTTCTCAGTGCTATCTGGCTAAAAGGTGCATCTAGCAATCAGGCCCTGAGTCTTAAAGTGGGAGTAAACTCCCATGCATGACTTTTATCTATAGGTAAGCCTACAGCAAGTGCACCGTTTAGAAGATTTTTACTTTTGATGCAGCCGGAGACATCACCGGCGCATGCGCTCTGAAGGAACGGCATACAGTGCCATTCCTTGAAAATCCTGTGCTGTAAACATGCACATGCGCAGGAGTGACATTGCAACTCCGGCTACTTACACAGCCGGAGTCCGCAAACCCAGAAGGAAGACCAGTTAAAGATGGAAGCACCTTCAGTGGTGACAGCGGGTCCACTGGAGGGCTTTGTTTTAAGGTAGGTTTCACATATGCGATGCATACTAGCACATTATGACTATTTCTTGCAAGATTACACAAATAAAAAAATTCAAATAAAACAGCAGTTTACTACTGCTTTAAAATTCCTCATACGCTAATATTGGAAATCATCTCAATGACATACATAAGTTGACCCAAGAAGAGGAAATGACTGGCACAGAATTTCTACATGAATCCATCTCTGAACTGAAGGCAGACATCAGGTAAAGAAAAAGCCCACAGCACACATTTTACACGGGGAAGCACAGCAAATGGCTGCTCGCTTGAGCTCAGTTCATATTATGTTCCTGGATTTGCAACAGTACAGTGGCAATAGCTAACACTTGGTGTGAAGCACAAAAGTTTGCAAAAACTTCGGTTTTCAACTTTACAAAGCTTGAGCACATCCAATATAGGCAATTACCTGCTGGTATCCCCACTGCAATCTGCTCATGGAGGAGGGGCGCATAGTTTCTGGAAATGACCAGTGAGGAGTGTGATTCTGATTCCTCTCATCTTCATTATCTCTGGTCACAATAGCAAGGCACTGTCAGTTACTGCATAATTTATCATCAATAAGACCAAAGCAAGTTGCCACAACAGGAAGTTTGTGTACTCACATGTCAGACTCGACCGAACTGGAATCATCACGGTGACCCTGAGCTTTCCATCGCTTGTATCTCTCCACCAGTTCCATAAGGAAAGAGGTTTTTTTGGTGTATCGTAAAATAAACCGATGTTTTAGCAGCTCCCGTGCTGTAGGCCTCTATCACACAAGACAAAGACATCATTCTCAATATGAAAACATATACAGTATCTCACAAAAGCGAGTACACCACTCACATTTTTGTAAATATATTATATCTTTTCATGTGACAACACTGAAGAAATTACACTTTGGTACAATGTAAAGTAGTGAGTGTACAGCTTGTATAACAGTGTAAATTTGCTGTCCCCCTCAAAATAACAACATACAGCCATTAATGTCTAAACTGCTGGCAACAAAAGTGAGTACACCCCTAAGTGAAAATGTCCAAATTGGGCCCAAAGTGTCAAGATTGTGTGGCCACCATTATTTTCCAGCACTGCCTTAACCCTCTTGGGCATGGAGTTTACCAGAGCTTCACAGGTTGCCACTGGAGACCTCTTTCACTCCTCCATGACCACATTACAGAGCTGGTGGATGTTAGAGACCTTGCAATCCTCCACCTTCCATTTGAGGATGCCCCACAGATGCTCAATAGGGTTTAGGTCTGGAGACATGCTTGGCCAGTCCATCACCTTTACCCTCAGCTTCTTTAGCAAGGCAGTGGTCATCTTGGAGGTGTGTTTGGGGTCCTTATGTTGGAATACTGTCCTGCGCCCAGTCTCCGAAGGGAGGGGATCATGCTCTGCTTCAGTATGTCACAGTACATGTTGGCATTCATGGTTCCCTCAATGAACTGTAGCTCCCCAGTGCCGGCAGCACTCATGCAGCCCCAAACCATGACACTCCCACCACCATGCTTGAGTGTAGGCAAGACACACTTGTCTTTGTACTCCTCACCTGGTTGCCGCCACATGCGCTTGACACCATCTGAACCAAATAAGTTTATCTTGGTCTCATCAGACCACGACATGGTTCCAGTAATCCATGTTCTTAGTCTTTCTTGTGCATCATCTTTAGAAGAGGCTTCCTTCTGGGACGACAGCCATGCAGACCAATTTAATGCAGTGTGTGACGTATGGTCTAAGCACTGACAGGCTGACCCCCCACCCCTTCAATCTCTGCAGCAATGCTGGCAGCACTCATATGTTCATTTCCCAAAGACAACATCTGGATATGACGCTGAGCACGTGCACTCAACTTTTTTGGTCGAGCATGGCGAGGCCTGTTCTACCACTATATGGTCTTGGACGTGCTGCAGCTCTGTTTCTGGGTCTTGGCAATCTTCTTATAGCCTAAGCCATCTTTATGTAGAGCAGGGATATGCAATTAGCGGACCTCCAGCTGTTGCAAAACTGCAAGTCCCATCATGTCTCTGCCTCTGGGTGTCATTTGTGACTGTCAGAGTTTTGCTATGCCTCATGGGACTTGTAGTTCTGCACCAGCTGGAGGTCCACTAATTGCATATACCTGATTGTAGAGCAACATTTTTTTTTTTCAGATCCTCAGAGTTCTCTGCCATGAGGTGCCATGCTGAACTTCCAGTGACCAGTAGAGAGAGTGAGAGCGATAACACCAAGTTTAACACACCGGCTCCCCATTCACACCTGAGACCTTGTAACACTGAGTCACATGACACTGGGGAGGGAAAATGGCTAATTGTCCCCAATTTGGACATTTTCACTTAGGGGTGTACTCACTTTTAATGCCAGTGGTGAAGACATTAATGGCTGTGTGTTGAGTTATTTTGAGGGGACAGCAAATTTACACTGTTATTTATACAAGCTATACACACTACTTTATATTGTAGCAAAGTGTAATTTCTTCAGTATTGTCACATGAAAAGATATAACAAAATATTTACAAAGATGTGAGGGGTGTACTCACTTTTGTGAGATACAGTACATCTTGCCCAAACACATATGAAACAGTACCTACATTTTTTTCAGATTATAAAACACAGTATGAGGCTGATGAATAGATCCCCGGTTATTATTTAACAACATAATAATATACTTTAGCAGCGTGCAGATGCTTCCCAAAGGCTCCTAGCTGGGTCTAGCTCTGTGGGAAAGTTAGCAGGGCAAGTAGTGTTCCATCTATTAATTACATAAAGGTAAATACCTATGCTACAAATTACTGCATTTGATTTAAAAACCTAAACTGTTATCTAGAACAAACATTTGACACTCTACTCTAGTGGTGTATGTGGAATATGGCACATGTCCTAGTGCCCAATTGAAGGGAACTGCCATGCTACTCATCATTAGGGATGGTCAGGGCCACCAGTTGGGGGAATAAATGGCAGGCAGCTCTCCTATAACTGGTCCGGGCTTGATTAGGTCAGCAGGGGCTGCCTCTAAAGAATGATGTGATAAGCTGTAGATGGTCTGGGACAGAAGCAGGCACTACAGAGGATGGTCATCTCAGAGAGAAGACAGCTCAATCGTGACCGGGGCCAGGCTGAGACTATGTGACCTGCTGCTGTAATCCGAAGAGTGTTAGCTCTGATGGAGAACTGAAAGAACAGGCAGAACATAGAGAACTGTGGCTTCTGATATAAAGGGGCTCCTTGATGTGATGGGGTGGCATCTGGTGTGAAGGAGGGGACACTGATGTGTAAGGGAGAGCAGGGCTTTGATTTGAATAGTGGACTAAAATATGATTTTCACAAAATTATGGAACCCCTGGCTTTTGGCACTAGGACTAGCCCCTTCACACTCTTAACTGATAGATTGCTTTTTTTTTTTTTTATAACTCAGTTAAAGCGTTTGTTACCCCAGCATTTCATATTCCTGATATGTGCCTGCTGTACCATGTACTTGTATGAAAAAGTAACCTGTTCTCTTTGTATTGCTTCATTTATGTGAAATCACTGGTGCTCCTGCCAGTCCCTCTGCTTTCCTATTAGAAACTGACCACAGGAAGCAGGAGATCTCACCACTCTCTAGCTGTGGGAACTCAGCCTGCTCTCCTCCAATGATCAGACTTGTCCTGACATCCCAACCCCCCCCCCCCCCCCCCCGCACTGTGTACTGTTACTTCTCCTCCCTCCAGCTCTTATGCAGCTAACACAGGGAATGTGATCACCTATAAAACAAGCTATTTATAATGTTTTTTTAAATCTATACATTAATATGTTGCCTGTTTTACAAGGTGATTGTTTAAAATCACTTTAATTATGTATCTGGATAATATTGAAACACTTAAAAGGTTGGAGGTGTTAAAGCGGGGGTCCACCTATCTATCGTTTTTTTTTTTTTTAGTTTATTCACAAACTTTTCTTCTCAGCATTACATACTCACATATTGTGTGTAATAGGGTTGTCCCGATACCACTTTTTTAGGACCGAGTACAAGTACCGATACTTTTTTTCAAGTACTCGCCGATACCGATTACCGATACTTTTTTTTTAATGTCACGTGACAGTGTTTTTTTTTTCATTTTTTTTTTTTTTTTTAACAGTGCTTGCTTTTTTTGGGGGGGGGGGGGGGAGGGGGTGAACGTTGTATGTGTGTGTTATTTTTTTTTTTTTACAATTTTTATTTTTTACAATAGTATTTCTTTTATTCTTTATTGTTTTTTTTTTTTTTTTTAATCAGCCCTTTTGGGGGGCTTTGGTGAGATATCAGGGGTCTTAACAGACCTCTGATATCTCCCCCTTGAGACAGAGAAAGAGACAGAGGATAGAGAATCCCCAGTCCCTTTCTCTGCAGCGTCAGCTGCACTGACAATGAATGGAGAGAAGTCCGCAGCTTCTCTCCATTCATAAACTGACACATCGTAATCACAGAAGATTACAATGTTTCAGTTATGTGAATGGACAGAGTCAGCTGACTCTATCCATACACAAAGGAAGGAGGAGGGGGAGGACGGAAGAACTGAGGGGGAGAACGGAGGGGACAGATAAGAGCAAAACGGAGGGGACAGCTGAGAGGGACAGATAAGGACAGATAAGAGCAGAACGGAGGGGACAGCTGAGAGGGACAGAGGAAAGGAGGGGGCACGGAGGAGGATGCAGTGACAGTCAGCTGTGAGCGATCACCGCTGTCTGTCACTAAAGCTGGTGAAAGCCGCTGGGGGAGAATCTTGTAACTCCCCCACGCGCCGATCACAGCTGACAGTCTAGGTATCGGGGGAAGCATCGGTAGCATTTGCCCGAGTACAAGTACTTGGGCAAATGCTCGGTATCGGTGCCGATACCGATACTAGTATCGGTATCGGGACAACCCTAGTGTGTAATATGTCCGCCTGTGTCAGATTTCGTCGGAAACAATAACTTATATTATTCACTGCAGGCGGTTTCCATCTTCATTGTGGGCATTTGAAGCCCACAAGCATTTATTTCCTGGATGTGGTGAATGCTGTGCTCCCAGCATTCACCGCTCGTTCCCGCACATGCTCAGTGGCATCCTGGGAAGCCTGAGACTAGCTCCCAGGAATCTGGGAGAGGCTAGAAACACGCCTACTCCCACGAGAGGAGAACCAGGAAGTGCAAAGAAGAATAGAAAAATAAAAGGTAAATACGGCGATTTAAGTTTTTTTAAACGGCATGTCAGCATCTAGGCAAGGAAGAGAATACATACAGATATTGTTCAAAATTTGGGTGGAACCCCGCTTTAACTGTGCTTTTGATGTGTTTAAATTCTTAATGATTAGAAATGAGAAACACACAGATTGATATGTGCAGTGTATCTTTGTTGGCCATACATAGTGTGCCATTTTTGTTTTCTACTGAAAAGAAAAAAAAAGAAGACACAATGATAAGTGTAGTATACTCCTTATAGAGGAGTTAGACATTTCTGTGTTTATTAAAAGTCAGCACACACTCACCTGTCCCAGGATCCAACGATGTGGCCGCCTGAAGCCTCGCTTCTCTCCCTCTCTTCTCCCCGCCATTACAAGTGTGGGCACCTGGCTGTGACAGCTTGCAGCTTCACAGCCAGGTGCGCGCTGTATGTCCTCAATGGTGGGGCAATCTTCTGGGACCTGTGACGTGTCCCAGAAGATTGCAAGGAGGGAGGGGGGAAGAGGAGAATTTCCGCTAGGGTCGCCAAAGGCTGTCCAATTGGAAGTGGTAGCAGGTATCTGTCAAAACTAGGTACTCGCCGCCCCCCCCCCCCCAAAAAAAGTACATGCGAAAATGTGGCATATGGGAGGGGGGTGCTTAAAGCAGAACTTCGCCTTTTGGATGGAGCTCTGCTTTAAGATGTACAGTACAGTTAATGCTAATGTATGATAACGTCATAACAAGATTTGACATTATCTGGATATAATTTAACTATTCTGCCCCCCCCCCCACGTCTGTACATCACTAACCTAATCTCAAAATACCAACCAAATCGTCCTCTTCGTTCCTCCCAAGACCTCCTGCTCTCTAGCTCCCTTGTCACCTCCCCCAGGACTGTACTTTTATTTTCTCCATCAGTTCACCCCCCCGTTATTACCTTTTGTATCACTTGACCCTCCCTCTTAGATTGTAAGCTCTAACAAGCAGGGCCCTCCGATTCCTCCTGTATTCAATTGTATTGTAAGTGTACTGTGTCTACCCCTACCTTGTAAAGGGCTGCACAAACTGTTGGTGCTATATAAATTCTGAATAATAAGAACAATAATTGGAAGCTACAGTATATACTCCATTTGAGGTGTTATGTACATGTTCAATTAAAAATATCTGATTTAATAAAAATATATATGATTGTCAGATGTTTGGACAGGGGTGCAATCTCAATGCTTGCCTTAGGCATTTTTTTCCATATATATGCCCCCAACACTAAAGAATACGGTATATTTTTTCATAGCCGATTTAAATCTTACTTCCATGAAAATGAACATTGTAAGAGATGTCAATGGCAATGTATCCCAGCTGCAGTCTGTGTCTACACCTCCTTTAACAGGACCATAATGAAGGTGTCACTTTCCTATTGCGGGACTTTCCAAACGGTTTACTCTTAAGTATACTATCGAGAACACATCAAATAAGTACAGTACCATCAAAGATTTGACACGGCAGTGCTGGGAATTATTGATGGCTACGAAGACAAACTATGTTTTAAACAGACACTATAACCTGCCTTTCTGATAGCCCACCCTTCAGTTGCAGGAGTCACCCTAAGTAAACACCAGTGTCAGATAACCCTAGTGAATGAGTTCACTGACCACCCCACATGTGACAGTGTTCATTTTGGAAATTGTATTCTCAGGCCCAAGCACTGTCATGGGGGAGGTGATATGCACCTCTATACCCACAGCAGGAAGATGGCGAGGGAATGTGGATGGGATGGGTAAGTGTACCTTGCATTGTCCCTAAATTGACAAAAATGACAGTATACCTTTAAAATTCTTTAGTAGATCCAGACTGCAGTTTGCCCAAGTTCAATGCAAGCTGAAGTTAGGAGTACCAAAACTGACAGACTTATCAGTAACAGTATTTCTATGAACCTTCCAGGACGGCAACACATGAGAGAGGATAGGCTCCTCCCTGCAGTAAACAATTAGTTCACAGCTGTTAAAAGGTCCCACCTTTCCCCTTGTCCCTCAGTTGTAGTAAAGTAATTCTCCCAACCGATTCACAAGGGGTCTTTAATCACTTAGGCACTTACCACCTATTGTATACCTTTTTCTACCCCCTTAACAGGGTGGGAAGTAGGCCTGCCGTCCTGGAAGGTTCATAGAAACACCGATACCAGCAAGTCTAACCGTCGGTTTTCTCACCTCACCATCTAGAACGGCAACACAAGAGGATAATCAAGTAATACGCAGGCCTTCCTCAGGGTGGGACCACTGCCTGTAGCACTTTGACCGAAGGCTAGGTCTTGCTGCGACAACACCTCCACTCAGTAGTGCTTCAGGAAGGTGTTTTGGCTGGACCAGGTGGCTGCGTTACGAATTTGCTCCCAGGAGGCTCCTGCTTTTTCGGCCCAGAAGGTTGCCAGGGCTTTAGTTGAGTGTACCTTCAGCTTTACTGGTGCAGAGATACCAGAGTTCTCGTATGCTACAGTAATGGCTTGCCTTATCCACCTAGAGACTGAAGGTTTTGAGGCCTTAAGTCCCTTCCTTGGTCCAGAGAAGAAGATTAGGAGGTGATCTTTAGCCCTCTGTAGATATGTGAGATGCATCTCCTTACATCTAGACAATGACATTTCTTTTCCCACTCATTCTTAGGGTTCGCACAAAAGGATGGTAGGGTTATTACCTGCGTCTTATGAAAGGCTAATGACACCTTGGGCAGATATAAAGAATCTGGCCTGAGGGTGATCCTGTCTGGTAGGATCAACAAAAACGGTTCTTTAATGGATAGACCCTGTGCTACCCTTCTAGCTGTGGTAATCGCTAGTAGGAATGCTAATTTTAAGGTTAAGATCTTAAGTGGAACCCCTTCTATGGGTTCAAAGGGATGTCTAGATAATGGCTCTAGAACCCGGGTTAGGTCCCAAGGTGGGAACCTATCTTTCATGACCAGGGTAGACCTATCTCTGGCCACCAAAAACCTTTTAACTAAGGGTTCCTTTGCTAAACTAGCATCAAGGAAAACAAAGTGCGGCCACTTGTACTCGAAGAGTGTTAACTGCCACACTCTTCTCTACCCCATCCATAAGAAACTCTAGGATTACGGGGACAGAGGTGGAAACAACTTGCTTTTGTTTACACCAAGTACAAAAGGTTTTCCATACCTTGGCGTATATTTTTACGGTTTCCTGCTCAAGAGGAGAGTGTCTATCACTCTGAGCAACCTTTACCTCTGAGGGTTTGGCACTCACTAACCAGGCCGTCAGATGGAAAAACTCCGGTCTGGGGTGCAGCACTGTACCCTGAGAGTGTAGGTGTGGAACCTTCCAGGGAGGCCCTACTTACAGCGCGTTCAAGGTTGCAAACCAAGCCCTCCTTGGCCACCATGGGACAACCAGGAGGAAGAGGCCTGAGGACTGGCTCCGTTTTTGAATGACTCGAGGAATCAGTGCCAGAGGGGTGAAAGCAGAAGCCAACTGGAACTTCCAGCTCTGGGCTAGGGCATCCAAGCCCTCTGACTCGCTTTCCTGAGAGAGAAAATAATCTCTCTACCTTTCTGCTCCAGAAACTGGCAAAGAGGTCTATTTCTGGGCAGCCAAATTTTTGGACTAGTGCCTGAAATACTTTTGGGTTCAGTTTCCATTCTCCCTGTCTGACAGGTTGGTGACTGAGGAAATCTGCTTGCTGATTGTCCGTCCCCTTTATGTAGAATGCCGACTGTCTAAGCAAGTCTAGACTTCTTTGCCTACGACCGTATTTTCGAAGGAGTTTAAGGTTTCGCCCACAGCTCTGAGCTCTCTGAGATTGGAAGAGGACCTGGCTACTCCCTTGTCCCAGGTGCCCTGAGCTTTGGCTTTTCCTAGGTGGGCTCCCCATCCCCAGGCGCTTGCTTCTGTGGTGACCTTTAGTAGGTCCCACTGACCCCCAAGGTCTGCCTTTTTCCAGATTGTTTGGGACTAACCACCACTCCAGGGAGGATTTAACCTGAGGGGTGAGGACTAAGCTTTCATCTAGGGATTCGTTCTTTGTCCCAAGAGGAAAAGAGGAAAAATTGAAGGTTTTTTGAATGCAGTTGTGCCCAAACAACTGCTGGGATGCTGGCTGACATGAGTCCCAGGACCCTGAGTATGTCTTTCCTGGAACACAAGAAGGCTTTTGACGGCTGTGACTACTTTCTCTACCTTCTCCCTTGGGAGGAAGAGCTTTTGAGCCAGAGTGTCTACCCGATAGCCTAGGTAGATTTGGACCTAAGCCGGTTACAGGGATGATTTTTCCATGCTCATCAGCCAACCCAGCTTCTGCAGGACTGAAGCTCCCCTTTGGGTATCTGCTTCCACCTGAGTGGCTGATGGGCCAGAGATGAGCAGGTCGTCCAGGTATGGTATTAATGCTATTCCCTAGAGATGCAGGTAGGCTACTGCCTCTGCTAGGATCTTCGTGAAGATCCTTGGACTGGCCGCTAGTCCAAAGGGAAGTTCCCTGAACTTCCAATGGCGAACCCCTTCCTGGGTTATCACCGCAAATCTCAGGAATGCCTGGTGTTCCGGGTGGATCGGGACATGCAAATATCTCTGAGATCCGTGAGATCCAGAGCAGCCATAAAAACGTCTTTTAACTGTTTTTTTCACAGTAATTACTCTCCATGGAAAACCTCTTGAATTCTGGGAATTTGTTTAAGTTCCTGAGGTTTATGATGGGGCAGTATCTCCCTGAAGGTTTGGGTACCATGAAAACATGGGAGTAAAAGCCTTGGTATAGCCCTTTTCTTGGCAGTGGCACTACCACTTGTTCCACCAGTTCCTGAATCCTTTCTAGTAGGGCTTTCTTTTTTAAAGCATCCTTGGGAGGGTGCATTAACGTAATCATAAGCGGGGGCTTTGATGAGAATTCTAGGTGGTAGCCGTCTCTGATAAGTTGAGTGATGTACGGGCTGTCTGAAATTTCTTCCCATTGGGCAATGAAATGATAGAGCCTGCCCCCCACCTTGATTCTGGCATCACCTGGTATCTTTTGTGCTTTGGCCTGGAGAGGGAAAGTGAAAATTACCTTTTTGCCTACCTCTACCGTACCCCCACTTTTTGTTGAGGCCTCAACTTACTTTTTTGATGATTTTGTCCCGGGGGGGCCATGAAAAAAAAAATCTGTACCTTTCCCGCCTGGGTTTAACAGGAAATTTCTTCCCCTTCTCAGAGGACCTGGACAAGACCTTATCTTGCCTGGCCCAAACAGCAAGGGCCCTTCAAAGGGGAGACCACACAGTTTGGCCTTTGAAGTAAGGTCGCCTTTCCAAGCTTTAACCCAAATGACCCTCCTGGCCGAGTTAATAAGGGCACCTGTTTTGGCTGAGGCTTTCACGCATTTTACAGCCACATCTGCCAGGAAGGCTACGGCTTTCCCTATTACGGAGAGAGAATCCAGAACTTCCTGAGAATTACTACCCTGTGAGGTGTTTTTTAAGTCTTTCAATCCAGTCCGTATTCCTGGCAACGCAGGTTGCCGCTAATGCTGCGGCCATATCGGAGGAATTGGCTTTCCATGCTTTTTTCAGCAGGGATTCCGATTGCGATCGATTTCATCCCAGATGTTCCCTGCATCCTTAAAGGAGAGGTCAGACCTTTTTGTCAAAGAAAAGAGGAAAAAAAGGGCGCACCAGCCTTGTGCATTATCCTTTGGATATATTTTACTAAAAGTAGATAAAAGGAAAACTACTCACAAACATCTGTAGAAATCTTGCAATGCAAATAGTCTCAGAATAACAGCAAATGGTCTAAGACAAATGATAAACTCCAGAGGTCACAGAGGAGATAACAGGGGCCACTGCCGGCTGATGCATTTCGAAGGAAAACCTTCTTCAGAGCCTGGCTGGTTTTCCTTCGAAACGCGTCAGCCGGCGGTGGTGCGGCCCTCACCAGCGTTCCTAAACCTGGCTCACAGGGGTACCATCCGACTCTCTGGTCTTCTGGTCAGAACAAAAAAACAAACGTTTCACTGTGGAGAAACACAATCAATACTGAGGGATAAGGGGAAAGGTGGGGCCTTTTAACAGCTGTAAACGGATTGTGTTTCCTGTAGGGAGGAGCCCATCATCTCTTATGTGTTGCCATCCTTGAAGGTGAGATGCGAAAGATGGATTATCAAAACATTAATACTAATCCCCGGGACACAGGCACACAGCCCCAGGCTTCGTATTGTAAATGGCCAGGAGGAGAGGAAGGTTGAGACATGGCTGCATAGCTAAGGTTCATCAGACCTGCTGCACTTACATGCGAGTGGCCTTGAAGTACAGCACAAGCAGATTTCAGAGTTGATGTAGAAAGCGTGCAAGACGGGGGTTGCTTTTGAGGCAAAGAATTGTATAATTGCACTACCCCTGGTATGCAAGCTTAAGCCGGCCATAGATGGTTCGAATCTTGGCCGGTTCAGCAGGGATTCAAATCATTAAGCGGCAGGCTGATTGTACCCAAGTAGATCCATCAATTGACTTGGGTACAACATGTTGGATTTCTAGCATGTGATTAAAGCCGCTAGCAGCAATCACTGTGTTCTTCCAGCAGGGCCGGCTTCCTGAGCACCCTGCCCCTCCGTTAGGGAGACAGTTGGTGTTGATGGGGGAATTTAGCAATTTTCTTTACTTATTTTTTTTTAATGTGCTTTAAGAACTCTACTAACCACTATTTTCAAACAAATGGACTATTAAAACAACCAAATAAAGTTTAAAAAAAAAAAAAAAAATCAATAATCCTTTCAGTCAAAAAACAAAAACGAAAGAAAAAAAAAAAAATCCAAACACTTGTTTATGGGTTTCCTTGGCTCTAAATATTATACAACATATATCTTCTCAGCATAAAAACCCAGATTAGGAATACCTCCAACTGATACATGACGATCCTAAAGACCACTGTTAGTACAAAAAAAGAAGTTTTCGTTTTGCAAAGGGTGTAATGCACTGGGTCGGCACAAAAATGAATGTTCCAATCTAAAGCTTTACTCAGCGGCACATGAGGATGTGGAGGGCAGTGCTGAAGTGCGGAGAGGGTAAGTAGTGTTGGGATGAGAGGGGTGGAATAATAAAAGAATAAAAATAAAAAACAAACACACACACGCACAAAGTTCAAATTATACACAGAAAGATACTCACTAATCGAGGGTCTTTGTTCAGACAGGCATCTACAAAATCTTTAAATGGTTTGCTGTGCTGTCCCTGCAGGGCTGGAGGGTTGTTTTTGGGGATGAGGAACAAAACTCTCATAGGATGTAGGTCTGAGTAAGGGGGTTCTCCCTTAGCCAGCTCAATAGCTGTGATCCCTAAGGACCAAATATCAGCCTAAAAGAAAAAACATCTGAGTTTATGGATGAATGGGTATACAGTGGCAAAACGCAGCAAACATTCTCATGATTTCCAACCTTGAAATCATAAGCAGACTGCTTGATGACTTCTGGTGCCATCCAGAAAGGGGTTCCCACAAATGTGTTCCTCTTGATCTGAGTGTCTGTCAATTGGCCTGCTACCCCAAAATCTGCCAGTTTCACATCTCCCTGCTCAGACAGCAGTACATTCGCAGCTAAAATGCAAAGATGTACTTAGAAATAATTCCAACACATATCCTCCACACCATATAAAAAAAAATCAAAATTAGCCTAGATTTAAAAAGAAAAAAAAAAAAAAAGGTAAGATGTTTTCCAAGGGTGCTTTCTAACTGCTTGCCTGCTGGGCACTTTCATCCTCTTCCTACCCAAGCCAATTTTCAGCTTTCAGCGCTGTCACACTTTGAATGACAATTGCGTGGTCATGCAACACTGCACCCAAATTTAATTTTTATCATTTTTATGACAGATAGAGCCTTCTTTTAGTGGGTTTTTTATCTTTTGCTAAACAAACGAAAAAAGACCGAAACTTTTGGGGAAAAAAAGTTTTAGTTTCTGTTCTAAAGTGTTATAAATAAGTAATTTTTCTCCTTCACTGATGTGGGTTGATGAGGCTGCATTGATGGGCACTGATAGGTGGTAGAGCTGCACAATTAATCGTCAAGAATTGTTATCGCGATCTTGACTAAAGTGTTTCACAATTCTTTCTATGCAAAGATTTCTCTCTGCTCTTCTGAAGCCACAGCCCTCAAAAGAAATGAAGAGAAAAACTGGGCAGTCTGCCAAGAATCAAAACATTCTTTTTCAGGGGAACTTAACTATAAACATTGTAACAATTTGTCAATGGAATAGACTTTGTAAGTGAAAAAAGTTTAACCACTAAACCTTTTTCTGACATTTGTTGGTTTCAAGTTAAAATTATTTTTTTTGGTAGAAAATTACTTAGAACCCCCACACATTATATATATTTTTTTTACCAGACACCCTAGAGAATAAAATGGTGGTTGCGCAGTGGTCTTTCAAATGCAATTTTTTTGGAAAAAATTACTTTAATGAATTTAAAAAAAAAAAAACTAACCAGAAAAGTTAGCCCATTTTTTTTTTTGTATAATGTGAAAGATTTTACGTCGCGAGAATCGTGATCTTTTTATTCTAAGCAAAAAAATTGCGATTCTCATTTTGGCCAGAATCGTGCAGCTCTAAAAAGGTGGCAATAACTGGCAGCACTGGTGGGGCTGCACTAATCATCAGGACACTGATTATCAGTGCCCTGTTTATTAGTGCAGTTGTCCCCTGTGTCAATTTGCTGGTTATCAGCTCCCCTCTCCTCTCACGCTGTCAGCGTGAGGAGAGGATTGCCGATAACCGGCAAATCCTGTTTACACTATGATCAGCTGTGATTGGACACAGCTGATCACGTGGTCAAGAGCCGCCATAATTGGCTCTTTACCCCATCGCAGATCACTGCAGGGGGCCCGCAAGAAGTGCGAGCATGGGAAAACATCATATGACGGCCTCTCGGCAAAGTGTGACTGTGCTTTATCTGTCATTTGCTATAGCGCAGTCATGAACAGGTTAAACCACTGTCCTGCTCTTTGCACTTAGCAGAATTAAAATAACACTAAACTATATTCGTATTCTGCATACTTTAAGTAATCCATCCACAATGTAAGGGCCCTGCAATCTATTGTTCCTGAAATTGTTTCTTACTGTGTTTTTCCGCTTCCTTGTAACATTCTCCATGACTTCCCTAACATGCATTTCCCCCCTCACTCCTGTTTGTTAGGAAGAAACACTACACTTTAGTTGCAGTCATGTGCCCTGCTCTATGCACAAATCCCATAGTCCATCTCAGGAGTGAGCAAGAAAGGGTGGCTACGTTTGTGCATACTGCGGGACCATGGAGAACAAACATAGCCACCCTCTAACAGGAAGTCAGATCACAACAGCAAAAAAAATTTAAAAAATATAAGATTTGGAATTCTGAGGAGGCCGAGAGCAACAGATGGTGCTTTTTTGAAATAAGAATACGGACTTGAATAGAAAAAGCATTTTAAAATGTAATTCTTTTTTAGTGCCAGTGCACACCCTCTAGCAGGCATGAGCACTACATGGTAATCACGCTATCATCTGAACAGTGCAGATCCAAAAAAGAAGGCACAGGACTAAAAAGAGTGGTTCTGTACCATGTGACCGCTGTGACCAATCACAGCATCACAAATGTAAACATTGGCTGTGGTTAGCAGTGGCACTCACACATCAATTGGTGTGTGCAAAAAAATAAAGCTTCCCAATTGCAGCCAGTACCCAAAGTAAACTAGTTCCAGTGTTACCCAGCACCAGTGCCCTATTCATCCTTCTATAGTATAGGTCAGCTCCCTCCTGTTCCTGATCCGTAAATTACCCCCTCACCTCCCTTATCCTGCACATCTCCATCCTACCACTGTATAGAACCTGTCCATTATCTCCTCCTCCCTCTGTGTATGACCTGAACATTTAATGAATCTAGTACACCATTACCAAGTTAACCCTCTTAATACGGTCATGTTTCTTCATTTTCAAAACAAACTGTGGCAAAAAAAAAAAAAAAAAAAAAAATCAGACTACCTTTGGTTATTTACTTTGCAAAATGATAGTCATTTCACAGGTTTTCATACTGTCCTGGCATTTTTATTTCATAGGTTTTAACAGAAAGTAAAGGAAGCTTTTTTTATTTTTTTCAAAAATTTTTGGTCTTTTTTTCTTTATACAAAAAATCCCAGACGTAATTAAATACCACAAAAAGAAACCTCTATCTGTAAAAAAAATGTATAAAATTGAGTACACCATTGCATGATTGAGTAATTGTCAAAATATCGGCGCTGCAAAGTGAAAAATTACCTGGACAAGGAGATTTAACGTGTTGGTCCTCAAATGGTTAATTTAGGTACTTAAAACTTACAAGGTAACCCTATATCCCACCTTTGATGTCTCTGTGGATCTTCCTCTCTGAGTGTAAATAGTCCAGGCCTTTCAGGATTTCCCGTAGTATTGTGGCAATATAAGACTCTTCCAGTGGCCCAGGCTTCAGCTGAAGCATAAAAAGGTACAAAGTGGTTAGAGGTCACAAAAAGCATAATAAAATGCAAGGCTACACGGGGAGACATGTAACACTGCAATAAAGCAAACAAAAAAGTGTCAGTTATTGCCATTCATCAGGCATTAATGTTATTTTTATAAACTACATTAGAAAATGATAGCTAAAATATATTTACTTGCTTTGAGAATGCAAACTCTCACTAGTAGAGCCCTCCCTTTAATCAGTATTTTATAATATAATAATAATTCTAAGTATTATTATTTATTAGGTATGGGCACAGTACCTTTCATTTTTATATATTCTGCGTACATCTGTAACACAATTTATGCTATGCTCACTCTTGATTATAAAAAGCTTACCAAATCTAGTGCAGACCCTCCACCCAGGTACTCCATTATGATCCACAGCTTAGATCCCTGAATTAGAAAAAAAAAAACATAAATACAAAATTATTATTTAATAAATGCTCTCCAAAACATGAACACTATAAAATAAACCTGTCATGTTAGAAACATATAGGCTGTTATTGCTGACCTCCTTTTAAAATGCTAGTTGTCTGGATGTCATGCTGATCATTGTGCTTCAATACACAAGTCAATGATCCTGAAAACTGTGTACATCAGGACATTCCTTATCTGAATTCTTGTTCTGGGTCGGTGTTTTAAAACATCGAAGCTAGATGATCAGCACGACAGCCAGACAATTAGCATTTTCAAACAATTTTCACCCCCATATTTTTCTGAAGAAAAAGCTGGCCATACATGATACAACCTGATTATACAAAGGTCTTTAGATTTACATATTCTATAAATCAAAGGTCCTATGTAAAAGAGACTTTGCGCCATGGGGTAAAGAAGGCAAATTACCCACAGTAGCTTCTCACACGTTATCAAGAGTCAAATGGCAAACTATTCTGCAAGGCGTAGATCTGAAACTTACAGGTATTCAGAGCTTGCCTGTTGGAAAATTCTGGCTTTCAAATGTGACAGCAAGGTTTGGAGGGCTGCTGTAGGTAGTCAATAGTCAAAAGCCTTTCAATGGTAATATTAACTAGTTTAAAAGAGACCAAATAAAATAGCTTCATTGTCGGGGTTCACACTAACAGATAACCTATCATTTTGCATGACATGACTTTAATATACTTTATTTGTCAAAGGCAGCTATTTTCAGAGCACCCTACCACAAAACTACTGCTTAGCCTTACAATCTACTACTTCCTTGCATGATTTTTATATTTTTAAACTGGGCAGGCTAAAAGAGAGAGAAGTGTCATTTATAAACGATGTTATAAAAAGAACTTAAAGTGTTACTAAAACCCACAACAGTAAAATCAGTCTGTATAGGCAGCATAGCATGCTTGTTATACTCACTATGAAACTTAAGGGATTCATCCTCTGCATTGTGTAAAAAGGCCGTTTTATCCTGTATGCACAGATCCTTCCCACCTGCACTGTCTATCTGGGGGGAAAGCAGCTAACACAGGCAGAGTGGCCGACCTGCACATGCTCAGTTGTGTCTTTTATGCTGGAGAGAACATTTACTTGTTCTCAAAGCTAGCCAGGTCACATGATATTGACATCACACATGTGGGCGTGAACTCTCAGCACTGGAGAAACTGTGCAGTTTATCATGTAACCGTGGTATACTGATCATCCAAAAAGGTATATAGTGCCAATATTTTAACGTAAAAAGAAGATTTACAAGCTGTGGGCACTGTAGGGGGGGGGGGGGGGGGGGGTGAACTCTTTTGATATTACTGGGTTCAGTAACACTTTAAGCCACACTAGCTGGAAACCAGATTGTTGCAAAGAAAATAGGCAACTCTGAAAACAGCCAAAAAAGGCATAACCAGCATCAAGCAAATCATGAATAATGTATTTCAGTTTTCTTCAATCTAACCTGTGGTGCACACTGTCCCTTGTGTGCTTGTCATGACACCTCTGCCACCCCCTTTGTGCAAACATGCCCAACAAGCGTCAGATACAACAAGGCTGTTGTACTAAAAGATCGAGAATCATCACCAAAAAAAATTGTGCGAATATTCACTTTAACCACTTCCCGACCGGCTCACGCCAATATATGTCGGCACTTTGAAGAGGGATATTGTTATGGCAGCAGCTAGCTACCATAACCCCGGTATCCTCTTCTTCAGTGAGCAGTCTGGTTTCAGATAAAAGTGGTCTCTGCGGAGGATTCACCGCAAAATCACTTATCGGCGGTGGCCCCCCTCCCGCCGCTCTCCGGTGCCCACTGCTGCTTACCGGAGCCGTCGGTAGCGGCGGAGGCGATCGGATCCTCTCCCTGGCTTGGTATGGAGACGAGTGAGGGGAAGATGCCCCCACCTGTCTCCATACTAGGGATGCACCGAAATTTCGGCCACTGAAACATATCGGCCGAAAATGGCCCTTTCGGCAAAAAGCCGAAAGAGAATTTTTGCCGATACTGGTGCCGAAAATGGGGCGGGGCTCCTTCGATAGACAGATCACCCGTCCAATCCTAGGACGGGTGATCTATCAAAGACACTGGCTACGCTGCAATGGGGACACTGGCTACGCTGCAATGGGGACACTGGCTGCCCTATTGGGGACACTGGCTGGCTGCATCTGACGGGCACTGGTGGGGCTGCATTGATCTCCTGTACCATGTCCCCAGTCTCTGACCATCTCCTGTACCATGTCCCCAGTCTCTGACCATCTCCTGTACCATGTCCCCAGTCTGACCATCTCCTGTACCATGTCCCCAGTCTGACCATCTCCTGTACCATGTCTCCAGTCTCTGACCATCTCCCGTACCATGTCCCCAGTCTGACCATCTCCTGTACCATGTCCCCAGTCTGACCATCTCCTGTACCATGTCTCCAATCTCTGACCATCTCCCGTACCATGTCCCCAGTCTGACCATCTCCTGTACCATGTCCCCAGTCTCTGACCATCTCCTGTACCATGTCCCCAGTCTCTGACCATCTCCTGTAGAAAATTACTTAGAAAAAAACAATATAATGTTTGGGGGTTCTAACACCCTAGATAATAAAATGGCAATCAATGCAAAACTTTTTTTTGCACTGTATTTGAGCAGCGGTCTTATAAGCGGTCTTATAGTTTGGAAAAAATTCACTTTTTTGAATAAAGAAACAAGACAACAGTAAAGTTAGCCGAATTTTTTTTTATATTGTGAAATATAATGTTACGCCAAGTAAATTCATACCCAACATGCCACAGTTCAAAATTGCGCCTGCTCGTGGAATGGCGTCAAACTTTTACCCTTAAAAATCTCCATAGGCAACGTTTAAAAAATTCTACAGGTTGCATGTTTTGCATTACAGAGGAGCTCTAGGGTTAGAATTATTGCTCTTGCTCTACCGGTTGCGGCGACACCTCACGTGTGGTTTGACCACGTTTTCATATGCGGGTGCTACTCACGTATGCGTTCGCTTCTGCCCGCGAGCTCGTCGGGACAGGGCGCTTTAAAAAAAAAAAAAAATTTTCATATTTATTTTACTTTATTTTATTTATTTTTTCACTGTTTAAAAAAAAAAAAAAAAAATTGGATCAGTTTTATTCCTATTACAAGGAATGTAAACATTCCTTGTAATAGAAAAAAAAAAAGAATGACAGGTCCTCTTAAATATGAGATCTGGGGTCAAAAAGTCCTCAGATGTCATATTTGGACTTGTATGCAAAAAAAAAGAAAAAGACAAAAACGTACTTGGACATTCCAACATGACAATGATCCAAAACACAAGGCCAAGTCGACCTGTCATTGGCTCCAGCAGAATAAAGTCAAGGTTCTGGAGTGGCCACTTCAATCTCCTGACCTCAATATCATTGAGCCACTCTGGGGAGATCTCAAACGTGCAGTTCATGCAAGAGAGCCCAAGAATTTACAGGAACTGGAGGCGTTTTGCCAAGAGGAATGGCCAGCTTTAACATCTGAGAAGATAAAGACCCTCATCCACAAATACCACAAAAGACTTCAAGCTGTCATTGAAGTTAAAGGGGGCAATACACGGTATTAAGAACTGGGGTGTACAGCACAAGTGTATACACACACAATTTATATATATCTATATCAATTCACTAAAAAGTATGCAACATTTAACAAACAAGGAAGATTGTTCTGTGTATGAGGGCACACAGAAATATTGTGAGACTATGAAAACATTCTTAGGGCGCCCTCATTCACAGAACGTCTCCTTCTAGAGCCATGTTACAATTTATTTGGATTTGTGAGCCTGACATTTCCACACTAACATTACTGGCCAGTGCGGAGTTCCCTTCATTGTTATTTTGTACATTCCTAAAATACTGGCTGCCTGTACTACGAGATTTTTTTTAGTGAATTGACTTGCATGCAATATTTCCATCAAAAAAATGGTTAGTGAATTGACCCTTAAACTATTCGCGAATGAAGAACATTGTTGTAAACTGACCTTCCTGGTTTCCTTCTCCATATTCCAGTGCATTCTCCATATACTGTATGCCTATGCAAGGCCCATTCGTCACTTGAGACATTAGATCACTTGCTGAATCTCCTCAGTGGGGACAGATGTAAATAACTTATTTTTTTTTTCCTGATCAAATCATCTTTGTCCATATTTGCCTCTGACATGCCCCAAGGGACATTTTACAAAGGTGACAAAGGGGTGGTAAAAACAAAGTGGTTAATCTGCATTTTTACCTTAATCACCTCAATATCTAAAAAAAACAAAAAACAAAAAACAAAAAAACACACGGTGAAGAGGAGAGTGTGTATTTCTGGGGTGCCTCCATTGGACAGCTCAGATCACAGGCACAATATACAGTACCAATCAGAGCGGCCCTGTATCCTTTGTTGGCTGTGAACCAATCACAGACAACACAAGTGTAAACACTGTAGTGTTTACATGCATTTGGCCCATTTACAATTGAGTAAGATCCCCTTCCTCCATTGTTAATAGGTTGAATGTTTATAAATGTTCTGCGAGTGCACGTGGGCGGCGAGTACCTGTGTATTGTATTGTTGGAGTATTAGTGTCAGGAAGCTAGTTGTTAGGTAATTTGGACAGGGTATAATCCCCAATCCTCATTATATTAGTAGGTACAATGCCCAGCGGGTGTGGTGATGCAACGCGGTATACATCTTGCGGCATGTATGCATTCCTTGATCATCTGATCGAGGGCGAATACTGCTGGGCAAAATGTAAGCACATTGTTTCCCTGGAAGCCCAGGTTCTGAATCTGGGGAAGCAACTGTCAGCACTGAGAAGACTCTCCATACTATAGGAGAGCCGGTGTCTTGTTGAATACAGTCCCCTATCCAAAAGTGTCCGCCCTGTACTGCGCAGGCGCAGTACGGAGGACAAACGAGACGCCGAAAGTCTCCGAAGTTCAACAGCTGATCGTCAGCTGTACACGGCGCCTGCGCATTTATTCTTACCCTATGTCCAGGATCATTCCCTACTATCCAAGTGGACATAGAGTTAGAATAAATAGTTGCCGAGCGCAGTGAGGCCGTGCCCGAAGCGTGGCGAGCGAAGCGAGCCCGCGAGGGGCCCTCTTACACAGCCATCGCTAACAGGTGCCCGAGCGCCGTGTACAGCTGATGGTCAGCTGATCAACTTCGGACATTTTCGGCATCTCCTGCTCCTCCGTACTGCGCAGGCGCTGCGCCTGCGCAGTACGGGGCGGACACTATCTGATAGGAGGACACTATATATGTCAGAACACCGGGAACATACCCAGCAGGTGCTGGGAGGGGCCAGCACAGAGGCGGGTGGAGACAAAGAGGTGCAGGCACTAGAAACGAGTAGATGGGTGACAGTCAGGAAGGATAGAGGGGGAAGTGCCAGGGAGGCCGATCCTGGGCTGGAGCATCCCAATAAGTACGCTCCATTGAGTGACATTGGTGAAACCGGTCAGGGACCAGTACTGCTGGAGCTGAGAGACTCTCCTAGCTGCCAGGGGAAGAACTCCTTCAGTGAGAGTGGGGGAGGGGGGAGCGAAAGGAGACAGATTCTGGTGGTAGGGGACTCAAAATTCTTTGACAGAGAGGGCAATCTGTGACAAAGACCTGAAGAGCCAAACTGTATGCTGTCTACTGGCCACTCGGGTTCAGCACATCAAGGTTCTGGTGGACAGATTACTGGGAGTGACTGGGGAAGACCCGGCTGTCATGGTGCATGTTGGCACCAAAGATAAAGTTAGAGGCAGATGGAGTGTCCTAAAGAACGATTTTAGAGACTTAGGAGCTAAATTGAGGAAAAGGACCTCCAAGATGGCATTCTCAGGAATATTACCGATACCCCGAGCCACACCAGAAAGGCAAAGGGTGATTAGGGAAGTAAACAAGTGGCTTAGGAGCTGGTGGTGTAGTAAGGAGGGGTTTGGGTTCCTGGAGAACTGGGCCGACTTCTTAGTTGGTCACCAGTTCTATAGAAGGGACGGACTGCACCTAAATGAGGAAGGTGCAGATCTGCTGGGAGTGAAGATGGCTGAAAAGTTAGAGGGGTTTTTAAACTAGGCAATTGGGGGGGGGTCCAGGAGGTAGAGATAGTCAGCAATGAACATATTCCAAAGGGTAATATTGGAGGCATTAGTGGTAGGTTGACTAAAGCACATAAATACGGAGGTAAGTATAGTAAGTCCTATTTGCAATCTCGGAACACCCAATAAGAGAACACAATGCGACCGGTCCAAAATATGTGGCATGTTCACCAATTCCAGGAGCCTGGAGGACAAGATGGGTGAACTAGGGATACTGTTGAACGAGGAGGATTTCGATTTTGTGGGAATTTCAGAGACCTGGTTCAACAGCTCTCATGATTGACTGGCAACCATTCAAGGGTATTCCCTTTATCGCACAGATAGAGAAGGTAAAAAAGGGGGAGGGGTATGCCTATATATCAAGAATAATGTACAAGTGAATGTGAGAGATGACATCAATAAGGGAGCTAGGGAGGAGGTGGAATCCTTATGGGCAGAGCTCCAAAGGGATGAAGCTAAGGGGAAAATAATACTGGGGAGTATGCTATAGGCCCCCTAACCTGAGGGAGGAGGGAGAGATGGGCCTCCTATCACAATTTGGATTAGCAGCAAGGATGGGAGGTGTTATCATAATGGGGGATTTTAATTAACTAGACAGACTGGGCGGAGGGAACCACGCATTCGTCTAAGGCTCGCCAGTTCCTAAATGTCTTGCAGGACAATTTCATGTTATGGTTGACGCACCAACTAGAAACAAGGCGTTACTAGATCTACTGATTACCAACAATACAGACCTGATCACGGATGTGGAAATACGGGGCAATTTAGGAAGCAGTGTTCACAGGTCAATTGGCTTCAGTATAAGTCACACAAATAGGAAACACAAGGGGAATACAAAGACACTGAATTTCAAAAGAGCCAACTACCCTAAACTACGAACCATGGTAGAAGATTTAAGTTGGGATAAAATCTTAGAAACAAAGAACATGGAGGAGAGATAGGTTTCCATTGGGAAATAAGTTTAAAAGAACGAACAAAAGTCTTGGATGGCTTAACTCCAATGTAAAAATGCATATAAAAAGCAAAGGAGAAAGCCTTCAAAAAATACAAGGCTGCTGGATCATCATCAGCATTCAGACTTTACAAAGAATACAACAAGATATGTAAGGGTGCAAAAAAGGAAGGCTAAGACACAGAGGAGGAGAGCAAAAAAGATCCCAAGAAATTCTTTAAGTATATAAACAGTAAAAAAGGGAGGACAGATCATATTGGCCCCATAAAGAATGTGGAAGGACATATGATTACAAAGGATGGGAAGATGGCTAAGGTATTGAATTTATTCTTCTCTTCAGTCTTCATGAGGGAACTTCAGTAACCAAAACTGCTGTGTTTGTCCTTATGACACAGCACAGGAAGCACCCTCATGGCTAACAGAGGACAGAATTAGAAATAGACTTGGGAAACTTAACATTAATAAATCACCGGGACCAGATGAATTGCACCAGAGGGTACTTAGGGAACTCAGTCAAGTAATTGCTAGACCATTGTTCCTAATGTTTACTGACAGTCTACTGACTGCAATGGTACCAGCTGATTGCAGAAAAGCTAATGTAGCACCAATATTTAAAAAAGGGCCAAAATACATCCCTGGGAATTACAGACCAGTTAGCCTAACCTCAATAGTATGCAAGCTCTTGGAGGGGATGATAAGGGACTATATACAAGATTTTAGTAATGAGAACAGCATCATCAGCATGGATTCATGAAGAATCGTTCTTGCCAAACCAATCTATTAACCTTCTATGAGGAGGCAAGCTGCCTTTTAGATAAAGAAAGGGCCGCAGATGTGGTGTATCTGGATTTTGCAAAAGCATTTACTGTACAAAGTAAAGTCCGTTGGCATGGACCATGGGGTGAGTACGTGGATTGAAAACTGGCTACAAGGGCGAGTTCAGAGGGTGGTGATAAATGGGGAGTACTCGGAATGGTCAGAGGTGGGTAGTGGGGTCCCCCAGGGTTCTGTGCTGGGACCAATCCTGTTTAATTTGTTCATAAACGACCTGGAGGATGGGGTAAACAGTTCAATCTCTGTATTTGCGGACGACACTAAGCTAAGTAGGGCAATAACTTCTCCGCAGGATGTGGAAACCTTGCAAGAAGATCTGAAGATCTGAATGGGGTGGGCAACTATATGGTAAACAAGGTTTAATGTAGAAAAATGTAAAACAAAGCATTTGGGTGGCAAAAATATGAATGCAATCAATACACAGGGGGGGGGGGGTAAACCCCTGGGGGAATCTAGGATGGAAAAGAACCTGGGGATCCTAGTAGATGATAGGCTCAGCAATGGCATGCAATGCCAAGCTACTGCTAACAAAGCAAATAGAATACTGGCATGCATTAAAAAGGGATTAACTACAGAGATAAAATAATTCTCCCACTCTACAAGACTCTGGTCCGGCCTCACCTGGAGTATGCTGTCCAGTTCTGGGCACCAGTCCTC